>OX456526.1:13025678-13663178 GCA_949748255.1 Eustalomyia histrio
TCAAAAATCTATAAAAAAAAAAACTTCATATATATGATGAATCTTTTTCCCAAGCTGTGGCTCAGTGTTATTTTTTCCAATTTTTCACCAAAAACTCCGGATATTATTTTTTATGCGATAATAGTTTGAGGCTTGCTAAAAACGACAACATCTAGTTATGCTTTTTATCCTTAAGTTTGTGAATGATTTTTCTGAACTATGCTAAATTGGTAAATTTTAAAATTATCTTTAACTTTAGATAAACAAAAATTGGAAAAATAGGACAATCTCAAACACTCTCAAATCAACCGTGAGAATTAGAGTGGAACGTAGATTAGACTATTGAGAAGACTTTGTTCACAGAATTGACATAGTGTTTATGAGTCACGATTTAAACATCCTAAATGTATTTTTCCTTATCTGTCCAACAACAAATGTTTAGTATGTATCTCATCACTTTCCGTTTGTTTTTTTTTACCTTTTTTTAAATTTGCCACTTCAACAGTTCTTTTGTGACAAGTTGAACGGCAAAAATGTATCACGTAGGTACACACAGACCTGGCCGGTCTCAATTAATAATCCTAAACGTTTCCTTGGAAAATTAAAAATTTTTTTAATACCAGAATGTAATTGAGGAATTTCCCTGTAATTGAGGAATTGCCCTGTAATAAAGTGAACAGAAATAATTTTTATTTAACATGTCTGGTATTAAAAAATTTCCAAATTTTCCAAGGAAACATTTAATGTGAGCGTATGTCTGATAGGATTATAATAAGAACACAAATATGATCGTAGGTGTGATAATTGCAAAAAGGAAATTGAGATCGCCCAGGTCTGGGTACACATACGACCAAAAATGTACTCTCTTACAGAGTACTATGTACGTAGTAGATATAGTATGTTATAAACAAGTGCACAATTGCAAAAAGAAGCACAATGTGAATAAAGTTAAAACAGAATATAAATGCTTGAATACAATGTATGACAGCAAGAAAATTTGTGAAAAAGGTTATAAACATTGGTGATGTGTTCAGCATATAAAATAAGATGACAATCTAAAGTTTGGGGATGTTAAGAGGGAGTTGTTAGCTTAATAATTTAAAAATAAACGCTTAAAAAAAGAACAACTTTTTTTCAAAGATAAGAAATATTGATTTTTATTTTAAAAAATTTAAAAATGGCGACCAACATTCAACACTGCATGTTGTTTTATATTATTCATATTTCTTTTAATACAATATGTATTGATATCCTTCCAAAATTATTACAAAAACATTTTTTTTATATTTATTACTGCAATGACACATCACGATACGATAAAAGTAAACATGTTCATTAAGAGGTTGACACATAAATTGTCAAATAACAAACAATATTTGACACAAATTAGATGTCATCTGGAGTAAAAGCCTACAACATGAACATTTTTTGGTTTAAATAAATACACAAAATAAATCATTTATGACATGAATTTTAATATGACAGTTAAATACATATTTATAAAAAAAGTGTCAGGCAGAGTAAAACAAGTAACAAAAAATTAAAGCATTTATTTGATTGAATATTCAATATAAGTGAATTTTTTACACGTGTCAAAAATGTTTTAAATGTTCTTTCAATTTTATCAATACAGAGCTGCTTCGTCAGCAGGCGAGAACTGAAGGTGTCAATGTAATTAGTTGACAGCGACTTCGTACACTCAGAAAACAGGTTGAAAAGTTCCTGTGCTCGAAATGAAAGAATACTGTTTTTGTTACGAAATATATTTTTTTATTTAATATAATCTCCTAGAAACTCAATACATTTGTTCCAATAATCTTCCAATAATTGAATACCATCCTTAAAATGGTTTTCCGGAAGCTCTGCAAAATAACCGTCTACGGCTGCTATGGCCTCTTCATTCGACGAAAAATGCTTTCCACGAAGGAATTGTTTAAGATTTCTGAAGAGATAGTAGTCACTGGGAGCTAAATCTGGTAAATACGGTGGATGTTCAAGCAATTCGTACTTTAATTCTTTGAATTTAGCCATCGTCAAAACACTTTTGTGAGCAGGTGCATTGTCTTGATGAAAAATGATTTTTGTCTTCTTTAAACCAGGTCTTTTCTCACGAATTTTTTCATTCAGCTGATCCAAAAGGCTGCAATAATATTTAGAGTTGATTGTTTTTTCTTTCTGAAGATAATCAATGAACAAAATTCCTTTTTGCATCCCAAAAAACTGATAACCTTCTTTGCTGGTCGTTGTGACTTCACTTGCTTTGGAGCTAAACAGCCAGCTTCAGTCCACTGTAAACTTTCTTGTTTCAATTTAGGATCATGGTGGTAGATCCAAGTCTCATCCATAGTTATAAAACGACGCAAGAAGTCGGTTTTATTCGGCTTAAAACGCTCCAAATTACGCTGAGAAATTTGTTTTCGATCTAGTTTTTGTTGAATTGTTAATGTGTGCGGCACTAACTTTCTAAACAGTTTTTTCATACGTAATTCTTCATGTAAAATATGGAGTACTCGTTCGTCTGAGATGCCTATGGCATTAGCAATTTCACGCTTAGTCAAACTTGGATCTTCACTAACTATATTATGTACCTGCTCAATGATATCTGCTGTGGTTTGCAGTTTTCGCGTGGATAGTCTTTAAGGCTGGTACGACCACGTTTAAATTCACCAGCCCAAAATTCAACGGCGCGTTTTGAAGGTGAGGACTCCTTATACACTTCTAACAATTGTTCATAAATTTCCTTTGCTTTTAAACCCTTCAAAACAAAGAATCTAATGACTGCACGATATTCAGTTTTTTTCCATATTAAAAAAAATCAATGACACGTCAACTTCAAATGGCTTGTAAACAAAGAAAGAATTGACAGAATGACTTGCAACTTTGCATGTGTTCTCAGGACAGTTATACCAACTTGAGAAAAAAAAAGTTTGGAGCTAGCAGTGCCATCTCTGGGTGAGCGCAGGAACTTTTCAACCAACCTGTATACCCATGTGTAAAAAAAAATAGATTTTAAATACTTTATTCCATTAAATTTGTTCACCACGTTAATGTTTGCCTAATTTTAATTAAAGTTAAAGATACTTGATTCAAATTCATAAGTTTACCAGAATTAAGTAAATATTTTAACTTAAGTAGTGAAAATTTAACTATTTCAAACAAACCAAAAATTTTATATTTTTATAAGTGTTTTTAGTATTTTAGTACCTATTTTTTAAATTACAGAAATATTATAACTAAATTGTAGTATTTTCTGGTTTAATTGGTTATTTTAAAGAAGTGCATATATCCTAAAGTTGAGTGAAATACACTTAGCCTTAGTACCATTTTGTTAAATTTTGGAAAAATGAATTTCCTTGAATTAAGTTCAAATGTATACCATAATAAACTGAAAAAGGATATGTAGTCTAGTGTTTAATAAAATACACTAACTTGTAGCAACTTTATCTAACCTCGAAGTTATATTTTAACTGAATGTTAGCAATACACTTAAAATAGTTTGTAAGTTAAAATAACTGAAAATATCATTTAAAAGAAATGATATTTTATTTAAAAACCGGTCTACTTAATTTTCATTTAAATTAAATGCCATTTGTTATTTATTTTTAAATGTTAATTAATCAACTGACACATCCGTAAGAAACAAATGATATAATCAGTTAAAATAAATGTCAAAATTTTACCTACCAATCCTTAAAAAATAAATGTTTTTTTTTCATTTATTTGAAATTGTTTCCGTTTTTGAATTTTTTGTTTTTTTTTTTAATATACTCGCACAATACAAAATGTATGTATGCATATGAAGCTATAAACACTTTTTGTGGGAATGTTTTTGTGTATGTATGTGTGTTTATGAATTTCTTATAATTTGTATTGAAAAAATTTTGTATATACACAACCAATTTAAATAAAAAAAACAAATTGAAATTTTTTGAATATTTTTTTTTTTTTTGAAACAGACAGCAAACAAAATTTAAATTTTTTAATAACTGTTACGGACACAAATAAACCAAATGTATAAAAAAGTTAATACATAATATTCTGAGTGTATGTGTTATTTTCCAGTAATTCTTAAACTAAATGTTTGTACTTTGAACTTGAAAAAGAAGCCTCTTTTAGTAAAATTATGTTTAATTTGGAATAAATAAACGTCTTTTTAGTAAAATTACGTTTTATTTAAGTATATACATTAGATAGACTCAAAAAAGGTGTCGATATACTAACTTTGACATGTTTTATGAAGATTCCCAAAATATTTTGTCGCTAGCAATAAACTCCTGTGAGCTAAACCGCGTCAAAAAAGGGTCCAAAAATAGTATTTTTCATGAATAAAAAATTCGGTAATTTTTTTTTGTCCAATAAATGACAAAATTCAGAATTTTTTGATTCTGCGTTAAAACATTTTAAAAATCTGATCACAGACTCGAGAAAACGAGATGTATAGGTCAGTTTTTTGATGATTTTCAATTCGATTTTTATTAAAATTTAAATAATTTGACCATTTTTTGTTCGATTTTCATTTACGTCGTTAGAAAGGTGTTGACCACCGCTTGGGATTAATCCAAAAATATCTTACAAAAAATCTTTTCGCGTATTTTTTTGGTTCAGTGTATTTTAAAAGAAAAGCAAATGTGTCAAAAAAATCAAAAAAGTAAGACAGTGAAATTAAGGGTTAATTTTTGACTATAATCCAAGCGGTGGTCAACACCTTTCTAACGATGTATTAGAAGTGAAAATCAGAGAAAAAATGGCAAAGTTATTTAAATTTTTAGTAAAATCGAATTGAAAAGCATCAAAAAACTGACATTAACATCTTGCTATCTCCAGTCTGTGGTTAGATTTTTAAAAATGTTTTGATGCAGAATCGAAGAATTACAAAACCTCAATTATATTTTGTCATTTATTGGACAAAAAAAAAATTTACCGAATTTTTTATTCATGAAAAATACCATTTTGGACCCTTTTTTGACGCGGTTTAGCTAGAACCCAAATATTTTGACAACCATCATAAAAAATGTCAAAGTTAATTTTCTAGGGGAGGGGGTCTAATATACATACATTTACTAAATATAAGGCTAAAATCTGAAATGCTCGATTATCAAAAACACCGAAACATTCCGTAGCTTCCTTGTAAATAACGCATGTTAATATTACACTCACAATATATTTTCGATACACAGAGAAAACAGATTCGTTGTGACAACCGAATGTTTTAGTTGGAGTCACCGATATATTTGTTTGCCGCGACCGAAATTTGGTTAAAGCAACAGAATAATTTCTGTTGGCACCAAATATTTCAATTGTAGCAGGAACTCATTTGGTTGCAACAACTAAATAATTCGGTTGCTGCAAATCAAAATATTCAGTTGGCAATAAATTTGGTTGTGATGATGAATCTGTTTTGCACACACCCAGATAAAATAAAGTAAAATGTTATATTGGATATTAAAAAAGGGAAAAGAAACTAAAAATCAATCCTTTTATTCAATTATTGGTATTTCCAATCATCTTTAAAAATAAAATTCGTTTAGTATTTGTGTGCGGTGGAAGCAGCCATTTATTTAGTGAATATATTAGAAATTTTGTACAATCTATCAAATTTATTAAAAATTGTCGATATTCAAAAGTGATAACTACAAGTACGGTTATTCTGATTAAATATATCATTTAATTAGGGTTTCAGTAGAAGCAACCAAACTGTGGATTGTAGACGTCACTAATGATTGGTATTTATAAACAAATTGTATACTAATATTTCTTTTCCCAACAAATTGTTTAAATTAAAAATTAGCCATCAAAATTTATAAGTGTTTGTGGTGTAGTAGGTAGCGAAGTAGCTCAGTACTTAGAATTTCCGAGTTCAAATCCCGGAAAAAGCAAACATTTAAAAAATAATTTTTTTAGTTAAAAAAAAAATATTCAAATGTTTAACTGGCAAATTTATCAAAGAAAATTAAAATTAGTTGTGGTGCAGTAAGCAAGAGTGTGAACTATAAATCTGATTGCCCAGGTTCGATACCGGAAAAATTTAAATATAAAATTTTTCTTAAAATAAAATTTTGTGGAACGTAATAATATTTCTGTGGAATACAAAATATTAAATTAGACAACTGAATATTGGCTTTCACAACTAAAAATATAATTTAACATGAAAATAGTTGTCGTAACCGCCAGAATTTGATACTGTTTTCTGGGTGTGTTCTGAATGAAGTTTATTAAAAAAGTAATACGTAAAGTTTGTTGTTAAATGGAGAATAATTGAAATATATGGAAATACATTTTTTAACTATATATTTAAATCAGTCATTCAAAAAACAAACTATAAGAAATATGTACTTTCAGTATAAGTTCCCTGTGGGTAAAGGACCTATTTCAGAACGCGTCACGTAACCTGTTCATTGTTATAGGGACCTGTCACGGGACCTGTTTTTTATATGAAAAGGACTGGTCACTTTTACATGGGCTTGTCCTAGAAGGGTGTCAATTGCCCTATGTGGCATATCACAGGACCGGTCTAAAAGAACATGTCACACAACTAGCCACAAAGAACATATCACAGAACCAAAACAGATGAACATGTCATGACTTTTAAAGCGATCATGTGGTAGGAAATTTATGAACCGATCCTCTTTTCACTTATCTTGTGATATGTATTTTTGAAACCGGTCCCTATTCCCAACTGGTCCCTTTTTCCCGCAGGGTTAATATTTTCAGTTAAATTTTAAATTTTATGTTTTCTGTTTCTAAAAATAGAAATTCAAACACAGAAAAAAGTAAGTATCACAAAATTTTAAGTAATTAAAAATATTTGTTAAAATTCAAATTCGATTTTTAACAACTTTTTGCTTGAAATGTTTGCAAATTGTTATTTTTCATATAAAAATTCTTTGAAAATAAAAATTGAAGTTACAAAAAAAAAACAAAAAGATTTTTGTATTTACAAATTCCACTGTTGGTGCCTTTTAATTCCTTTTCATTTTTTTTATCAAAATAGTTTGTTTAAATATTAATTTATTATACAAATAAAAAAAAAACTACAAAAATCGTTTTTTCTAACGATTTGGCAGTTAAATATTGAAGATTATTTTAAACGAGTTTCAATTACTTTTACTACTTTTGTCGATTATTAAACAAAGATTAAAAATAAATAACAATATAATGAAAAATCAATAATCTTCTCTTTATTTGGCTGTTTTTTTTAGGTTGTTTTTAACGAAATAACATGTGTAGCATATGCTCCAGATTAATATCAGGTTTTTTAATACCAACCAGTAAAATTTGTTCGTTAATTATACATATGCATTTTTACATTTCCAATTTAACTTTCATTCCAGTTATATTAAGTAATTTGTTTTTATCTGTCCTGTGTGGAAAACTTTTTCATCAAATTACACTTTTGACATAATAATTTTGTCATTAGTAGAGGTATAGTAATTTGTATAATTGTTTCATTAACATTTGCCGTGTAGATATTTATTGTAAATTATCCATTTTAATGTTTAACATTATTATAAACTTTAACAACTCAATTTTAAAGTACACATTCACTCATACACCTCATCTTAATTTAACTCTTAACTTAATTTGCCAGCAGGAAATAATATAATCATCCTTGTAATGATTAAACAAATACATTCACAGAAACAGTTATATACAGAGACATTTATATAAAAATGGCGACATTATGTCAACTTCTTTTTGTTCGTTTTGTTAAAAATGGCTCCCATGTCTTTCATTAAAACTTTCGGCAAATTATCGAGCAACATATGCTTGCGGCTGTCACATATAAAATCTTACCAAAAAAAAAAAAAAAAAAGGAAAGAAAAAAATTTTTATAACGTTAGCATCACAAGTTTGAAACGTGCCTTTTTAACATGATGTTGCTGTCTGTCTTTAGTGCTATGCTTTTTTTTTTTTGTCTGAGTGTATGGGAAGAGAAAAAAAAGCTTGTTTGTACTTTAGAGGGTTGACAGCTTAGTGCCTAATGGTAGTTATGGCGGGGTGTACAAAGATGAAAATGGGTAAATGGTATGAAAAAGTAGAGATGGAGATGTATGTATGTGTAAAATATTTAATGTTTTCCTTATCACTCCTTCCTTAATTTTATTGTTCTTGTTACAACTGAGTTTATTTTTTATTTTCGTGTCATATGATTTCCTAAGGGATCTTACGAACACTGGTATTCAAGAATAGCAAAAAAAAATAATTTTTTTAAATAAAATATAAAATTTGATCCAAAAGTGCACACCGATTGTTGGCGTTTAGTGTTGAAACATGTTCAGTGTAACATTTGTATTCCTCTGTTGACCAGTTTATTCTACAGTAATGGTATCAGGTGCGTATGAGTAATATGTCTAATTTAGAATTTCATATTACTTATACTTAAAAATGTAGTTTTAAAATCTTGTGTTCTGAAGATTAAATTAAGTTTACTCTGTAGCAAATATTAAGATCACTTTTTTTATTAAGTACCCTGTGGAATGACCTATCCTGTGACCTATCCCGTGATCGGTGAAAACACGAACAGACTGAGTGTTTAGCGATCTGAAAGTACAATACCCACTCTGTGACCTGTTTCGTGAAAGGTGAAAACAAGAGACCGGTTTAAAAAAAAATTTACCCGTGGCTGGTGAACAGGCAGATTCAGATCAATGTGGCACAAGTATGCCTGAGAAAACGTAAATTTTTCTAATCTGTCCATAATTAATTAATTTATTAAAATATAAACTTAATGTTTTATTAATTTAAGGCCCTGTGCGAGGTGGCTAAATAAATTCTAAACTTAATACAAATTGACAAAAGGTTTTGAAATTTCCTTGAAAAAATAGTTTAAAAAAATTTTCATAAAAATTTAAAAACCTGAATTTAGTTAAGATTTTATTTAGCCAGTTCGCAACCACCCTAAAAAAATTTGTTCTTCTTTAGTAACCCTACCTAGAATAATGAGTCAATTGAACTTAAAGGACCTATCCCGCGACCGGTAACCGGAGATCATATCATTAAATTGTGTCAAATATGAACGGGCCAGAACGTTGTTTAATCGAACTCTACTGACACCCAGTATATTTTTTTGAATTCTTACTTTTTTACTTTATTGAGTGAAACAGTGCGACAGTTCTGTGGATTGTTTTTCTTTTTTGCTGTAGCCTTGTGGCAGGTTCTTCTGTGTCAGTACTGTGACATGTCACACATCACATTTTCCCCTTCTATGAAAAGCCCATGTTGAAGTAACCGGCTTCACTTATATACAAAAAGGAGCGCTCCCTGTCCCCATGGACCAGTCCCGTGACGTGTTCGCTGACAGGTTCGTTTCCCACAGTGTACTTATGACCTTTATGCAAACATGTAAAGTATCATTTTTAATAAAACATACATTACATTTATTGGTACTAAAAAAACGTTAACAACTCCATAATGGTCATGGTTAGGACCTTTTTGGGTTTGCATCCATAATTTATAACTTTTTTTTATTGTAGTACACTCAGAGAAAAAAGTTAGTAGACAAATTTGTAAACCGTTTACAATTCCACTTTACTATTTTTGTACTGATTTTTAATAAAAAAAATTATAATTCAGCAAATCTTTTTGCTATTTACATTTTAGAAATTACAGAATTTTTACAAAATATTTACAAATTTTTGTTGCTAATTTCAGAAATCATTTTACAAATTTTCGAAAACCGATTTGCTAAAATTAGCAAAAAAGAAATTACTAATTCTAAAAAAGTGGATATTGAAGGAAATGTTATTTCTAATTTAAACTTACAAACTTAAATAGCATTAAAATGTTACATAGATAAAAAAGGGATCGGAAATGAAGATACTGACTCGTGTCTTAAAATATAAAATTCACTTAAAATAGCACTAAAAAATTTTTTTAGTTCTAAAAATCAGCCCAAAAAACAACTAAAATTTTACCTCAAAAGTAAAAAAAATAGACTTAAATATTTTTCAAAACAGAAATTGCCAAATTAAAACAAATTGATAAATTCGTTTGTTTTAACCTTTTTTAGCCTTTGATTAATTTTTTTAATTTTGTTTAAAATATTTTTTAACAAAAATAGATAAAATAAAAAAATGTTATGCTCGATAAAAAAAAATAAATTTGAAATTTTGTACTAGTATAAAGAATATTTAGTTATTTTTTTGCTGATTTTAGCACACAGGTTTTAATTTCCACTTAACAAAAAGTTTACTAAAATGTAGCGGCAGCTAATTTTTTCTACAAATTTCATTGTACTACACGTCAGCACACATGTGTTGCTAAGATTAGCAAAAAATACCGATGGGCTCAAATTAGTAAAATTTCTCGTAATAACAGCAAAATTTTCAGTTGCCGTTACAGACTTTTTTTGGTGAGTGTATAAAAAAACTACTTAACATAGAGATGTAACAATATAAATGATCTCCCGCGTGACAACTTCAAACAAAATGTCATAAGCCATATCAAGTCTGTGGTGCGCGGAATATCCACTCTTTATTTTATTACTGTATGCAAATAATTTATAAATAAAAAAAATAAATAATAAATAAAAAAAAACATAAATTTGTTACAAACATATAACAACCTAAACAAAAATAAAAGCAATCATTCATTATAAATAAATTCGAGAGAATTTCGACGGGTTCAGTTGGACATATGGAAAATAAAGGCACTATACAAATAGGAATCTGAGGGTAAAAAGGCGCAATAATGTAATAAAAACAAGTAAGAGCGGCTAAATTCGGCTATGCCGAATCTTATATACCCTTCACCATGGTTGGGAAAAAACTGAAGTTTATATATGGACATATATGGAATGGACAGATTTATATACGGACGCCTTTAAAAGGAAATTAACCATTTACTTTGGTGATAAAACTTGGACTCGGGAAGATTTATGGTTCCAGAAAATATGTATTTAAAAAAAATGTATGTTTTGGGCATAACTTTTTTGTATCTGAACCGATATTTTCGAGTTTTTCAGCAAATATGTTATACTAAAGATTTTCGATCGTTTGCTATATAAGTCATATTACAGCTCTCGATCTGTCTGATTTTTAATAGCAAACAGAAATAAAAAATAATCAAGTCCTCATCATGTCTGGGTTCTTTGGAAAACCCATTTCAACACACAGACGGACATCGTTAAATCAACTTCGCTCTTCATAAGGACCCAGAATATATATACTTTATAGGGTCTAAGATCAATATTGTAGAAATTACAAACGGAATGACAAACTTATATATACCCTTCCACCTGTGGTGAAGGGTATAAATATGTTGAAACGCATAGTTTTTATTATTAATAGTACCAAAAGCACTATGTTGATATCACTGCAGTTACTTTAAGCAGTTTATGCCAAATTAAAGTTGGAAATTTTAGAATTGTAAATTACATTTTCCTTTTTTTTATCAATAAATAAATTTAAAATTTGAAGTTTCTAATTTTTTTAAAATATGCTCGTGCTCTTTAAATTCATTCAAATGTTTCATTAGCATACTCACGCGCTCTTTGCAAAAAAAATATAAAAAATCTAGTGTAAAACGGGATTAAGAAGTGGCTGAATTATTTTCAAAATATTTTGATTCTGCATGAGTTAAGCGAAGGGGAGTTTGGGAGGCAATATGGGTATAAATAATTTCAATTTTTCTTTTTCAAGATTGCCACATTCCATTTTCTAGCATAATTGGCTGTAACCAATACTATGGTAACTAAAATTTTTAATATCAAAAAATATGATAATTATGGAATTACAAAATGCTGATAACAATCAATTAATTGTTATAAATCAAATAAAAGATGACTGACATTTACAGTCTTGTTTTCATAATTGTATCATTTTAGTCACCAATGTAAAAATGAAATCATTTTCACCTGGGGGTTTTTTATTTTTGAAAATGCCTTATACATGTAACACCAATCAATTCATTGTCGAAAAAAAATCCTTTTCAATAAAAACAATAAAAGTTTTTTAAAATAAATATGTTTATTAATTCATTTCTTGTAAAATAACGACTTTTTTGTGGTTCCCATAATTTTTTTTTATAAAAGAGAGTATGTAGAATCCAAGTGTTGTTTTGTACGGAGATTTCTTACACAAAATATTATATTCTTAGAAATTTTTTTAATAGCAACATTTTTAGATTCTATGGACTTTTCGTTAAAGTACAATTTGCAGATTCCATAGAATTTATGTTATTTATTAAAAAAAGGCCTTAAACAGAGAAACAGATTCATTAAGCCAACCGAATTTCTTGCCAACCGAAAGGTTTGGTTGGAGCTACAGACACATTTGTTTGTGGGTACTGAAATTCGCTAATACAATAAAATTTCGGTGGAAACCATATTTTTCAATTGGATACATTTGGTTGCGACAACCGAATAATTCGGTTATTGCAACCAAACTATTCAGTTGGCAAATGAATAGTCAAATGTCAAAATGAATCTGTTTTCTCTGTGTGGAATTTAAAAAATTTTTTGAAGTATTTTTCTTTATAAAATTTGGACATGCTTCTAGAAAAATATCACCGATTTTACACCAAATAGGTTATGGGAAGGAGGAAAGAACTAAGCAAATATAAACATGTATATAAACTAAACAAGAGTTTTAAAAATCTCAACAAAATTTCTTATTTTTAATTAACTACCAAAAAAAAAAATAACTGTTTACTGCAAAAACTGTTTTAGTAGTTGTTTATTATAGTTTTAAATATAATTTCTTTAAAGAACAGTTTCGAAATAGAGTACTTTTCATTCCATTTCAACATCATATCGTGGATTTTTTCGACATTTTCGGGTGTATTGACCTCAATTGGACGCCCAGAATGTTTAGCGTCATTTGTACATTTGTGCGACCACAACGAAAGTCTGTAAACCACTTTTTTACCATTTCAATCGATAGTGCAGAGTCCCATAGTATTTATTAAGATTTTCCTTAGTTTTTTTCGAAAAAAAATAACGTTTGAGCACTCGAATTTCACTTTTTTCCATTTTCAAAAAAATCCACGAGGTTGCTTTTAAACGCAAAGTAAATGACGGAACTTACTTAAAATGTCACAGTAGTAGATGGAAGCAGTGTTGCATTTCATATAACTACGAGGGAAGTCACGGACTTATTGATCCGCCCTCGTAACTAAGACACCAGTTATTAAATATTTTTAAATAGACAACTGTAGATACAGTTAATAACAACAACTGCTTTACAAATCAAATAAATCTCATGTTATAACTGCCAAACTATTTTGACTACACTCAGAAAAAAAAGTTAGTAGAAAAAATTGTAAACAGTTTTCAATCCCACTTAACTATTTTTAGTAAAAAAATTATTATTTAGCAAATCTTTTTGCTATTTACATTTTAGAAATTACAGAATTTTTACAGAATATTTACAAATTTTTGTTGCTAATTTTAGAAATCAGTTTACAAATTTTTGAAAACCGATTTGCTAAAATTAGCAAAAAATTTTACTAATTTTTAAAAAGTGGATATTGAAGGAAATGTTATTTCTAGTAATTAAAACTTACACCTACAAACTTAAATTGCCTTAAAATGTTACATAGAATAAAAAAGGGATCGGAAGTGTATATATATTCACTCATGTTTAAAAATAGGACATCCACTTAAAATAGCATTAAAAAGTTTTTTTAGTTAAGAAATCAGCCCTTAAAACAAAAAAAATTTACTAAAATATTTTTCAAAACAGAAATTACCAAATTAAAACAAAATAATAAATTCGTTTATGGTTTTAAAATTTTTAACCCTTTGATTTTTTTTTTTTAATTTTGTCTAAAATATTTTTTGAAAAAAAATAAATAAAATAAAAAATTTTGATGCTCGATAAAAAAATAAATTTGAAATTTTGTTCTAATATAATTAATAGTACTTTCTTTTTTTTGCTGATTTTAGCAAACAGATTTTAAATTCCACTTTAAAAAAAAAATACCCTACAAGGCCGCTTTTTCAAAGTCCGAGGAATATAAACTTTTTATAGGTTTCAAACATTTCCTAACAACAACATGTTTCACAAATGTATAAGTAGTTATCCAATAAAATGTAAAAATAATAAACTTTTTCTTCTTTTTTACCAAAACTTCCACGCAGCGTACAAACATTTACAATGCCAGCCAAATATAAAAAAGATGGTGTAAAAAGTGTGATTTCCCGCTGGGTAACAACAAACAACACTGACCATCATACGCTCTTCTGGTGATGTGGTTGGTGGTTGTATATTATAACAACAAAACTTTTGACAGTTTGTTGTCCAAAAGCTGCGTTGGTTGTTCCATTTTTTTTTTTTTTTTTATTGAGCATAACAAATTTTGGTTGTTTGGTTTAATTTCCAACACTATCACAAACAACACTTAGTTGGAGTTTTCAAACTCTCATTTGGTGGCAAATTGGCCTGGAGCAGTCAAGCACCTGTGATGTTGTTAGTGGCTAACATCATGAGAAGTGATGGCGCGTTTGGGGGATTAATACAAATGAAAAAAATTTAAATTTTATAAAAACCACATAGAAAAAATTAAACATTGTAAGTCTCTTTGGATGCTAAATGTCATGATAAGCTAACAAATGGTTTCGTTTTTTATTAAAGTTTTTGCTTTTTTTTTATATTTTACCAAAAAAACAAAATATGTTATTTTTGAAAAGTAACAGCAATTTATGACAAATGTTTTCTAAAGATGACAGGTTTGTTCAATATGTTGTTACAAAAACAGAAGGGAAAATGAATAAAAAAAACTCCCCAAAAAACGTTTTATTAAATTAACCTTAAACAAGCGTTTAAACAAGTGTTTATTTTATGGTTGAAAAGTGTAGTTTTTCTTAAATACTTTTCTCACCTTTTAGGGAAAAATATATTTCCAAAACCCTTAACCATAATTATTGTTTTGATAATAAGCAGTTAGAAAAAAATCCAAAAATTCTCTAAAAAAAACTTCTGATCCCTGTGGTTAAATATGACATTCATATGAATGTTTTAAAAGTTATAGAAAAAAAAATCCAAATATTGTGGTTTCCAAAAAAAAAAAATACCGTTAAATTTTAAACTCACAGGACATTTATGTTAAGTCCCTTATTATCTGTCAATATTTTTGTGGTTTCATCATTTGACTTTGTTTTTTGGTATCAATACCATATGTAGACTCAACTTTTGTTTTATTACATTTTTAAGTTGTCAAGAAACTATATTAGTGGACTATTGACAAAAATACTTATGTGGACTAAAGAAAATTGTGCAAAATTTTTGTAGTCAATGAAACTTAATCCACTTTTAAAATATTAACTTTGTAAATTTTAAATAACATGGTGGCGTCTATATATCGAAGCACATCGAATATGTCGGCGTTAGCAAACAATTGTTCAACAGTGCAAAAATATTTTTGCGGCAGAGTTGTACATAACTTTTTTTATGCATGGAAGGAATGCGGTTATCGGTAAGGGTAACTCTATTTTTTATTATTTCGGTACACTGACCAAAAAAAAGTCTGTAATAGCAACTGAAAATTTTGCTGTTATTACGGGAAATTTTTGCTAATTTGAGCACAGCGGTATTTTTTGCTAATCTTAGCAAAACATGTCTGCTGACGTGTAGTATAATGATATTTGTAGAAAAAATTTGCTGCTGCTACTAAATTTTAGTAAATTTTTTGTAAAGTGGAATTTAAAATCTGTTTGCTATAATCAGCAAAAAATTTACTAAATATTATTAATATCAGTACAAAATTTTAAATTTATTTTTTTTATCGAGCATCAAAATTTTTTATTTTATTTTAATTTTTTTTTTTTCAAAAAATATTTTAGACAAATTTAAAAAAAAAAATCAAAGGCTTAAAAATTTTAAAAACATAAACGAATTTATTATTTTGTTTTAATTTGGTAATTTCTGTTTTGAAAAATATTTTAGTAAATTTTTTAAGGGCTGATTTTTTAACTAAAAAACTTTTTAGTGCTATTTTAGGTGGATGTCCTATTTTCAGACATGAGTCGGTATATTCACTTCCGATCCCTTTTTTATTCTATGTAACATTTTAAGGCAAATTAAGTGTGTAGGTGTGAGTTTTAATCAGAAATAACATTTCCTTCAATATCCACTTTTTAAAAATTATTAACTTTTTTTGCTAATTTTAGCAAATCGGTTTTCAATTTGTAAAATGATTTCTCAAATTAGAAACAAAAATTTGTAAATATTCTGTATAAATTCTGTAATTTCTAAAATGTAAATAACAAAAAGATTTGCTAAATAATAATGTTTTTACTAAAAATCAGTACAAAAATAGTAAAGTAGGGTTGATAACTGTTTACAAATTTTTGTACTATATATTTTTTTGTGTGTTACGTTATTTTAAGGGTAACGATATTTTAGTTATTTTGGTAACGGTATTTTACGGGTAACGGTTTTTAAATATTTCGGTAATGGTATATTAGCGATAACAGTGTTTTCGTAATTTCGGTAACGGTATTTCAGGGGTAAGGATAGTCAGTTGAAAGGGTATTGAATCGATAACGGTATTTTAGCGGTATTTCCTGCCAACCCTTGTTATATAAATACAGAGTCGTTTAGAAATCAAACAGATTAAAATATAAACTGACTTTTGCTTGTTTACCTTTTTAGTGTAAATTACACTGCAATGTTTTTATTTATTTAATATTTTTTTTACTCTCCTGAAATATGTGTATTTAAAAAAAAAGTGCTTTTGTCAAAACATTCACAGGGATTTTAATATTAACTTACATTTTTATTTAATGAAATTTAAGTAGTAATAAACCTTTCTTCCTGTATTTGTTTTGATTAAAAAAAATAAAATAAAATAAAAATCTCTTGCTGATCAAACAGGTCAAGTTTGTTTTTTGTGATAATGGAAAAATAAATCAATTATATAGTCCATGTCATGAGGTGGCACTCTTTCAATAGGACTGTTATTGATATTATTTTTCAAAATTTATTGCAACTTGTTTTTATTTTTGTTATGTGTATTCTTATGCATACAGAATCAACGATCAACGGATGTTGCCAATCAAGACGGAAGTTAAGATTAATGGCAACAAATTAATACGTCTAATTTTACATGGTTTAACACAAGTTAGCAATAGGAAAATATGTGTTGAGATAAGATAAAAGCAACTTAATTACCAGCTGGGAAAATTATAAATTAGGGTGACCATGCGGAATACATACAAATTTGTATTAATTTACATAATATAGATTTCAGATTTGCGCCCTCTTTTTGAAACAGCGTAAATCAGGATGGGCGTTAATCGAATTCGGATGTCATGAGTTTTCTTTAAGATTTTTTTTAGTTTTTATAAAAAAAATAACTTTTTCATGGGAAAACTGAAAAAATAGTTTCTTTTAGATTTTCTAAAACTTGGGTTCTGATAAGATATTTTGCCAGTGCTAAAAAAGTACTTTATATTTTTAGACTAATTTTTTTGTAAGCAAAAAGGTAATGTATGAGGGCGGATCAAAAAGTCCGTGACTTTTCGAACTTCCCTCGTAGTTATATAAAATGCAACACTGCTGCTTCCATCAAGTAAAACCTGTTAATAGACTACTATTAAATTTTGAGCAAGTTCCGTCATTTACTTTGCGTTTAACAGCAGGATTTTTCGAGGTCCATTAAATAGGCATTTGTTTAATCAATAATTTCATCGTTGGAGCTATATATCTTTCCACCGAGCCATTTCTTTAGGTTTGGAAATAGGAAAAAGTCACTGAGGACTAAATCCGGATAATAATGCGAATGAGGGGGCAATTCGTAGTATACTTCATGGATTTTTGCCATGAAAACTAAGCTGTCACACGATTCCGTTGGTGGTCGATTGTTTGCAAACGCGCAGCCATCTTGCGGAAAGCTTTCTCATACCCAAGTGATCGTTCGAAATTGAAACCACTGAGCCATCAGAGATGCCTATGTCTTCCACAATCTATCACACATTTAATCTCTGATCGGCCAACACAATATCGTGAATTTGTTCAAATGTTTTGGGTGTAGAGACCTCAACTGGGAGTCCAGAACGCTCGGCATCTTCCGTGCTTGTAAGGTCACAACTAAAGTCAGCAAACCACTTTTTTACCATTGAAATCGATGGTGCAGAGTCCCCATAGTATTTATCAAGCTTTTCCTTGGTTAATTAACGGTTTTTTTTTCACAAAAAATAATGTTCAATCAGCACTCGAAATTCTCTTTTTTCCATTTTTAAAAAAAATCCACGAGGTTGTATGTTTTGAATAGCTGTTAAACGCAAAATAAATGACGAAACTTGCTCAAAATTTGACAGTAGTATATTAACAGGTAGTACTTGAGCAGAGTTGCATTTCATATAACTACGAGGGAAGTTCGAAAATTCAAGGACTTATTGATCTGCCCTCGTATAGTTGTCTCGACAACTATTCATTTATGTTCAAAGCATTTAAATAATATATGCGTCGATAACTCAGTGGGTAGAGTTCTCTGCTGGCATCCAGAGTTCCTGGTTTGATTCCCGCCAGACCACGTTATAATTAATAACGTTTGCAATATTTGTAATAATTTTTTTTAATAAATTTTTTATGAAAATCTATTTTTAGATAACCTCGTCACCGTTTATGTAACCACTTACTTTATCACCTCTAAATTAATGTCTGTAAAATTCCTCAATGAAATAAGGTGTAAAATAATGACATCGTCCCTTATGGTTATACATTACTTTACACATTACTTGGAAATGTGTGGTTTTGTTGGGATTATTTATTAGAAAAGAATTAGTTTCATTTGACGATAGTCTTCAGAAATTGCATAGTATCGACCGATGAAATCAAGAGCAGTTCGCTCCGCAGACAAATTTTTTTTACAAAAACAGCGGAATTTTTCATTTTGTTTTTCATACATTATGAACATATACAATTTTTAATTCGTGTGTCCTCCCAGCCAGTTTTTTTTTTAATTTGCTAGTAACAATGAAGAGCCATCAATTTCCGATATGCTGTCTTTGCAGCATCCGACGACTTATAAAATTTAAGAGCGAAAGGTTTTTCATGACATTGCGTCTTAAAGCTTGATAATAAAAAAAAACCTGCTTAAAATTATATTTTTCGCTAAAAATAATCGAAAATACAATCAAAGAGAGGACTACTGATTTTTTTCATTATATTCAACCCATTTTGTTGATTATTTTCAATCAAAGTAGTAAAAACAATCGAAAGACGTTTAAAATAATCATTAATTTTTAACAGACAAAACAGTAGAAAAAAAACGATTTATGTGGATTGTTTTGAAAGTTTTTTTTATTTGTATGTAATTACAAAACACACCACACGTAGAAGCATATATTTCTATATTCTATATCTGTACAAATATTTCAACAATTTCTTGAAATTTCTTTTGAAATAATTTTGTATTTAAACTATTTTGAAAAAAAAAACAAAAAGGAATTATTTAAACTTCTTTTTTAGAAACAGAAAAAATAAAATTTTTTATTTAACAGAAAAAAATCAACTTCTACTAAAAGTTTGTATTTTTTTATAGATTGTTTTTAGAAAATATATTTCTATGAATTTCAATCGATTCTTTATTTAAAAACGAAATTACTTCGAATTACTTTTTAAATAATCTGCAGTTGGTAACGGAAAATATATTGAGTGTGGAAAACAAAATGAAAATATAATTCTTAACAGGTTTTATTATTATCAAGCTTTAGGACGCAATGTGACTTAAGATTTGTTTCAAACGTCAACAAAAGTGGACTGAAGTTTACCCTAAATTACACGACACCCATATTTGACTTGAATGAATTAGTTGAGATTCGTACAATTGCTTATTTTTTCAAATTTCTTAGATTTTCATCTTTTATTATTTTTAATTTTAATTGTTATTTATACCTTTATATAATTTTTTTGACATGCTTTTAATTTGCTTAAGTTGTGTACGATGAATTTCGATTGTAAATTAACTGAAATAATAGAGACTTTTCATTTCTTTAATTCAACTTCGCTCAATATAGTTGGGCCTTTAAATTTTATAACAAATTTATTATTAAATTTGTTACAATATAAGTGTAACCAATGTTTAGCCAACAGTTAACATTCAGTTAAATTTTTAGCTGTTAAGTGTTAAATGTCTCGTTAGCTTAGCGGGTAGAGCACTCATCTGATAATCAGGTTTCAAATCATGAGCAAAAAAATATAAAAGAACTTTTTTTAATTTTATTTTGAAAAATCTATTTCTACACCGCCTAATTTTTGGTATTACTATAGAGTAAACATAATATAGAGATTGCAACTCCGGCAGCGAACAAATAAAATTTTATACACACTACGAAGATGAGAGATAAGAGGGGAAAATTGAGCAAACTTTCCTGATTTCTTCAAAAATTAAGGAAAATTTCTCTAATTTTAAAGCCTTTTGGATTGGGAAATCTGCTGAAAACCAATTGGGTTCGTAAAAACAATCATTTGGAATGGCAAAGAAATTACACTCAGAATATTATGTAGTTAACTGTTTGTAGTTTAATAAAAAAGTTTTCCGTTTCATTTAAAAATAAAGGAAGATACATTAATTTTTCAAAGAAATATCTATATTAACTTTTTTATACATTTATTCGAAATAATTTACTATCATTTACCGATTTTTTTCAGTTTCATTTATTTTTTTCATTTGTTTGAAATTTAATAAAAATTTACCCACAAAACGGAAACTTGTGGTTTATTTGTGTCCGTAACAGTTATTACAAATTTAAATTTTGTTTGCTGTCTGTTTCAAAAAAAATATTCAAAAAATTTCAATTTGTTTTTTTATTTAAATTGGTTGTATATATACAAAATTTTTCAATACAAATTACAAGAACTTCATAAACACACACACATACACAAATGCATTCACACAAAAAGTGTTTATAGCTTCATATGCATACATACATTTTGTATTGTACGAGTATATTAAAAAAAAAACAAAAAATACAAAAACGGAAATAATTTCAAATAAATGAAAAAACATTTATTTTTTAAGGATTGGTGGGTAAAATTTTGATATTTATTTTAACGGATTATATCATTTGTTTCTTACGGATGTGTCAGTTGATTAATCAACATTTAAAAATAAATAACAAATGGCATTTATTTTAAATGAAAATTAAGTAGACCGGTTTTTAAAGGAAATATCATTTCTTTTAAATGATATTTTCAGTTATTTTAACTTACAAACTTTTTTAAGTGTACAAAAAAAAAACAATCAGAAAAGATGCTGAACCTTTGTAATCTGCACATATAAAAACCCAGAGTACGTTTTTACGACGTGAGTGGCATCGTTATGGTGTGGTTTTTACCATTCGTTTTCTCCGACGCTTTTTGAACAGCCGACCGTTTTGTCTAATGATATTAGGTCTATTCGTTTACTTTTCTCAGTCAAGTCCAGTAAGATTTTTTTTAGAAGGTTTTCTTATATTTTTTATAATTCATTCGACAATTGGTCTGTACGAGGAAATTTTGGGTAAAGTCTGGTAAAATGAGAGTAAGCAAAAAATTCTCTCACAAAACCATAAAAATGCCTAAAATACTGCGAATGCACAAAACCACATTGCATACCCAAAAATAAAAGTCAAATTTATTCATATTAAAAAACAGCTTAATTAATAAATATATTTGAAATGACAAATATCTATTTACATTTTCAAATGTATTTTTCATTATTAAGAAGAAACAGTTCCCGCGGGCACCCGCGGTAACGTACGTCGAGCACACCTAATATTTGTTGCTTTGCATTTGCTTGCAACAACGATGTTGTAAAACATTTTTTTTTTTGTATTCACAAAAATTTATTATATTTGTATTTCAATCATATGTTTTTTCTTGCTGGCAAAAATTTTTCCAGTAAAAATTTGCAAACTTTCAACAACAAACTGTCATTTTATTCTCTCTTGTTTTTCTTTCTGTTTACTGGGAATTTGTGTAAACAGTAAAAATTGTACAAATTTGTACAAACGGAACTATTATCATTCCTGCGAGCACTTGAATTACCTGCATTACATTTTTGAATGCATATTTTGAATTTTATCCCATATTTTCTTTAAGTTAAAATTATGTTTAAAATAAAAATAAACTAAACCAACTCTGTAGAGCAGGGTTCCCATTAAATTTTTTTTAACGGCCCCTTTTAGGAATTACTACTGGCTGACGGACCCCCAAATGTTTCATTTATTATATTTAAATAAACATATTTTAATCCGAAGATTAAACAAATGGAATAAATATAAAGATGGAAAATCGTTTTCATTACAGAATTTAAGATATTTACCAGTTAATAATTTTTTAATTAAGTTAGAAGCTGTTCTATAAAAAAGCTTCTAAGAATCTAATAGGAAAAATGTATTCTTAAACATTAGAAAAAATAAAGTGTATTCAATTTAGCAAAAAAAATTGCCATGGAATACCCCGTATAAATTTACCTGACTTTTTATTAGAGTTTCTTTTTAAGCTACATTTAGTTCCTGTTTCATTCAAAAGTTTTGAAAATCGCACTATATTCATTAGTTTTGTGGATTCTTTTTAAATACAATTATACCAACTGACATTGGAATATTATTTATTATTATCTCCTTATTTTTGAAGATTTTTTCCAAACTCTTTGCGGACCACTTTGAATGCAGCTATGGACCCCCAGGGGGTCGCAGCCCCCATAAATGTAATATTTAAAAATCGACAAATTTTCAGTGCACAATTTTGTTTTTTTTTTTTTTATTTATAGTAAAAATTTTCTTTTAAGTTTTTTATTCTTCTTTAGGACCGAATCCTTTTATACCATATCAGAGTTATATCATATTACCATGTTAACCTAACAGATATATTTTGATATAAAGTTCAAATTTCTATACATACTTAAAATTTCGAAAAAAGTTTGGTCTAAAGACTTGCAGCCATTAAATTTTGGGCATAATAGGATTAAAAATCATTAAAATAAAATCAATGTATGTTTAATCTGTTCCTGATATAGTTTATAAAAAATATAATTTATAAAATTTTAAGAAAAAAAATATATAGAAATAAATTTGCTGATTAATGATTTAAAAAAAATCAATTTTTATACAAAAATTACAATTCCAAATTAATACATTTTTATCTTTCCACATTAATTTACAAAAAAAAATATATAAAACCTAGTTTTTTGTCGAAAGCTAGCGGTGGATTTCCCTCCACCGCTAGCTTTCGACATTAAAATTTGCTACCCTTTTGGCATGTTAATTAAAAAGTCTGTCGCATGTATTAGGGACCAATATCAATCAAAATCTTTTATTTAACAAAAATTATAATAAATAATACACAGACTTTTTTAAGTAACCGACGAAAGCATTAACAGAAAATTTTTCCTTTAAAATTCTAAAAAAAAAATTAATTTAGAAAAACTAGGAATAGCTTTAAATTGAAAATTTTAAAAATAATTTTTTTGAAATATTAAATTGAATTGCATGGTGTTTGTTCAAAATAAAATGAACTTACCTTATTTTAAACGTCAACAGCTCGGGCCATCTACATTTTGCGATTATAACACTATTACATATTACATTAAACACTATAAAAGGACCCCTCAACCGTATTAAACGCTTTCAATAAATGAATGTCAATGAAGTTATTGCAATTTTTAAAAAAATTTTATTATTAATTCCCTACAAATTAAACTATTATAAGCATTGTTGGGCACTAAGTTCTGGTTATTTTTTGATAAGTTAGCAATTGTAAGAACCAATTCCATAAAATGTTTAGATAACGACTAACTAGGGCTTTAATGAATAACATATTTGCTCCTTCCCACATAAAATTTGAATTGAACTATTTAATTTTAACTGGACATTCAGTAATCAGGGGTAAATTAACTTATCTCAAAAAGACATATTCTAATGCTTTACCAGTCATGGATGTCCAATTAACGTTTAACTGTAGTTAATTGCCCAAATGAAGAGAAAGTTTACATAAGACATTTTTTTCAACAATAAAAGACTAAAAAATTTAAATTAGACAAGTGGGCAGATGGAGTTCAACACGGGAGAATATATCTCATCTTGGAATTTATAAGGAGGAAATAGAACTTTTTGGCAACCCTATCAATATTTGATATTATTAGAAATGAAATAGTGAAATCAAATCTTTTGTGATGGTACATCTTAAGCAGGCTTTATAAATTTTGGTAATGGATCAGTAGAAAGTTAAGGAAAAATTGTGGTAATGGAGGTGAAATCAAATGAATCCATATAAATTCCACAAGCATGCATACACTTACACACAAAGCAGACAAGGAAAGCATTTCCGACAATGCAACAGTTGGCTTTTGCCATAGGTTACTTAGAAACTTAAGGGAACCTCATTTGTTTAGATTTTTTTTTGCAGAACCAGCAATAATTTGCAGAAAAATTTGTAATTCTGAAACAAAGAAAAGGGTTTATTGTTAAGAAATGTAATTGCAAATATTGTTTTCCAACACATACCTAAAAATGCAGGATTGTAGATTTTCGTTTAATACGTGAGGGAGCATCCTTTATTTAAGAACACTTTTTACACACACACTTTTTCTAATTAACACTTTTTTAACTAATGAACCACTAAATTGAATTATTCTATTAATTTGGAACTAATTTTACTATATATAATTACTATTTTATTAGCAATTTTTATGGAATATTGAAAAAGGGCTGCACTTTGTGGCCATTTTTTTGGCAAAAAAAGAACTACAGCATTATATTGAAGTTTATATTTTCTACATTTTTTCTTGAAATAACCAAAAACATTTAACAACTTTAACTTTTTGGGTTGGAATACACTAATTTTGACAATTTTTTCTTAGGGTTTCTTTAAACAATTGTTTTAAATATTGAAAATTCTTTCCAATTAGAAAATTTTACAACGAATTGCTAGCAAAAAAAAACGCGGAATTGTGGCGTTTGTTAGTGTTGTCAGTACGGTGGTTTCCATCTAGATCTGGCGCTTTTTTAAACCGGATTTCGGGATTCTTTGAGAAAAAAAAACGTCAAAGGGTTTTTGGTGTCGAATGTTTAACATGTGTGTTTATGCGGCAAGCTCTCAAAATTGGCTTATGTCATTCCCGCATAAATTAGACATAAGCCGTTGTTTAATTTGTATGAAAATTCTAAATTTGTATGAGAATGACATAAGCCAACTTTAATAGCTTGCCACTACAAAAAAATTGTACTAAAATACACCAATTTGTATGGATAATTTAGAGGTACCTTCACATTTTCGCTTATAACATTTTAATCCCTGGACCGTTTTTCTCAAACTGCTCGGAAGGATGTCCATTAATCTAGGTAAAACTGAGCCCCCCCCCCACGTACGTCTTAGCGCCGTGATCGCCATTTCAACTGACAGACGGACATTGCTAAATCGATTAAAAATTCCATGAGGATGAAGAATATACTTTATGGGGTCTTAGACCTAAATTTCGGCTTCTTACGAACGGAATCACAAGCTTATATACCTCATACCATATAAATAAAAAAAAGAATTTTGGTGTCATCATATGAAGACAAACAGTGATTCTAGCCATATCCCAAGAAACATTTTTACGACTCCGTTTTCTATACAACTCCAGGCTCGGTTTCGAATCAGTTTTGATGTTATTTAAAATCCGTTTCCTGCTCCGTATACGGATCCAGAAAACGGTACATAAATAGAGTTGGATTCCGTTTATGATTTCCCGAAAATGGTACGAAAACGGTACGTTTTGTTTGTTGGGTATGGATCTTAAAGGGTTCGGATCTTAAAAGTACTTGGAAATGACCTTGGGTCGCTGATTATGAATCTGAAATCAAAAAATTAATAAAAAAAAATGGCAGATCCAATATGGCGGTGAACACTTACAATTTTAAGTAAAATATTAATTTACTAATGTGTCTCTTAGATCCAAAATCGGCTGATCAGATAGAATGCCCCAATTTTAATTTTGGATTATTTGTATAATGTTTATATATTAACCACTTAACAGAGTTATAGTTTTATACATAAATTTTTATTTTTTGTCGCTAATTTATAAAATAACTTAATCTTTTTTAATGAGTAAAGTAATTTAAAGTAAGTAACGTTAAGCGTGCCGTTAACCGGTCCTGGAGGAATAGAGTGGAACTAGGATTGGATAGGAATGGTCTCAGGGCCCTTATAGGGTCCTTGACGGGGCATTGTTTTGTTAAGGCTTTTACGAGTAAATGGTATAATGCTATACCGGACTTCTGCAGACTGTGCGGGGATGTCGAGATGCTAGAGACAGTAGAGCATGTACTGTGCCACTGTCCTAGGATCCAGGGTCTCAGGCAGAAATGGCTAGGGGATAGGTTTCACGACGAACTGGGGTGTATCGGCTGCAGCCGATCTACTAGGGTTTGTCAGGGAAATAGGACGGCTGTTTCTGATGAGGGGACTGTAGGGGGGTCTTATCCTACGTAGTTTCTTTATTTCTTCAGACCTCTCAACTTCTTTCTTCTTTACTTCTCTTTCTCTTCTTCCTCTATACTGAAGGGATTCACTATGGACCGCATTGATCTCCGGGTGGAAATGCATCCCTTGGGCGCATAACCCTTCTTAACCTAACGTTAAGCGTTAACACTAAAAGTTAGCTTATGCACAAACACAGCTAATATTTGTTTTATGCTTTAAATTTTGTTTGTAGCAATTGTACAGATTGTCTAACGTCGTCATATAACAACAGGGTACAACTCCACAGTAAACATCGGGTTGATTGTAATTGTGTCTTTCTTATAAAATAAAAACTTTAATAATTTTTATTACAATTTGAAGTCACTAAGTTCGAATGAAATTTTTTCACAAGGAAAAAATGAAATACGGCGTTTTTTAAACAACTATGAACTGCAAACTTTTGGCAGCACTGGCAATACAAAAACAGTGTTGTTAAAATATTTAGGTATTAACAAAAACAGGGTTATTAAAATCAGAAAAATGTAGTATTGCCAGACCTAAAATTTATGAATTGTCAAATTGTAACGGAAATTTTTACTCCGATTTTGTCAGTATTGTCAGAGGTATTCAGAATTAACGGAAAAATTGATCACAATTTGACAATGTTGCCAGATTTCTTAAATTTTAACGGACACTTTTTACCGAAATTCTTAAAGCTACCAGATGTTTTGTTTTATCAACGTACAAAATTAATGCATTTTTAACAGACGATTTTTTTTAATGCGAACGAAAATTTATAAAATTTATACACCACCCAAAATCTGGAAGTCTTTTAAATTATATGTGTAAGTTGGAATTCGGAAAAACTGTAAATAGTCGTGTTTTAATTTTCAATATAACTAAACTTTGGTGTTTATTATGCTTGAAAAATGCAGAGAATATAATAAACAATACAAAAAAAAAACGTAAAATTTAATCATAATCTTAAAAAATAATTAAGTGTTAACACAATTTTAACATTTTATACCATAATTGTCAAAATGCCAGTTAAGATTTTCGAAGAGAGTGAATATTGATTGATGGCAATAGTAGCAACTTTATCTCAAGCAACATTGACAGTTAAAAATTGGAATACGCAACAAAATCAACGTCGAGACAAAGACACCTAAGCTAAGTCACCATATTTATAGCCAAAACAACATGAGTTTGGTTGATTTTAATTTAAATAAATTTGTTTTCTTTATTTGCTTAAGATTAATTGCCGTTTTGTAAAATCATAATTATTTTTTGCCATCAAATGAAGCAAAAGAAAGACTAGAACCACTTAAGGCGGGTTGTGAAGTTGAGGGTGAGCCTACAGGATCAAAGGCACGATTATCTTCCAATATGATAGTGGTATGGGGATAATGATCCAATTGCACGAACAAATAACGATATTCCATTTTGCCGGAAGGAGACTAAAATTATAAATGAACAATTTTATTCAAAATAAATATATCAAACACAAAAAACAACTAACCCTTCTTGATTCCAAGTGTACGGTAGCTTTATTCCTTATACCTTGTATGTAAAACCTCATACGTATATGAGGGACACCATTGCGTTCAAAACTACTATGAGCCACATGTTGACGTCTACCACGTCTTGATTCTTCACCAAATCCCTTAATGGGTGCTCCCAGAGAATCTTGTACACGATAATCCTAGAATTTACAAAAATATTTATGCACCTTACATTACACCACCACTTACATTCATTGTTCTCACCTCTATTACACGTTCCAACGCATCCGAGTATATATTATTTGGACTTTCACTACTAAACAACTCCCGCATAATGGCCCAAAACATTACAGCCGTAACACCCACTCCCGCCAATATAATTGCTGTATAACTAGCAGTCTTAGTAGTCTCCTTAATTTTTTCACCCAAAGGTCGTACATCTGTGGAAACGTCTGTACGTCCTGCTCCACTTTTGCTTAATTGCAAACCTGGGCCGGCATTGTTTGTTCTTTTAGCATTTTGTTGCCACACCATACATTGACTAAATTTTTGTAACTGCTGCTGTTGTAAACTCTTGCTTAAAGCTAAACGATTATTATTTTGGAAAATTTGGCGTAATATCAATATATGTGTCATTTTTCTTTAGATCTTATTGTAGTAGTGTATAATTTTATTCAATAGTTACGCGAAAAAATATTTTGATAAGACCTGGTGTCATATGCTTGAACAGCTGTTGTAAATAATGTCAATTTAGCTATTTTCACTTTAATCCTAGTAAAATTTAAACGCAGTTAAGGTTTTTGAGCAGCACAATTGGCAGCAATACAAATGGTTTGGAGTTCTGTAGCAATGCTGCCAAAGAGAGCCATGGTATTATTGTGTACACGCACCATATTGTGAATCTGAACCGAAACAAAACATTGGTTTAAGAACTGCTTTAGAAAGTACTACAAAATGCAACTAAGCTCTCTGAAAGATTTCATCACTAGGTGGCAGATGAAGCGGCATAGGGGTGTTGGAGGCACTAAGTATAGACCAGAGCCAAGCAATAAAGCGGCGGAAGATTGATAAAACTGCGGCGGCGGAAAATTGCCGGATGCAGGACAAACATTACTCTGCTAGCCTATTATTCAACGTCTCATACAAAATGCGGCTTATCCAGTTTATAAAAAATTATTGTTAGCTGCTTATTGGATCTTTAATTGTGATTTGTTTGAATTACATCAGTTCCTTTGATTTCTTCATAGAATCGACAAAAAAAATTAATTAATTCTTTGTATTTGAAAGTGAGGTTATGTCAAAAAGTCGGTATCGAGAAAAACGATAGAGAAGGTTTCCATAAATTTTTCTTAAAATTTTCATGATAAATATTTTTTTTATTTCATAATAGCATGTAAATGAACAAAACTAAAAAATGTTCAAACATTTTTATACAATAAGCCTTAATTTATTAAATAAAAATAAAAAAATTATTGCTTTGTGCTGCATTGAATTTTTAAATTTTGAATTTTGAAGCTTCTAAAAGCTGTTCTCTCTTATTTGTTTTGAATTTCATTCGTTGTTATGGTAATGCAACAAAACAATTACAATACATATTTTAGAATTTTAGTATGCAAATTTGATATATATGTCAAATGCAGCATAATAATAATGATCCCTTTTTTTAAACTTAAAAATATTTATTTGCTGTATATGCCAAAACAATGTTCATTAAACGTTAAAATTATGGATGTAGAGCTAAGTCAATGCTGAATATCTTAGTATTCTAGTCGTTTCTAGTTATTTCAAATAATTTGTTTTCTGATTAATTCGTTAACTGTCCAACGAGAATTTTTTCGAAAGAAGCCTTATATTTTTTTCTTCCTATACATGTTATTTTTTTACTAATGTAAAGTTGTGAAAAAACATTTGGTTGACCTTTTTATTAGAAATTTAAGCGTATTTACACTTTCTTAATTTTTTTGCCCTTTTTGTTAAAAAAATGCATCTCTGAACATACAGTGTTTTTGGACAGTCAAAAACGCGGATTACAGCGCGAAAAGCTCTGAATTGGCATCTTTGGCAAAAATGCTGCCAAGTTTATATCAATAAATAATTCCGTATAGGCAACCCTGTTACTACTACATAAAAAAATATCAGATGGAAAAGTCGCGCGTATGGAGACGGTTGTTGCGACGTATACTTTATTTTTCATAATTTGTGAAAAGAACATTCTAATTTTTGCAAATCAAATGTAATACATAGGTGACAGACAAAAAAGTTTTTCAAATACTACATTTAAACAACAGTAGCAAAAATGTAGCAATTATATTATAAATACAAAAAGAAGTGAAAAGAAATACTTTGCGTGTGTAGTGTTCAGTGCATTGGAAAATTCAATAAACGCATTACAAAAAGAAAAAAAAAGCGAAAAGAAATTTTTTTGTATATATTTGCAATAATAGCAAAGAATTTAGGAAGAAAAAAAAACGGAAAAAAGAAGTGAAATAAATTTTCAAATGTAAAACAAATTTTAAAAAAGAGGCTTCCTTTAGCATTTCAAAGCATTTTTATTAAAATATTTTCTTCTCGTATTGTTATTGCTGTTGTTGTTTACCCCTCTTTGTGTTTCCTGCAATTACGCTTTCATCATTTCGATATGAATTAAAACAAAAAAAAAATTATAAACAGCAGCCTCCAACTTTTACAAGTGTTGCCAAAAAACTTTTTGCACCATTTAAAATAGCCGTACTACTGTAAAAGCTAAATGATTCCACAACTTCATAATTAAAAACAAGTAAGAATAGATAAGGTCGGTTAAATAATACATTTATATTATTACCCAACAAAATTTTTAACGCAGCACGAAAAGGGTTTTGAAATGGGGATCAAGAAAATATAATAAGTCTGGAACAGTACATTCGATAATGGAAAAGACTTTTAGCTTTAATATGTGGTTAGATTTTTACATTCTATAGATACATTTCAAATCCATTTCTAATGGTTGAAATAATTTCAAAGATTTTTAATCAAGTTTTTTCCTGGATTTTCAGCATAATGTAAACGCCACCTAATTGGGAATTCAATCAATCTATCTTACGTATTTGATTTGTTTTAAGGTATTGATTTAATAATTACAAATTTATTCATTCAAAATTGGGCTTTTTCAAGGAAATGTTACGCGAAAAAATCAATCGGCGGGTGAATTTTATTGCCGCTCATCTTATGAAGTCCGCTTGACTATTTTTCAATCCCTTTGTAAGTGGTCATTGTTGTAGATTTCCACTATAAATATTAATGAGTCTATTTGAAAATTTTGTTCAACACTCATAAATTACTCAAAATTACAATTATTTGTCTCTGTCATATTCTCGATCTTACATAATTTGCTTTAGCTTATTAACTAAAACTTCCATTTTAGTTTAAAGTATCGTCGGCGAAAAAATCACTCGATCTAGTAGAAAAACGCTAAATTGTTAACACAGCGGATGAATACGTATTTAAAACCAGCAGCCTCCTACTAAAGAAAAACAACGAAATAATTAATACGACATTAATAACAAACCAATACAACAATATGAATGATAAAAACATTAACATAATATGAATTAAAAAAAAAAAAAAAAAATGAAATACGTTATCACAAAAACATGCAGTTTCATAATTTTTATCATTCAAAAATTATAGACATTTATAAAACGCCTTAAAACTCTTCCAGACGACAAAGCTGTAATATATTTATAAAAGTGAAAGAAAATTCTTAAACGAAAAGTGAAAGAAAAATCTTAAACATATCCCATATACTCAAAAGAACTTAATCATTAAAAACAATATCGACAAAATTTAAAACATATTGTTTTAAATTTATTATATAAAACGTCTTCTTTGTTAAACAAAAATCTTTCATTACCATGGATTGGATTATAAACGATGAAATGGGTTTGACCGTTGGTCATGTAGTTGGATGGGCTGCTGCTTCAGCTATGGTTATTGGCGGTGTCATTCCCTATGTACCACAATATCTGGAAATTAAGAAGACCCAGGATGCTGATGGCTTCTCTTTGCATGTTTGTTTTGCTCTTCTTTTAGCCAATTCACTGCGTATATTATTTTGGTAAGTTTTTATTCTGAAATTATCTTGTTTTTTTTTTTTAAATATTAAAACCTCTTTAATTATTTTAAACTATTTTTCAGTTAAGTCATTTTATAGTATGATCATAAAAAATATTTAATAATCATTTTTTGTTTTAAATAATAGAACGTCTTATCAATTTTTTTAGTTGGGTATTAAAAGCAACACACCACTTGTTTTCTAATCATAATGTAAACCTTAATTGTTAAAGTAGTTAAAATTTATTTGTTCTAATTCTAGTACCATATCAGGGACAAATATAGGAAATTTTTTTTTTGTTTTTAAATTTAGGATGACTTAAAAAATAAATATTTTTCTCTTATATAAGGCAAATACTTATAGATCTCATACTCATAAATTCAGAAATTTTTTTTAAAAATTCTAGTATCCTTCAGATGGAAGATTTGCCTAGCGATTTTTTTTAGAAAAAATAGCTTCCAATTGGACTTTTTTCATTCAAATAGAGGAATAATTTTATTTTTTAAAAAGGTTTATATAAATTATATTTGTTGTTTGTATGAAAATATTTATTATTAAACTTTTCTACAGATAAATTATTAAAAAAAAACTTTTAGATGGTCTTTTTTTCCCATAAAAAATCTCTAAAAAAGTTTAGAACTTTTCATATTAAAATCATTAGATTTTGAAGATTTGTATATTAAAAAAAACGAAGTACTTTTACCTACATAAAAATCCTTAAAACTATGTTTATTACTATTTCTAATTTTTCAAAGATTTTTATATAAAACACATCAGATTCCTGCACATTCTTCACATTTAATTAAGTCTTTTTATAATAGAAAAAACTTCTTTCTACATACAAAAATTATATGGATTCTTTTGCCTTTTTCCTAAAAAATAACTATCTGACCCTAGAAACTTATGTCTTATGTTCTTTTATTATTTATTTGCAAAATTGGAGAGCTTACTGTAGGCTTACTAATAAGACTAAAAGTGTTATTCGGAAACATAAAAGGAGACATTTTTTCTAGATTTTTTGAGCGACTGGATTCTTCTGGCTTGTGGAAGGTTTTTCGAGGCTCTGGGTGCTGATGATGTATTCTTAGAAGATGATGATGATACTATTAATGATTATTTTGCGAATACTAGTGCGGGCGATAAAAGTTACATTAACTTTAATTACTTGTATAATTCTGATGATTCCTTTTCATTTTGCTGTGTTAATGAGTTTGAGTTATCAGAGGCTCTAATTAACGTGAAGTTTAAGTCAGTTGGGGTTGATGGAATTTCTATCCGTTTTATTAAACTTATTAATCAAAAGTTGTAAATGGCCCCAACGATCTGAGACCTATTTCTACACTTGCTGCTTTATCGAAGGTAACTGAGCATATTCTTAAAAGCCAAATGCTTATTGCCACTTTAAGTAAAATTTATGAGTAACAATTTGCTACTTCTCAGATTCTATTAGGGAAAATATTGACAGTGATAAATTTAGTGTTTTGATTTCTCTTGATCTTTCTAAGGCATTTAATTCAATTAATTTTACTACGATGGTTCTGAGGCTCAATTATGAGTAAAATTTTTCTAAATCCGCTTGTAGGTTAATTTTGTCGTACTTAAATGAAAGATGTCAGTTTGTAGTGGTAAATAGTATTGAATCCAGTATTCTTCCACTTAATTTAGGAGTTACTCAGGGGTCTGTTTTAGGACCTCTTCTATTTATTATATATATAAATAATCTTCCTAAGTTTACTAATACAAGTGTCTGCAAAACGTTTTTATTTGCTGATGATTTGTTCTTGTTGTTTATTGGTCAACGTAGGTATTATGAGCTTCTTGAAAGTAATATTAATTCTTGTCTAGATTGCGTTTTACAGTGGTCTGCTAATTCCTTAGCTAATAATTCATCAAAATCAAAAGCCATGCAGTTTGGATCAACAAATCAAAATTTTCCTTCATTTAAATGTATTTTTGGATGATGATGAGATTCAATTTGCCAAACACTATAGGTGTTTGGGTATTGTTCTTGAGAGTAATCTTTCATTGAGACATTATCGGGGAGAGTGTGCTACTCCTTTCGTAGTATTTATCATACTTAACTTTTTCTCCCTTTGCGTATAAAGCTTTAGGCTAGCACACGCGCTGTTAATGTCTCAGATCTTGTATGGTTTCTGGCGCTTTTGAGATTAATCTTATTTATTTAGTCTGGAAAATAACATTTTACTCGATTAAAACGTATTATCAATTAGTGTTGTCCATTTTGTATTGAATGTTCCACGCCGTGAACACATTTCTAATTATGTAAAGCGATGTCTTAATTTTCTTAATTATAGTAACTAAGTTCTATTTCTTAAAGTCTTCAAAAAGTCGTACACCTTTAGCTTTATATAGAACTTTCGTTTTCTCATGGTCTACAAGAAACCGACAAATTATTATTCCTAGAATCGTGAGATCTACATTTAAGAGATCGTATTTAATCCGTATTGCTCATTCGTGGAATGAGTTGCCTTATTACTTGCTTATTTGCCACAATCTAATAATGTCTTTCGATTAAAATTCATTGATTATTATCTTGATCTAGCATTGTAGCTATGCAACTTTCCTTTTTATGTTTGGTTTTGGCCATTAATTTTGGACTATATTATCGTTACTTTATATTCTTTTTAATTTATTCTGGCTGGGGGGCCAATGAGACCTGTATTGTAGATTCTTTATTATTGAATATTGTATAATTATTTTATTTTTTATATCAATAACTTACTTATTACTGTGTAATATATATTTTTTTTTGACATTTAGGGCTTTATATTACTTTATATTATTTGAGATTTAAATGAATTTAAAAAAAATATTTTTTATATGATAAACTTAAATCTTGGTCATCAAACAGTTTATTTTTTTTTTTTTTTTTAATTTTTAATTTTCTAATTTGTTTAACTTTTATTTTACCTTTTTTTTTATTCTTAACTTTTTAATTTTTTTTAAAAAGAAGCTTTCAAATTTTTTTATTATTTGTCATTTATAATTATTATTATTATTTCCTGAAGATGCTACATGCGAAATATTAAAAAATAAATCAAAATATTTTTATTTATAAAAAACCAATCTTAAGCTCAAAAAATTTAAGAAGTTATTTTTAATTTTCTAAACAAAAGCCAATTTTAAAATTTTGATCACTCGATAATGAGAATTATTATTCGATAATTTTTTAGCATTTTTCTTGTAACATAATAATGGCCGTATATTACAGTGTCCTTTGAATAGCGAATTGTCGAATTTCATTGCTAAATTAATATGTCATTTTAGATTGAGTTGTCACATTTTAAAAATAAATTAAAACCTATTTAAATTATAAAGAATATATACAAAGTTTGTTTCTTGACTGATTTTATTAAATTTAATGTTGTGACTATTTGATTTTAAAATATGTTATCTATGTGAAGGGTTTTTGAATTGTTCCTACTTGATTTTCATTTTCTAATCATTTAATTTAAGGGACACCTTAAACGTATATAATTTATACATTTTCTTGCTTCTTCTTTATTCGTCTGATAATCTTTTAAAATAGAACATTTATTTGTTATAAACATGATTTTCTAATTATTTATTAGCTATTTCATTCATTGACTTTTAAAAACTATTATAATCATTGTGGGTTATCAAAGGTCACTAACTTACTATTTCAGTCTATAGCTGAAAAAAAAACGATAATTATATTACAATATTTTTATTTATTTTTCTTGATGTTATAAGAACATTTAAAATAAATATTTGTTAACATTGCACAATTGTATAATACAAATACAAATGTTATACACACAGGCTTACACTTGGATAAACAAATATAATTATTTTGTAAAGTTTGGATAACCGCTTTTTTTTACAAAAATTCCCCTTTCATTATTAAACACTTTTTTTTTTTTTTTATATAAATTCATTCTTATAGGTCAGTAAATTCCTTGTATTTCTATTTAAAATGTTTTTCAGCATAGATTTATATATTTGCTGTGCTTTTATATATAATCATGTTTGTTTTATTCAAATTGAATTTCTTCAAATGTTCGTATGGAGAAATGCTTTCGTTTACTTTCCTTTTAAGTATTTTCTATGAATTTTTTTTTCAGTATTTTGTAGTACATAGTATAAAGACGTCATATGCGCCTCCACATGCACATGTGTAGTTTAGATTCGTAACGATTCTTTTCCTCCTCTTTGGCAGTCGGTATTTAAGCATTCAATTTGTAGAATGAATGAATATAGTAGGTATAGAAACACAGGCAGTAACTAAAAAAGTTTTAATTCGTATGTATATTTATAATAATACCTATTTATGGAAGGGAATGTGACCAACTACATTTTGGAATTATCAGACAGAAAAAGACACGGATAATATCCATAGAATCTGTGTAAAAATTATGGTTTCCTGATTAAAAATTAATTTATGTATTATGTCGGCTGATACATTAAATATACAAAACTGTATATCATATATACATATATTTCAACAAAACATAAAAATGTATGGAGATTTAAGAGGTATCCTTACATTTATAAGATGTCTCTTACATATATTGAAAATTATTTTTCTCCTATTCCATAATAACATTTAATACTGAAATCTCGTTTAAACTGAATTTTGAAAAAAAAAATCTTGTGCATAACTGGATTTAAACCAGATTTTCCATACAAAGAAATCCAGTTTTATCACCAGATTTTCAGAAAATCCAGTTTCATGATTATGTTTACACGACATTCAGCAATAGTATATATGAAAATATTGTGAAGATATGGCATCACCTTGTAAAAAAATTTTACAAAATTATAATAATTATGATAACACTGTCCAACAAATTAAGACTTTTTGAATGGAACAGAATAGCGACCCCATAATTCTGAAAGTGTATGTTGAGTAGATCAATTTTGTAGAACAAACTTATGGTCCAGCACGTCTGAGTTTTTTTTTACAGTGGGTCAAAGTTTTCATTTTTTGGTCGAAGGGAGCATTATACTTTATGAAAAAAATGCTGTAAGTTAATGTCTGAGAGAATTCTTATGGTCAGAGTTGTATTGTGGAATTGTATGAGGATTATTTTTGTGGAAGATCTTAACCCTCTAACTGGTCTCGTTATGGGTCAATTTGACCCTTTTTCGAGAAAATCAAAAAATATCCTTTAAGAAAGGACATTTAAGGATTACAATATTCTACGAAAATGTTTGCCGGAAAATTTCAGTGGGGGTCACCAAAGACACCATTCTTGTAAATAAAGCTCTTTACGATTAATTAGTAAAATTATACACCGCCGTTTTACCTGTTTTGTATATGTTGGTGTATAATTTTACTAATTAATCGTAAAGAGCTTTATTTACAACAATGGAAAATTATTTACGTAAAGTGGAGAGTTAAAGGCTGTTAGGCAAGCCAGAACCGAGGGACGGATCGGGTGATACTTCGACCCGGGAACGGGGTATTACCTAATTTCTCTAGCGATTCCTGTCTCCCTACCCGAGCACCGTTGTTTATTCTCAATATTAGCTAGCCGTATTATTTGAACACGAGAACTGTTGTTTATTCTCGTTTGTGGTTATTCGTGTTATTCGAAAACGAGAACCGTTGTTTATTCCTGCTAATAGCCAGTCGGTATATTCAAACACGAGAACCGCTGTTTATTCTCGTTTGTAGTTAGTCGTATTATTTGAACACAGGAACCGTTTTTATTCTCGTTATTAGCTAGTCGCATTATTTGAACACGAGAACCGCTGTTTATTCTCGTTTGTATTTAGTCGTATTATTTCGTATTATCTCGCTAATAGCCAGTCGTATTATTTAAACACGAGAAACGTTGTTTATTCTAGTTTGTAGTTAGTCGTAATATTCAAGTAAAGGAATTACTGTTTATCCCCGTTTGTTGCTAATCTATCCAACTAGCCGAGCCGAAATCCTTTCTAGAGTTCGTTAAATATTACCTTCGGGTAGTGCCGATCATATACGATCAAAACTCGCACAATGTTCTATAGTAAATCTCGCTATTCGAACACCAAAACGTGGTTTCCTCTAAATCCGTGTCGTATTGTCGGTCATCTTTGTAAAGGGTTGGCTTATCGTGTATTATTTTATAATAACCTCAAAGGAAGCAACCCTTTGGCGAATCTGGACAGCTGGGCTATAACCCAGCTGGAAAATAAAATGCAACACAAATCAAAGAATGAAACCAGTTTGGTTGAAATCACTTTGATTTCAATGCCAATTGATTGCAGATTTTAATAGCACTCATAGGAACTGAAGGGAATATAATTAGCGACGATAGTTAAGCCTATATACTAGCTATATTGAGACTTTGCAAATAGAGCCATGCCTCAGTGTAGAGCTATCTCGCATTTGCTGTGGGTTCTGGTACTAAACGAAATTCTTCTCAAACTGGATATGAGGATGATCTGATTATGTCTTCAGATAAATTTTCAAACATAACTTCGCAATCTTTTCGGGGTCATTTGAGAATGTTGTCGTCTTGGGCTATTCAATGCGATCTAAACGTGAGAGATGTTCACCGGTAAGCGTAATAAACCATTTACTTTTCCGAAATTGAAAGGTCTTATCAGATTCTAGGAATTTCTTAGGTGTGATCTCTGACCATAGGCTAAACTAGGTTGAAAATATTGGCGAACGTGTCAGGAAAAAAATTAAGAATTTCTTTTAAAAGCAAATAATTATGAAAAAAAGTTTTTTTATAACAATTTCTTAGTAAAATTAAAAGGTTAATAAAAACTTCATCTCCATAGTTAAAGGTTAAGCTTAACAGGAGCAACGGCAAAACATCCAAAACATCAAATATGTTTCCTTTAGAACAAGCGTTTGAGTCATACTTATCTTTTTGGTAATTTAGTGAATGATCTTGAAATACAATTTGATCGAGAGGAAGCCAAAAGTTCTAACACCATTGATTGAGAACTGGTAAATGAACAAAATCAGATTCCCTTAGATACATGTTTACACGGATAGCTAAACAAACATCGACCGGAACGGGAAGTGAATTCCACTGCATGGAACTTAGTATCGACTGGCAGATAACTGCAGAATTTTCCAGGCTGAAATATTCCAAGCTGCTGAGCAATTATCAATGATATTAATATTCAGATGCGATATCAGTTTTTAATCGATATTCAACTGCGGGAAATATCAGATCCAAGGTAGTCAGCCGCTGCCAGCGATAAGAATCCTGGAAGTCTTATTATAAAAATGTCTTTATTTGAAAGAATCTAAGAAATTCATCTTCATTTATATATTATCTGAATTGAAATCTTTTAACAAGACATTTCGAACAAAGTAAATTTTGGCACTATTCAGAAAAAATGATTTATAGTTGGTTTTATTATTCAGATGTAATGTAGGCCTAGAATTTAGAGGCACACTTCACCTCGTTTATGGAATTTTTCGTATTTACTTTAATTTACAAAATTTGCTTTTCAAATGTTTAATATTAACATGAAAAGTTACTATAAGTATACCTATACATAGTATATTGTATAATTGTTCTACCTAAGTTTTTGTGCATTTTTTGTATTATGATAATACTGGAAGCAAAAGTAGCCAAAGAGGAAAAACATTACGTTAAATGTTTGCTATACTTATTAGGGAGGTTCATGAAATAATGATTTAAATAAAAATCTGTGATGGTAACTGCTATTGTTTGCTGCTTGTACGTACTATTGGCACAATTTAAATTCTTGCAGCTTTTGCAACATTTTTAATGACCTCTTTTTACTTCATTGTGAATACCCTTATGTTTTAGTAGTAGACATAATTGTTTAGTGTAATAAAACATTAAAGGCTTTTTACTGTATAAATTACATTCCTCGTGTAGTTTACTGACATCAGACCCGGCCTGTTAGTCATTACATTTTGTAATTAGTTACACGTGCAATTACATAATTACATGTAATTGAAACAATTCTCAGTTACAATTAAATGCAATTGAAATTGTAATAAAAAAATCAATTACAATTACATGTAATTGAGATTGGTATTTTTGCAATTAAAATTACATGTAATTCTTTTTAAAAAAAGAAATTTCCATCACATTTTATTGGGAAAATAAATAATGACAAAAACAAGTTCAACACGAGGTATCAACCTAACAACGAATTTTTCTTATATGTAAGTATTTTTGTTGTGCCACCCCTTCCCCGGTCATTTTTTTGAAAACTAAACAAAAACTTTTGTAATTTTAAATGTAATTTAAAATTTGTAATTTCAAATTACTTGTAATTACAGGTAGTTGTAATTAAGTATTTTTTTGATTACAATTACAGTAACTGTAATTGAGTTTGTTTCAAAATTTCAATTGCAATTTTGTACTTGTAATTGAAAATTTTCAGTTAAGCATCACATGTTATAGGAATTGAAATGTAATTCAAATCTCTCAGGTCTAACTGACATTTAAATACATTTTTTTTACCAAATTAATAAATATTTGTTTAGGTGTTTCGCAAAATGGCCACTGGAAATATAAACCACAATCTTTAAAATGAAATTAAACCCCTTTTTTTGGTACATAATTTCATAATAAATATTAGCCTCTAAAATATGAATAAAAATGACTCCAATCAAATAAAAATTAGTCCCAAAATTAATTTTTCATTTATTACTTTGAGGCTTTATTAGCTCATAGTGCAAAAAAAAAAACTCAATTCTAAGAAACCCAGCAAAAACAGACATTACCAAGTAATAAAGGGAGTAAGTAGCACACAAAGGGTTTCACTAGTTACCAGGCTATTTACTCGCCTAATTACTTTTATTCGCGATGTCCCTAAAATCATGGGTGGTCATTACCCTCTCGCTCACAAATAAAGTGAGAATAATGAATTACCACGATGGTTACTTATAGTGAAGAAATAAATAGTTACCTACAATAATAAAGTAGTTATTCTTTATAAAACAATAGCCAGTTCTTTTCTTATTCTCTTAGTAAAATTTTATTACTAAAGGAAATAGATAAGAATAAGAATTTATTTTAACCAACGTTTTGCATTGAAAAATTTAAGGTCATAATTCAATGCTAGTTCACATTAGAAAACCTTTAAAATATAAAATTAAAAGAAAAAAAATTTACAGCAGAATTTGTTATATTGTTGTAAAGTTTTTTAAAACAAACTAATAAATAAAATAGTAAAAAAACTACTAGTAAACCATTATTTTGCATGTAAATATAAGTACTTCTTTCACACATTATCAGTACGTCATTATTTTGTTTTTTAAAGTAATGCAAAAAGTAATGACTTATCATTGCATGGTAATCTACACAGCAACGACCTGTCATTACCATGTTTTTGCTGGGAATGAAAAATTACCCCAATGTATAAAATTACTCCGATATATTATCTTATTACTAGAACTTAAGCAGGATTTAAATTATACCACAAGTCATAGGATCTGTCAAAAAAAAATGAGTCAGATAGCAAAAATCCTATGGTGTAAACTCATTTTGTCTGATACGTAAAGAAAATCCGATTACAAATTTGGACAGTCAGATTGATTTTTTCGTTTTTTAAAATATTTCATAAAATGATGAGAATCAAATGGTATCAGTGTTGCATTTTCTTACAAACAAAACAGTTGTGAAGTAAATTAGCGGTAGAACACAATTGAGCAACAAGCAAAAACAGCTGTTTTCATCTGACTGCATAAGATTTGCATCTGAAGGTGTAAACCCAAAGCGGTTTACCAAAGGGATTTATTTGACAAGCGCATCATTTCATAGGATTTTTAATTTGATTTTCTTTAGGTAAAATCAGATGGAAAATCAGATAATGTAAACTCCGCTTTACCCGTACTCTTGTGCGGATAAAATGGTTAAACCCAAATCATCACCTGCTGCTAATAAATCAGCTGTTTTGTATTTGTGAAAAAATTAAAGTTAAAAAAAAAAAATTTACAATGAGAGAATTTTTTGCTTACTCTCATGTTAACAGACTTTACCAAAAAATACCTCGTACAGACCTATTATTGGCAAGCTCTAAGACCCAATGTTATGAAAAACCATTCGCTTTTAAATTTTTTTAAAATCGTCGGATGCTGCAAAAACAACATATCGGATATTGATGGCTCTTCTATTATTAGCAGCAAATTTAATAAAACTTACAAACGAATTTAAAATTATATTTGTTCTTATTAATTTGATATAAAAAAAAAATTAATAAAAATCGTGCGTTGCAACAGAAAACTTCAAGAAAATCAAAACAAACATAAATCAATACACTTTCGTGCAAATTTAATGCAAATGCAATTTTAAATTGGCGCCATTTTTCTTTTCCGAAAATTGGGGCTAAATTTTATAATGCAATTCAACCCTACACTCACCAAAAAAAGTCTGTAATGGCAACTGCAATTTTGCTGTTATTACGGGAAATTTTGCTAATTTGAGCCCAGAGGTATTTTTTGCTAATCTTAGCAACACATGTCTGTTGACGTGTAGTACAATGAAATAAGTAGAAAAGTTAGTAGATGCTACTAAATTTTAGTAAACTTTTTGTAAAGTGGAATTTAAAATCTGTTTGCTAAAATCAGAAAAAAAATTTACTAAATATTATAAATAGTAGTACAAAATTTAAATTTATTTTTTTTTATTTTTTTAATATTTTAGACAAAATTAAAAAAAAAATCAAAGGCTTAAAAATTTTAAAAACATAAACGAATTTATTATTTTGTTTTAATTTAGTAATTTCTGTTTTGAAAAACATTTTTATTAATTTTTTTTTTACTTTTAAGGTCAAATTTTAATTGTTTTTAGGGCTGTCTTTTAGAACTAAAATTCACTTCAGATCCCTTTTTAATCTATTTTACATTTTAAGGCTATTTAAGTTTGTAGGTGTAAGTTTAACATAGAAATAACATTTCCTTCAATATCTACTTTTTTAAATTAGTAAATTTTTTTTGCTAATTTTAGCAAATCAGTTTTCAAAAATTTGTAAAATGATTTCTGAAATTAGCAACAAAAAATTTGTAAATATTCTGTAAAAATTCTGTAAATTTTGAAATGTAAATAACAAAAGGATTTGGTAAATAATAATTTTTTTACTAAAAATCTGTACAAAAATAGTAAAGTGGGATTGAAAACTGTTTACAAATTTTTACACTAACTTTTATTTTCTAATTGCACATACAAAATTGAATTTCGGCCCCAAAATTTATGGGGTCATTTATTTTTCTGAAAATGGAAATGGGCCCCAAATGATGAAAATACGCTCCAAATTGTTTACCCTTCTTTTTTAAGACCATTTTTCATTTCTCACTTTGGGGTCAAATTTCTTGGGGCCTTATTTCATAGCGCCATTTGTTTATCCCCTCCTTCTTGTATGATTTTGTTTTTCTATTTCAATACAAAAAAATATGAACAAAATATGTTGTTAAAATAGTTAATAATTAGCACATAGAGGAAGTATTTATTTCAGGTTAGGTTCTTTTTAGCAAGTGTTTCTTTGAATGATATAATCAATATTTCTAAGCGTGCCTCTTATTTAGCCTTAATAACCCAAATACACCAGGGCCTAATAAAACGAACACACAAATGTATTTAACATCCCAGAAAAAATATCTGTTGAAATAAAAATTTATATTTTTAGTCAGTCATTTATAAAATGATTCAGTTATATCTTTATAAGTATACAGTTCTATACGAAAATTTTTATTTATTATTAAATAAAAGGTTAAGAAATTCAGTAGTGTCGGCCCAGAATAACAACGTGATGTGTTTTTCCATACAAATTGAAAATCAAAACGCGCCGAGCGTAGCAGTTGTGAAATATAATTTATTTTATTTTCAAAACGATTTTTCTTTTTTAATATTTTTTGTTTCTAAATTTCTTAACAGTGTTCCCGCATTTTAAAAGTTTTTTGTAAACTAAAAACATGAAGAGTAAAAATAGCATACGATATTCTATGGCTCTTATGTTCTCTTTGTATACTCGCGCATGAACAACGTTCTAGAAATCATCTTCTAAATTTTAATTAAAATAATTATTTCTTTTTATTGATTTCAAAAAGTTAAAATATAAAAAACAAAAAAAAAAAAAGGGAAGGAGACACCGGAGAGTATAAAGAATATCTACGGTACTCTTTACACTAAAATAAATATGATAGTTTGTGCAGTCACTGACGAACGTTGTTATTTTGGGCGCGTTTTCTCTCACAGCAACAATCGTTGTATGTTGCATTCTTATTCTGGGCCGACAAAAATAAATTTTTGAAAAATAAAATTAGAATTTTTTTTCTTAAAAAATTTGTAGTTTTTCGTAATACTGGTAGAAGAACGGGGGTAGCTACCAAAAACATATTAAGAACGCATTGTGTTAGAAACAAATTCCAAAAATTTTCCTTGGGATATATCTACATAACATAAATTAAGCTACATGACTGCATAAGAAAAACTATTTGATTTAATTACCTAATTGTATAGTAAAACAAATTATAATAAATAAAAGTTAGCTTAGTTATATTAGTATGAGATCTCCAAGGGGGTTCTTTGAAAAATAAAACATGTCAGAATGACAGTTTATATGTAATTTTTTCAATTGAAATGTTTAGTTTTCACAAATTTTGTTTGTTAAAAAGATATGATTTACTAGATCAAACATTTTTACTCAAAAATCAGTTCGAGTGCAAAAAAAAAAATAGTAAAAACTAGTAAATAATTAAGGGATAAATTTCTCACATATCCCACAGGCATTTCACTTTTCAAAAATCAATGTTAATACACAATTGTAAAAATAAAGTTAATTTTGTAATTACAGTTTCCAAAAATTTGACCTAGGCTGTTAACTCTTAATACATTATTTGAAATATCGCTAAAAATGTTTAACCGGTTATTCCGGTCGGCGACTAATCGTTTAAAGAAAATTAAGGTTTTTTTCGTTTTTAACAAAATCAAGCCAACTGCATTTGTGTGTAATTGGCTTGTCTGACTGATTTTTTTTAAAGAAACAAGCTTAAGAATTTATTCCACAAAAATATTAAATGATTTGCTCTCCGAACTACACCACATGAGCCACACATATTGGCATAACTTGCTTTAGTAAAATTAAGATAAATCTTGTCATAAGCATGACGAGATAATAAGCGACTGAAAATTTTAACATTACCGGGAGCCGATGATACCCCCGGTTTCAAAATTTCAAGGAAATCTCAGGATTGATAGAGAAATAGAAATCACTCTTATTCTAGATATGCCCCATGCAAGAAATTAAAAATACATAATCCACCTCCAAAAGGTCGAATAATCCACCTCCAAAAGATCCCCGGGCTCCAGAGCCACCTGTCTACTTATCAGCTATCTGATTTAAGGGAACAAACATGTGACTCTGGGTCCAAACCTAGAGGATCGATTCAATGTCCGAGTTGCCAATTATTTGAGTTATCTCAGGGACAATAAAGTTTTTCCATTTGCCATACCTTATCGAAATGAATGAATTTCTGCTATCAGCTTAAATCTCTAGACCCTCAACTAGAGGCAAGCAACACATTCTAGGACTCAAAAATTTGACCAAATTTATAATACACACAGCAGCCAATGTGACAATTATCTGCTATCTCCTGAGAAATGCCAGTGTTAGAAATAGAGAGACGAGTTAACTGTTTTGCAGTCAAGATTGCGGCAATGAAGTGAGGAGAAATTTGTATTACCTGCACCGCTGTGGAGGGAGTCAAACCAAGACATCTATCCATGCGTCTAGGTGGCCCCCCTACCTTATTCAAATTTACTGGAAATTAGACTCTTATACAGAGTGCGCTATAGGATGCTTTTGGAAAAAATAAAGGTAAAACTCCATATATAATTTTTAATCGGTTAATCGACATATTATAACCTATTAATCGGGTTAAATGGTTACAAAAAAACATAGTTAAATTGATTATTGTGATATTCGAATTAACATTTTATTTTTACAAACATTTTTAAATCAATTATAAATCTTTCGGACCTAAAATCCCTGAGGAATGTCGACTGGAAAACCTTGAGGAGTTAAGTCCGGGAAACAGGTTTCTGAATACCGGATATTAACAATCACCATGTTCTTAAGGAGCGCACAACAGGCCCAGCAGAGGCCTAGGTATATATTATAACGATATGAGGTTGCATTTCTATACTTCATCCTCCTTGCGACCTAACCTAAGTATGAATCTTATTAAAGTAAATATGATTGTATTTAAAAGAAACTTCTTCGTATTTTAATTATTCAACACTAGATTTTGTTTTAACATTTTAAAAATAAGTAGAAAGATATTCCAATTGTTTGAACATTAACCGATTATTCAAAGAATTGGAAGCACAGTTTCCACTAGTCCTTTTTAATAATTTCGGCCTTGAATTCAACAAGAAGGTGGATAGAAAATAATGTGTATCCATGAAAAAAATTCGACACATCTCGAATAAATAATTAAAAAAAACATTTCTTGTGCTCATACTTTTATGAAAAGTTTTTCATAAATAATTTTGTTTATCGAGGCCTTGGTGTACATTTACAGCGTAAACAAACCAAAACATGTTTTTATTATGTACGTTTATTTTTAGTTTTGGTGAAAATGTCAAACATACATCCGTTTTCAGGGTTAACCGGTAAAAATTCAAGATCATTGATGTTTTCATGAAATGTTGTGTTGTTGTCAATTGATTGCAGGTTCCAGTGCCAAAAAATTATTAAAAATATTAGTATGCAAAAATACAAAAACAAACTGAAAATCTGTTTAGTATTTTTTTAAGTACCTTAATTTTTAATATTAATTTATTTAAATACTTGTTAACACATAAGACCAAATTGTATTTTGGTAATGCAAATTTTGTGAATATTGAAAATAAATGTTTAGTTTGAAATTGTTTTTTTTTTCTTTTTGGAAACCATCCAGCTTACTATTCGATGAATAAATGTGTTTATGTTATTTATTGAAATTACGTACACAAATCATACAAAATATTTGTATTTTGTAATAAAAATTCTTGTGTTGTCTTGTTTAAATATTCTAAAATTTGAATATTTTTAGTTTTTTTTTGTTTAACCAATAAACGAATTGATGAATTGGTCTTTTAACAACCTTTTAAACTTACGCATCATTATTGTATAAATAAAAAATTGTCATTGTTTAGTAGACATTGGGCAGACATGTATTTTTTTTAGATTATTGTGTTGTCATGTCAATTTAATTTCTATTTAAATCAATAATTCAAATATCATTTTCTCTACTATGTAGGTTTTTATATACTTTCGAGACATTTTTCACTTAAAACTAAAGTAAGTCAGGTGTTTTGTGCATAGACGGTATTTTTTTTTGTTTGCTTGATTAATTTTATACAGTTTTTATTATATTATAAAATTGTCTTAGGTCATGTTTTACTATTATTTTTTTCTTCTAATTTCCCTCTTTTTTAAATCACGACAAGCGTTGACTTATTTTAAATAATATTCATTTTAATTTTTTAATAATATTTTTATTCAACTCTTGACTGATTTAATCTTATGCAGGTATTTCAATAATTTAATATTAGGTACAACATATTTGAGTTTGATAAGATAACATTTTGTTATCAACGAATAATATTGAGCTAGACTAGGTACATATTAACGCATGATGATTCCAATAAAATAATAAAAAAAAAATGTCGCTAAATTTTCGTCATTTTTAGATAGTAAAATTTCGCCTAATAAAATATAAAATTTAAAAATTTATAATGAATCAAAAAAATGGGTTTGAATTGAATAAAATGTATCGTTAAATTAAATAAAATGAATTGGTCCAACACACACAAAATAAATATTCAAATTGATTAAGCATAACTGTTGACGAAATATTGTCAAAACAACACCAGATCAAATAATTAAACGCCAAAATATATAAATTGTTGTGCAAAACAAAAGCAACAAACTTCATCAAAATAAATAAATTCATTTATTTCGGATATACTCTGCGGGAAAAAGGAGAAAAGGGGAATTGGGACCTATACCGTAATAGGTAAAAACAGGGACGATTCCTAAAATACCTACAACGTGATACGTGAAAACAAGACCATGTTTTACAAGAAGGTGACCGGTTAGTAGATTTTTTCAATTGCTCTATGACATGTTCTTTTGCGTTAGTTCTGTGGAATGTTTTTTTATTATTTCAGTGGTGTGTTTTTTACGTTACCCAGTAAAACCACACATTACCAAATAATGGGTAAAGTAATGTATAGCCATAGGGACTGATTAATTACTTTACACCTTACTTCATTGATGAATTTTACAGGCGATGAGCCTCAAAGTAATGTATATACCCATTACTTTAGAGGTAATAATGTAAGGGGTTACTTATATGGTTACGAGAATGGAAAAAGTAATGTGTCTAAAAATAGATTTTTAAAAAAGAGGAATTTTTATTAAAACAAAATATTACAAATATTTTATTAAAAATAATGTGGTAATGATTGGAATCGAACCAGGGAACCAGGTTGCCAGCCAAGAACTCTACCCACTGAGCTATCGACGCATATAGTATTTGATTGCTTTAAATTTAAATGAATAGTTGCGATTCGTTTTTTCGCTAGTGTTATCAAAACAAACATACATTACATTTTTGCTTACAAAAAAACACAAAGTAATGTATATTAAAAATAGATTTTCAAAAATATTTCAATTATTACTTTACATTTATAATCAATAATGAGTAACTTATTAATCTATGCTTGTAAATAATGAAAAAGGTAACGAGCTATCATTACAAGGCATCGCATGAGAATATCGCACCCATTACCAAAATTTTGCTGGGTATTTAAGTGGCGTATCCTTTTGCGTTGGTTCTATGATATGTCCTTTTGCGATAGTTCCAGGATATATGCTTTCGCGTCAGTCCTGTGACATGTTCTTTGGGGTTAGTTGTGTGACATGTGACATGACTTATACCAGACCGCAAATAACCCCCTCCCAGGACAGGCCTGTGTAAAAGTGACCGGTCCTTTTCATAGAAAAAACCGGTCCCTATCACAATGAACTGGTCATGTGACATGTCCTGTGATAGGTCCCTTTTCCAGGGTACTTAATTTGCAACAAAAACTTTTTTCATAATTTATTTACATTTATATACTCTTAAGTAACACATTAAATAAAAACCAATTTTAAAGGCTTTTTTTAAATAAACTTAACAATGTAGGGTTCTATAAAAATGCTTGCAAATCAAAAGCAACAATTTAAAATTTTGTATATCATAATTTATTTTTTATAACTTTGGAACATCTGAGCGGCATCGATTCAATAAGATTACTTATTATGGCTTCAGGAATACGTTTCCACTTTGATTCTAGAATTTAGAAAAATTCGTTTCGATTTTGGAATTGCTTACCGAAAACACTCTTCTTTCATATTTCAAGAGGTTTTCAATGCAGTTCAAGGACTTGAACTCCATTCTTTTATATGAACTCTTTGACCAACCTCGATCTATGTTTGGGATTATTATCGTGTTGATATACCCATGATTTTCGTTTCAAGAATTTTTTTTGCACATGAAACGGTCGATTTTCCGTAAAGCAAATTCACACCATCACGTTGTCTCCCCCATGCTTAAAACTTATTTTACAATTGCGGAACTCTACCCGCCTGCCAGGTAAACGCCGAACAGTACACATACTATCCATACTTATCAAATTGAACTTTGATTCATCACTAAAAAACATTATGCAAAACTTTGCATTGAAAGCAAAATATGCAATTATTCCAAAATATGCGTTTATAGCAAATTTGCATTAACAAACCGATGATATTTACTTAACATTGTTCTTTAACTATCGACAACAAATATGTATTTATATGAAATTTCGATTCCTAGTGATCAATTAATATGCTGGTTTTGGTTCAGCACATTAAGGTACTTTCTGTTAAAGCCTATATGACATTTACTAGTTTCTAGATTAATTTTTTTTTTGGATTTCAATGCAAATCATATCAAGGACGCTGCCTTACCGACTTTAATTTGACAATATGCTATTTTTTCTATATGGTTGAAATATTCTTCATTGTTTTTTGTTGGTTTGACCTCTCTTCTAAAAATCTAAAAAATTTAGTTGTTGTTATTTTTTTTGAATAAAGAAATATTCTCTAATTCTAAATTTGTTTAATATTTTCATCAAATTTGATGCACGTCTAACGCCGACGTACTGATTTTTGGCGTACGCTTATTCATATAAATTTCAAGTTTCAGTTTTTTTATTTTATTATCCGATTCTTCTTTTTATTTTGTTCCTGTTTTGTTTTGTTGTCATAAAACAATTAATTTCCGCTGATTAATTGTCTATTATTCAATATACACCTCTGGTGGAGAGGATGTAAATTACATTTTCACTAAAAATAAAAAATTATTCTGTTTTGAATGCTAATATGTTAATTTATTACACTAGTGTACAAATTCTAAATTACAAATCTGCTGCAAAAGTATAACACCTTTTAAAGAAAGAACGTTTTGAATATCGGAATACCATTTATTTGTTTAAATTATTAGATAACGGAATCTTTAATTCGCAATCGTATGTTTTTTCTTCTTTATTTTAATACTATATTGTTAAAGTATATTCCTTTCCAAAATAGGATTTTTCGAGATCCATAAGTAGGCATTTGTTTGATCAATAATTTCATCGTTGGAGCTAAACCTCTTCCCACCGCACCATTTCTTTGGGTTTGGAGAATATGGCGGATGAGGTACCAATTCGTTGCCCAATCGAATTTCGCCATTGAGACTACACACGTGTGAACCCGTGCATTAGTTTTATCCATAAAAATTTTACATTTTTTTTGGGAATTTCTAATTTTATAATGCGATTCAAAAAGTTCCGAAAATATTTAAAAACACAAAGAAGTTTTAAAGTATATTAAAATGTATTTTTCTTGTTGACTCCAAAATAGTTGAGAAAAAAGTGTGTGAAAATAAAATTTAAATTTGTATTTCTTTCTGACTCCAAAAAGTTAATAAGAAAGTCTGTAAAAAAAAGTTAAATTTTGTTACCTAGTGTTATTTCTCAAAATTTATTCATATACTAATTTAACTGAGGTTGATGATCTCATACCGACAGAATAATTTAAAACAATGAAATTAAAAACTTTATATTACTGTGACTGACAATAACACTATGAACAAAATATCAGAGCCATAGTAGTTTGAAATCATACTTGGGATTTTTTCACTGACATTGCAATTAACCATTTGTCCTACCAATGCTAATGTAATCGGACAACATTTTTGCAAAGCTAGTTAAAATATATATTTCGACTATTCAAATGTGGTACGTCTGGGAGTGATCCCAAGGGATCAATTCTTATGAAACGAACATAAGGCGACCTATTTATTTTTTTTGACAAATGTATGTGAAAAACAAATTATTTGCCATATCTCGCTTAGCTTTCGAGCTACTGGCCATTTAAAAAAAAAATATCCATTTTACAAAAATGTTGAATATTTTAAAAACTGCAAAGCTGGCAGATATGATACTCAGGCAATTTTAACATGCTAGGTCTGGGAGGGATCCCAAGGGATCAATTTTTTTGAAACAGACATAAGGCGACCTATTTTTTTTGACAAATTTATGTGTAAAACAAATCAACTCACTCCAAGAATTTATATTTCATTTCCCGTGCCATTTCATTTTGTCCCCAATGCATATTTTTCAATTTACTTGTTCTCCGTTTCATTCCATTTTGTTCTACTTTACCTGGTTATGAAACAGAATGAAATTAAAATCAATATCGATATATTTAAAATCAATATAATTTATTTCGGATTCCCTCATTTTTTAAAATGATAATGAGCTCGAGCGAGTATTTCTATCCCTGATTTCAGACATTAACAATTTTTAAATAGGTTTTCTGGAATTTTAAAATATAACCATTAATCAATGAAAGCAAACACTTCGAAGCATTATTAAAAAAAATAATGTCATTACAATTGATATCAATGCAATGCTATTAAAATCATCAATTAGTTAGTCCACTCAATAAATTAGTCCCATGTATGTTTGAAACACAACAAAACTTATCATGATGTTATCAGACATTTGTAAATTACGAACAATTTATTTATTTTATAATGACAACCGAAATGATTTGAGTTTTGATTATAACTCCACAGGAAGAGAAACAAATTTAATGATCGATGTAACGGGGAAAATAAAATTTTTTATTCACTTAATTCACATTTTTTGCAGTTTAAATTAAAAAAAACGAAAAAAAAACATTAAAAATCACTCACAAATGTGTTGAATCCTTAAAAAATTGTGTAAAATTAAGCAGAAATCGGTAAAAAAATTCATTGACCGTTTCTGTATGGGTAATAACCAGAGCAACGACTTTTTTATGCTGAAAAATATGCGCTTAAAATTGGAGTATAATATGCAAAGTATGCACTAAAAACAAAAAAAAAATATGCACTATTAGTCTGTAAATATGCACTAAAAATCAAAAATTTTGTTTTTGTTTAAAAACAAAATCCAATACAAAATAATGCTTCTTCTTAAAGTATATGCTATGGCAAAATTTAAAAATTCTTTTCTTAGTTTATTTTTAAATAAGACATAATGTATTTTAAAGAAAATATCCAGAATATGCACTTAAAAGCTAAATATGCAAAAATTTGCATTTATAGTAAAATATGCAAAAATATTTAACAACAAATCGATGCAATTTGTTGCAAATTTTTTGAGTCGGAAAGTATTTCGTCAAAATCGTTTTTAACGAAAGTCGCTGCTCTGGTAATTGCCTACATTTCGCTTGAGGACACTTAGTTTTCAAGATTTTTGCGACTTAAAAAATCTTGTAAAAAAAATTTAGGTTTATCGAATTTTTTTCGCTTTTATAAAGTATTCCATATTTCAAGGGGTTTTTTTAAGTATTATAGCGGTTTGTAAAGTTTTTTATTTTTCGACTTCAGCACCAGTATCTAAAGTGCTTAGTCAACGCTTTGCCATTTGCGTTTTTTATTTGTGTATACTTATCTCTACAACAATGCCTTATAGAGGGGTTTTCAACAGGGACGCTACAAAAGTAGAGTGACAGGGACAGCAAACGACGCCATATTTCTTGCCGCTCTTTTGACATTTCTCTTCAGTAAGGTTTGCCATTTCATGATGGAAAGATATACGAACCAACAACGAGTCGAAAGTATTAAAATTTACTACCGAAATTCGGAGTCAGTGGCCTCAACGTTAAGAGCGCTACGTCCAATTTATGGTCGTCATAATCGTCCTAGCAGATCAACAATTGAGCGTCTAGTGGAAAAATTTGAATCCACAGGCACAGTACAAAATGTTCCCGTGCCAGTGAGACAAAGAAGTGCCCGTAGTGTCAAGAATATTGCTGCCGCTGAGGCTTCAGTTAAAGAAAGCCCAAATGTGTCTCTCACACGTCGTTCTTAAGCGTCGGGCATCTCTGTGACGTCGTTGTGGCGAATTTTGCGAAAAGATCTTGGCCTACATCCTCAAATTGACGCAAGAACTGAAGCCGTTTGACGACCAGAAGCGTCGTATGTTCGTGAATTGGGCTGAGCAACAACTTGAAAATGATTCGGATTTTCATCGAAAAATCATCTTCAGCGATGAGGCTCATTTCTGGCTGAATGGCTTCGTCAATAAACAAAATATGCGTTATTGGTCAGACAGCAATCCACACGTACTTCGTGAGTCATCATTGCATCCCGAAAAAATTTCGGTTTGGTGCGGTTTATGGGCCTGCGCCGTCAGTGGGCCGTACTTCTTCCGTGATGATCAAGACCGGCACGTTACTGTGAATGGGAATCGCTACCGTTCAGTGATAATATTTTTGGCCCCAATTGGATGATATGGACTTGGAGGACATGTGGTTCCAACAGGACGGCGCCACAAGCCACACAGCGAATGTCACAATCAATTTTTTGGAAACCAAGTTTGGAGAACGTGTTATCTCACGAAATGGTCCAGTCGATTGGCCGCCTCGGTCGTGCGATTTCCTGTGGGGCTACGTCAAGTCTATGGTCTATGCCAACAAGCCAGCGACGATTGATGATGATCTTCGTACGAATATCGAACGTGAAATTGCAGTTTGAAAACCGTCGAAAATTGGGTTCAGCGTCTGGACTTTTGCAAGCGTGCCCGTGGTGGCCATGCAAAAGAAATCGAGTTCCATACTTAATGGCATCGAACGTACTTTTACAGGAATAAAGAATTTCATTGATATTCAAAACCGTTTTTGTTTTATTTAAAAAAACTTTTGTAGCACTCTTATTGAAAAACCCTTTATGATTTTGGATACTTGTATCATTAATAAATATATTTAACTAATAATAAATACCAAAACCAGTTTGTCTATTTTAGTCTTGATTTGGCAATAAATTTTGACTTTTGAATTATTATATGTACTTCTAAATGATTCACTAACCGGTCATTATATAAAAACAATTTTAAAGTATCTAGATACTACAGCAATATTTGTAGAAAAATTTATCATATCTTTCACTTATTTAAATAGTTTTTTTTTTGTTTAATTATTAACAATGTCAACTTTAAATTTCTACAATAAATTTAACCAGTAAATTCTAGATGTATTTTTTTTTTTTACAAGTTAAAAAATGTTTCATATACTTTAAACTCTATTTCACAATGTCCCGTTAGCTACTTTAACTGAGACAATTGTTGTTAATCATACAAAATTTGAATTTAACTGTTTGTCAAATTTTGACGGGACATTCAGTAATCGGGCCTTAATTAGTCAAAACAAAATAAATTCAAATATATTTTACAAAAACAAAAAAATACGATGTTATAAACATACATATGTTATGTATAAATAATAAAATATTTACTCATATTGTTGACAATAAGGGGTTATGCGATTTTAAAGTTGAAACGATAAGTGACAATTAATTATCACTTGAGGTAATTATATTATAGCGAATTGTTGACTAATTGATAAAGTAGTAGAGCAAAATATTTTAAGATATATGAAATGTTAAAGTTAACACAGGCCGACATATTTTAGAGCCTTAGACCAGAGTGAAGTTTTCTTAAAGTCTTTGGTGAGCTGAATTCTAATCTAACTTTCTAATTGTTTCATTATAATAGACATTGGAAAATTATTACCCAAGGAACCCAAACTAAATTTCTGGCAATCGAGAGGAATGTAAGTTGGTAAAACTAGTTTAAGCCGAATTCGAATAATTCGACGTATTCATAAAACTTTTCATAATATAAAAATCATCTGTTAATTCGAACTCACTTAAAACGAACCCTCTGTTTAAAAGTACTGACAGTATTACAGATAAAATTTCATAAAATTTTTCAAGGAAGCTTTATATTTTTTTTTTGTTTCACCTAATTTTAAATAGAATAATCAAATATTTTCTAAAAATTTTAATGTGAATCATAAAAAGATTAACCGACTACGGGGAGGGGCAATGTAGGGGAAAATTCTTCCCCTTGACGACCTGCCCAACTCGCTGGAGCTAGGAAGTTGAAATTTGGTCTAAGAGTTCCTCCTCTAGCGTAGACATCAACTAAGACGGAATTTAAGGAAAGTTCTATGGGCAGGGTCTAAAAATTGAAATTCTCCCCCTTGATGGTCTGCCAAAACCGCTGGAACAAGGAAGTTGAAATTTTATATGGAGGTTCCTCCTCCGTCATAGACATCCGCTCAGACGGTATTTTTCGAAATTTCAACGGGGAGAGGAACGAGGGGAAGTCCCCCTTTTAACGGCCCAAACCCTTTTGCATAAAAGCCTGGAATTTGATATATGTGTGCCATGGAGTGTGGGCTAATTTATTGATAAGGTATATTTTAGAATTTTTGCCAGGAACCTATTAAAAATGGAGGTTCAAAGGACGAAAAGCCTCCCTTTCGAACCGCTAAAGCTAGGAAGGTTTCTCCTCCGGTATAGACATCAGTTAAGACGGAATTTTGAAAAATCCGCTGGAATCTTGGCATGTAGGTGCCTCTTTCTGCGTAGACATCTGTCAGATGGAATTTTTCGAAATTCCTATGTGGAGGCTGGAAACCTAAATTTTAAATGTATGTTCGCTAGAATTAGCTTATATTCTAACTGGAAATACGGAATTTTTGAACATTCATACGGAGAAGGGCATGTAGTGTAATCCACTTGACGGCCTGCAAAACCTGCTTTGGCTAGAAGCCTAAAATTTGATCCACCTATTTCTTGGAGTATGTGATAACTACTGATTTTTAGTAATTTCTGCGGGGAATGGCTTCCTCCATAAGGTCAAAAAAACGAGTCAGATAGCCAAAATCTTATAGTGCAAACTCATTTCGTCTGAAACATTCAGAGAATCCGATTAAAAATTTTGACAGATTGATATCTTCGTTTTTTTAAAATACTTCATAAAATTATGAGAATCTAATGGTATCAGTGTTGCATTTTCATACAAAGAAAGAAAAACGCAAATAAAACAGTTGTGAAGTAAATTGGCGGTAAAAAACAATTGAACAACAAGCAAAAACAGCTGTTTTCACCTCATGGCATATGATTTGAATCTGAAGAGTTAAAAAAAAAATGAGATTTGGATTTTGTAAGCCTGTGTAATCAATTACTCAGCAAATTTATTTTTTTTTTATAAATAAATAATACTGATGAATGGTAAGTTTTAATTATATTTCAATAATATCTAAAAAAAAAAAAAAATACTTTGTCATATTAAAAACGCTAATTATGATCGATAAAAAAATATGATAACACTACACTCAAATAAAAACAAGGAAATATTTAAAATTGAATTCTAATTAAGGCCTTCTGTAATTGTCAAGTTTTTTGGTGCCCCAGAAAAAAAAAAGTCCAGTAAAAAATTAACTTTTTCGACTTTCTTATGATATACATACTGTTACGATTTTACCCTTTATAAAATCGTTGATTTATTTACCTTTTAAATAAATCGATTTCTTTCTATATTGCAAATAACAAACACTGTTTGAAACTATTTATAGCTCTATTTATTTATAGAAGTCACTAAAAATTACAGAAAAACACTTTATGTACACGGTGGCGTTTTTATATATGCGGGTTAAAATCACTAGAATATGGCAGCACCGTCTGGAAGCTACATACTGGCAGCTTTGAGAATGTTCTTTTACAGTTTGACAGAAGAAACATTAGTTGTGGTGAAGGGCTGCCATTTAATTGTTTAACATTTCAGGGCTAACAAATGGGGATTGGTGTTTCTACGAGCAAATGGAATTTTTGTAACAATACTTTATGTTGAGATATTTTTAAAAAATTAGCTTTTCCTGGAAGTTGACTATTCGATGTCTACGAGGATGGGCTAATAAGTCCGTGATTTTTTGGATAAAAAATAATTTTATTTTTCTCCTTTGAGGTCTATACACTTGGTCCAACGTTTTTTCAATTTCTTTTAATCCATTCCAAAATATATGATTCTTCGAGGTTAACAAAATAGGTTTGTTTGTTAAAATATTTCATCGTTGGAGTCAAATCTCTTTCTGGCGAGCCATTTCTTCCGAGGCTAAATCCGGAGAATAGGACAGTGTTGCCCTTTCAGTTAAGAGTCGGAAATTAGTCACATACTTACTGAGCCGCCCTCGCACTAAGACTGATTCTTGATATTAGCTAAGAGAAGTTAAGTAATTATAACCATACTTTCCGCAAAGGCGGTACAATTTGTCAAGTATATCATATACATTTATATTTTCTTTGGCATATTCGTAAAACTTTTGTAAGTGTACTCAAGCGAAATTGAGACCATAAAATTTATGAGTTTCAATTTTAAATTCATTTTTGTTTTCATTTCAGATATAGTATAGTTTTTTGTAATATCGTAAAATTAGTTGTTAGTTTCTTTTGGTTTCTTCAACAAAAAAGTTCAAACATTTCTTAAATGTATATTTTGCCAAAATAATTTGTTTTGGTTTGCTTTTGTTAACGTTTTTTTCAACTTTTCATATTTTTATTTTGACCTACATTGCATTTAATTGTCGAAATATTTCTTTTCGTTTGCATGCAAATATTCTAATTATGCATTAAAGTGTTAATAAATGTGACATTGCACTTGACCAAAAACAATTAAGTTTTGTTTTGTTATTTTTTTTTGTTATCCAAACAACCGGCAATCACCAACCAATCAACCCTATCGTAACGCCACCAATTCGTGCCTTTGGGGTGCACTTTACCTTAATACTATGTGTTGTATGACACACAGCTGGTAGTGTTTAGTTTGTTGCAATAAATCCATTAAAGTGCTTTGACGCCACTATGATTTAAAAAACTGTCATAGAATATACATTTAACAACGATTTACAAACAAAACGGTGCAAAAGACAAGCTTGTCAGTTTTATTATGAAAAAAGTCATAGAAAGTGGAAAATGCTTAGGAAATTGCTTTTTTTCTTGTTTCTTTTAACTCTAACCTGACCCGACGATATGAGTAATGGTAAATAATTTATATTAATGGGTTAGCTACTAACGACCTTGAGGGTCTTAAATTAGAACAATTTCTGTAAAGAAAATGTTTTTAGAAATATGAAATATGTTACGAACATTCCGTCACTATTCGAACAGAGAAAATGTTTCATATAATTTCTTTAAATTACATTTTCCTTAAATAAATGAAAATTTCCTTTACAAAAAGCATTAAAATTTTTTTCTACCTAATGAAAATCTTTATAAACTTCTGATAACATAAGGCCGTTCGAAATATGCTTAGCATAACAATGAAATACAACAGTTAGATTTTGAAAATTATTTGTATGAAATTTTAATACAGTTTAGTCCAATACTTTCCTATCAATACTGTCCCTTTATTAAAAAAATTGTCTGAAGCTCTAAAAAATAATCGTTTATAATTGCATCTTCATTCGGGGTATTCGAGGCGCAGAATTTTTTAGATTTTGGAACAGGTCACAGAGGGCTAAATCAGGAGAATAAGGTGGGTGGTCAAGCAATTCGTACTTCAATTCGTTGATTTTTTACATTAAACTGATCCAAAAGATTACAATAATATTCTTAATTTTTGAAGAAAGTCAATCAATAAAATACCTTTGTAAACTCAGAAAAGCATTGACGTAATCTTACCAGCCGATTGAATTGTTTTTGCCTTCTTTGGTGCTCTTTCAAAAGCTTCAGTATATTGTTTTGATTATTATTTTTTCTCTGGTGTGCAGTCATGGATCCATGTTTGATTAGCAGTTATGAAACGAAGTTCAAAAGTTTTTTCATCTGTAATTCCTGATGCAATGAATAGGACTCCTCATTATTTTCTATTCCATGCACTTTTATTCGTCGATCACCTAATACTATATCATGTACTTCGGCTATGATTTCTGCTGTTGTTGTAGTTTATGGACGTCCACTTCGTAGTTCATCGTCAATGCTTGAACGACCACAGTTAAATTCAGCCAATTTTTTACTGTTGGATATGAAGAAGCACGTTCACCTAAGACTTTACCATATCATTATGAATCTCTTGGCGCAATAAACCTTTCTTAGGGTGCGTACAGAGTGGCCGCTTGTTGCCGAGCCGAGCTGGCTGACGCTTGTTGCGAGAACCAAAGCGAGAAAACTGGTACTATACAAATTAGTACAAACAAGCGCGAAGAGGTCATAGTGGGCGCCGAGCTGGTCAGAGCGCAAAGCTGGTTGAATGCGAGAAAACAGTTTCAAAGCGTATTTCAGCGCCGAAAACATTGTTTATGTTATGTTGTTATGATTTGAACTTGTTTAGAAAACATAAAAAAAAATTAAAAACAAAAATTTAAGAAAAAGTAAGTAAAACAAGCAATCAAAAATTAAAAAATTAATAAAAATTAAAACGAAAAAAAAAATATAATAATTAAATAAAAATTAAAAAATAAAAAAATTCAAATAAATAATAAAAATTAAATAAAACTATAACAATTATAAAAAAATTTAAAAAAATTTAAAAAAAACTTATACAGTAAAATCGCTATAATTCGTACCCCGATAATCCGAAAATCCTGATAATTCGTAACAAACAATCGGTCACATACACGAATGAACAACAAACCCAAATGCATAGAAACATACATAAAACACAAATAATAGATAAAATATCAGCGCTGATACTCGCATCCACTATGCACACTCAAACTTGTTTCGCATGAACAAGTTGTCGCAACAAGCGTCAGCCAGCTCGGCTCGGCAACAAGCGGCCACTCTGTAAGCACCCTTATGTAAATATTTAATGACACCACAAATTTCTAATTTTTCCGTTATAAAAAAGTCATTGAAGCTGTTACTACACAAATGAGTTGCCAGATCGAACTGGAATTTAACATGTGTTCCTATAACAGATGGAAATCTCCAATATGCTTAACTTTTTGCTGTTTATACCGTCATTTCTGTCTCAGGCTAAGTGTCGGCCCACATATTTATGTATTTTGTGACACAGTATGAACGTAGCACAAAATTAACTCTTAATTTATTTAGAAATCTTTTTTAATTTCTCGAAAGTGACAAAAAAAAGGAACAAACAATTTCTGAATAAATAAGAGCTGCTTTCAAAATTAAACTCAACAAAAAATTCTTAAAAATATTGAATAGTTTTCGTGAAATTCAAGAACAAAATTTAACAGAACTGTTAAAAAAGTCACTGTATATAGAAACATACACATACTCAAAATAGTTTGAAGCTTAAATTATCTAAAAATGTAATTTAAATTATATGAAAAATCAATTTAAATCCGGTCTACTATCTTATTATACCCTTCACCACAGGTGGAAGGGTATATATAAGTTTATCATTCCGTTTGTAATTTCTACAATATTGATCTTAGACCCTATAAAGTATATATATTCTGGGTCCTTATGAAGAGCGAAGTTGATTTAACGATGTCCATCTGTGTGTTGAAATGGGTTTTCCAAAGAACCCAGACATGATGAGGACTTGATTCTTATTTATTTCTGTTACATGTGATCCATTTCTGTTTGCTATTGAAAATCAGACAGATTGGTTAATAAATGGCTGACATATTAGCAAAAAAACCAGGACTACCTCTAATTTTTCGGTAAAATCCCTTTGTTTAATATGTATGTAGAATTTATGCATAACAAACACATCCATTTGTTGAAATTCTTTTCTTTCATCTCCACCTTTTATACACAAACAACAAACACACACAAAGATTTGTCATTTAAATAAAAACCAAACAAATCTCTAATGAACGAAGACTTTTTATATATGTAACTCTATTAACGATGATTTTGTGTGAGCTTCAATAGCTCAGTTGTCTAGACGCTATGTCCCAAATACTTTTTATTCTCTAAGGCCGCGGGTTCGAATCCCGGTCAATGCACTTTTTTTTGTACATTTTATTTTTATTTTCTTAAGACTTTTTTTTTTTTTAACATTTAATAATTAATTTATATAAAATTTTATATTAATAATTAAATAATTCATAAATAGGCTAAAAACATCAACATTTTTATAATAACCCTCTGATACAAACAAAATACAAACGGTTTTATTTCTATTTTTTGCTCCGATTTAAAAGAATTTATAAAAAGATTTTTAAACCATTTTATTTCTCATATATTAAGAAAATTTAATACATAATTTCCCTTTGAGTGCAACTATTTTAGATCATAACTTATAATAATTTATAAAAAAAAATTTAAAAACTATTTTCCTTCAAATTTTTAAAATTAAGCTAAAGAAATTAAAAATATTTTTTAATAAAAAAGCGAAATAAAATCGCAAATTTGCCAGCTAAATCAAACGTTTTTGTAGAAATAAAACACATTCTAGTGATTTCTTTTAACGATTTGTTGAAATTCTTTTCTTTCACCTCTTCACCTTTTATACACAAACAACAAACACTATTCTAGAGCTGTAATATGACTTATATAGCAAACGATCGAAAATCTTTAGTATAACATATTTGCTGAAAAAACTCGGAAATATCGGTTCAGATACAAAAAACATAAATTTTTTTTAAATACCTATTTTCTGGAACCATAAATCTTCCCGAGTCCAAGTTTTATCACCAAAGTAAATGGTTAATTTCCTTTTAAAGGCGTCCGTATATAAATCTGTCCATTCCATATATAAACTTCAGTTTTTTCCCAACCATGGTGAAGGGTATATAAGACTCGGCATAGCCGAATTTAGCCGCTCTTGTTTTTATTTCAAATCTTAATAAACCAAATAATAAATATATTTTTCATTTATTTTAACTTTTAACAAATTAATCACAAATCCGTAAAAACAAATAAAAATACTTTTATTTATTTCTTTTAACTTTCAACTAATTAACTACAAACTCCGTAAATAGTAATGATATTTCGTTTATTTCGTTAAACATTTTAAAACCAAATGTAAAAATATCTATCTAAATAAATTAAAATCAGCTACTGTTAAAATATTTTTAGTGCATAGAAAACAGATTCATTGTTTGGAAAAATTCGGTTGTCACAATGAATTTATTTTCTTTGTGTATTACTGAATACATTCGCATTAAGGATTTTTCATTGGAATTAAATCTCTATTTATAAATAAATGTTTAATCAGTTATACAATTTTTTTTTAAATACACATAAATAATAAAAATATTATGCATTTTATAAATAATTCTTTAGCTTTTGATAATAGTTGTTTATAGTAAGCAGCACATTGTTATTTATAAATTACTTTTAAAATAAAATAATGCCCATTTAAAACCCACATAAAACAAACCATACACCCATCCCTAATCCAGTACAGCGGTCAATGATCTAAAAATTTTCTTTGTATAAAAAAATTTATATGTAAAACTGTTGCCAATTAAGCTATTTTCTTGTCGAATCTAGCGATTTTTAAATGCATTTAACGGTTTTAAATATGATTTAGCTATTAGCGTGAACTATGGCAGTTTTTTTGAAATCAGTATTGACGTTTTGGTGTATTGTTTTTAATGTAGTGCATATAGCCAATTTATACGATGCATTTGATTGCATGCAATTTTCTTAATTCTCTTTTCAAGTTGCTTTCAAAGTAACGGTGACTTTTTTTGCACTAAAATCGAATGTGAATGAAGAAAAAAAAGAAGAATTTATGTGAGTGCGAAAGAGAAATAACAAACACATGCACAAAAACCGTGTTATTTTTTGTTACCCTGCTTGCTTCTTTACCCCCTTCGCCACCAAACAGGAATTGCACGCAATAATTGCATGCAAAGAAGTCACCGTGGAAATTGGCTCATATTTATTTCTCTTTGAGCATTTTTAAGTAAAATTTTAAATTAAAAAAAAAATTTTTTTAGTTTTTTTTTGCTAATTTTTAGTTATTTTTTGCAACTTAGATTTTGAAAATTTTTAAAAATTTTGCGATTTATCTGAAAATTTTTAATTTGTTTTAAAATTTAGCTATTTTCTAAAGATTTTTTATTTTGAGAAAAGTTGACCACACTGACTGTAAATGATGCTGCACCTACCATAACTTATGTTTTCTTGTTTCGTTTTTAATTTTTTTGTGCTATAATTGTATTACGGAAGTAGTAGCTACTAACTACATGAATTTTTGTACGTTCTTTTGTTATACCCATCACCACAGGTGGAAGGGTATATATAAGTTTGTCATTCCGTTTGTAATTTCTACAATATTGATCTTAGACCCTATAAAGTATATATATTCTTGGTCCTTATGAAGAGCGAAGTTGATTTAACGATGTCCGTCTGTCCGTCTGTGTGTTGAAATGGGGTTTCCGAAGAACCCAGACATGATGAGGACTTGATTCTTTTTTATTTCTGTTACATGTGATCCATTTCTGTTTGCTATTAAAAATCAGACAGATCGGTTAATAAATGGCTGAGATATTAGCAAAAAACCAGGACTACCTCTAATTTTTCCAGTAAAATCCCTTTGTTTAATATGTATGTAGAATTTTACGCATAACAAACACATCCATGTGTTAAAATTCGTTTCTTTCATCTCCACCTTTTATACACAAACAACACACATACAAAGATTTGTCATTTAAATAAAAACCAAACAAATCTCTAATTAACGAAGACTTTTATATATGTACCTCTATTGACGATGATTTTGAGTGAGCTTCAATAGCTCAGTTGTCTAGACGCTGTGTCACAAATACTTTTTTTTTCTCTAAGGACGCGGGGTTCGAGGTTCAAATCTCGGTCAGGTCAATTCACTTTTTTTTGTACATTTTTTTTTATTATTTTCTTAAGACTTTTTTTTTTGCTTATTTTTGTTTTTTTTTAACATTTAATAATTAATTTATATAAAATTTTATATTAATAATTAAAATTCTTTTCTCTCATCTCCACCTTTTATACACAAACAACACACATATAAAGATTTGTCATTTAAATAAAAACTAAACAAATCTCTAATGAACGAAGACTTTTATATATGTACCTCTATTGACGATGATTTTGTGTGAGCTTCAATAGCTCAGTTGTCTAGACGCTGTGTCACAAATACTTTTTTTTCTCTAAGGCCGCGGGGTTCGAGGTTCAAATCTCGGTCAGGTCAATTCACTTTTTTTTTGTACATTTTTTTTATTATTTTCTTAAGACTGTTTTTTTTTGCTTATTTTGGGTTTTTTTTTAACATTTAATAATTAATTTATATAAAATTTTATATTAATAAATAAATAATCCATAAATAGGCTAAAAACATCAACATTTTTATAAAAACCCTCTGATACAAACAAAATACAAACGTTTTTATACCTTTCACCACAGGTGGAAGGGTCGCGGGTTCGTTAAGATTTTTTTTTTGTTTATTTTTTGTTTTTTTTTTACATTTAATAATTAATTTAAATAAAATTTTATATTAATAATTAAATAATCCATAAATATGCTAAAAACATCAAAATTTGTATAAAGAACCCTCTGATACAAACAAAATACAAACGGTTTTATTTCTATTTTTTGCTCCGATTTAAAAGAATTTATAAAAAGATTTTTAAACCATTTTATTTCTCACATATTAAGAAAATTTTATACATAATTCACCTTTGAGTGCAACTATTTTAGGTCATAACTTATAATAATTTATAAAAAAAATTATAAACTATTTTCCTTCAAATTTTTAAAATTAAGCTAAAGAAATTAAAAATATTTTTAATAAAAAAGCGAAATAAAATCCCAAATGCAAATTTGCCAGCTTAATCAAATTATTTTGTAGTAATAAAACACATGTGATTTCTTTTAACGATTTGTTGAAATTCTTTTCTTTCACCTCTTCACCTTTTATATACAAACAACAAACACTATTCTAGAGCTGTATTATGACCTATGGATACATACGTCTTATATAGCAAAAGATCGAAAATCTTTAGTATAACATATTTGCTGAAAAACTCGGAAATATCGGTTCAGATACAAAAAAGTTATGCCCAAAACATAAATTTTTTTAAAATACCTATTTTCTGGAACCATAAATCTTCCCGAGTCCAAGTTTTATCTCCAAACTAAATGGTTAATTTCCTCTTAAAGGCGTCCGTATATAAATCTGTCCATTTCATATATGTCCATATATAAACTTCAGTTTTTTCCCAACCATGGTGAAGGGTATATAAGATTCGGCATAGCCGAATTTAGCCGCTCTTACTTGTTTTTTATTTATTATTAGTTTGTTTGTGCTGGAATTGCTTGTGTTGAACAAAGAGCAAAGGATGTATACTAGAGGGGATCGAATCAGGGTTTTGTTGGGACCGCAAATTTTTTTCGATCGAAATTACCATTTTTTTGTTAAAGACTATTATTTTTTTATAACCTTTGAAGCCCAAAACTGTAAAAAAGTTTTTTAAAACTCACAAATTTTTTACTATCATTAGAAAACCACAATCACAGCAAAACAAAATTTCAGGTTTCCGCTACATTTTAAAATGGTTTTCTCTATTAAATTGCTGCTAAAAAACCGCGATTTCCCAACAACTCTAAGCAAGTAAAAAAAAAGTCATTTTACACGGAGTTTGACAGTAAAAAAAAATCTGGGCTTAATAAGAAAATGGAAATATTTTTCCTAAACAAATTTCGATTTCGAAAAAAATTTAACTTCACTTAATTTGAAATTTTCAAAATTTTTTTTTACATCTATTTACAACTTTTCCACTTTGCCTGCCTCTGCCCTAAGTGAAATTCCTCCAAAGTTCGAATTTGATCCACGCTAATGCATACAGGATGTTTGCCATTGTTAAAACAATGAGAAACAACTATTTTTTTTGTTGTTTAATATTGAAGAAATTTTTCAAATTTTTTTAATGTATTTTTTATGAACAAAAGTTTTAATAAATTTAAAAGGTAGTTATTATTGATCAAATAGACAAAAGTATCTAATAAAATTAAAGATTAAATAAAAGTATGATAACACTAAATTCATTTAGCTCAGCCATAATGCGCAGTGACGAAAAAGCACATTCCAGCTACTCAAGGTGTGTGTCATTGGCTGCAGCAGTTCTTACATATATGATAAATCAACTATTCTTTATTTAAAAAAATATGTTGATTTCGAATTTAAAAAACGTTAAAACTCGTTGACAGTGATGTAAAAAACTTGTTTTATCTGGTATGAAGCAATCAATGAATGAATAAATTCAAAATATCTCGATGTTTTTAAAAACTTAAAGGATTCGAGAAAATACACTCAAAATAGCTTGTAGTTTAAATTAACTAAAAATGTAATTTAAAATAAAAGAAAAATTACTTAAAAATCGGTCTACTAACTTTTAATTTAAATCAAAATAATTTTTTAAAATTTAAAAGTTAATAAATTAACTTACAATGTCCGTAAATAATACTTGATTTTTCATTAATTATAACTGTTAAAAAAACTAACCACAAATCCGTAAATTCAAATTATATATGCATTATTTTTTTTCTTAACTAATTACAAAACTACCGTTAAAAGTAATGATTTTTTCTTTTTTTTTACTGTCAAGAAATTAACTACAAAATCCGTAAAAATAAATGATATTTCGTTTTTTTTTAAATGTTATAAAAATTTACTACAAAGTCTGTAAAAATATACCACTTTTCATTTATTTTGTTTGTTTTAACCAAACTGTAATTATATACTATAAAAAAGCAAATCGTTCTACAAGAAACGTATTGAAATGCTAGAGAAACGCTTGAATGATTGTATCGCTCTTGAAGGAGACTAAGTTGATGAATAAAATCGGATATGACCAAAAAAATTGTGTTTTCTTCATTAGACCGTTAAAATAACCTTATTCGGCTCTGAGGACAGCCATATACTATTAAAAAAATTTAATCTGTGGAATCTAATGGAAATGGTAGTTAAAACAAAGGTACACTCAGAAAAAAAAATTAGTAGAAAAATTTGTAAACGGTTTTTAATCCCACTTTACTATTTTTGTACTGATTTTTAGTAAAAAAAATAATTATTTAGCAAATCTTTTTGCTATTTACATTTTACAAATTACAGAATTTTTACAGAATATTTACAAATTTTTGTTGCTAATTTTTGAAAACCGATTTGCTAAAATTACCAAAAAAAAAATTACTTATTTTAAAAGAATGATATTGAAGGAAATGTTATTTTGTAATTAAAACTTACACCTACAAACTCAAATTGCCTTAAAATGTCACATGGATTAAAAAGGGATCGGAAGTAAATATACCGACTCATGTCTAAAAATAGGACATCCACTTAAAATAAAAAGTTTTTTTTAGTTTAAATCAACCATAAAAACAATTAAAATTTGACATTAAAAGTAAAAAAAAAATTTATTAAAAATGTTTTTCAAAAAAGAAATTACCAAATTAAAACAAAATAATAAATTCGTGTTTTAAATTTTTTTTTTTTAATTTTGTCTAAAATATTTAAAAAAGGAAATAAAATAAAAAATGTTGATGCTCGATAAAAAAATTAATTTGAAATTTTGTACTAATATTAACACAAACAGATTTTAAATTCCATTTTACAAAAAGTTTACTAAAATTTAATAGCGGCTACTTACTTTTCTACTAATTTCATTGTACTATCCGTCAGCAGACATGTGTTGCTAAGATTTGCAGAAAATACCGCTGGGCTCAAATTAGCAAAATTTTCAGTTGCCATTACAGACTTTTTTTGGTGAATCTATTTGCAGTTTAAAAAGCGAAAAATGTATATACCTTTAAAAACAACTGAAAATTTAGTTATTTTTAACTGTTAAAAAAAACTTAAAAATATAGTAACAATGTCGTTAAAATAACTGACTAATTTTTACTACAGGGTGTCCCAAGAAGAACGCAATTTTTAAATCTGGCAACATTCGAAGTGTCATTGTTTGACATTTAAACAATTGTTATTGTTTGCTAGTAGAAGGTACGAGGTTAGTAAAAATGGAGCGCTACACGAATGAACAACGCATTCTCATTGTGAAATTGTTTTACCAAAATGGTGAAAGTTTTGCGGCTACAGTTCGCAACTTGCGATCAATTTGGGGTCACAATAATGCTCCAAAAGAGTCAACTGTAAAGAGATTAATGGATAAATTTGCCGAAACTGGGTCTGTTAGTGATGTAAAGACAACAACGCGCCATCGACCAGGTCGATCGACCGAAAATGTCGCAGCTGTACGTGATGATGTCGCTCAAACTCCATCCACCTCAATTCGACACCGAGCTCAGCAAATTGGTGTCTCCAAATCCACTTTGCAGCGAATTTTGACGAAAGATTTGCATCTTCATGCATACAAAGTTCAATTGACTCAGGAACTGAAGCCAGCTGACCATGGACAGCGAAGGAAGTTCGTTAATTGGGTATTGGAGAGACAACATGAAAATGCTGATTTTGCCGATAAAATCATCTTCAGTGGCGAGGCCCATTTTCATCTTGATGGCTTCGTCAATAGGCAGAATTGTCGCATTTGGGGTGAGGAAAATCCTCAAGTGATTCACGAGAAGCAAATGCATCCTCAACGTGTCACTGTGTGGTGTGGTTTTTGGGCTGGAGGAATCATTGGACCTTTTTTTTATGAAAATGAGGCAGGTCAAGCGCAAACAGTCAATGGTGTTCGGTATCGTGAAATGATAACCAGTTTTTTCTTGCCTAGAATTGAAGAAATGAATGTGGAGGGCATGTGGTTCCAACAAGACGGCGCCACATGTCATACAGCCAGAGAAACAATTCAATTGCTGCATCAGTCATTTCCCGGTCGTGTTATTTCGCGTTTTGGAGATCAGAATTGGCCGCCTAGATCGTGCGATTTAACACCATTAGATTTTTTTCTTTGGGGTTTTTTGAAGTCGATGGTTTACACGAATAAGCCGACGACGACTCAAGCCTTAAAAGAGGAAATTGGACGCTGCATTAATGAAATACCGCAGCATTCATTCAAAACGGTCATTGAAAATTTCATTTAAAGATCGCGTGCATGCCAGCAAAGCCGCGGCGGCCATCTGCACGATATATTGTTCCATACATAACCTCATTCTGTCTACTTTACGATATAATAAAGTTTCACGATTTTTTTTTAAATATCTGTGTTTTATTTAAAATTTAAAAATTGCGTTCTTCTTGGGACACCCTTTACAAAAGTTTTTAAACAACTGACAAAAATTTGATACTAATTTTTCAGTTAATTTTTTCAAGACAAAACAGTGTACTTAAATTATAAAGTCAAAACGGTACTTTAATTATTACGTTTTAATACAACAAAATTTTCTCATTTTATTAGCTGAGAATATATCAAATAATAACAAATACCTATAAACAAAATAAATATTGTTAAAAACTCAACTGAAGTTTTTATTATTAAAATAGCTAACAAAAATTAACTGTTCACTGTTTTGGTAGTTCTTTGTTATAATATTAAAAGTAACAGCTTTAAACAACTGTTACGGAATACAGACCTTTTGTTTTTGTTTTTTTTTTTTTTAATAGCTGTTTTAACAGTTGTTTTGTATTTTTCTATAGACAAATAACCAAAATTATAGTTAAAAACAACGACTACAGATTATTACACAAACAAACTTTTGAGTGCTTCAACCAGTGGACCTTAAATGATTTTATACAAAAAATTTTACATTTATTGATTTTTTTTCATTGATTGTGGCTTAAGCCCAAACCAGGTAAACACACTGTCGACAGTGTTTTACCACAGTTCGATAGTTTGTCGATAAAGTAGTTTTTTAGTTTATTTGTCTCTGTCGAGAAATTAGAAAATTTTCTAATTAAAAAGGACTGCCTTTAAACTTAATTTAATAAAATATTTCTAAGAAATATTGAATAAAAAAAGCTTTACAGGACTTAAACTGTTTTGACTGGCAATGTTAGTATCTGGTTTAGGCTTATTTTTTTTTTTTGTTGACAATTTTATAATTTAATATTCTTATCGCAATTTCATAAAAAATTCATCTATATTTGGAACGTATGAATATAAATTTATATGTATAAAATAATATAAGATTTTAGTTGATTTTTTTTGTAGATAAATAATACTCATTCCATGCTATAATAATTATTCAACCATTAATGATACATGAATATGGCGAATGCGACAAAATAATACATGTGATCCATTTCTGTTTGCTATTGAAAATCAGACAGATTGGTTAATAAATGGCTGACATATTAGCAAAAAAACCAGGACTACCTCTAATTTTTCGGTAAAATCCCTTTGTTTAATATGTATGTAGAATTTATGCATAACAAACACATCCATTTGTTGAAATTCTTTTCTTTCATCTCCACCTTTTATACACAAACAACAAACACACACAAAGATTTGTCATTTAAATAAAAACCAAACAAATCTCTAATGAACGAAGACTTTTTATATATGTAACTCTATTAACGATGATTTTGTGTGAGCTTCAATAGCTCAGTTGTCTAGACGCTATGTCCCAAATACTTTTTATTCTCTAAGGCCGCGGGTTCGAATCCCGGTCAATGCACTTTTTTTTGTACATTTTATTTTTATTTTCTTAAGACTTTTTTTTTTTTTTAACATTTAATAATTAATTTATATAAAATTTTATATTAATAATTAAATAATTCATAAATAGGCTAAAAACATCAACATTTTTATAATAACCCTCTGATACAAACAAAATACAAACGGTTTTATTTCTATTTTTTGCTCCGATTTAAAAGAATTTATAAAAAGATTTTTAAACCATTTTATTTCTCATATATTAAGAAAATTTAATACATAATTTCCCTTTGAGTGCAACTATTTTAGATCATAACTTATAATAATTTATAAAAAAAAATTTAAAAACTATTTTCCTTCAAATTTTTAAAATTAAGCTAAAGAAATTAAAAATATTTTTTAATAAAAAAGCGAAATAAAATCGCAAATTTGCCAGCTAAATCAAACGTTTTTGTAGAAATAAAACACATTCTAGTGATTTCTTTTAACGATTTGTTGAAATTCTTTTCTTTCACCTCTTCACCTTTTATACACAAACAACAAACACTATTCTAGAGCTGTAATATGACTTATATAGCAAACGATCGAAAATCTTTAGTATAACATATTTGCTGAAAAAACTCGGAAATATCGGTTCAGATACAAAAAACATAAATTTTTTTTAAATACCTATTTTCTGGAACCATAAATCTTCCCGAGTCCAAGTTTTATCACCAAAGTAAATGGTTAATTTCCTTTTAAAGGCGTCCGTATATAAATCTGTCCATTCCATATATAAACTTCAGTTTTTTCCCAACCATGGTGAAGGGTATATAAGACTCGGCATAGCCGAATTTAGCCGCTCTTGTTTTTATTTCAAATCTTAATAAACCAAATAATAAATATATTTTTCATTTATTTTAACTTTTAACAAATTAATCACAAATCCGTAAAAACAAATAAAAATACTTTTATTTATTTCTTTTAACTTTCAACTAATTAACTACAAACTCCGTAAATAGTAATGATATTTCGTTTATTTCGTTAAACATTTTAAAACCAAATGTAAAAATATCTATCTAAATAAATTAAAATCAGCTACTGTTAAAATATTTTTAGTGCATAGAAAACAGATTCATTGTTTGGAAAAATTCGGTTGTCACAATGAATTTATTTTCTTTGTGTATTACTGAATACATTCGCATTAAGGATTTTTCATTGGAATTAAATCTCTATTTATAAATAAATGTTTAATCAGTTATACAATTTTTTTTTAAATACACATAAATAATAAAAATATTATGCATTTTATAAATAATTCTTTAGCTTTTGATAATAGTTGTTTATAGTAAGCAGCACATTGTTATTTATAAATTACTTTTAAAATAAAATAATGCCCATTTAAAACCCACATAAAACAAACCATACACCCATCCCTAATCCAGTACAGCGGTCAATGATCTAAAAATTTTCTTTGTATAAAAAAATTTATATGTAAAACTGTTGCCAATTAAGCTATTTTCTTGTCGAATCTAGCGATTTTTAAATGCATTTAACGGTTTTAAATATGATTTAGCTATTAGCGTGAACTATGGCAGTTTTTTTGAAATCAGTATTGACGTTTTGGTGTATTGTTTTTAATGTAGTGCATATAGCCAATTTATACGATGCATTTGATTGCATGCAATTTTCTTAATTCTCTTTTCAAGTTGCTTTCAAAGTAACGGTGACTTTTTTTGCACTAAAATCGAATGTGAATGAAGAAAAAAAAGAAGAATTTATGTGAGTGCGAAAGAGAAATAACAAACACATGCACAAAAACCGTGTTATTTTTTGTTACCCTGCTTGCTTCTTTACCCCCTTCGCCACCAAACAGGAATTGCACGCAATAATTGCATGCAAAGAAGTCACCGTGGAAATTGGCTCATATTTATTTCTCTTTGAGCATTTTTAAGTAAAATTTTAAATTAAAAAAAAAATTTTTTTAGTTTTTTTTTGCTAATTTTTAGTTATTTTTTGCAACTTAGATTTTGAAAATTTTTAAAAATTTTGCGATTTATCTGAAAATTTTTAATTTGTTTTAAAATTTAGCTATTTTCTAAAGATTTTTTATTTTGAGAAAAGTTGACCACACTGACTGTAAATGATGCTGCACCTACCATAACTTATGTTTTCTTGTTTCGTTTTTAATTTTTTTGTGCTATAATTGTATTACGGAAGTAGTAGCTACTAACTACATGAATTTTTGTACGTTCTTTTGTTATACCCATCACCACAGGTGGAAGGGTATATATAAGTTTGTCATTCCGTTTGTAATTTCTACAATATTGATCTTAGACCCTATAAAGTATATATATTCTTGGTCCTTATGAAGAGCGAAGTTGATTTAACGATGTCCGTCTGTCCGTCTGTGTGTTGAAATGGGGTTTCCGAAGAACCCAGACATGATGAGGACTTGATTCTTTTTTATTTCTGTTACATGTGATCCATTTCTGTTTGCTATTAAAAATCAGACAGATCGGTTAATAAATGGATGAGATATTAGCAAAAAACCAGGACTACCTCTAATTTTTCCAGTAAAATCCCTTTGTTTAATATGTATGTAGAATTTTACGCATAACAAACACATCCATGTGTTAAAATTCGTTTCTTTCATCTCCACCTTTTATACACAAACAACACACATACAAAGATTTGTCATTTAAATAAAAACCAAACAAATCTCTAATTAACGAAGACTTTTATATATGTACCTCTATTGACGATGATTTTGAGTGAGCTTCAATAGCTCAGTTGTCTAGACGCTGTGTCACAAATACTTTTTTTTTCTCTAAGGACGCGGGGTTCGAGGTTCAAATCTCGGTCAGGTCAATTCACTTTTTTTTGTACATTTTTTTTTATTATTTTCTTAAGACTTTTTTTTTTGCTTATTTTTGTTTTTTTTTAACATTTAATAATTAATTTATATAAAATTTTATATTAATAATTAAAATTCTTTTCTCTCATCTCCACCTTTTATACACAAACAACACACATATAAAGATTTGTCATTTAAATAAAAACTAAACAAATCTCTAATGAACGAAGACTTTTATATATGTACCTCTATTGACGATGATTTTGTGTGAGCTTCAATAGCTCAGTTGTCTAGACGCTGTGTCACAAATACTTTTTTTTCTCTAAGGCCGCGGGGTTCGAGGTTCAAATCTCGGTCAGGTCAATTCACTTTTTTTTTGTACATTTTTTTTATTATTTTCTTAAGACTGTTTTTTTTTGCTTATTTTGGGTTTTTTTTTAACATTTAATAATTAATTTATATAAAATTTTATATTAATAAATAAATAATCCATAAATAGGCTAAAAACATCAACATTTTTATAAAAACCCTCTGATACAAACAAAATACAAACGTTTTTATACCTTTCACCACAGGTGGAAGGGTCGCGGGTTCGTTAAGATTTTTTTTTTGTTTATTTTTTGTTTTTTTTTTACATTTAATAATTAATTTAAATAAAATTTTATATTAATAATTAAATAATCCATAAATATGCTAAAAACATCAAAATTTGTATAAAGAACCCTCTGATACAAACAAAATACAAACGGTTTTATTTCTATTTTTTGCTCCGATTTAAAAGAATTTATAAAAAGATTTTTAAACCATTTTATTTCTCACATATTAAGAAAATTTTATACATAATTCACCTTTGAGTGCAACTATTTTAGGTCATAACTTATAATAATTTATAAAAAAAATTATAAACTATTTTCCTTCAAATTTTTAAAATTAAGCTAAAGAAATTAAAAATATTTTTAATAAAAAAGCGAAATAAAATCCCAAATGCAAATTTGCCAGCTTAATCAAATTATTTTGTAGTAATAAAACACATGTGATTTCTTTTAACGATTTGTTGAAATTCTTTTCTTTCACCTCTTCACCTTTTATATACAAACAACAAACACTATTCTAGAGCTGTATTATGACCTATGGATACATACGTCTTATATAGCAAAAGATCGAAAATCTTTAGTATAACATATTTGCTGAAAAACTCGGAAATATCGGTTCAGATACAAAAAAGTTATGCCCAAAACATAAATTTTTTTAAAATACCTATTTTCTGGAACCATAAATCTTCCCGAGTCCAAGTTTTATCTCCAAACTAAATGGTTAATTTCCTCTTAAAGGCGTCCGTATATAAATCTGTCCATTTCATATATGTCCATATATAAACTTCAGTTTTTTCCCAACCATGGTGAAGGGTATATAAGATTCGGCATAGCCGAATTTAGCCGCTCTTACTTGTTTTTTATTTATTATTAGTTTGTTTGTGCTGGAATTGCTTGTGTTGAACAAAGAGCAAAGGATGTATACTAGAGGGGATCGAATCAGGGTTTTGTTGGGACCGCAAATTTTTTTCGATCGAAATTACCATTTTTTTGTTAAAGACTATTATTTTTTTATAACCTTTGAAGCCCAAAACTGTAAAAAAGTTTTTTAAAACTCACAAATTTTTTACTATCATTAGAAAACCACAATCACAGCAAAACAAAATTTCAGGTTTCCGCTACATTTTAAAATGGTTTTCTCTATTAAATTGCTGCTAAAAAACCGCGATTTCCCAACAACTCTAAGCAAGTAAAAAAAAAGTCATTTTACACGGAGTTTGACAGTAAAAAAAAATCTGGGCTTAATAAGAAAATGGAAATATTTTTCCTAAACAAATTTCGATTTCGAAAAAAATTTAACTTCACTTAATTTGAAATTTTCAAAATTTTTTTTTACATCTATTTACAACTTTTCCACTTTGCCTGCCTCTGCCCTAAGTGAAATTCCTCCAAAGTTCGAATTTGATCCACGCTAATGCATACAGGATGTTTGCCATTGTTAAAACAATGAGAAACAACTATTTTTTTTGTTGTTTAATATTGAAGAAATTTTTCAAATTTTTTTAATGTATTTTTTATGAACAAAAGTTTTAATAAATTTAAAAGGTTGTTATTATTGATCAAATAGACAAAAGTATCTAATAAAATTAAAGATTAAATAAAAGTATGATAACACTAAATTCATTTAGCTCAGCCATAATGCGCAGTGACGAAAAAGCACATTCCAGCTACTCAAGGTGTGTGTCATTGGCTGCAGCAGTTCTTACATATATGATAAATCAACTATTCTTTATTTAAAAAAATATGTTGATTTCGAATTTAAAAAACGTTAAAACTCGTTGACAGTGATGTAAAAAACTTGTTTTATCTGGTATGAAGCAATCAATGAATGAATAAATTCAAAATATCTCGATGTTTTTAAAAACTTAAAGGATTCGAGAAAATACACTCAAAATAGCTTGTAGTTTAAATTAACTAAAAATGTAATTTAAAATAAAAGAAAAATTACTTAAAAATCGGTCTACTAACTTTTAATTTAAATCAAAATAATTTTTTAAAATTTAAAAGTTAATAAATTAACTTACAATATCCGTAAATAATACTTGATTTTTCATTAATTATAACTGTTAAAAAAACTAACCACAAATCCGTAAATTCAAATTATATATGCATTATTTTTTTTCTTAACTAATTACAAAACTACCGTTAAAAGTAATGATTTTTTCTTTTTTTTTACTGTCAAGAAATTAACTACAAAATCCGTAAAAATAAATGATATTTCGTTTTTTTTTAAATGTTATAAAAATTTACTACAAAGTCTGTAAAAATATACCACTTTTCATTTATTTTGTTTGTTTTAACCAAACTGTAATTATATACTATAAAAAAGCAAATCGTTCTACAAGAAACGTATTGAAATGCTAGAGAAACGCTTGAATGATTGTATCGCTCTTGAAGGAGACTAAGTTGATGAATAAAATCGGATATGACCAAAAAAATTGTGTTTTCTTCATTAGACCGTTAAAATAACCTTATTCGGCTCTGAGGACAGCCATATACTATTAAAAAAATTTAATCTGTGGAATCTAATGGAAATGGTAGTTAAAACAAAGGTACACTCAGAAAAAAAAATTAGTAGAAAAATTTGTAAACGGTTTTTAATCCCACTTTACTATTTTTGTACTGATTTTTAGTAAAAAAAATAATTATTTAGCAAATCTTTTTGCTATTTACATTTTACAAATTACAGAATTTTTACAGAATATTTACAAATTTTTGTTGCTAATTTTTGAAAACCGATTTGCTAAAATTACCAAAAAAAAAATTACTTATTTTAAAAGAATGATATTGAAGGAAATGTTATTTTGTAATTAAAACTTACACCTACAAACTCAAATTGCCTTAAAATGTCACATGGATTAAAAAGGGATCGGAAGTAAATATACCGACTCATGTCTAAAAATAGGACATCCACTTAAAATAAAAAGTTTTTTTTAGTTTAAATCAACCATAAAAACAATTAAAATTTGACATTAAAAGTAAAAAAAAAATTTATTAAAAATGTTTTTCAAAAAAGAAATTACCAAATTAAAACAAAATAATAAATTCGTGTTTTAAATTTTTTTTTTTAATTTTGTCTAAAATATTTAAAAAAGGAAATAAAATAAAAAATGTTGATGCTCGATAAAAAAATTAATTTGAAATTTTGTACTAATATTAACACAAACAGATTTTAAATTCCATTTTACAAAAAGTTTACTAAAATTTAATAGCGGCTACTTACTTTTCTACTAATTTCATTGTACTATCCGTCAGCAGACATGTGTTGCTAAGATTTGCAGAAAATACCGCTGGGCTCAAATTAGCAAAATTTTCAGTTGCCATTACAGACTTTTTTTGGTGAATCTATTTGCAGTTTAAAAAGCGAAAAATGTATATACCTTTAAAAACAACTGAAAATTTAGTTATTTTTAACTGTTAAAAAAAACTTAAAAATATAGTAACAATGTCGTTAAAATAACTGACTAATTTTTACTACAGGGTGTCCCAAGAAGAACGCAATTTTTAAATCTGGCAACATTCGAAGTGTCATTGTTTGACATTTAAACAATTGTTATTGTTTGCTAGTAGAAGGTACGAGGTTAGTAAAAATGGAGCGCTACACGAATGAACAACGCATTCTCATTGTGAAATTGTTTTACCAAAATGGTGAAAGTTTTGCGGCTACAGTTCGCAACTTGCGATCAATTTGGGGTCACAATAATGCTCCAAAAGAGTCAACTGTAAAGAGATTAATGGATAAATTTGCCGAAACTGGGTCTGTTAGTGATGTAAAGACAACAACGCGCCATCGACCAGGTCGATCGACCGAAAATGTCGCAGCTGTACGTGATGATGTCGCTCAAACTCCATCCACCTCAATTCGACACCGAGCTCAGCAAATTGGTGTCTCCAAATCCACTTTGCAGCGAATTTTGACGAAAGATTTGCATCTTCATGCATACAAAGTTCAATTGACTCAGGAACTGAAGCCAGCTGACCATGGACAGCGAAGGAAGTTCGTTAATTGGGTATTGGAGAGACAACATGAAAATGCTGATTTTGCCGATAAAATCATCTTCAGTGGCGAGGCCCATTTTCATCTTGATGGCTTCGTCAATAGGCAGAATTGTCGCATTTGGGGTGAGGAAAATCCTCAAGTGATTCACGAGAAGCAAATGCATCCTCAACGTGTCACTGTGTGGTGTGGTTTTTGGGCTGGAGGAATCATTGGACCTTTTTTTTATGAAAATGAGGCAGGTCAAGCGCAAACAGTCAATGGTGTTCGGTATCGTGAAATGATAACCAGTTTTTTCTTGCCTAGAATTGAAGAAATGAATGTGGAGGGCATGTGGTTCCAACAAGACGGCGCCACATGTCATACAGCCAGAGAAACAATTCAATTGCTGCATCAGTCATTTCCCGGTCGTGTTATTTCGCGTTTTGGAGATCAGAATTGGCCGCCTAGATCGTGCGATTTAACACCATTAGATTTTTTTCTTTGGGGTTTTTTGAAGTCGATGGTTTACACGAATAAGCCGACGACGACTCAAGCCTTAAAAGAGGAAATTGGACGCTGCATTAATGAAATACCGCAGCATTCATTCAAAACGGTCATTGAAAATTTCATTTAAAGATCGCGTGCATGCCAGCAAAGCCGCGGCGGCCATCTGCACGATATATTGTTCCATACATAACCTCATTCTGTCTACTTTACGATATAATAAAGTTTCACGATTTTTTTTTAAATATCTGTGTTTTATTTAAAATTTAAAAATTGCGTTCTTCTTGGGACACCCTTTACAAAAGTTTTTAAACAACTGACAAAAATTTGATACTAATTTTTCAGTTAATTTTTTCAAGACAAAACAGTGTACTTAAATTATAAAGTCAAAACGGTACTTTAATTATTACGTTTTAATACAACAAAATTTTCTCATTTTATTAGCTGAGAATATATCAAATAATAACAAATACCTATAAACAAAATAAATATTGTTAAAAACTCAACTGAAGTTTTTATTATTAAAATAGCTAACAAAAATTAACTGTTCACTGTTTTGGTAGTTCTTTGTTATAATATTAAAAGTAACAGCTTTAAACAACTGTTACGGAATACAGACCTTTTGTTTTTGTTTTTTTTTTTTTTAATAGCTGTTTTAACAGTTGTTTTGTATTTTTCTATAGACAAATAACCAAAATTATAGTTAAAAACAACGACTACAGATTATTACACAAACAAACTTTTGAGTGCTTCAACCAGTGGACCTTAAATGATTTTATACAAAAAATTTTACATTTATTGATTTTTTTTCATTGATTGTGGCTTAAGCCCAAACCAGGTAAACACACTGTCGACAGTGTTTTACCACAGTTCGATAGTTTGTCGATAAAGTAGTTTTTTAGTTTATTTGTCTCTGTCGAGAAATTAGAAAATTTTCTAATTAAAAAGGACTGCCTTTAAACTTAATTTAATAAAATATTTCTAAGAAATATTGAATAAAAAAAGCTTTACAGGACTTAAACTGTTTTGACTGGCAATGTTAGTATCTGGTTTAGGCTTATTTTTTTTTTTTGTTGACAATTTTATAATTTAATATTCTTATCGCAATTTCATAAAAAATTCATCTATATTTGGAACGTATGAATATAAATTTATATGTATAAAATAATATAAGATTTTAGTTGATTTTTTTTGTAGATAAATAATACTCATTCCATGCTATAATAATTATTCAACCATTAATGATACATGAATATGGCGAATGCGACAAAATAACAAGTTAACAGAAAAAATTATATATATAAGTGAAATTCTTTATATCGTTGGTTGAAATGCAAAACCACCAAACTTTTAAAAAAAAAAAATTAATATTGATTGAGTTAATTCGCGAAAAAATAAATCCTTTTGTAAATCAGCCAGTTGATTCAATATTTTATAAATCAATTTATTAAATCAGATTTAAAATCATAATTGATTAATCAATTTGAATCTTTTTTTTATAATTAAATCAAATTATTTCAAACATAATTCTTTTTTTAGTTCGCGAATTAATAAAAGATTGATTTGATTTGTGATTTAAAACAAAATAAAAAACATTAAAATTGACTTGCAAATCTCTCATAATTCTTTTTTTAATTCGCAAATTAATAAAAGATTGATTTGATTTGCGAATTAAAACAAAATAAAAAAAACATTAAAATTGACTTGCAAATCTCTTAGTTTTTTACATATTCGCCATTTTGTAAAATGGCAATTTTTTAAAATGACCAGTATCTCGAAAACGAAATTGCTGCCCTATACTACGATAATTAAAATAGGCCAGGTACAGAAGACTTCCCGACGTATCTATTTTTATAAAAAAATTACAGAGTGACCATTTTTATATGAACGAAATGGAACGGAAAACGAAATTTGTATTATCGGAGTGTAATTGATAATAAAAATAGTCACCCTGTGGCTGTTTTATAAAAATTCCTTGAAACACTTCGGGTTTGAAATTAAATTAATCGTGATTTAAAAAACAATTATTTTAATTAGCGAAACAAAAATAGTTCTTTTTTTTATTTAAAATTGAATCATTCAAATTGAATTGTTTCGTTCAATTTATAAAAAGAATTATTTAAATCAACTTTATTCTTCTAATAATATAAAGATCGAATCATGCACTCACTATATATTTTCCGTTACCGACTGTAGTTTATTTAAAAAGTAATACGTAAAGTTTGTTTTTAAATGAAGAATCAATTGAAATTCATTGAAATATATTTTTTAACTATTTGAATCAGTGATTCAAAAAACAAACTACAGTTTGTTTGTAGGAGTTGATATTTTCAGTTAAATGTAAAATTTTATGTTTTCTGCTTCGAAAAATAGAAATTCATATACAGTGAATTCGCGATAACGTGAACTAATTTTGACCAAGGCAGTTCACGTTTTCGAGTTTGTTTACGTTATCGAACTCCAAAATATGGAAAAAACAACAGCATCAGAAATGTTATTTTAATAAAAAAAAATATAAAACACGTTTTACAAAACAAATATTTTATTAATTTTTAATAACAAAAAATATATATGCAATATATTCACTTCACTTGCATGTGATAAACAAAAAAATTATGGTAAATATCAAAAAAAAAAATATACACAAAAAATTAACAAAAACTAATAAGAACCTTTTTTTTATTTATAAAGTAAAACAAATGTTATTGGAAAAAATCGGTCATCTTTTTTTGGTCGACCGTCTCATTTTCAGCCCATATTAAAACCTTGTCGAGAGATTCTACAGCTTCGTTTGGGTTTATTAAAATTTGAGGCTGGTAATTAAAACCACAATCACTCTCTTGTATTTGTTGGTGAATTTAAAAAGCTTTTTCTTTTTCCGCTTACTGGCATTTTTTTTCTGTTTCGCATGCTAAGGAACCATTTATAAAGAGTTTTTACCATTTTCGGAAGTTCAGAACCTCGTAATGTTTTCCACTTTCCGGTACCATAAGGAGTATTATTTACACGATTTGTTAATTCCCAAATTTTCTTTTAAATGATTTATCATCACCATATTTTCTTGCCAAACCACTGACACTATAACCTTTTTGCAAAAACCCAATAATATAAACTTTATATTTTAAAGATAATACTTTATGATTTTTTGATGACATTTTTTAATTTCACTAATAACAATTTTTAATCACTTCCAACATTTACGTAGCAATGTCAAAGACCAACTAACAGGTCAAAGCATATATACACGGCTACAAGTAAGAAAAATAACGTTGTTACATAATCCAACAAGTGAACTCTTAATTCGGATATTTCCAAATTTAAACTTAACAGTTTAAAAATTAACGAAAAATAAAAAACGTGTTCACATTTTAGAGCTTCCACTTTTTGTTCACGTTTTAGAACGGTCTGTGTAAAAATAAATTTGTTCACTGTAATTCCTTTTTGTTTTTTTTTCCAAAATAGTTTTTTTATATACAAAATTATTTCAATAAAAATTACAAGAAATTATTCAAATATACACACAAAGCCAATAAAAATTTATACATCTGCGTGTTTTGTGTTTTGTAATTACATACAAATAAAAAAACTTTCAATTTGAAAAACAAACCACAAATGTAGTTTTTTTTCTACTTTTTGTCAGTAAAAATTTGATGGTTATTTTAAACGACTTTCTATTGTTTTTTCTTTTGTTGATAATTAAACAATGATTGAAAATAAGCAACAAAATGGATTAAATATAATAAAAAATCAGTAGTCCTCTTTTTGATTCTCTTTTCGATTAATTTAATGTGTATTTTAAGTTGTTTTTAACGAAATAATATTGTGAGTGTGGTAGTAAATAATTCAATCAGAAAAATGAATTTGCGTCAAAATTTAAATCAGATTTGAAAATTGATTAAAGGAAAATAAATCATAATCAAAAAATCGATATTGAATTTTTTGTTAGTTATGAGGTTTAGCATTTCAACTAACGATATACTAATGTATGTAGAGAAAAAAAAAACTGGCAAAATGGAAACAACCACAAAAACAAATAGAAAATCAATAAAAAAAATTTCCGAAAGATTTTGTTAAAAAAATATTACTGTATCTGAGACGAAAATCACATTAAAACAAATTATAAAAACCCTGCCAATTAAAAAAAAATAAATTGATGGCATTTAAAATCCCTTAAGACTTAACAATTTAAACAAAAAATATGTTACATAATACATAAATGTCACTTCAATACAAAGCATAAACTAATTATATCATAATTAAAAAAATGAAGCAATTTTGCTTAAAAAAATTAATTTATCTCAAGAAAGCACCTTGTGTTTTTAATAAAAACATCCAGTGGTGTTAAAGCCAGTAGAAACCCTCATATTTTATGTTGACTCTAGCAGAGAGGAACGAACGAATGAACAGTATGCAGCAGTTTAATTAACCAAACACACCAGCAGCAGCAAGAAACCTTAAAGTTTGTCTACATTTTCTACTAGATACTTTGTTTTTTATTTTTTATTATTTAACGGATAGTAAGCATGAAATGTTACGTGTTTAATGCAACAACGTTCAAGACTACATCCATTTACTAGATTGAAAAGTAAAAGGCACTCCCACTTCTTGAAGTGGGGTCATATTAGATAACGTAAGGAGCAAAAAGAGAAACAGTAGTGGAAGAAAACGTACTGGTTGGTGTTCACAGTAACAAAGTAACCTTCTTAAATTAACAATGGTCTGCTTTTTTATGATATATAAGAAATAATTCTATAGGTTGTGGCCATAAACTTTAAAAACAATGTCAGGCTAGGCTAAACTGTTGCTAACTTTTTTTTAATAAAAATATCGCTGAATCAAACTAATTTATCGCTAAAAAATAGTTGAATTATAAAAAAACTTTACAATTTTTCCCATAAATGTACAAATTTCTTGATCTTTTTAATTTATGTTGAAAAATTTACGAAAAATTTTTCGACCTCTAAATTTTTCTTAAAAATAATTAAAAAAAAAAAAAATAAATCGCAAAATTATTCGAGCTAAGCAATTCTGATAAGGAAATATATGAAAATGCTAAATAAATGTCTTCTGAATTTACAAAAAAAAAAAAAAATTGATAGGTTTTCCGCAAATAAAAATCGCTGTATTTGACGAGAAAATAGCTAAATTGGCAACAGCGGCTGGCTAGTTACTAACTTATTTAATTATAGTTTATTGAAAACATTTTTATTTCTTTAACCTTTTGACGACCAATGGTTGTTATATGTTCCATTTATATATTTTTATATATTAGCCACTTTTTACAGCCGATTTTACATAATGAGCCTTGTAGGGACGATCATATCAATTACTTAAATATATATGGTATCAGAGCCGAAAGGTGACCCCAAATTAAAAAATTTGATTTTTTCATAGTTTTTAGTTCATTTTTTCTCGAATTTTTTTTATTTATCGGACATAGGGCGATCAAACTTTTAACATTAAGATAATTAAAATTGATTATTTTAATTTTCAGCAGGATGCTTATAAAATGTGGGACATATGTGACCCATTGGTCGCCAAAGTTAAAAAGGAGAAGGTTCGCATTGCAATTAATTCTATATTTTAATTCAATTTGATTTTTAAAAAGTGTTTTTTTTTTAATAGATTTCTCTCACCTGATTTCAAATTTGGTCTCCAAAAATTTTTTATACCACAATTTTGAAAGAATTATATAAAAGGGATATTTTATGACTACAGTCAAAACTCGATTTTGTGTACCAAGTTATTTTAACAAATTTCTCACATTCATGTTCAACATACCAAAATTAGTACAAAATAATATGTCAAATGACAAAGACCTTTAAAAACATAATTAAATAAAATAAAATTAAATAATTTTTTTCTCGAATTAATTTTTCTGATTGAATTATTTGCTACCTTAATTCAATCTTTATCTTATTAGAATAATCAAGTTGATTTAAATAATGTTTTTTATAAATCAAGCAAAATAACTCAATTTTAAATCAAAAAAATCAAATAAATTTTGATTTGATTCGCGATTTAAAAAAAAGAGTTATTTTGATTCTCGAATATGTTTTGATTCGCGAATTAAAAAATATTTTTTTTTTAAATCACGGTTCATTTAATTTTAAACTCGAAGCGTTTTATGAAATTTTTAACAGTTTCCTCGGGATGTTTTCCGGACATGGCCCATTTTTATTATCGCAATATATTAATACTCTACTTCCGACCATTTTAAAAAATGAGCATTTTATAAAATGGCGAATATCTCGGAAATTAAGCGCGATAGCATAAAACGGACATAATTTTTGCAAAAAGCTTATCAAAGATTACCCTTCGATAGAAAATATTCGGTAGGTTCCCGAAGAGTTTTATGGAATTTTAATTAAACAGCCACAGGGTGACTATTTTTTAACAATTTATATAATAATATAAATTAACAAACTCCGATAAAACAAATTTCGTTTCCCATTCCATTTCGTTTGTATAAAAATGGGTCATCCTGTTTTTTTTAAATAAAAATAGATACCTCGGGATGTCTTCCAGGCCTGGCCTATTTTTATTATCGCAGTACAGTAGAGTCTCACAAATTAGAACCATTTTGTTCTTCGGGTTGTTTTAATTTCTGCACATTTTTTTTCACAAAAAATTGTGAAACAATAATAAATCTAGTTTCGCAAGCTTTATTTTAACCCAAAATAATATGTATTTATTAACATTTCGTTAATCTTAGTATCCATAGATAAGATGTTTTGACGTTTATTTTATAATTTTTCGGATATTAAAATGTCCGGTTCTAATTTTTGGACGGTTCAAATTTGTGAGATTCTTCTGTATATAAATACTCTACTAGAGCAAAAATTTTGCCCGTTTTGCCCTACCTTACTTAGTTGTCGAGATACTGGTCATTTTAAAAAATTACCATTCTACAAAATGTCGCATATCTAGAAAACTAAGCGAGATTTGCAAGTCAATTTCAATGTTTTTTATTTTATTTTAATTCGCAAATCAAATCAAACTTTTTTTAATTCGCGATTTAAAAAAAAGATTATGATTGATTTGATTCAATTGAATCAAAAAAGAATCAAATGAAATTGATGAATCAACTATGTTATGATTTTAAATCTGATTTAATAAATTGAATTATAAAATATTAAATAGCTGACTTACTAAAAGGATATTTTTTTTGCGAATGAATTCAATAAAGATTTATCTTTTTTAAGGTCTGAAACGACATAAACAAGTTAATTTTGACCGTTGACGACCAATAAATAATTTGTATGTATATCTCTCATGAATTTGTTCATAGAGTTTGAAAAACAAAAAAATATTTTGAAGACTGCTTTCTTTAAAACTGTTTGGTTAATAAGCACCGACACGAAAAAAATTGCAAATTTTCCAGCATTTAAAGTTCGGCCGTCAAAGGGTTAACTACGAGTATTTTTTTTTTAAATGTTCTTATATGGAAAGAAGTCGTGAATTTGCTTTTGTAAACAGGTAATAATAAACAATTAGTCATGTTTCTAAAAAGTTATTTAACTGTAACTATTGTATGTCATTATTAGTGCGTCTATTTGCAGAATTAACGCTAAAACCGAGAAATTAAAAATTTGGTTAATAATGGGGGTTTCATAGTATTTATTGGATTCTTGAGTAATGTTATAATCATAACGCGAAACAGTTTACATTTTTTTTTTATCTACCTAATCAAAATAATGATATTCCTTATCATTGTACAATACTCATGCTGGTAATTGGCAGTGTCTAGGCAACAATACCTGCTTTATCGACAAACTGTCGCACTGAGTTTATCTTGTAAGGGATTAGGTGGAGGCTAAACCAGAAAGTTGGCTTGTTTTGCAAAAACTACATGAGAAGTTTAGAATTTTACCCTCGCTGGCGACGAGGCAAGATTTCTTAAGAAAACCAGACAGGTATCTATATATTTTTGATCTACCTTATGATAATAATAATAACAAAAATTATACAATAGCGAATGCCAGATACTCAAGCAGCTTAAACGCTGGGCAACATTTTGTCGATATAGCAGCTTTTATATTCTTTAAGCCCGTATGACACTTGCTAGATTTTTAATTGATTTTATCTTGACAAAAAATTGATGAATTTTCTTATGGTAAAATAATGAGTGTAAAGAGTTCAACTATAAAGTATAATTGAGTATTTGGCAAAGGGACGTCGGTAACGCAGCGCTCCCATTTGATTTACATTGCCGTCAATATCAATACAATACAAAATAAATTTAGTGTCATTATTGACATTAAAGAATTTTTTTAAATTTACTAAATCTTTAAATCATAACTTACTTAAGAAATTATAAAAATATTAAATAGTTTTCTGCGAAATTAAAAAAACAAATTTGACAGAGCTCTCTGGATCCTGAATATAGATAAATATAAAAAAAATTAAATGTAAGCAAATAATTTAGCCCATAACAGATTAGATTAAGAATAAGGCTTATACCAGATGAGCATAAGCTAGATAAATGCAGTATAGGGCTGTGCGACAGTTTGTCGATAAAGCAGGTTTTAGTTTTTTTAAGCCTAATCCAGATACCAGTGGACAGTAGCAGTTCTATCAAACTTTGTTATTAAATTTCGCGAAAAATATTGGATATGTTTAAAAATATCTTATTAGACTATATTTGAAAGCAGTTTTTTCATTAAAAAATGTTAACATTTTTCGACAGTGACAAATAAAAAACATACATTCTCGGTAAACTGTTTCACTGCAGGAAAACACTTTTAGCAGCGCGTTTATCTGGTTTTGTTTTGTTTTTTTGCCACCGTATAAAAATTCCAAATCATATAGTGGAATTACCGATGAACAGTGACAGTTCCGTCAAATTTTGTTCTCGAATTTCGCGAAAAGTGAATATTGAATATTCAAGAATTGTTGTATTTGAAGACAGCTTTTGCCTATAAAGGAAATGTTATAATTTAACGACAGTGGCAAATAAATAAAATAAAAAATCTGCTTTATCGACAAACTGTCGCACTGCGGTAAACACTATCAACACTGCGTTAATGTGGTTAGGATTTGATTGTCAAAAAATATGTAATAGTTTTCGTGAAAAATATTTTACACAGGCACTTTTACTAATACTGAATTTACACTATGCCCGAAATCTTGTTCTAAAAGGATTTTGACGAAAATCTAGTTCATACTTATATTTAAAACCATAATTCTCATACAAATAAATCAAGTTTTATAACCAGATTTTCGGAAAATCTAGTTTCATAATTAAGTTTGCACAGCAATTAGCAATAGTATGTATGAAAATATTGTGAAAATCTGGCATCACCTTTCGTAAAAAAATGTAAATGTAAACAAATAATAAATATTAATTAATTAAGAAACTTTACATGCAGCACCCAGTTTCTTATTTCTGAATTCGGCGAAGAAAATCTTTGCAAACAACATTGGAATAATGCCGGAAGACTCTCTAAAGTGAAAAATTTTGTTTCCAAATAGTCATCCCTTGTTAATAATACTTTTAATGAATTAATAATACATTTTGCACTCCGCCATTTAATTAATGGTTTTTAGAAATACATTTAATTTTTATTGTTCGTTTTTATTTTGTTTTCTTTACAAAATGCTGTTATTGTTGTCAAATCGAAATCCAGTTTAATTGTAAAATTTCATAGTAAATGGTGGTAATTTGAAACTGGATTTAACTCGATTTTAAACGAGATTTCGATATAGTGTAAATTCAGTAAAACTGGCTTGGGCTGTACTCGCAGCATCCAAGCAGTTTTATCCCTACTATCCAATTTGTCGCTAATGGAGGTTATTTTTTTGTTCCTTTTTATGAACTTTGCAGAAATTATAAAGTTTTAAAATAAACAAAAGCTGCTTAAAACAAAATTTCATGAAAAAAGTATTAAAATATTGAAAAGTTTTTACAAGATACAAATTTCACAGAACTACCGCTGTTTTTACCACAGCAATTACTGCCTAGAAATTATAATGCACTGCTTTAGAAAAATTTAAATAAATTATTTAAACATTACATGGTTTGAATAACTGTATTGCATTTTATTTCATTAATGGCATAAAAATACGTCAAACCTTGATTTATATTCCGGTTATTTTAAAACATCATTCCCGATTTTAAATACTTTTGTTTAAGTATGAATACGGTTTCCGTTTTTTCTCTATAATTATCATTACTTTGTATTCTCTTTTATATATTTTTTTTCTAAACATTTAACACTAAAGAGTAGTTAGTTCATTTGATATTTTATTATTATTATTATTCTTCTAACAAATAATTCTCATTTTAATCTGTAATCTGTCTTGTCATTCATCTCCATACACAATGTCAGTGAATAATAAATGAATTCCTCCTACTCTGTATTATTATTTTATATGTCTGTAGTTTTGTTTATGTACTTGCCGTCGAACGTGTGTAATTTAGTATATAGTAGTCACATAGATAAACTAGGTTATTAAGTGAAAAAGTATATGAAAAAAAAAATACATTCAATCGAATGTGCATCACATACATCACAGCTGAAATGTAAAAAACACATATCGATAAAGTATTTAAAAAATGACCTAAATAAAAAGCTTTAACCATTTTTGATAAAAAATGCAATGAAACGTTTCTCAAATATTATACCCTTCAAATTAACTGTTAATTCTTTATCCAAAATTTTCATATTTTTAGTTTGTCGAAAAATCGGTTTCTTATTTTCCGGGAAAAATATTTTTGTATCAGATCTTATTAGATATTAAAATTGGTTCTGTATAATTATATCAAATAAAAACAAATGGGTATAAAAATGTATACTTTGATTGGATTATTTGGTCTCATCTAATTACAGTGGTGGCCAAAACAAATGCAACTCGGGTTTACTTAGGTGAAACTGATCTGTAATTCACCGAATTGTTTTTAAAAGCATATCAACAGCAACTACATGTTAATGAATAATATTCCAAAAAATTAAATCAATTAAAAAAATCCGTTGTTTTTGCTAATGTTGCCATATTTTTGTATTTTTAATTTAAGAACAAAAAAACATCTGGACAAAACAAATACAACTCTTCTAATTTGTTCTCAGATAACGGTATTTTTCCCATTTCTCTTTATGTGCAGTTAATGTTTTTTTTATTATGTGTTGTTTTTATGTTTAACCTGTACTAAACAGCATAAAAGTTGAATATTTTCGATAAAGATTTAAATCAATTCAGTTTTACAATGGCACGCGATAAGTTCGGCTTTGAGCTAAGAAAGCGAATTGTAAGTGATTATTCGATGGAATATCACAAAAGGACATTTCTGAAAAGTATCATATTCATAAAAGCTCAATTTCACGCATTATTGCAAAATTTAAGAAAAGTAAAGAAATTTCCGTAACCCACTGCGAAGGACGACCACGGTCGACAAGCCATAGATCGTACAATTTAATAATCCAGCAGGCGAAAAAACATCGGTTTACAACTTCGTCAAAGATTGCAGCAAGTATTCAATTACCAATTTCTACTCGGACTATCCGCAGACGACTCGTCCAAGCATCCCTACGTGCACGTCGCCCAGCAAAAAAACCGCTTATATCTAAACGCAACCAAAAGAAACGTTTGAAGTTTGCTAAGGAGCATTTAAATTGGTCAGAAAAGAAATGGAGGACTGTCCTATTTAGTGATTCAATATCATCGGCAGTGATGGCATGTGTTATGTAAGACGACCAGTTAATAAGCGGCTTCAAGCGCTATACTGCAAAAAGACGGTGAAACATGGAGGAGGTAACGTAATGGTGTGGGGCTGTTTTTCTGCTGCTGGTGTTGGCCCATTGCACAGAATCAATGGCATAATGGACAGATTTATGTATAGAGACATCTTGGAGAGAGATGGGTTTTTCAGCACGACAACGATCCCAAGCACTTTTCGAAAGTAGTTAAAGCGTGGTTGGCTCAAGAAAAAGTTTCTGTAATGGATTGGCCAGCACAATCCCCAGATCTAAACCCCATTGAGAACCTTTGGGAAATCGTGGATCAAAGAATCGATCGCGAAAATTGCACTAATTCTGATATTATGTTTCAGAGGTTGGAAGATGCTTGGAATGCTATTCCTGCCAATTTTATTGTCAATTTAATAGCTTTAATGCCTCGTCAATGTCAAGCCGTCATCGAAAATAAGGGGTTTGCCACGAAATATTAACTTGTATAAACAAAAATGATTTCGAAGCAATTTGTTGCATATGTTTTGGCCAATGAAGTATGAGCCTTTACGTAGTTTTTTCTATTTTATTTCTTTTCAATGTAAATAATTATGCATTTAATTTTATTTTCTCATTTTTTAATAAAAAATAAAAAATATTTTAAGTATATAAATAGTTTTTTTATATTTTTAATACTAGTTTAAACAAGTTTTGTAAAATTATGTTGCTAGTTGCATTTGTTATGTCCACCACTGTATATCCAATTACTCCAATCTTATAGAGAGAGTTATAATTTGATATTACCTAATATATTTATACATTGATCTATATAATGTATATAAGCAATATTAAGTAATATAAGCCGCCATATTAAACTATATATGATAGACACATAATTATATTAAATTGTATCTATCGATATTATTTTACATGATGATCGTCCAAACGATACGATCGATATCGTTTTTTGTTTGCTTCCTGTACGCTCATCACTATCGTATCGTTTCGAACATTTGTTTCGAAAAAAATGTAGTGTTAATTACAAGTTCTTTATACTAGTTCTTTAAACTAGTTCTGTGCCACACTAGTTCTAGTACTATTAAACCCTTATGACACTAGATATGTTCTGTATTGAATTGATATTAGCAGCAATGTATATAAAATGATCCCCCATTTGATTTCTTATTATATTACTTTAAATTGAGCTTTTTTTAGTAATTTATTTTAGGTCTGATGTGCTCTCAGTTTTTAGAAAATTCTGTTAGTTTTCTTCGATCTTCTTGATTTTTATATTAGGTTTGTTTTGTTCGAATTTTTTATATATATCTATAACTACTTGTAAAGAAAACGACTATCCTTACTTAGTTGACTTTACGTTATTTTTGGAAACAAATACAATTTGAATATTTGGGGCCGTCTTTGTAGGAAAGCTGTTTTCAAATATAGACTTTGCGGGAACTCGAAATAGAGGAATTACATTGGTTACCCTGACCTACATTTACTTACAAACAAATAATTATTTTGTTTGCTTTTGTTGTTTTTAATATTTTATCAAATTAAAAATACAAAAATATCAAATATTTTTTTGACAAATATTTTTGTTTTCATTTAAAAGAGAAAAGCCAATAATTTCTAAGACTTGACAGCATTTTTATACATTCCTTATTTTAAAAGAACTTTATATATAACTACTTAACAAGTCTATATCTACTTAAATTTGTATGGAATATTTATATAAAATTGGAAAAAACAAATCTTTTAGTTTAAATTGAGTAATTTATTTTAAGTCTGATGTGCTCAATTTAAACTACAGGGTGGGCCATTTAAAATTTTAAATTTGAATCGGCTATAAAAAAAGTACAGATTATTTTTTAAAATTTCTAGTTTTATTAGAAAGGTTGAACTTTGTCTTTTAAAAATGGAATACAATGTCGTCAGAATGGTAACTTCGATTTCATGTTTCAACACTTTAATTGTCTCTGGATGGTTTGCGTAACATTTATCCTTAATGGCTCCCCACAAATAATAATCCAAAGGGCTCAAGTCACAGCTCCTAGGCTGCCAATTGACATCACAACTTCGGCTGAAAACAGTGCGTAAAATATCGATGGTTGCGTTGGTTGTGTGACATGTTTCCCCGTCTTGTTGAAACCAAATGTCGTCCATGTCATTCTCTTGAACTTTTGGAAACAAAAATTCGTTGAGCATGGCACGGTAACGCCGGCCAAGAAAATCGAAGAAAACTAACAGAATTTTTTGATTTATTTTCTATAGTTTAAGTCTTCTCACTCATTATTTTGTCATAAAAAAATTCATAAATTATTCGTCAATACAAAATCTAGTCATACGGGCTTTACTAGTTGTTTATTGTAATTTTTACTAGTTTTTTGCTTTTATCTACAGCTTAAAGTTATTTAATCGCCATTACCAATATTATTCCAAACAATGAAAAATTTTTTCTAAGAAGCCCCTAAAAAAAGTTAAAAAATAATTAAAACAGTCTAAATATTTACACATTTTTAAGTAGACAAGCCAATTTTTTAAATTTATTGTCAAAGCGATCTTTTTCACGATGTTTTTGTGCATAAAGGAAACAAATTAGCTGCCAAAAAACGATTTCGAGAAATCTATAACAAAAATTTCAGTAACGAGAAGCAACACAATCGTCAAAACTATATCGTCAAACGATTATCGTCCTATAGAATTCAGGCCCTGGTTGCCACTGTTAAGAAAGTCCACAATGTAGACATGTTTTTTTTTTTGTTTACCGCAGTTTGAAACCCCTTATAGATCTAATACTGAACAGTTTTCACAAAATTCAAGAACAAAACTTGATAGAAATGTCACAGTCCTCTGGATTGGTCTTACTTTTCGAATGGTTATGAAAAAGTTTGTCGATAAAGCTGACCTTTTATTTTCCCTATTTGCAAATGTCGAGATCTTATAAAACAATTTATGCTGCTTTTAAAATCAATAATACAAATTTGTCATGTTTTTTTGTCAAATAATTGAAACACACTCACCCAAAAAAAGGCTGCAATTTTGCTGTTGTTACGGGAAATTTTGCTAATTTGAGCCCAGCGGTATTTTTTGCTAATCTTGGTAACCCATGTCTGCTGACGTGTGGTACAATGAAATTTGTAGAAAAAATTAGCTGCCGCTACTAAATTTAGTTAACTTTTAATATATATCTTGACAAACTGTCACACAGTGATACAACTATGTTGCTACACTTCGAGTATCTGGCATAATGTTATACATATAAATAAAACTAAATACCTGCTGATCCCTTGAATATTTTACCTTAAGCCATGATTAATTCAAATTTTGTTGTAAAATATAGATAGGGCTTTTGTAAAAAAATCCCCAGAGATCTTAATGTGTGCATTGTACAAGTTTTTTTTAACAAAAAACTTAATCTCAATGGATTTGCTTTTTGAATAATAACATCAACAACAACAACATGTGATGATGAGTGCATTTCATTATTGTTTGTATTTCTATGGGTTTTTGATTGCAAAGTGTTAAGTTACAGTTACATGTATGTATGTAATAATAAGAGATAATATTTCTTTGGTTTTAAAATTTACATATTTAACAAACTTATTATACGTACTATACGTTTCACTTTGGACGAAAAAAAAATCAATTTAAACTGTGTTTACGTTACGCTCGAAATCTAGTTCGTGTTTAATAGCATCCAGCATCTTGATCAAAATCAAGATTTTTTGCTTAATGTAAACGTAGTTTTATTGAATTGTTTAAATTATTGAAAATGTCGGTAATTTAATTACAAAAACTACAGTTACAAAAGCTCAATTTCGGTACTCGCAGCAGCTCTCTTATTACGCATATTATCCATGTTTTGCATTGTTGCAATGATTACGATTTTCAATTTTTCAATACTGATAAATATATCAAATAAAATACCTGCTTTATCGACACTCTGACGCACTGCGGCAAAACACTGCCTATACAGCATTTGCTGGATTTGAGCTTTAGACGTTTTATTTTTAGGTTAATGTTGGTGAAATCTTTTATAACAACTGTCAAATTTAGAAAATATTGAACACACAAATTGCTCTGCTGCAATGTTGGCTGCAGCATTGTTATACAAATTACTCGTAAGATAATTTATCATTCATCAATTTAGATCAATTTGAATATTCTTTACCTATAATGTTCACGAAAATTTAAAATATTTTTATTTTCATACTGAAAGCCAATAAAAAGTGGCAGTGCTGTCAAACTTTGTTCTTAAATTTCGCAAAAACTATTTAATATTTTTTTTTTTAATTTTTTATTGAATTTGATTTGAAAAAACCTGCTTTATCAACAAACTGACGCACTGCGGTCGACACTGTTTGTCTGGTTAGAGCTTAAAAGACCAATACATTAACATAGAGTTTCAGTGGCAGTTCTATTCTTGAATTTCGCGAAACTATTCAATATTTTTTACAATTCTATTTAATTTTTTTGAGTGCTGCCCCTTTTTATAACAATTTTTTCTTCCAAACCTGCCTTTTCGACAAACTGTGCTGTCCCACTGCAGACACTGCATTTATCTGGCAACAAATCAATAAATGAAAATTAATATATAAATATTAAGTTTTATTACCATTCATATGTATGAGCCATTTTAGAGTGTTCTTAAAAGATTCTTAAAAATATATATTTTTTTTTTTATTAATATTTTATTTATTTGACTCATATTTTAGAACTTTTAGAAAAAAAACAAGTTAAAGAATGCTTTTATTCGGCTTTGTCGAATCTTTCAATACTCTCCACCAATGACCTAAAAAAATCTCAATGTTTTTGATACAAATAAAGTAAAAATACTAAGTATTCTATCCTGCTGGCTCTGTGGAATTTCTCAATTTTTATTCTCTATAATTTACTTATAAAAATTTTCATGTTTCTTTACAATAAAATAATTTATAAAAATAATATGATTACATGATCTAGAATCCTACTATACTATTCACTTATAAAGTAAAAAACTTCAGAAGTGAAATTATGGAGGTGAACAAATTTTTTCGAGATGAAAAACTTTTTTGGATGTGGAAACAAATTTTGAGGTGAAAAAAAAAGTTTGAGGTGAAAAAAAAATTTTAGTGGTGAAAAAGATTTTTAAGGTGACAATCAAATATTATTGAATTCTAAGCGACAGGTTAAAAAACAAGAAAAAATATTTTACTTGCCAGTTGTTACTATGAAATTGTACTAAAATAAGCCAATTTGTATGGAAAATTTAGTAGTACCTTCACATTTTCACTCATAACTTTTAAACGTTGGACCGATTTTGCTTATTTTCAATACCAAACTGTTCAGGAGGATTTACATTAATCTTGGTAAAAATAAGCACCCCAGCTAGCTTTTTCACGCCGTGATCGCCATTTGAACAGACAGAGAGACGGACATCGCTAGATCGGCTTAAAATTTCATAAAGATCACAAACAGATATATACACCCACCACATATGGTGGAGGGTATGAAAACTCCAAAAAAGCTCAAACCAGATAAACGCGGTGTCGACAGTTTGTCGAGAAATTAAAGAATATTCTTAATTACACTCAGAAAAATAAGTTAGTAGAAAAACTTGTAAACAGTTTTCAATCCCACTTTACTATTTTTGTACTGTTTATTTTAGTAAAAAAATATTATTTAGCAAATCTTTTTGCTATTTACATTTTACAAATTACAGAGTTTTTACAAAATATTTACAAATTTTTGTTGCTCATTTCAGAAATCATTTCACAAATTTTTAAAAACCGATTTGCTAAAATTAACCCAAAAAATTACTCATTTTAAAAAAGTGGATATTAAAGGAAATGTTATTTCTAAATAAAACTTACACCTACAAACTTAAATTGCCTTAAAATAGATTAAAAAATGGATCGGAAGTGAATATACCGACTCATGTCTGAAAATAGGACATTCACTTAAAATAGCACTAAAAAGTTTTTTTAGTTAAAAAAATCAGCCCTAAAAACAATTAAAATTTTAAAAAAATAAATAAAATAAAAAAAATTTGATGCTCGATAAAAAAAAAAATAAATTTAAAATTTTGTATTAATATTCACAATATTTCGTAAATTTTTTTTTGCTGAATTTAGCAAACCGGTTTTAAATTCCGCTTTACAAAAAGTTTACTAAAATTTAGTAGCGGCTACTTATTTTTCTACTAATTTCATTGTGCTACACGTCAGCAGACATGTGTTGCTAAGATTAGCAAAAAATACCGCTTGGCTCAAATTAGCAGAATTTCCCGTAATGACAGCAAAATTTTCAGTTGCCATTACAGACTTTTGTTTTAGTGAGTGTAGAAGAGCTGACTTCAAACAAAATTGAATGGATACCTAAATGATCTTTTCACCATCTTTTGACCATTTATCTATCTTATAATTTAGGTTTTTGTATACATTTTCTGAATTGTCTTTCAAGACAAAATAAATTTCAAAAGAATTTTTTGAAATAGTCGTATCAAATATGATATCAAAAACTTACTGGAGTATGATATCGTTCTCCAAAGTAAAAGGTGAAACCGTTTTCGCTATCATATCGTTCTTTGGTTTATTGAACAAGGTAATATCGTAACGATATCGTTTTGTTTATTGGATATAAGCGATCAGAAATCGTTCATACTTTAACTTAGAATTAGCCATATGTAACGTGACGTATCTCCATATGGTTGTCCCTCTTTTATTCATTTAAATTGAACCAGCTTTTTTGTCACGTTACGTTACGAATAAGTTATTCTTTAAGCTAGAATTAGCTATACGTAACTTGACGTATCTCCATATGGTTGTCTCTTTTTATGTAAATTATTAATTTATATTAAATCAGTTACGTTTTCTATGGCTAAATGAGCCTTAATACTTGAAAAAGCACTCAGAAATTTGTTGGCTGAGATTATACCAGGGTTATTTACACATATATACATATTTTTTTATATTTAGTGAGCTTATTGATTTTCATTATATTTTCAGCACATATTTCTATTTATTTTAACCGTATGTATCTTGTTAACATGCTTACTAGGGATATAACCTTTTGCAAAAATTACATGGCATAGCAGTGTAGATCTTTGAAGAAATAAATAAATATAATATTACTTTTACGCGGCCGTTGAAAGAGTTTCCGCAACAATAACGTTGCAATTAAGAAGACCGATTTATTAAAAAACTTACATTTCTTTTAAGTGTAATCATGTCAAAAATTGTTCAAGAATATTTTAAGAAATCGTTAAAAATATGATGATTGAGAAATTGGCAAAACTTTTCTTACTCTAAAATGATCCAAGAAACAGATTTATTATCAGTACAGTATTGCCCACATAGGGTTATCCGGTATTTTGTTAGCCTAAAAAAAGTTATACCTCTACATATATACATAATACGTTAGACAAATAACTATTTTAAGTGTTAACTGTTTGTAATAAATTTTAAACAATTTGCATTTCGGCAAGTTTATGTATGTACATATGTAAAATTTGTGCTACATATACCATGGTAAAATAATGTTAGGGTCAAAGAGAAAAACAAACTTTAAAATTAACTAGGACGTGTATTTGGTGTAAAAGTTCATATTTCACATGACCACCAACATTATTTTATTTGAATAGGTCATGTTAAGACCACAACAAGGCAGTGGTTGTGCGGTAATAACATCGATATAGTTTATAGAAGCAGAAAATAAAAAAACTGCTTTATCATTCAACCTTATTCTAGTTGTCGTCATCGACACAAGACAATGTCGTCTTGGGATTTTTTTTTTTTTTTTGAAATTGGTATTCCCGTTGTCGTTATCGAAAATAATTGATAACTGTCGACAAGTATTTGGTATTCTGTAAGAAAATGTGACGACGATATTGTCTTGAAACGACTCTGATTTTGTCGACACAATTTTTAGTAACGACTTGAGGAAAAGTAATGACTGAAAAAAAAAACGGAAAAAATGGGAAGAAATATCAAATTTATTAAATGCACTTGGCCCACCGAGAATAATGCGAGATGGATGGTAGAAGGTAAAGAAAGCATGATCATATAAAGTGCATTATAAAAATATAACAAAATTTATTTATAGGTTTGGCGAGACTTAAAATTTAAAGTTGAAAAGAAAATGGTAGCCAACAAAACACTCGGCGGAAGATTTAAGCAATTTATATTAAGCCCGCTGGAGGAAGCTGTGGCAAATCTTCTACAGTTTCAGAAACAGCTGAACCCTAAGTTAAAGTCATTTCCAACACTGAGCTGGTACCACCCCTGGGCTAAAAATCTTAATGTAGCTGCCAACTTTATTGTTTTGGAAATAAATGTGGACTTGATTCCGGTTTTCAAATTAGGTGCTATTGTTTCCAGCACATCTTTGAAGGCTGTTTTATTCAGCCGAAGGTAACTTTTAAACCTTTTAAAAAAATTAGAAGATTAACATTCTTTAAAGTAACAGACTTTGATTTTGCTACTCACTTGTTTGTTATCCGGCAGATTAAAGATATTGGATTTCTGTATGAGAAGTCTTCTTTCCAATACTAGATTTTCTTTATTTTCTTCATCACTGGTATCAGAATTTAAATTACACATAAAAAACATTTCTTTCGCAAAAATAATAAACAAAATAAATCTGCCGGCTCAATTTTTAGAGATGTGTTTTTGTTTAAATCGATAAACTGTCGACGTCGTTTCAACACTGTTATGGAATACCAATTTGGTGTCGAAGTGATGTCGACGTCGAAGCAAAGTGATGTTGACTCAAAAACGACGACGACATTGATAACGACAACTAGAATAAGGGTGATTATATAATCATCTGTTATTATATAACGATTTTCTCACTCAAACGTTAACGTTACGCAGTATTATATTTTCAATTGAATTAAATTCGTTGAATAATCAGTAAAGTGTACTCTTCTTAAAGCAATTGTAATTATCGATTACGTTACGTTTACATTTGAGTTGTTATTCAATTATAACAAAAGAAATAACTTTCTGACTAAATTTAATATATAGTACTAGTCAGGATACTACGAGGCTTGGCCTCACTCACTTTATAATTTTACTTTTTTTAATAAACATTTTAATACATTTTTTTTTTCTAAATTATCATTTTCATGCTAAAAAAAATATAACAAAATTAAAGGGAAAACAATAAGCAAAAAGGGAAGGCTGGCTGAATTATTGTTTAATCCTTAAGAAACCTTTTATGAACATTTAAAAACTTTTGTAAATAATAATTTAATGAAATCCCAGTGGTTTACTAGCTTAGTATAGATTAGAGCGTCCCGTAGGACATGTAAAAATCTGTTGTTTACCTTATTGACAAAAATGATTAGGAAAAGTTACACAAATAAAATAAGTCTTTATATCAACTAAATTTTAAATACTTTAAGACGCGACTTCTAAATATCATTTTTAAATTTAATCAAAATCGGGAATAGCAAACATTTTTAAATGAAAATAGCTTTATTGTTTTTCCAAACATTCCCCCTGAAGATCAATACACTTTTGCATTCGTTCAATCTATTTGTCATATCAGTTTTTGCATTCCTCTTGAGAACCTTCGAAACATAATTTTTGAACGCTTCAACTGCTTCTTCGAGGCTCGTAAATCGTTGACCACGCATTTTACCTTTAATATTCGGGAACAAGAAGGAGTCATTGGGTGCCAAATCAGAACTGTACGAAGGATGAGTCATCAATTCGATGTCTTGACTGCTCAAAAATTCACCTGTTTAACTAGATGTCATGATGGAGAATGATTCGACTTTGGTGGTTGGTTTTACGAATTTCTCCGATGACTTTCGGCAAAAAAATTGTCGTGTACCACTCAGATTTGATCGTCCTACGTTGCTCAAGCGGAACAGTGGTCACATGACTTATTCGGCCGAAGAAACAGGCGACCATTTGCTTCGCTCTGCTTCTTACACCAACCGACGCGAGTCTTTTTTTTTGAGCGATTGATAAATTATGGGGTATCCAACGAAACAATTTTTGTTTACAACTAACTGTTCATGCAAAATCGAGTGTATTGAAGTGGAACTAATGTGAAAGGATGCCTGTATCTCACGACGATCTTGCATTATCAGTTCACGCACTGCATCGATGTTTTGTGGCACAACAACCGATTTTGGACGACCTTCACGAAATTCCGACCGAACAACGACCACTATTGAATTCACTATGATATACTGTAGTTTTTGATGGTGCTTTATCGCCATACAAAGAACTTAGTTCATCGACACATTCTTGTTGAGAAAATAATCCAACGATTATTGAAATTTCCATTTTTTGGCCAAATTGATTTTCTTAACTCACTGAAAACAAAACAAATAGCACTTGTACATCAAACGTTGTGAGAACGTTTATGCTAAAAAATTTTTAACTTTATTATGGTGCTGCCAGATTTTAGTTATTGACATTAGTGCTGCCAGTTCCGGAAATATAAATAGTACCCTCTAAATTCATTTTTAGTAGCTAACTTGACATTGTGAAAATAAGATACAGAATTTGTATGTCCTTTTTTATACACTTAAAAAAGTTTGTAAGTTAAAATAACTGAAAATATCATTTAAAAGAAATGATATTTCATTTAAAAGCCGGTCTACTTAATGTTCATTTAAATTAAATGCCATTTGTTATTTACTTTTAAATGTTGATTAATCAACTGACACATCCGTAAGAAACAAATGATATAATCAGTTAAAATAAATGTCAAAATTTTACCTACCAGTCCTTAAAAAATAAATGTTTATTTCATTTATTTGAAATTATTTCCGTTTTTGTATTTTTTATTTTTTTTTAGTATACTCGTACAATATAAAATGTATGTATGCATATAAAGCTATAAAGACTTTTTGTGTGAATGTAAATGTGTATGTATGTGTGTTTATGAAGTTCTTGTAATTTGTATTGAAAAATTTTGTATATATACAACCAATTTAAATAAAAAAAACAAATTGAAATTGTTTTAATACTTTTTTTTTGAAACAGACAGCAAACAAAATTTAAATTTGTAATAACTACTTACGGACACAAATAAACCACAAGTTTCCGTTTTTATGGGTAATTTTTTATTAAATTTCAAACAAATGAAAAAAATAAATGAAACTGAAAAAATGGGTAAATGATAGTAAATTATTTCGAATAAATGTATAAAAAAGTTAATATAGATATTTCTTTGAAAAATAAATGTATGTTCCTTTATTTTTAAATGGAACGGAAAACTTTTTTATTAAGCTACAAACAGTTAACTACATAATATTCTGAGTGTATTTTATTTCATATTTTCTTTATAAATAATTCCTTTACTACCTACCTCCTTATCTAATCACTTTATTTTTTTTTTATATATTTTAGGTTTTCCAGTCGTTATGAGCTTCCGCTTCTTGTCCAGAGTGTTGTGATGAATATTACAATGTTCCTTATGATACATTTGTGCGTTAAGGTTAAACGTGGTAATGCTAATAATAGAGAACGCACATTTTTAGGTTAGCAATAAATTACACCAAAAACTTAAAGGGTTTTCACAGCTTTTAAAATGAGCCTTTTAAAAACGACCGTTTCTTAACAGAACTTCAAACTCTAAAATCCATATTACTTAATCCTATATGACACTTGCTAGTTTCAGTACTAATAATCCTAATTAAAACAAACGTCAAACCAACTTATGTGAAAAATAATGAGTATGAAGAATTCAACCATATAGAACAAATACGAGTAGCAATCTGTCAAATTAAAGTTGCTAAGGTACTGTCCTTGATGTGATTTTCATTGATGGTCAAAACAACTGGAATATAGAAACTAGTAAGTGTCAAAAAATAGGCTTTATAAAGAAATTTTCTTAACATCTATTTTTAAAATAGTTCTTTTTTTTTTTGATAATATAATTAATTTTTAATATATGAATGTGGAAATTTGAAATGTAAAATGAACGTTAATATGCGGCATTATAATAAATTTGTATATCGCTTATGTTGACCAGTTAAACCAAAATACAACAATTTTATTTTAAGTTATGACATTTGAAAATGTAAATCTAAGAAACTGTGAAAACCCCTATTACTTTATACTGCTTGACTAAACATAAAATACGTAATATAACTTGGCTTGTTTTTTTCTCTTCTTTTCATTATTTCTCATTTTATATTATTGCTACTAATAATTTATTGCTACAAATTTATTACTGCACGTCTTATTTTGCGCAAAAACAAAATGTAAATCAACAGCTGGTGATGATTTGCGTCTACCTAAAGCGGTAATGACAGATACCGATACAGCGGGCTCAGTTTCAATATCAACAGAAGCTGGTCCATTAAAACGTAGTCGTTCAAGACACTATTTAAGTGGTAAGCTAAAATAGAATATTGATGTAGTGTAAATCAATTTCATATATATAAATATTAAGTTAGGCACTTGTTGATTAACTTTAAATTTATAGAGAAATTGAAAATACTGTGTAAAATATGTTATAAGACACTTTTAAATTCTTTAGAACATGAGTATTTTTCTGTATAGACAATTTTTAAGAATCTGCTATTTTGTTTTGGTGGCGTCTGTCTAATCTGTGGTTTATTATTCAGTTACTGATGCCAAAGCATCATGGCAAGTTACACGATTGAACAGCACGTTCATATGGCGTTACGTGCCACACAGTGGACGCCACGATGCACATTCTGCATGAACAATTTGAGGGTAGGGCTATGTCTCCCATAGCTGATGTGAATTGGCCATCAAGATCGTGCGATTTGACTCCACTAGACTTTTTCTTGTGGGGTTTCCTGAATTCGCAGGTCTATGCCAATAAGCCGCAATCGACCGATGCTCTTAAAGTCAACATAACCGAGGCTATTGCTCAAATTTCAGCCGGATCTGTGCGTCAAAGTCATTGAAAATTGGATCACACTGATCTGTGCTATCGTAAGATGCGGAGGACATTTGAACGATCTTATATTCCAAATATCGCATGCATGGGTCTTTCATATAAAAAAAAATTTCCTTAATACCCCACACATAGCTTTTTTTATTCCATTTTAACATCTACCCGTCCTTATTGAAAAACTCTGTAGATAGTCCTTAAAATATGATAAATTTTTTATAAGAAAAAGTGCTTATAATTTTAGGATTTTGTATGGGAAAAAGTCCTCAGAATCTAAGGATTTTTCCACAAAAAGTTTTCTCAAGATTTTCAGAATTTGAGAAATTTTGTGTTGGAAATAGGCCACAGAATCTAAAGCATTTTCTATCGGAAAAGTTCTAAGGATCTAAGGATTTTTTTTTGTTAAAAATTTCCCAAAACATTTCAATAGAAAATAATCCTAAGAATCGACGATTTGTCTATAGGAAGAAGTCCTCAGAACCTTAGTATTTGTCAACAAAATAAGAATCTCAGTATTTGAAAACTTTTATATAAGAAAACAACAGAGTCTGAGAAATTTTTTATCCTATGGGAAAATTTTTCAGAATTTAAAGTCTTTTCTATGGAAAATAGTCCTCGGAATCTGAGAATTTGTCTGTATAACATAATCAGTAGAATTCTTTAATTTTTCTATATCATGAAGCACTTAAAATCTGAAGAATTTTCATATAGGAAAGAGTCCTCAGAATCTGAGAATTTTTCAATAAAATCACAATCTTAAGATCTCAATCTGAGGATTTCACAATAGAAAAAAGGCCCCAGAATATCAGAATTTTTCTATAAGAAAATGTCATCAGACTCTATAGAAAAAAGTGCTCAGAATCTAAAGAAATAGTCCGTAGAATATAAGTATTTTTTTTATAGAAAAAAGTTCGTAAAATCTTAGAATTTTTCTACAGACAAAATTTCTTAGAATCTGAAAATTTTTCTATAGGAAAAAATCTTAAGACTTAGTATTTTTCTACAAGAAAAAGTCCTTAGGAAATGATAATTATTCTGCGGGGAAAAAATACTGGGATTTTTTTTTTTTTATAGGAATAGGAAATTAAATTGGCATTAAAATACATAATTTAATCAGACATTAAAATTCATAATTTTTTAATTTTTAACAAAACACCAGTTTAAAAGTCATTCAAAACATATTTTTCGAATCATAAAAATATTTGGACGCTTTCGGGCATGTTTTAATGCCGGTGGATTCATCTAAAAAACCTTTGATATTAAATTTGTCTACAGAAATCAAAAACTGAGAAATGGGGTAATTTTGACCTTACTTTTTAACCCCCTATAACATATCTATTTACATTTAAAACATTTGAAACCCGGTGCTTCCTTGTTAGGAGTTTTTATACCAAAATCTGTTAAAAACTGACCAGGAAGATTTGTTGTGTGGTTCGATCCTAATCGAATGAAATTTGGATATGTGATACAGAAGAAAGAAAACTATGCACGTATACCTTTTTAACGGCTCAATCTCATGTTTAAGGTTTTATAAGTGGGGAAACAAAGAAAATAATAAATATTCATAAAATTCTTAGGGAAAACAACTTTAAAAATTGAATGGTTTTTTTATAGAAAAAGTCTTAAAATTCTTAGGATTTTTTTTTATAAATGTCTTCTATTCTGAATATTTTTCTAAAGAAAAATATTTGATAAATACAATTTCTTTAAATTATGTGAAGTTAATCAAACAAGTGCCTCCCTATTGAAAATATTAAACTCATAATTATAATGGCTATTAAATCTTCTTGTATCAAAAGTTTATAACACATTCTTTTGAAGATAAATCTTCAAAGAAATTTCTTTGCTTGTGATTGTTGTTCCAATTGTTATAATTGCATTTTTATTTTTTGTTTCAGACCTCGATTTAAAGTATTTTTGGAATTGGACTGATTTTCAATCATACTTGGATTTTATGCTTGTCGTTTGGGCTGTGGGTGCTGCCATAACATATCTAATGCTTTCCGTTGAATGGTTTATGGAAACGGTTGGTTTTGTGGCTGTTTTTACAGAGGCCATGTTAGGTTTGTTTGAAATATTTATTTATTTTTGTATAGAATTTTAGAACATTTTGGTTTATTCTTTTAGGAGCACCTCAATTTGTACGAAACTTTAAAAATAAATCAACATATGGCATGAGCATACATATGGTACTCATGTGGACAATAGGTGATATGTTTAAGACTGGTTATTTTATAGCAAGAAAAGCACCGTCCCAATTTTGGATATGTGGCACATTACAGGTTAGAAAACTGAGGTATAAAACAAATTTTTCAGATTATTTGCATTTTTTTGTTTTCGTTAAATCCAGGTGAGTTTAGATTTAGCGATATTAATGCAAGTTTGGATATATCGTCACAACTCTAAACCTCGTGATGTACATCGTGGAGATTAGCAGTTTGCCCCCGAAGAACAACAACAACAACAACCACAATTAGAACAACAACTACAACAACAAAATTCTCACACCAACAACACAATAATAAATAATAACAACAATTCCGACAGCATTAGTCAATCAATACCGAATACCATAAGTAGTGGCAGTGGTGATGATCATCTTCTAACTGCCCATGCTGACGACAATGATGATGTATACAATAAAACTTATCATGATAATCGAGCATTTCAATATCATAATAATAATTCATTACAACGTAAGGGAGGAGGAGTAGGTGCAGCAGTTAAAACTACCAGCATATCCAAAGATAATAATAAAGCTATCTGTGATGATGATGGTCTAGATGTCCTCGATGTGGTTATCGTCCACAAAGGATATAGAAAAGCTCTTAAAGACGATGCATTAATAAATAATGTATGCTCGTGTCAACTATTGGCTGCCCAGTTGCACAATGAACCAAGAAAACGGCATAATGCCACCCAGACACCAACATCCTTAATAAATTGGGAACAACGTCCTTTGCAACAACAACATAAAAGCAGACATGAACATCGTAAACAACAACAATGCAGTTGTTGCTATAAACATTGTACGTGCATTGCTGGTTCAAAGAAATCTCCCAGCAATTATTGTGCCTGTTCAGAGATTCATAGGTAAGTGTTTTTTATTTTTTTTAAAATTAAAATATGTAAACTGAAGTACGAATTTTTACAAAGGCAGTGAGAAAACCGAAAAATCTTTAGATTCATAGTGGAGAAACTATAGTTTACTTTACTTACAGTCTCAAATTTTTTTTCCATAGTAAAACAGAGGACTTTTGCTTTTAATTATTTTAAGGATTTTATAGTGTTTCCAATTCGGTTAATGTCGAAAGAAATAATATAAACCTCAAATAATTACACAGGCCGACAAAGTTTGAAAAAGGCTAAATGTAGCAAAAAATTTAATTTGTTGCATTCATAGCGAAAATACCAAGAATATAGCAAAAACCCGAGTTTTTCCAAACTTAAGTTAGGAAATCTCAAAGAAATACCATAAGGGAGATTAAACCTTTAATATGAAAATAATTGGTGAGACTTTCAGACGACATAACAAATTTTAAAAATAAAGCTGATTTCGCACTGATATAATGTCTTTAATGTGGCAAAAAACGAAGTTTCTTCAAACTTTATCTCGAAAACCTGATGTGATGGTCAGATTCGGCGCAACTCAAACCATTCAGCGCAACTCAAACCATTAAAGAAGTAAACTTTAGTCCTAGGCTTTCCACTTTTTTCAAATTTTGTCGGCCTAAAATTCTGAGCTCAGATTCGGATTCATCGCAGCTCAAACCTTGTTGTAATTCCTTAAAAAATTCTAACTAATGTAAATTGTATTTTCATGTATTTTAAGACAAGGTTGCATTTGTTTTCGATGTCATCAGTCAGTATAAGGCCTAATTGTTTAAAAAGTCAGATTACTTTGAATTTCACTGATTTGATACTTCACCGAAAAGCTCTGTTCCTACTGATGAAAGATATACATTTATTTTGCATTAAACGATTAATCGCTAATTTTTTCCGATTAATCGACCCGAATAATTAATTTTCATCGTTTTCTAAGTAATGCCCTAACCGTTTAACCGGCAGGGTCATATAAATGGAAGAACTAGTATTTTAAGCTTTTTCTATAGAGAAAATTTTTATAATTTAATTGTTTTTTTATTAAAGAAAAATATTTTACAATAATATAGGTTTTCTAAAAGAAAATGTACTTTAAATCTTAGGGTTTTATATGAAGTATCTTAGACCTATAAAGCCGGAAAAAATTTTTAGAATGTGATTTTTTTCTATGGGATATAAAATTCTGGATCTAAGGAGTTTTCTAAGAAAAAAATTCCTATAATTTGATTATTTTTCTATAGAAAAATGTTTATTATTTGTATTCTCAGAATCTTTGCGCTTTTCTATAGAAAATTTCTCATAATAAGTAATCAAATTATTAGAAACTTTCTATAGAAAAGCGCAAGATTCTTTATAAAAAAAAAATTATAAGAATGAGAGATCGTTTCGAAAAGAAAAAGTCTTAGAATCTAAAGGCCTTTTGTAGAAAAAATTTCAACAGTCAAATTTTATAGTTAAAAAAAAAATAAGAAATTTTTTATATAGAAAGAAATCCCTCAAAGACTCTTAAAAAATATGATGGTATAACAAAAGTAACAGACCTAAACCCATCTTCAATTATACTGTCTCTATTCTAAAGATAATTGGAAATGGTTAAAATCGGATAAATTTTGACTTACTCTACATAAAATGGCTCTCTATTATTTGGACTTTAATGGTATTGAAAGACACAAAATCTTGATATATTTATGACTATTATTAGGGTTGTGAATGCAATGTACTTTTAAAAATCATAGCTAAAAAGTTTAAGAAAATTGGACCCATTTTGCACCTAGTCCTCACATAAACCTCCTGCCCGATATTCGCTTAATTGCACTTTTTCAGAAATTTCATTCGAAGTTTTCTCTATATTTTATGTCTTAGTTACTTAGCCGGAATTAAGTCCGCTTCTAGGAATATGACCCAATTTGTACTATGGTGTAGGGTATCTTATCTTCGGACTTGATCGTCTATAATTGTTTACTTGTTTTTTTAATTTGTTTACCATCAAGTCTTAAGAACGATTTCCAATTAAAAGCCTTTGCATTCTGAAGAACTTTTCTTATAAAAAACCTTCAGAGTTTTGTAACTTTCTCTTTTTAAAAAAGGTCAGATAACCTTCTAGAATTAGGACTTCTTCTTAGAAAAACCTTTGATTTTGAGAACTTAAAAATAAATGTACATTATTTTTAATGAATTCATGATTATTTTAAATGAATCCATGTTTTGTTAAAAGCTTCCTTTGTTGCAATACTAAAACTTGTCCACTCAAATTATATCTTTGTTTAGGTGCCACCACTGCCAACATAATATTACACCTACCTCTCTGCGTTGTTGTTCGTCGGCACATCAACAGCAACACTATCATCATCGCCAAGAACAGTCATTAATGACTAGAGATGACAAAGCTGTGTCAGATTTTACCCATTGGCCGGCATGTGCTAAAGAACAAACTTTTAAAAAACAAAAACGTTGCTCTTCGGGACGTCATTACCGTCCACATATGTATCATTTATATAAAAAACATGGCTCTTCGGTGGGTCATCTTCCAAATACCTGTACCAAGTCTTCCCTGGATTCTAGCGATGATGCTAACCAAAGATTATCCTCATCGGCAGCAATGCAAGATATAGCCATTGAAATCGATGCGGTCACTATGACCGAAGACAATAGCACTACGGCCACTTCAAATTTTGCCTTTAAGGTGGCAGCCGATAGTGCTATGGCTCCCATAATACGAGCGCCCATACATATCGATACCAGTGATATGAGTGGAGCAAGAGATTTGAAAAGAATAAAAAGAAGATCTTCATTTAATTCCAATACTACCATAGAGACAGATGAATTGTCTAATGAAGAGGTGGACTTTAGGCCACATCCCCCACCACCCTGTTGTGGACAATGCTATTGTCCCTGTTGTGGTGATCATCAGATAGGAATGGATAAGACGGCGATAGCCTTAAGACCAGCCGTACAAAATGAATGTGTTAAGATTAAACGTAAACGCTTTATAGCAGCTGATGATTATTGTTCCAGCTGTTCCCGATGTTCCAGTTGTTCTTGCACACATGTCCATTCCAGCAGTTGTAGCAGTTTTGAGGAATGGCCTTTAGATGGTCGTCATTCGGCGCATTCGGCACCATTGACACAAAATTTTACCGTCTCAGCCGATTGTCATCATTGTAATGTACAGCGACAACGTACGGTATCTAGTTCAGATGATATGGAACATAATGGTATGGATGGGGAGGAAGCAGACGACAACGACGAGTTACAACCTCAACCTTTAGTCCAAGAAACCACCGATAGTTCTGGTCGTACTAGTCGTCGTAGCAGTGTTAGTGTTAGTTTTTGTTCATGCAATTCCAACACTTGCTGTTATTGTAGTGCTAGCCATGAAGATACGGCTACTAGTCATATGTGTACCGCCAGAGATGCTACCATAGCCTCATTAACATTGGGTAAGCTAACAACATACGAAGGAGAAGCCGAAGGACATTCTAGTACTTTAACTTCGCTTACAAATCCCTCTTCAGTGGTTACTACACCAGGCGATGAAGGCGATGTTACCATACGTAGTATTAGTAATGCCTTATCCGAAGATACTTCCTCACAAAGTCATTCTGCAGAATATTTTTCACTTTCCTCAACCAATCAACAATCACAGGGAACACCTAGAAAATTACCAATGAATACAAAGAATTTAACAGCTCCCTCTTCACAACAACTGGCTGCAACAGGAGTGCCTAATGTTAAAATAATCGATGCCAAGGCAGCATCTTCATTGGGAGAAGATGATACAAATGGTGGACATAAAAGTCGTAAACCTTGCAAACATTATAGTAAACATCATCGTCATAAACGTAATGATTCTCCCATAGATTCCTACTTATGACGAAGTGTTTCGCTGGTCACGTGGCCAGCCATTGATGTTAATTCATTACTACAACAAACCATACGCCAATCAGCCATACTGCAAGAGCCTGCTATAGCCTCCCAAAAAGGAGTAACAGAAGATACCAAAGATTCTTCTTTGACGGGAAAAATGAAAAGAAAAACACCACATCATCTAACTGCCATTTCAATGCAACAACAACAACAACATCATCATCATCGTGAATTATCCATCGGCAGTAATGATTCGTCATCAGCGACCCTAACATCTATAGTAACCATTGCTAAGTTTCCACCTCAATCGTCATTTACATCTTTAGGAGGTTCAAGGACACTATCAACAGGTTCGACCAAAACTCAACCATCATCGGTACAATCTCTATCGGCTGTTACCGCTCTATGCGGTAGCAATGGTTCCACAGTTGTAACTACCACGACATCAGCACCAAATACGGGTCGTGTTAAACGTACTTCAAAATTTTCTCCATTAGCTCCGGAAGCATTTAATTGTGATCCGTTGCTAAATGCGGCACAAGAAAGAAGATCAACAGAAATTATTTTATAGCTACTTTGCCAATATGTTGTACGTGCTAAAACAAAATCTACTTCCTTTATTAAGTTTTTTATAAATGAAAGTGGACATTTTATTCTTGCAGTTTGTTGTTAGAGGTGTGTTTTGAATTTCTTCCTTAAGTTTGTTTTAGTAATAATAATTTGCTTATAATTAAATAACCAAAATCAAAGGCTGTGCATTAAACAAAAAAAAAACATTTAACTTGTAAGACTTATAGTCTTAAAGTCTTATATATAATCTTAACAGTCTTATTCTATCAAGAAAACTACATAGTTGTGTAATCCATAAATTCTAATGAAACTTAAATGTGTTGAAATTTAAACGTGCGCATGAGATTATGTTTAGGGGTTAAAATGCGGGGTTGAAAACTACACAATTTTTTTTTTTATATATTTTAATAAATATCCAATTTTTATTATTATTTTGAAAAAAGGTTTTTTGTTAACAACTATTTTCAAAATTTTTTATAATTGCCCAGACTTGGGCATCATATTTTTCTTTTTGCAAGTACTTAAAATCTGTGTACAAATAAATTTAAATTGCGTGAATTTCAGAAATGTTCTAATACAAAAACGATGTCCTTTTTGACCACACATTTTTACCCCTAAATGTGAGATTATGCAACTAAAAAAATATGTGTCAATTAACTTATAACTTCAACAACATATTCAAATTTTATGAAGATCTGCTTGGTAACACCGTTATGAAGTTTTCATGTATGCTGTATAAGAATTATTTAATCTTTATAAGACTTGTACTATTTGGTATAAGACTTATGGTATTCTTTACAAGTCTTATACTATGGGGTATAGGATTTTATTAATTGTCTTATACTTTTTGGTATACGACTTATACTATTTATGTAAATATTTGTAAGACTTATATTGTATAAGTCTTATTTGTATTCTGCCATATTTCCTAATTGTTTTACTATATTATTTCTATTAATATCTTAATTATATTATTGTGTTAGTAAAATTTAAGAAAATTAATTCAAAAACAAAAATTACATCACAAAATTGTTGTTTGTGAGATTTAATATCAAATTAAAAAATTCTAATTTCTTAATATGTTGTTTCTCGGGGGTTATTTTGTTAACCAAAATTAATATTAAAAAAAAAATTCTTTTAAAAAATATTTTTGTAAATTAGTTTTATAAAAACCTTTATGTGTAATAAATTTGTAAATTTATTTGTAAAAAATTGTACAAATATCTTTTTATAAGATTTTAAAAACTTTAAAATTATTCAAATTAAGTTTTGTATTAAAAAAAAATATTTTTAAAAAATTTATTAAAACCATAGTTCACTGAATTTTTTTTTAAAGAAAAAAGTGGTAGGACCTGCTCGGAAATGCATCCCTGCTTTGCAGCTGTGATAATTGTTTTACACTGGTTTTCGCATTATCTTCTTTAGTGAAGCATTTTCGAATATCTGACAACTACAGTGTTGCCAGATGCAGAGCATTGATGCATTTCCAAACATCCCTGTAATCAATAAGATTTTTTAAAGAATAGTGGATGGGAAGAAAGTTATTCAGACCAAATTTTGGGGATCGGATTTTTTTCATCATACGTACTATTGAACTGACACACTTACTTGGATAAAAGTTTAGCTATTTAAAATAATTACTTAATAAATCAATTTTTGGTACTATTTTTTTACACAATAATTTTTAGAACTTAAAAAAAATTAAAAATATCTAGAAATATGTTACAATTCTCAGTTTTCAGAGTATTCAAAGCTTAAACGATAAGTATTAGTATGCATGTATGCAATTGCTTTTAAATAGAACTCCGAATAACACCATGAACTCTTTTATAACCAATGGTTGATATGCGTCCCATTTTAATATTTTTATTATATTACCCTCATTTTTCAACCGTTCCAGAAGTGGCTTGTGTCGTCAGAAGTACGTTGTAGCTTTCAGATCATACCAACCACTGGGACGAATTTGGTCTCAGAGCTGAATAGGGTGACCCCAAAGTATAAAATAAATATAATTTATTTCATAATATTTATTAGTTTTCTTCGATCTTCTTGATTTATATATTAGTTTAAAATGAGCTTAAGATCTTTTTTATATAAAAAATTATAATTATTTATTTATCTCAATATTTCGTCACCACTGTGGGTGACTTCCTACGGCATTTTTTTTGTATATTATATTATTATTAATTTTACAAAAAATATCACCAGAAGAAGTAACCTTATGTGGTGACGAAATATTGAGATAAATAAATAATTATAATTATTTTATAAATTAATATATTTTTTCATAATTTAATAAAATTTTATAAAAGTTATGGAATTATCTAAGGACTCAGCAAAACTTGCATTCGTTCCACAACTAGTTCTTTTGAATCAACACTTATTTTTTATTTGAAATTGTCATCTTCGGGATTATTTTAGTTCTATGGAATCGCCCTTATTCTAGTTGTTACAATGTCGTCGTCGTTTTTGAGTCAACATCACTTTGCTTCGACACCAAATTGGTATTCTAAAACAGTGTTGTAACGACGTCGACAGTTTATCGATTTAAACAAAAACACATCTCTAAAAATTGAGTCGGCAGATTTATTTTGTTTATTATTTTTGCGAAAGAAATGTTTTTTATGTGTAATTTAAATTCTGATACCAGTGATGAAGAAAATAAAGTATTGGAAAGAAGACTTTTCATACAGAAATCCAATATCTTTAATCTGCCGGATAACAAGTGAGTAGCAAACTGAAAGTCTGTTACTTTAAAGAATGTTAATCTTCTAATTTTTTTAAAAGGTTTAAAAGTTACTTTCGGCTGAATAAAACAGCCTTCAAAGATGTGCTGGAAACAATAGCACCTAATTTGAAAACCGGAATCAAGTCCACATTTATTTCCAAAGCAATAAAGTTGGCAGCTACATTAAGATTTTTAGCCCAGGGGTCGTACCAGCTCAGTGTTGGAAACGACTTTAACTTAGGGTTCAGCTGTTTCTGAAACTGCAGACTATTTGTCACAGCTTCCTCCAGCGGGCTCAATATAAATTGCTTGAATCTTCCGTCACCTGTAGCATTACACTCGGCTTTGTTGGCTACCATTTTCTTTTTAAATTTAAATTTTAAGTCTCGCCAAACCTATAAATAAATTTTGTTATATTTTTATAATGCACTTTATATGATCATGCTTTCTTTACCTTCTGCCATCCATCTCATATTATTCTCGGTTGGCCAAGTGCATCTTCCCATTTTTTCCGTTTTTTTTTTCAGTCATTACTTTTCCTCAAGTCGTTACTAAAAATTGTGCCGACAAAATCAGAGTCGTTTCAAGACAATATCGTCGTCACATTTTCTTACAGAATACCAAATACTTGTCGACAGTTATCAATTATTTTCGATAACGACAACGGGAATACCAATTTAAAAAAAAAACCCCAAGACGACATTGTCTTGTGTCGATGACGACAACTAGAATAAGGGTCAAAATGTTCAGTTATAGTGGCACAGTTTCAAGAACCATTAGTCCAAACTTTTTGCAAAAATATATTTTGTACGAAAAAGATTTCTAGAACCTGTTGCACCACCATTAATTCCATTGATGCTTTTAAAGAATACGTAGTTATTCACTGAGAAGTATTTCTAGGACTAGTAATTTTGGAACAGGTTCCAAAAATTTTCATGGGAATGAAAGAAAACAAAAAATTTTGCTTATATAAGTCGGGTTTATAAAAGCCCTTATTCCGCCAGTATTGCTTATTTCGTTATCTATGACGCAATCATAGTTATGATAAAAAAATTGGATCCCTAAGTTCCCTCATTTATCATGCATTTGTCACCGAATCAATTTAAAATTTTTCGCGATTTCGAAATCACTAACCTAATGTCATAAAAAGAAAAACTTAGATTCCTAGACCCAAATTTCGCTTGGTAAATGTTTTTTTTGTCTCGTACGTAAAGATTTATTTTTAACCAAATTTCAGGACTCATAATGGGTTAGTGAAACCAAATTAATATTTGTTTGAATATTAATTAAAATGAGAAAAAGTTTATTTTATAGATCGTTTTCCTGTATTTTATATTATTTACATATTTGCAAAAAATAAAGCAAATTTCGTTTTATTTTGCCTTGCGAGCTTTTTTGAAAAATGTATGTTTTTTTTTTTGCTCCCTCGTGAAGTTTTTATATCCCCGTTTTTTAGCAAATCATTATGGCAAATTATCTGTGCCCCAGGATTATATTGAATTTCAAGATATTTTGGGATACCGAGATTTCTCTGAATTTCGTAAATTTTAGATATTCGCGGTTTATTTTTTTAATCGTTATAATTTAGTGAAGTACTTACACTTTGATAGTTTTATAAAAATTTATGAAAAGTTTCATGGGACGAAAATTTAAAAAAATTCAGATTTAAAATAATTTTTCAAAATCCGTTGAAATTTTTTTTAGAGAGAAACTGTCAGATTCAGAAAATTTCCTTATAAAAATTATACATTTTACGTTTCAGATTTCAAATAATTTTTCAAAATCCGTTGAAGTTTTTTCTAGAGGAAAACTGTCAGATTCTGAAAATTTCCCTATAAAAGTTATGCATTCTACATTTTTATATTTGATTTAAAAATCATATGTTTTACCACTTTCATTTTTAAAAATTTAGTGTTGGTTTTAAAATATTTTTTTTCTAACAAAAAAAAATAATACACTCGCAGCCAAACTAACTTCAAATAGTTCAAATTCAATATCCTTTTTTTTTTGTTAAACTAATATTTTGTGAATTAATCTTGATTTATTTATTTTTTTTCCTTTTTATAATAAAAAAGAAAACATATCCATACCAGAAGAATTAAGTGATATTTTTTCACGATCTCTGATAAAGAAAATTTAAAATCAAATTATATGTACGTATAAAAATTTAACTTTAAATCAGAGACTTATTAAGAATTTATTAGTTATTATTATATTATATCATTATCGTTTTTTTGTGTCTAAGTTTATAGTTGAATTTTTAATTTAAATTATTATATTTTTTAATAACGTTAAGTATAAATTAAAGAAAAATTTATACAAAATGATAAAATATATATATTAAAAACAAATTTATAAATAACGTTTATAAAATAATAAATCTATATAAAAAAGAAATATAAACCAATGATAATCTCTTAAAAAAATAAACAAAAATTTTGTTTTTATTTTCTCTTATTTTTTTGTTTCCAACTATTTTTAATTGTAATTTATAAAGATATATTTCGAAATTAGAAAAAAAAAATCAAATGAAATACCAAATAAAATTATTTCAAATTTAGAAAACTATAATAAATTCTAAAAATAAAATTTGATTTTTATAAAATTTATAAATAATTTTCTAAAACTAATAGAATCTTTCGATATCTTTGCTAAATTTACAATTTCAAATGTTGTCTAGTTTAGCGTTGTATATACATATATACTATTTTTAAGGGCTTTAAACCAAAGTTAAATATAATTTAATTAAATACTTCCTTAAGAACAAAAAACTGAGATTCCGTTATAAACACACACACACACAAATATTGAGTTTAAAAATAAATAATTTAATAAGAAAAAATTTAAAAACAATAACAAAAATATATTAAAAAAAATAAAAATTTAAAAGTATTAATTACAAAACGACCAATAGTTTTTTGGCCTAAAATTACATTAAAAACAAATATAACATTACTTACCGAGTATTTAAGACGTTAAGTTAAAAAATCTAAGTAAAGGAAAAGTTTAAATATAACTAACCCTATGGGTTTTATATTAAACAATTTTGTTGATTAGTATGTAGTATTTCAGTACATATGTATGTATAACTAACATTAAACAAATTAGTAATATAACCAACAATATTATTAGATTTTTTTCAAGAAAATTTCATTTATATTAAAGAAAAAAGTACGATATTTGTATAGAAAATGTGTTAAAATCAATAGACTTTTTTTCTGTATAAACATTTTCTGTGGAAAATCCTTCTAAATTTGAGAACTTTTTCCCATAAAAAAAAACCCTTTAGATTTTGTAAAAATTTCCTGAGAAAAACTTTCATGTTTTTTGTTGTAGTTTTTTGTGAATCAGGTAATATTTCCCATATGAAAACTGTCAACATTTTTCTTTGAGAAAAATCTTTACATTCTGGTATATATTTTCTATAGATAAATCTTCAGGGACTATAGTCTTTTTTTCTGCAGAAAATCTCTCAATTTGGAAAAAAAAATTTCTTACAAGTTTCTTCTTTGGAAATTTCCTTAGATTCATAGTTTGTTTTAAAACAACTAAAGGATTCTGCGAACTCTTTCCGATAGAAAAACCATACGATTTGTTCTTTTTTATGGATAAACTTTTAGATCCTAAGATAATTTTCCTATAGAAAAATTATCTGATTCTCAGAAAATTATCGCATGGAAAAAGCCTTTAGACCGTAGAAAGTTTCTTCTCAGCTTTTAAGAATTTTAGAACAATCTTCAACAATGAAGACCTTTAGATTTTTTCCTATCGAAAAACCTAAAAGCGATTCCTGTTATTTGTTTCGTACTTGTAAAAAAAAATCATAGGGTTCTGAAAAATTTCTTTTATAGAAAAATACCTTCGAATATGAGAATTTGTAAGCTTTAAGTATACCCATCGACTCAGAATAGCTTTCTGAGACTAATTAGCGATGCCCGTCGGTCTATGTAGTCCTTGATCAAATTACAGGTCCCAAATATCACATGGTAATGAAATATATATTTCATTACCATTGTTTGAAATAATGGAAATGATTTAAGTATCTGATTTCATTGATCAATGACAATGTTTAAGAATTTCATTACCATTACTAATGCACCAATTAAAAGAAATCATTAGCATTATTAATCGTCATTTTATGTGTTAGTATTTATGTTAATATTTATTTATGTGGGATAATTTTTCAATCAATTATAATTAGTTTTTTTTTTGAAAATTAAAAGTAGTTCTAATGAAAATTTCATTACCAATAAATGGTAATGAAATTTTTTTCATTTGCATTAGTGTCAACTAATGGTAATAAAATTTCAATGGTAATGAAAAACTCCCAAGTATGCCAAATATAAAGATAATCAGATGAAATTCGGTACATTAGCTTCTCATGGCCCAAAGACGAACACTATTGAAATTGATTAAAATTGATACATATTCGGACTTAACTTCAATAAAAAGGTCCTATCAGAATTTTCCCTAAATGGTATTTAAACACACAAAACCGTAGATATCTGGTTGTTATTTCTCATAAATCATTCCTCCCAATTTAAAGAAAATCTTTCGATTTGGTCTCCATATAAACCCACCTTCCCCGGCATTTGTCGTACATTTTAGACAATTTTATTCCGATTTTTCATTACATTTATATTACCGTTGATTTTTCTGTCTACATAATAAGAATCAGGTGCCTTTCCGGAATTTGATCCATTTCGCGGAATAGAACCCAAATTTAACTGGTGGTGTAGGGTATCTCATGGTCGGTATTGACCGACTATAATTTTTTTACTGTTTTTTTTAAGAATAAACCTCAGGCTCTTAAAACTTTTTGTTTATAAAAAACTTTTGAATCTAAAATTGTTCTTATATAAAAAGCCCCTCGGATTCTGAAAACTTATCTCAATAGAAAGCCTGAGGATTCTCAAGAAAAATATTCAAGGTGCTGGAATCTTTTCATAGAAAATGTCTGAGTTTATAAGTATAATATCTTTAAAACGGTTTAGGCAAATAGTTCAACATTGTTAAAATGGCGCTAAGCCTAAAGAAAATGTCAAAATTTGTTTAAAGGAAAAAGTGTTTTTAAAAAGTAAAGAAATTTATACCTTATTTTGCAATTTTGATTTAGTTTACACCGAATTTAGCCACCTCGCACAGGTGCTAAATATGTAAAAAGAAAAAAAAAAAAACAATTTAAAATCAAGTAGAAACAACATTAAATTAAATAGAAAAAGCTTTAAAAGCAAACTAAATTTGTTTTCTTTTTAATTTAAATATGTTTCTAATTATTTTTTAAAATCCGAACACAAAATCGAATATGTTGACATTAATTTAAGTACGAACTTTATTAAATAATCTTAAATATAAATGAAATTTATGTATTTGAAATAAAATTGAAAATAAAGCAAAAGGAAAATTTAAAATATTAATAAAATAACAAATAAAATTCTTTACTGACATTTTCGCGTACATACACTCTATCTCGTTATTGTATTTGTATCTCACTCCTATAATTATCTATAAATATTTTCAATTATCAAAACATTTTTTTTTTTTGCATGTGTATTTAAATTTCAATAAATATTTCTAATTGTTCATCTTTATATACAAAACAAACAACAAAATCTTAACAATCGTATTATTAGATACATACCATTACCGTACATAACTATTTTTTATGTAATGACAAAGCAATATGTTAAAAGAAATAATAATAATAATAACATTTAAATTGTATTTAACGATTAAATAACAATATAATAACATTAAAGGAATTCACAGTTTAAATAAAAAGGTGTTGTTATTGTAAAAAACTTGACAATTTTGTAAGATTTAAACTTAAAAATTGTGCTATTTGACAATGATTAAATTATATAGCAACAGCTTACAAATCAAACTAAGTTTGTTTTCTTTTTCATTTTAATTTATTTCTAATTATTTTTTAAAATGGGATAACAAAATCTAAAATGTTGAAATATTAATTTAAATACTTTAAAATTTATTTTAACTAGATTTATATTCACTTTAATAAGATTCATACTTAATTTAAAAATGTTTGCATAAAATACCATGTTAATTCAAATATGATAATTGTTTTAACTAAAATGTTTACTCTCTCTCTCTCTCTCTCTCTCACGCCCTGTGCTTAGACTGTGAATCCCTTTATTGACTTTTTGCAATTATATATAAACGAAATTAGCGTGTTTTGATTCCCATTATATATACCATACATATTTAAAAAAAATATACCATTTGAAAAAAAAAAAACAATTAAAATTTAGTGGTATGTACCTACATATATAGAAAGTAAATAACGTCGGGAATTTGAAACCCTTAATCTTAACAACAAATGGTATTTATCAATAAAGTCAATTTATTTCAAAACAATTATAAATCGGTAAATTATCTCTAATAAAACTGTGGAAACGCCCAGGAGTGTAGGTTTCCTTAGTTGATTATTGAGATAAACTGCCGAACCTAACGATTTTTTACTTGTTATAGATTAGAAAACTAACTAAACTAAAATAATGTTTTGCATTTAACTATTAATTTCCATTTGCTTTTTAGTGCAATTAAAGATAAATTTAACAAATCGGTTCGTCTAACATCGTCAGTAGCAGAATAAGAATTGAAATCAAATCGTTATGAGCTGAAAATCTAATATCCAACTGTTACCAGTTGCCAAACGTATACAACAATCACTGATAGATTTTGAAGCATCTGAAATAAATGGCATTTCAATTTTATAATGAACATATAAAACGGACATTGTTGTAAACCGAATTTTGTTTCGAATAGCGTTCATATATACATATTTCATGTTACCACTAGATTACACTAAATTCTTATGGATTTTCCAACTCTTTGTCCTTCCAAAATAATGCATGCCTGGCTGGAGCATAGTCAAGAAGTCCAAGAAGTTGTTGAAAGTTATTTTTTCATTTACATATTTTGAAAGGATTATATCTCTTAAAAAAGGTAAGACATCTGCATATATTTTTATTATCATCCTTGACTCTAATAACACGCTGCTACAAAAAGAAAATGCAAGAACTTGTGAAATGACCTAGTGTAGGTTGTAGGTCTAGCTGAGTGTATTATATAACCGGTTTTATAAGTTGCAATATACCCTCAAAATTTCGAGATATGGGGCAAATAGTATTTTTTTTTTTTGACTGGCGCACTTAAACTTTTCTAACTCAGTAATTTTTTAACCGATTTAGAAACTGTAAACGGAATTTATTAGAAATGAACCTCCTCTTTCCAAGTATATATACTTCCTGTATACTATTAATATAAATATGTACAGATTTTTTCAATAATATAAACATTTTTCATTTTTTTTAAACTTTTTCATTTTCTACGAGGGTTTTTTTCGAATCTGATTTTAAAACCACAATAATCTCAAAGTCAGTGTCCTTCTGAGTAAAACAAGCTTTTATTCGTGTAAATCGGTAAAAAAAATGACAATGTTATAGTACTTTTTCTAAAACTGCACCCCAGGTACCTGGCCCCAAGGGACCTGGGCCCCCAGGTCCCTGGCCCCCCAGGTACTTGGCCCCCCAGGTACCTGACCGCTAGGTATCTGCCCCCAGGTACCTGACCCGTAGGTACCTGGCCTCCCAGGTACCTGGTCCCCCAACTTTCTAGCCCCTCAGGTACCTGGCCCCCCAGGTATCTGCCCCCCCCAGGCACCTGGCCCCCAAGGTACCTGAATCCCCAGGTATCTGCCCCCCCGTTTTACCCTAGCAACTGTTTGCGTTGTGGTTTTAAAAAATTTTCACCTTGAAATCAACATACAAATATTTTTATCCGTGGGAACTTTTTGCGGCGTTTCGACCTTGAAATACAGTAAACATAAACTTAGCATTATTTTGTATCAAAAAGCTGATACCAAATCCTTATATTTACCCTACTTCTGGGGAAACCCAAAAGCTGAGACTGGTCGATCGTAGATTTTTTTTATTCTATCACATATTCAAACTCCATCAAAATCATATTATTTTAGGTTGGAGTACCTTCCTTGTTAGTGAGGGTGTTGTCAACTTAAATTTGCATTCCTGTCGTAAGTGTTGCATCGAAAGTTATTAATTCAAGTGCTTCAAATGGAGAAAGTTGTGCAAAGCACCAAATTAGCGTTTTTAAAAAGTAGAGGGTAAAGTGCATTTTTGAAAGTAAAAAATTGTTAAGTTGACAACTAACCTTCTTATGTAAAGTAAAGGCAACAACCGGAAACCATATAAACAATGTTCAACTGACTAGAGCTTTTTTAATCATTCTTTTGCTTTCTACTTTTTTGGTAAGAAAATGTAGACAAAAAGTACACATAACACACAGAGACCTTCGGTAAATGTTAAAACAGGGATGGAAAACATGGTACAATTGTACCTTTTTTTTACCTTGGGTGGTACCGTGGTACTACGGCGGCTCATTTAGTACAATTTGAAATTTTTTCAAATTTTCAATTTATAACTTGATAAAACAACATAACATAAAGTCGACTTTTTTTTAAAGCAACTTTAAATTAAAAACCTGTTTTTATTTATTCAGCTACTATATTGAAAAATAAAGTCAGTTTTAAGTTGAAATGTTTGCATACACATTGTACTAAAATATTCGGAAGTGGCAAAATTGAACAGCTGTTTTTAAATTACCTATCAGAACAAAAAAATACAAAAAAAAGTGTATTATTGTTAAAAAGTTATTAAATGCCTTTAAATTTTTTAATAGCAAATCCTTAAAAGGTTAAATTGCCCTCGAGGCAGACACTCAGAAAAAAAGGTGTGACATTTATAAAAATTTGAGTAAAATTTTACAGTTTTATGGTAATTATACGACTACATAAAATTTACGATAAATTTTGTTTCACCACGTCAATTTATAGTGTCTAAGCAAATCTAACTCAATACGATAAAATTGTTAAAAAAAAAAACCGGAAAAAATTTTGGTACCGTGAGGATTGAAAAAGTACAATTTGTTTGTCTTGTTGGTACAAAAACAGAAATCATATTTTCCATCCCTGGTCTAAAACCCGTTTGAGCTGAGCCGCCGTCAATTATTAGTAGCTACCGATGCCGAAGAGTTTCGGCTAGCAACCGGCTTAAAATAAACAATTCAATTATTTATTACTTTTATTTAGTCGATTATTTATTACTTTTATTTGTCATTAATTTGTATAACTTTATGCATTCGTTTCACATACATTTCTTTCGCATCGTTTTACTTTTTTTCTCCTCTTTTATTTGGCACTGTTGCCAACCCAGAGTTCTCTAGCTAATCCAGCGCTAGAGAAAAATTTGTTGTTGCGGGTATTGTGGAGCTTTTTTTTTAACGGAAAAGAAACATTTTACAAAACACACATATATGTTTTAGTAAAAATATTTGGTATTAAGTAACACACTGGTTAAAAAGTATGTAGAATAACCAATAAAACAAAAATCTCTAACTTTTACTTTTTTCCTAACTTAAATAAATTTTTCTTTTTCCTGAAATTTTCTCATATAAATAAAAGCGTTAATATCGAAGACTTTACTGTAGGAGAAACGTCTGAGAATCTTGATATTTTATTAGGATAAATTCTGAGTGTTTAAAGAGATTTAAAATTTTAATTTTTAAGACACTAAATCAATATTAATTTAAATGTTGGATTCTAAAATTGGATTTTTAATTTTTTCTTGATACTTTGCGAATCAAAATATTTTATTCAATAGCAAATCATTTAGGCCCGATTACTTCAATTGTTTTCATATAGTTGCCGCCGCCGATTAATTTACTCGGCAAAGATCTCTGATGATTTTTTTTTACAGAGTTGTTAACAAGAGGAACCAAAGAAATGGAAGAAATTTCTTCAAAAATTCAGTCAATACGCGGGGAAATTTCATCCGAAGGAAGTTACTCAAATACAACACTCTAACTAGAGTATTCAAAAACCGAAATCGAAAAACGGTCAACCGGTTTCTTTATTTTTAAAAACCGATCGGTTTCGAATATTTTGTAAATTCGAAGAAAACCGAAAACCGGTCTTTTTTGTTCGGTTAACCGGTTTTTTTAATTACATCACCAACTGCGTAACTTGGTCTCTTATTTTTCCCAACACTTTTATAATCGTTTGTTTGGTTATGAAGATTTAGATGTAAGTCTGATAGATTCTGATGAAGACTTAACTTTGGATATTCCAAATGCAAATAGTTTAATTTCTGATCTAAATAACACAATAAACAGTATTCAAAATCCTAAAAAAGAGACTGTACAAAATCATTCATCATTATATGATGATTTCATATATCTTGATAAATGCGACAAAAGAACTGAAAAGTTGGAAAATTTATATAATTGTCTTTTGACTATTTGTCCAACATCTACTATTAGTGAAAGAGTATTTTCCACTTCTAGCTTTATCAAAAGCAAACATAAAAATCGTCTTAAAACGAAACATTTAAATGGCATATTATTTCTAAAATATTATTTTAGAACTGAAAAATAGATTTTCTTTTTACATATTTAAAATGTAATATTAAAAAAAACTTATTTTATGCCAAACGTTCAAATTACTAAGGTACCTAATTTTACCAATTTACAAAATTGATGATCTCTATTCATTTGATATGAATATAGTTTTATAATATTGACGGACTATTAACGGACAACTCCGTTTTTCATCCGATATATCCGGTCCGTAAACGGTCCGTCATTGACGGACTTTTAACGGATTCGAATCAGTTTCAATGTTCCTTATAATCCGTTTTCTTGTCCGTTTACGGATAAAGAAAACGGTATGTAAACGGAGTTGGATTCCGTTTATGACGGACCGAAACCGATACGTAAACTGTACGTATTGTTTGTTGGCTATATTTTTTTTTTTCAAAGAATGTATTTTTTTATTGTTATTACTTTATATATTAAATTTGTTTTTTTATAATAAAAACAATTAACAAATTATATAAGCTTTTTATTCAAATTAAAAAAAAACCCAAAAAACCGGTTCACCGGTTTTTTCCGCAAAAACCGAAAACGGTTTTTTTTAAATTCTATTTTTCGAAGAAAACCGAAACCGGTTTTTTCAAAAGGCCGGTTTTTTTAATACTCTAACTGTAACACAGGGTTGGCACTTTAGTGATTTGACCAGTACTATTTTGTCTTTTAGTTAAATTTAATTTTCAGTCATCAATTGTACTTTTACACATGAGGTTGTGGGTTGTTGTTTTTAGTGCTGAATTTTTCGGTAAAAAAAATATGTTTACATAAAGTAAAACGAGTGGAAAATAAAACATACAACCAAACAACAAAAAGACGCAGCACGGCTAATATACCTATAGATACATCAACAAATTTGTGTAAAAGAAAATTTTTTGAAAATCGAAAATAATAATTGAAATAATATATTTGTGAATGGAAAATTGAAATTAAAAAAAAAATACAATACAAACAAGTGTAATATACAGCTGATTAGTATTCAAAGATAATAAACAAGAAAAAAAGGGTAAAGAATTATAATACTGGCGACGGGCAACAAAACAGTTTTGTTAAACCATAAGACTACCCTGCTTCAAACAAATTTTTCAAAATTAAATCAATATCTATGTTTGTGTGGCATGCTTATCAATGGTGTCTCGAACATTTTTGACAGTAGAAAGATGGAATACATCCTAGATAACACTGATAGGCAGTCACACAAACACAGCTAATGCACAAAAATTGAACTAAATTATATTTCAAACAATACCACAGACTATAGACAGGTTATTTATGACCAGGGCAAGGAAGTTCATGCATTGAAAATCAATTTTATTTACATAAAATATATATTGAAAGGCGAAAAATATGCATTTAAAATTTAAAACTATGCATTTACATATTATTTATTTATTTCAGCATTTTAAATATTATCGATTCAATCTTAGAATTTTTTTTGTCTTACAAAATTGTTTAAACATTGAAAATAAAAGAAATTTAAGATTTATATACAATTGCAAAATAAAATCCCCTACATGAAGTCCCTTGCCCTGCCAAGCAAGTTTTGTTTACATTAAGAGTATTTTGCAATAGGTATATCATCGCAATTTTGACATTTTATTTTATTAATTTTCTAACCGCTATATTGATAAACTTAGCTATTTATTATCTGAGTTCATTGGTTAAAGGGCAACTCACACTCTATCTACTCTTATCTACTATTTTCCGGTACTTAATGATACGAATTGTCAAATTTGTATCAATTTTCTTTTGAAAATAAAAATATGTGCAAAATGACAAACTAAAATCAGGTTTACAATTTAAAAAAAAATGGAAACTCTATTGTCAATTTGTATTTTAGCTTAGAAAACATATAAATTGCATTTTCATTAGGCTCGAAATCTCGTTTACACTGGATTTCGATCATATTGTACTGTATATTATCATACACTAGAACTAGATTTCGTGTATTGGCCTAATATAAATGCAGTTTTAGCCAGTTGGCACAGGGCCTAATTTATACATCCTCAATACTGGAAAATATTAAAAAAGTGTGTATAGGTGGACAAGGATGGTTAGCGTGGGTATGAATCAAGCTTAAAATGATTATGAATTATTTATTAATTCATAAAACTAATGATTTTGTATGCAAATCGTTTAAAAACAGAATTATCTTTTTGGTATTTTTTTTTAGTAAGGGAGACAAAATAGCCCATTTTACAACGTAGAAGTATCACTGTCGATGGGAGTGTTTCTGAATGTGTTTATACACTGCACTATGGGCAAAAAAGAGAAATTTTTGGCATTAATTGTAGTTTTAAAGCTACACACTTAAAATTTTGCACAAATTTAACTAACACCAAAATGGAATTTTGGTTTTTTTTTGGACCACGCCTACTTCCACCTCCCCATTAAAACATTCGGTCAAGTTTTGGAATAAATTCGGCATGGGTGCACCTCAGCTTTTTTTATTTTCGTTATTTGAAATATATGTCACTAGAAAGCTGTTTAAAGAATCTGTAAGTTTGCATCTAAAAATATTTTATTTTATTAACCCATTAGGGGCCAGTACTAAAACAAAATTCTTAACCTCACTTTTTGGATAAAACCACTTAAGTTTAATGTGTTTATATTTTTTTGGTAAACTCAGATGATAGACAAGGCTTCAGTCTTTTTGTTAAGGTATACAACTGCTCATTAACCCTTCAAAGACCGGATATATTTAATTATGCTTACATTTTATTTTCCACAAACTTTTTTAAAGCTTAAGTTATTGAAAAAGATAAGTTGAATAAAGGTTAATTGAATAAAAGTAAGGTTGGCTCAACCGGATCCCTGAAAAAAAATCATATGAGACAAATTCTAATATGCCTTTGTCATTTTACAAACCATATATGAATATAGATTTTCTAACTTAATCGTCTTCATTTTCTTCTTCGAACTCAATATTCTCTAGTCCAAAACTGTCAATTTTGTCGGCCCCATCGTCTTCTGATTTATTTTCATAACCTTCTAATGTGTCTGAAAAGTCAATACCAAGTGTTTTGAAAATGACTTCTCTGGGCAGGCTCTTCTTTTTATTGATTTCTTTTTTTCGTTTTGTTAAACTTAGGGTGGACATTAGTGGGTCTGAAGAATCCAATGCTCTATTAAAAACGTCTGTCATGTTATCCAATCGGCTACATTTCCTTGCATGCGATCTCCTGTCGCTTTTATACAGCTTGTTTCTCGCTTCTGATGCATTTTCTCCTAGAACTCCAACAGGAAGTATGCAAGTATCCATTATTTGGTGCCCATGTACCAAAATTTTGTGCACAGTTGGATACATTGGATACCAAGAATACTTTTCAAAATACATATTGAATGTTTGGGCACAAAAGTTTTTGAATTTTTTTGTATCAATCGTATATTCACAAGACATGGGAATCAATATAATATAAAAGTGTTTGAGAATATTTAAATAGCAATTTAAAATGGAAGATAAGAGCTCAACATTACTAAATGCTCTTCTTGCAGTATTTCCATCGTTGCTATTTCCACTGCCATTTTGTTTGGGTTTGTCTACATTGAGACCCATTTCCGTATGAACTCTGTCCTGTCGAACCATCGAACCCATAACTTACAATTAATTTGCAATGTGTTGGTGCAGCAACATCAAGAACGTCCTTCTGCATTTCAAGTATGCGATCAGCTGTATGGTCCAGTAAATTTTGCATTGTTACTTCTGTTTTAGTATCACAATAGCTGATTTCCTTAGGTCTGCATTTCAATTTTGATTTTACAATCTCGGAGTAAGGGGGATAAACGTAGCATCCGTGCTGCTTATTTAATACTTTGATGTTAATGTATTGCTGCTTTGTAAAGCCATTTTTAATTAAAAACGCTAATGCCTCATCAGCACTTATTGGCAACGGATCACTCCTTTCCAGTTTCCTTATAATTCCTGTTATGTTCTCGTTGTTAATAGCTTTTTTCAACACAAATGCAGTTTGTTTTTCGTTTGATTTTTTAGCTGAAACGGAAGCAGCGTGCAATAAAAGAGGTGTTGAATGTTTTTGTTTTGCGGCAAGCTCAGATGCTAACTTTCTTTTCAAACGAGGCCCTGCATCAGTATAGTCTAAATGCCTCCGACCTCGTTTATTACCGGGCAAGCCACAATCACTTATTTCAATAGTTATATTGGATGCAAGCCAATGGTAGTGTTTTTTTTTTTTTAAATCGTTCAAGCATTCGATTGCATTTTGGCAAATTTAAATTTATGAAAGCAATAAATTGCTTGTCTTTTTGTGTAATTAACTGATGTTGCTCATCTGATAAGTTTTGTTGTGTAATATTCTCCAAAATAAACTCTTTTACACCATCTGCTTGTCGATTTTTGCTGCTCCAAACTTCAAGCAGTGTTGAATGGCAAAACTCGTATGAAACTACAAAATTAAGTTTTTTCCAAAAAGGAACAAAAAGGGGCAAAAAGTGTTAATGATGTTTGATTATATACAGTTTGATTAATAACTTTTTTCAGAAATATTGCAAATACCTTTCTATACACAGAAGTTATATTCCACACAACACACGTATTTTTGTTAGTTTTGACCTATAATAACACACCAACAACACACTGAATTACTAGACAATAACACGCAACTATTTTTTAAACTATATCACAAATTGTTTTACATACCTTGTCTAACTTCTTCCATATTTAAACTTTTTCACAGTGTTTACAATTAATGTTTTACTCACGATCAAAATTAGTAACAATTTCGCGCGCATTTTTTGTTCATAATGCAACCGTGAAACAGCTGACTTTTTCCTTTCATAAAATAACAGGTTGCAACATAAAAATTATAAAAAAACGTTTATATACCCGTTAGAGTATACGAATTCAAAAAACGAAAGCAGATATTAAATTTTAACCAGAAAAAAAATTGAATTTATGCCAAAAATATTAACATTTTACCCATAGTGCACTGATAGAAAATAATTTATAAATTTATATCCAACAAAAAGGTTACAGATTTTCTCTGCCGTTCTCCTTCTCTCACCTCCATACACTTAATTGAGGCGCATATACCTTAATGAAAAGTAAGAACGTAGGATTACTTATTCTAACCCCAAATAAGAAGAAGTTGCCAAGGTACTTTTTGGGAAAAATTTGCCTCTGCTTCCTGATTCCAAATCCGAAATTTTCCTACCACGTATTTTTTGAGTAAATTGCAATTGAGAATTATAAAAATGCGAAACCAAATTAGGCTTAATTTCAGGTAATTTATACTTGAAGATTTCAAATATGGTATACTTTTCAATTGATCATAAAAAATAAAATTATTGGCACATTATTTTGTATGGAAAATATTCCCAAAGGTTTTCAAACTTTTGATGAAAAATACTGATTTTAAAAACTTAAATTTTTCGCCATATATACTATATTCGCGGAATATATTTTAGATGTGTATGGAAAGCTTAAAATCTAAAAAAAAATAAAATTACTAATTTATTTTTTTGAGCTTAAGGTTTACTTTTTTTATAAAAAATATTATTTATTTTCAATATTTTGCTACTCCATTGTGTAGCACTTCAGGAAATAAAAAATATGACAAATAATAAAACAAAATGAAAGTTTTTAAAAAATATTACAAAAATGTCTTACAAATAAATGTTTCAGGTTAAAATTAATTTTTTTTCACTTTAATTCATACTTACACACAGAGAAAACAGATTCATTGTGACAAAGGAATAATTCTACAACAGAATTTCTATTGAAACCATATTCTTCAACCGGATAAGGCATACATTTGATTGCGACAACCGAATAATTCGGTTGCTGCAACCAAACTATTCAGTTGGCATGAAATTTGGTTGCTACAAGGAATCCGCTTTCTCTATGTATGAATTTTATTTTCAAGGTCCCAAAAAACAGTAGAAAAGAATTATAAAAAAACCTGTAAAATTTTCTAAATATCCAAATGCAAATTGTTTAAAATTGAGCCCAATTTTTTTTTCATTAAATTCAGAGTAAGTTGTTGTAAACAGTTTCAAATTATAGTATTTTATTTAATTATTAATCGCGGTTTCCTTAAAAATGCTTAATGAGGGAATGATTTTGTGAAACAGATTTAGAATCTGAAGACCGAAATCTGAGAAATTTAACTGTGTTGATTAAATTAAAATTTTATAAATATTGTCAAAGAGAAAAAAAAAATAATTTTGAGGTGAAAAATGTTTTTGCAAGTGAAAGCAATTTTTGAGATGAAAAAAATAGTTTAGTGAAAAATTTTTTTCTGATAAAAACTATTTTTGTGGTGAAATATTTGTTTCAGATTAATATCTATCATCAGGCGAAATGCAATCATAAACAAAACCAGTTTTATTCATGATTATGAATGATTTGGCTCAAGCACATGCCTACACAAAATTTTTAACTTCTACGATTAAAAATAATGGCGCATAATCATAGTTGAAATAAAGTATACTTTAAGAGTTTTAAAGTCGACTTTTCTTAAAAGTATGCTTAAGGCATACTATAGACAAGTAAAAGTATACTTTAATCGCTAAAGTCTGCTTTAAAATTAAAACTAGCTGAAGTTGACTCTATCCAATTAAACAACACACAACAGCTGTTTTCCGCCAAGAAAATTTTTGTGAAAAAAAAATGTTTGAATTGCAAATTATTAAAAGGAAAATTATATCAATAAATACGATATTTTGCATAACATTTATTAAGTTAATAAATTTTTATTAATAAAAAAAACACTTTTCAATCCTTTTTTATAAAGTTTTTTCCTTTTAACATTTTGCAATTGCAAATCTTTTATTTACACACTTTTCATTTTTTTCGGCAAATATAAAATCAGTTGATCAATGTTGCCACCTGCTTCTTTTTTAGCATAAAATGTATGCGGGCATTTGGTACATTTGATGTGATACCCCTTTAAAGTCGGTTCAACTTAAAACTGGCTTTAATTCTGACTATAATAGCAAAATAGTTTTTAATTTAAAGTTGTTTTTAAAAAAAGCCAACTTTAGTGCGGGACTATGATTACGGGCCAGTGTTTTTATAAACATAATGCGAACATAAAATATTTTTTATTTTCCGCGTTTTTCTGTTGCCCTGTAATTATAATAAAATTGATTGGAATGATTGTAGAGCTCTGCTTTGTATTAGAGTTCATAATCAAAACTATCAGTTTTTAAAAAGTATTTGTTTGTTAACCGGAAGGGTCAAATAATTGGAAACACTACGTATAAGTGATTTTTTTATTTATCATACGTAGTGTTGTCCCTTTATCATTTTATGTATATACTTTTGCATTTTTGGGGATTTACCCATGGACTTTTTGCAAACTTCACATATATAATTTTATTGGAAGCAAAACTAATGAAACTTTTCTTTATAAAGTGAAAATATTTGGAAACCTTCATAGTTTTTATGAAACATTACAAAAACTTTTAGTAAATAATACCAAATTTTTCATAAATTTTTATGAAAATATACATTAATTTAATGAAAAGTTTCAATAAAAGCACTTTTATTTTGTCTGTTTAATAATATAAAGATAATTATATTAGTGTTGCAGTCTGACGCTAATTGACATATAGAATTTATAAAATAAAATTTTTCATTTGTTGCCTGTCGTTTTAATTGTAATTCATCCATAATTTGTGTATTTTAATTCAGTTTTTTTTAATAAAATAATAAATTTCCGCAAATACGCAATAATTTTTTAAAAGGGAGTGTTTTTTGTATTGTAGTATGATATTCTTGTATTTGTTTGTGATGAAGAATGTTATTTGATGCTTGTCGACCGACAACAACATCGATTTTTTGCACAAAAATTACTAAATGATTAAAGGAGACAAAGAAAAGTTTAGAGCAAAGGAAACTTTAAACAAAGTTTGATAAACAACCAAGCGTTCAGCCAGCCAGCCAGTAAGCCAAACAGTTAGCCAGACCAGACATATAATATAATCTTTTAAAATTTTGCCAACAGAGGAAGAGAAAAAATATCGCTTTTTTGTTTGTTTGGATAGATTGTATGTCTATTAAATGGAATATAATATAGTCAAAGTGTCAGAATCCAGAATTTAAGGGGTAAGTGAATGAACTCTTTTTTTATTGTTTTTTATTGATATCAATTAATTTTTACATGGGTGTACAAACGAACTAGAGCAAATAATAATAACAAATGATAAGAGTAAAATAACAGAAATTCAATCTGCAATAAAAAAAATAATTGTATTGAATTCCTTTAAAGTGATGTTAATTAATTGTAATATTTTATATTTAAGCGCAATTTACTATACAACCAAAAACAAACTGTGTAGAAGTTTATAACTACATATATCTAGTTTTTAATTCAAAATTAAGAAGTTTTGGAAAAACTACTAGTTTTTGGTTGTAGCATAAATGGGTCTCGGGCAAAATGTATTTTGATTTTCTTTATCAATTTTTATTCTCTCTACTGTTTAGTATTTTTTTTCTACCATGACAACAATACCAGTAGTGGGATTCCGTAACTTTTTAACGACATTTGATAATTAACAACAAAATTCGTTAAAAGTTATTCTCTAACGTTTTTTTTTACCGATACTTGTAGTTGAAAAAAATCGTTTACTTAACTACAGAAATTTTTTTGAAGTTCAAGTTTACGATTTTTGTCGTTACTTTATAAAATTTCAAAGCAAATTAATTTAAAATTAATTAAGTCGGTAGCTAATGTCAATAATTTCAAAAAGTACAGAATAGCTTTTTTCGGTAACTCAAACGATAATTATCGTTAGTTAACGAAATCGATAAAATCGTTAAGAAAGTTAGAGAATTGCACTACAGGTATTGTTATGCCATGATTTTCTACTATATACATGTTTAAAATGTGTATATATATATATCTACCTTATCTTGTCAAATAACTGTCAGTTATTTACTTTTGCTTTGCTCTCTATTATTTGTTGATATCCTTGTAAAAGTTATTTGTCATATTTTGTGTATAAAGATTTCAATGTCTGTAGAATATAAAGGATGTTCATAAAAAGGATGGTATAAAAATATATTGTATGACAATGCCTTGTAACAAAACTTTTAGTAGGGTAGAATGGGGTACATTCGTCCCTTTTTTAAAGTCTTTACCAGTAACTAAATCAAGGACAATGACATAGCACTCAAAAACAAAAAATTAAATAGAATTTAGAAAAATTAACTTATTTGGAGGAAAAATTTAAATCAAAATTTAATTAATTATTTTCTTGAAATTAAGAAACAAATTTTACAAAAAAATTTGGTAAAAATTTGTAAATTATAGAAATATTTTACTATTGAGAACTAAATTTTTATTACAAAACATAGAAAAATTTCCTTTTAATTAGTTCATATATCATCTCAATTTTTACTTTGAGTTTGGAAATGTTTCCTTGGTTTTAAGAAAAATTTTATTTTATTTAAGTTCATTAGATACGTTTTTTTTTACTAAAAACTAGGACTTAACTCCCTAAACATAAGAAAATATTTTTTTTGTGAGGACACTGCATAGCAAAGCTTTTTGCTATACATTTTTGTATTAAAATTAAATTGAATTATATAAATTAATTTTTATTAGAAAAAAGGTAAACAAATTAAAAAAGAGTTACTGCAGGATATCCTGACACGTAATAAATTGTGATAAAGTCAGATCCTTTTTGTAGTTAATTAATGGTTTTGCTTGAGAAAACTACAAAAAGGGACGCCCTAAGTGACACACAGCATATATGGCTAAGGAACACTGGGGGTCCATTGTCTTCTTAAATTAACTAATTTAAGGAAATTGTTGCAAAAATGCAAAATATCGCAGTTACATTTTTCGTTATTATCGGAAAATGGAAAAATGTCATAAGTTTATTTTATGTCATTTTTAGCTTAAACTTTAATTGACATATACAAATTTAATTTTTTTTATTATTAAGTGAAAAAAAAAATAGCTTTAGTGCCTTCGATAAATATAAAATTTAATAGACGCAACGTCAATTTTAGGAAAACCATTATGCCGTATTGTATAAAATGTGCTTGCGATATTTTGTTTTATAGTCAGCAAACAAAATTATTACATAAAAGCGAAAGTTCGAAATTTTTACCTTTTGCTAACAATCAATGCCCGTGACTTTTCGAACTTCTCTCGTAGGTCTATGAAATGCAACACTGCTCCCATCAAGCACCACCTTTTAATAGACTACTGTCAAATTTTTAGCAAGTTCCGTCATTTACGTTGCGTTTAACAGCCGTTCAAAACATACAACCACGTGGTTTTTTAAAAATGGAAAAAAGTGAATTTCAAGTGCTAATAAAACATTATTTTTTGCGAAAAAAAACTGTCAATCTAACCAAGGAAAAGCTTGATAAATACTATGAGGACTCTGCACCATCGATTTCAATGCTAAAAAAAGTGGTTTACTGACTTTCGTTGTGGCCTTACAAGCACCGAAGATGCCGAACAAAACAATTGAAAAAATTCACGATATGGTGTTGGCCGATCAAAGATTAAATGTGCGATAGATTGTGGAAGGTATAGGCATCTCACATGGCTCAGTTTTCAATTTGGAACACTCACTTGGGTATAAGAAAGCTGTCCGCAAGATGGCTGCCGCGTTTGCTCACAATCGACCACCAACGGAATCGTGTGACAGCTTAGTTTTCATGGCAAAAATCCATGAAGTAGACTACGAATTGCCCCCTCATTCGAATTATTATCCGGATTTACCCTCAGTGACTATTTCTTATTTCCAAACTTAAAGAAATGGCTCGATGGAAATAGATTTAGCTCCAACGATGAAATTATTGATCAAGCAAATACCTCGAAAAACCCTGCTGTTAAACGCAAAGTAAATGACGGAACTTGCTCAAAATTTGACAGTATCTTTTTAGGAAAAAAAGATCCTATACTTAACTTTATTATTTCCCAACCTTTAGTTTGGAAACAAAATTTATTTTATTAAAATTTTTAAAATTTATCTCAACTAATTTGCATGAAAAATTTTCCTAAAAATAGTTCATCAGTTTCTAAAACCAAATAAATTTTTATTATTACATAGCATAAAATTAATTACTTGTTTTTAATTGCCTCAACTAATTTTTAGAAAACAATCTTAAAAAATTGGAAAGTGATAGACTTAAAAACTGAATTTAGAAATGGCTTTCTAAAATTTAGTTAATTTTATTACTAGCGAAAAAAAAATGAACACACATTAAGGTCAAGTACTTTCTTATTTTAAGTTACACCCGTTTTTTGAAGTAAATGGTAGTAAATTATGTTCTAAATTCATTTTTTGAACTAAACTTTGTTTTGTTATATTTTAGTGTTCAATTTTCTTAAAACTAAAAGGTTTTCTTTAAAATTGATAAATTTTTATTTAATATACTTAGGAAAGATATGAACTATTTCAGAGTATATAAACTATTTCGGTTTTACCCAAACACAGCATTTTTTATTCTTTTTAAGAAAAATTTTCTAAGTTTTAATAAAATTTTACTTAAAATCAGATAAATTTTTAAACTATTTTAAAGGAAATTTTGGACTAATTTTTAGTTTGTTAGTTATGGTTTCCTTAAATTACATTTATGTTAAAAATTTTTCACATTTAACTTTGAAATATTCTTTCGTGCACAGCCTTTATTTGTGGCTAAATTAAAGTCGAAAGCTAGGGTGGCGCAATTTTTAAGTTTGTCAAATATTTCAAGTTTGGTGTGCAAAATTTTGGTAACAAGGTCGATTTTAACTATTTTTTGTACTCAAAATTATTAGTGATGTTTTTTTTTTTTGATTTGTTCGAAAAATCAGAATTTTTGATCATTGTGCGACGCGAGTTAATTTGGCAAAAATTTTCAGCATAGACATTTTATAACCAGTGTCACAAAATTGTGTGCCGTAATTCTGAAATATCCATAAAAAACTTTAAAATGCTGTCACCCTAACGCACACTGTAATCTGTACTTGGACAATTGTATCCTTATTTATGTATATGTATGTACAAATATCATGAGCACTTCAAATATATTAAGGACTTTTTTCCCATGAATAGTTTTAATAAGAAGCCTTATTATTCCTTGAATAGCTTTCAAGAATACTAATTTTTCTAGACTTCAAAAACAGAAAAATTAATAGAGGACAAAAGACTATAATTTCTATAATAATATTATTGTTTTTTTTTTATAAGAGAGATTATATCGCTCATTTACTTCAAGATTGTCATAACTCAAAAAACATGATTTTTTAAGTTGATGATGCAGAAATATGGGTCACATGATAATCTAAAATATAGCAAAAAATAGTAATGATATTTTTTTTCTTTCATTGAATGACGATCAAAAGCGTCTTGTAATTTTATCTGTAGTTAGGCTAAATTGAAAGCTTTAAACTCGTTTTCTGCAAAATCGATTTTTTTGAGTTATGACAGTCTTGAAGTAAATGAGCGATATGTTCATAAATAATACTTACCAACATGTAATTTCAATGTTAAAACATCTGTTTATATGCTTTTATACTCAGGTAAAGATTTTAAAAAACTTTATGGATTTTCGTACAATGTGGCAGTTTATAAATATGATGAACCTGTTTTATTAAAATGTTAAATATTTATGAAATTTTTTCTTATATATGATACAGAATTTTTAAAACCTATAAAGTAAGATTTATGAAATTCTCCTTCATATTTATGTAGAAGTCTCGTCAATATTTATAAGAAGTTTCATCATATTCATAATTTTATTTATTTATATATGTATATTAATCATATAATTACAAATTATATCCTAATACCCTAACCGAGTACTAGCAACAAAGGCCATCGGCTCGTTATAGCGAAAACAGACCAGAGCCTCTGGTGGGAATCGAACCCACGACCCCCGCACTGATAAGCTAGCACGCTACCAACTAGCCTACCGGGGCGCTCATATATTCATCATATTGATGAAACATAATCATAAATATGATGAAGTTTTTTTGATTTGTTTCTTAAATTATTTGAGCAAATTTAAATATAAACTTTATGAGAATTATGAACATCAAAGTATTGCAACCGAAATAAATACTTTGCAAGAGTTTTTTTTATGAAACACTTCATTATATTTATAAAAACTTTATACATATAAAGAAGCATTGAAACGATTTAAAGATTTATGTTACAGGTTTATCAATATGTAGAGATTTTCGTTTTTCAGAAAATGCGGAGTTGAGCGAAAACGTTACCTAAACTTCATTATTATTATATTATTTAAAATAAAAGCTACCAATAAGCTTAGGGGAAAATGTTTCATCATAAATCTTTTACCGTCAATTCTTGCAGATCATTTATTTTGGTTACAATACATTAAAAAGCAAACAAATAAAAAACTTTGTCATATTGATAAAACTTCCCCATAAATATGATGAATTTTCTTCATAAATATTTATGAAATTTCTTCATAAATATGAAAAAACTTCTTCATAAATATTGATGAAATTTTCTTTATAAATATGAAGAAACTTCTTCATAAAAATAATGAAACTTTTTTGTAAATATTGATGAAATTTCTTTATGAATATGAAGAGAATTGTTCATAAATGTGAGGAAGTTTTACATAAATCTTATTTAATTTTTCATAAATCTATTTTAAAGTTTCTTCATTCTTTAAGACTGATTTCAAAAATATTAAGCCATATGCAATCAATTTGTATTTTTGTAAAACGAAAATCTATGAAGTTTTTCATCATATTTGTGAAGATTTCCATCATTTTTTCTTTTCCCATGCGTATAAACTTAACATATGGATTGCAATCTGCACTTATTGTGAGGGAATTAATTTTTTCTAATCTAGATCAGTCCACAGGTGTTAATCGGGTCTTCTGACCCGTAAATTTGGGATGATGATTTCGGAAGCTAGGAATTATACTCAATAAAAATCATTTACAATTTATCTTCTTGAATTAACAGGACAAGAATAATGCACGCAGGAAAATAAATTGCCAACCGAATTGAAAAATATATTTTAGTTGCGAAAACCAATAAATTCGGTTAGCTTAATCAAATACAAATGTGATAACTGTACTTTTTGGGTGTTGCAACCAAAATTCAGTATTAATCAAATTTTGTTGTGGAAACCGATATTTAGTTGTACCAACCGATTTCAGTTGTAGAAACCGAATTTCAATTGGAAATTAAACAAATTTTTCTCTGTGTGTACACAAAAAAATATATCATAAATTCCTTCAATTAAAAATTTTTTTGTTTAAGCTTCATTTTGACAATGTCCTGTTAGCTACTAAGTGGCACCTTAAGCGACACAGAGAAAACAGATTCATTCTGACCAACCGAATTGTTTGGTTAGAGTCACCGATTTATTTGTTTGTGGCTACCGAAATTCGGTTAATTTAACAAAATTTCGGTTGAACCAATATATTTTAATCGGATATGGAAAACATATGGTTGGGACAACTTAATAATGCGGTTGCTGCAAAAAATTATTCAGTTGGCAATCAATTCGGTTGTCACAATTAATCTGTTTTTTGTGTATTGTTGTTTCCCTCGTAACCTTTTTAACTGTTGGCTACATTTTAACTGGATATCAAAGCTATCAAGGCTACAGTCAGAAAAAAGTTAGTAGAAAAATTTGTAAACAGTTTTCAATTCCACTTTACTATTTTTGTACTGATTTTTAGTAAAAAAATATTATTTATCAAATATTTTTGCTATTTACATTTAACAAATAACAGAATTTTTACAGAATATTTACAAATTTTCGTTGTTAATTTTAGAAATCATTTTACAAATTTTTAAAAACCAATTTGCTAAAATTAGCAAAAAAAATTTACTAATTTTTAAAAAGTGGATATTGAAGGAAATGTTATTTATAAATAAAACTTATACCTACAAACTAAAATTGCCTTAAAATGTTACATAGATTAAAAAAAGCGATCGGACTCATGTCCACTTAAAATAGAACTAAAAAGTTTTTTTAGTTTTAAAAATCAACCCTAAAAACAATTAAAATTTGACCTTAAAAATAAAAAAAATTACTAAAAATATTTATTTTTTAACTTTGTCTAAAATATTTTTTGAAAAAATAAATAAAATAAATTAATTTTTATGCTCGATAAAAAAAAAATAATGTTAAATTTTGTATTAATATTAATAATATTTAGTTTGCTGATTTTAGCAAACAGATTTTAAATTCCACTTTAGAAAAAGTTCACTAAAATTTAGTAGCGGCAGCTAATTTTTACTTCAAATTTCATTGACTACACGTCAGCAGACATGTGTTGCTAAGCAAAAAATATCACTGGGCTCAAATTAGCAAAATTTCCCGTAATAACAGCAAAATCTTCGGTTGTCATTACAGACTTTTTTTGGTGAGTGTAACGATATCATAGTCAATTAATTTTCTCATAAGTTCAATTAAAAAAATTATTAATATTTTGTATTGAATCATTTACAGAATTAATTGATTATGACTTTTTTAATTGCAGGATTTAAAGAGATAATTTTTTTTTTGTTTGTAATGGTTTACGTCGATTTATTTGTTTACTTATAATATTGGATTCCTATTACAACATTTTTGAGTATAACTATCTACTGCGCTGTGTTAATCAAAAGTTCAGTATCCATTTGCGAATATCGGACTCACCCACAACATTTTGTTGTTATTATTCATTGCTTTAAAATCCTTGACCAATCATCTATGCATTGGTGACTAATACCGCATTTCTTTTAACAAAAATGGGAATTTTTTTTAAACAGATTTACTGCCTTTTAATACATAATGCCTACACACTTTTTTAAGTCTATGTATTTTCATTTTTTATTTACTCATATGATGTTTTTTCAACACATTTTCTAACTCCAACAATCCCTCTTGAACATAATAGGAAATGTCTGAAAATATTTCCATTAAAACTTAGTATTTATTCGCATAGAAAATGTTAATCATGCAGAAAGCCATTATAACAAGAATAAATTTTTTGTATTTACGTTACTGTAAAAACACCGAAACTTCTGTTCCTTTTTTTGCCATTGTATTCTATCCTGTATGTTATATCCACTGCTAGGTACATTATAAATAGGAATTACTTGTATAATGTATTCCATTGACGTCATTTCGTAATAATAAGGTTGGGTTAAATATGTCTCTCCTAGATTATGATTTCTTTTTCTATAGTGTTTTGTTTATCTTTTTGTAGTGTCAGCATCCTTTTATATTCTAAGGTTATTTAGCGGTAATAATATACTCACATATGTAATATTCCTCCAAAATTCAATGGTTGAATGAATAAAACAAATTTGTTCATTAGTCGTGGTTAAAAGATACCTTTCACTGTTTGAGGTCATGTTTTTTTTTGTGGCAAGCTTAATTAAAGACACCTTTGCTAAATATTGAACTCAAAGAATAAGTAGGCATTTCACGTAAAGCAAGTGCTCTTTAAACTGGCGCGTGTTTATAGAAAATTTACACTGTGGTGTCAAGTGTGAACAGTTTTATATTTAAACTCTAAAACGATTTTATATTATGGCACTGTTTAAGTATAAAAAATTCTTCGATTACGGCATTGTTTAATTTCTAAGATTTCTAAAAATATTTTATATTTTTAAGGTTCTGTTTCAACTTTAAACCGCCCCTAAGAAAATTGTGTAATTACCTGAAATGTAGTCGATTGCGTGTGCTTTACACTGCTTCAAAAAAATTTTAAACTGTTTGTCTTACAATACATATTAAATCGGGTGAAAAATCTGTAGAATAATTTTTATGTACACGCAGAGAAAAAACATGGTTGGGACAATCATATTCGAAGAGCATCATATATTTTTGGGTTTATGATTGTGTCAACCATAGTCGTACTATAATATGGTTGTCATATTATGATAAAATAACTATAATTTTACCATATTTTGATCCCTACAGTTATATTATGATTCAAAAATTACCATATTATGATTCTAAAGAAACATTTTATGATCTTGAATTTATCATAATATGATTACATGTAATCATAGTATGCTCAAAATGTTATCATATTATGGTCCTCACAACTATATTATGATTCCTGGATTATCATTATATGATCCCTACAATAATATATATATATGATTATTAATATACAATATCATATTATGGCATATTAATAATTAATATAAAATCCCAGCCTTAAACAATACATGATTGTTTTTTAAGACATTTTGTAGTAAAAACAAACTGACTGAACTGATAAAATTTTGGTTTTTATGAAAACAAGACAATATTATGACTGTAAATGTCAAAGTCATGTTTTATTTGATGTATAATTATTTACTGATTGTCGCCAGCATTTTGTGGTTGCATAATTATCATATTTTTGTCATAGTCAGAGTTTTAGTTACCACAGTATGGTTACAGCCAATCATGTTATGAAATAGAAAGTGGCAAGCATGAAATAGTAAAATATTTACTATAACAATGATGGTAGTGACCATGTTGATGGTTTGAAAACCAATAACATGGTTGTGACAACCATACCTGATTGCAGCAAGCACAATATATTAGCAGTGATCATGTTGCAATCATGTTTTTTCTCTGCGTGTAACTACTATACTTCAGATAATACACTTACCAAAAAAAAGCCTGTAATGGCAACTAAAAAATTCGCTGTTATTACGGAAAATCTTGCATGTCTGCTGCTGTGTAGTACAATGAAATTTGTAGAAAAAATTAGCTGCCGCTACAAAATTCTATTAAAGTGGAATTTAAAATCTGTTTGCTAAAATCAGCAAAAAATTACTAAATATTATTAATATTAGTACAAAATTTCAAATTTATTTTTTTCATCAAGCATCAAAATTTTTTTATTTTATCTATTTTTTTCAAAAAATATTTTAGACTAAATTAAAAAAAAAAAAATAATCAAAGGCTTAAAAATTGTAAAAACATAAACGAATTTATCAATTTGTTTTAATTTGGTAATTATCTGTTAGCAGCTAGACAGCAAAAAGATTTTCTAAATAATAATTTTTTTACTAAAAATCAGTACAAAAACAATAAAGTGGGATTGAAAACCGTGTACAAATTTTTCTACAAACTTTTTTTTCTGAGTGTACCTGTCAAAATTTAATGACAAGTTGTTCATTAGTGAACAAGTTACAGATGTTTTAGTGACGTTACTTCTGCGATTTTGATAACAATGGATTCAAAGCAACGGCAATGAAAAATCAACACACGAAATTGCTTTGAAGTGTTAGAAAAGTAGTTTGCAGACTTTAAACGTGGTCGTGCAAATACCGATGGCGCAGTGCAAACACTGATTGCCCAAAAGAGGTGGTGATGGCGGAAAACATCTAAAAAGTTCAAGTATCGTGTTAGCAGACCGTAAAGTGAATTTGCAGAAGATAGCTGAAACCTTAAAGATATGAAAGGAACTTTATTTAGCATGAACATTTTTCCATGAGAAAGCTGTTTTCGAAACGGATGCCGCGTTTACTCACAGTGAACCAAAAACAAATAGTGACCAAATTGCGCGAATTACACTTTCCATTGCTCGCTCCCACCTTATTCCCCAGATTTGGTTCACACAAAAAAAATTTTGTTGATCAATTTCTAACTGAAATTCCCAACACTCAAAATACTCAGCAATTTAGTTGTGGTAACGAAATTTATTGATTCTCGAAATCGGTTGGCAATTTATTCTTCTGTGTGTGAGGTGATTGCCGAAATAGGGGCCTATTTTAAAGCCAAAGATAAATCATTCAAAAAAAGGTATCGCACTTGAATGAGATTATGTTGTTGAATAAAGTTGAATTTTGCCAAAAAAAATTGTTATTGGTTATTTTGCACCCGATGTGTTACATATAGGAAAATTATTTATTAATATAAATATATATATATTTTTTTAATTTTTTTAAAAACCCAGGATGAACTCAGGATGCCGCATTTTTAACTCAATAACAGCCAGGATATTTTCGAATTTAGCGTCTCTGCTCAAATAGGAAAAGGGTTAAATATTTTGAATGTTGGAGAATCACACATCTGTGTGATATGAGGATGTTTCACAATACATGATTTAGATCCTGACAAGAACAATATGGGAAAGTTTGCACATTATACCTATATTATAATTTGTCATCCCAAAACACCTTAGCATTTTACGGACAGTAACGCAATGGTGACATGTGATGACACCCACGGACATTATACCCATTTCTGACATTGATAACCATTAACCGACCCATAAGACATATTGACATTACAACCGTCTTTTAAAAGAAGATAATTCCTACTGTGGGGTTAGACGTAATCCCAGTAAAGTTTTTCTGTGTAGCCTGGACCGGCTTAGAGGTTTTTTTCTCTTAGCTATATCCAAAACTTCGCTCAGCAAAGCTATTTAGTGCACTTAGTCTAAGGGGTTTTAGAATTTTTCTCCTCTCTTGTATGTGGGAAGCCAGCTTCGCTGAGGAAAGGTTTCCTGCGAAGCCGGTCTATGGCTGGATTTGTGAGATTTTTCCTCTATGGAATATCCATTTCTTTCAGAGCTTTGAAGTCGTTCTATTTACTGATTTGATGAAAGCAACGTGCTTGGCATGGTGGGGTTGATTTCTGTCCTATTATATTGAGCTTTATCAGAGATCGCAAATATGGAATCTCATCCAATGATTTTTGGCTAAATGCTTGTGCACCACATACCGTTTTTTCTTATAATTTTTTGCAGCAATACAAGGTGGCGCAAAAGTAATCCTCCTATCAGAAAATGCTATAAATTTTGCGATTGGCCCCTAATGTCAGTTCTGTTTTGACATTTGTGTAGTAAACACATGCGAAATACACGTTAATAAACAATAATACGCTACACTGCTCCAGAACGCGGAATATTGGTGACTATTTATTTGAGCAATAATGAAGATGATTTTTCATCAAAAATAATCATGAGTGATGAGGCCCATTTTCATCTTAGCGGGTACGTAAATAAGCAAAATTTACGCTTCTGGGGCACTGAAAATCCGCGAGTAACCCACGAAGAGCCATTACACCCGCTCAAAGTCACTGTATGGTGTGCTGTTTTCGCTGGAGGAGTCATCGGACCTTTTTTCTTCGAAGACGTCGCGGGCCAAACGGTTACTGGGAATGGTGAGCGCTACAGAGCAATGATCAACGAGTTCTTTTTGCCGCAACTTGATGAATTGGGATTGGAAAACATGTGGTTCCAACAGGACGGTGCAACGCCACACACTGCACGTGCCACAACCGATATGCTGAAGGATGCATTTCCTGGGCGACTAATCTCCCGTTTTGGCGGTTTGCACTGGCCAGCAAGATCGCCTGATTTGACCGCTCCAGACTTCTTTTTGTGGGGCTTTTTGAAGTCGCGGGTTTATGTCAACAAGCCTTAGACACTTGCAGCTCTTAAAGACAATATCCATCAAGAATGTGAGGACCTATCGCCGGAAGTTTTGGCCAAAGTGATGGAAAATGCCATAAAAAGGGCTCAAATGACAATCAACTGTGGCGGCGGCCATTTACATGACATCATATTCTCGACTTGATGTAAAAAAATTAAAAGACCAAATAAAAATAATCCACAAGAAGAATCAAAGTTTTTCATTTTTTTTTTTTAAATTACAGCCAAAAAACATCGGAAGGTTATTTTTGCGCCACCCTGTATATCTAATTTGTATTCCTTCTTTGGATTGGGTATATAAGGTTGAGTATGAATGACATCTCTCATATCTAACCTCGGACATGTCATAGGTGTCAATTAACCACCCTCACCCACCCATTGCTAAGACTGTACCATAATAAAGTTGCCGGTTGCGTGACCAATACGTTTAATTTTGTCCATACCAATCTTTTAGTTTATATTCTCAATACTACATACTTGATTATAAAAAAGATAAAATTATACAAAAACTATTTAGGTAGAGAAAGGAAGAAAAAGCACTCTGTGGGATAAAGTTAAAATTAGAGAAATTTGAGTTAAATGTATACAGACACTGCACACTCCATCCTCAAACAAAGGCAGAGATGTAATACCAAAGTAAAATGATATATTCGCTTCTACACAAAGAGAATTTTATGATATCAATTTTTGCATAAATGCAATAAAAGTGTCCATTAAAAAAGAAGTTTCATCAAAAAGTTTCAAGTTAATTTTTAGAGTTTTTCGTTCACTTGGTAGAGAAATCGAAAAATTTCATTGTTTTTCTTTCAATAAAAAATCTCTGTTCTTACAAATGTGATTTGAATATACATATTTAGTTTTATGTATATTTTTAACAAATTCAATGTAAATCTTTCTTACTTATACTAATTTTACTATAATTGAATATAAATTTTGAATTTTAAGTTCATAAAACCTTATACTACTTTGTTAAACAACAGATGCTTCAGATTTAGACTGACATCTAAAGTAAACAAAACTGCTTTTGCTGGCAATGATAATGAAAACACAAATATTATTTATTTTGCATACAAAAAAAGATCTGTCTAATCCAGTTTCTTGTAACAAATTGTTGTGCATACAATTGATTTTCAATTATGGTCTTGAAATATTTAAATTTTCTCGCACATGTAATAATTATTTGTTATTGTTCATGGATGGCGACAGCAATTGATTTCAACACTTGCATTTCTTTGTTGTGGTTTTCTGGGTTCCTTGTTTACTTGTTTTATTTAAATAATAATAATTACAAAAAAAAAAGAAATGTTAATAATGAAACTGAAAATGTTATACATTTTTGTTGTGTTGCATATTTACAACAACTTATTTATATAAATACGTTGGGTAATTGATAAATTTAAAGAAAGATTACGTGTCTGCTTAAAAGTAAACAGGAATGAAAACATGTGGATTTGTACATCAATGAAAGTACCAGGGAATAGCATTTAAATATCCCCTTCCAACAATATAACATTTGCATATCGTTAGTATAATTCGCAAATGTGTTAAGTCCCCTTTTTCAAATTTTACAGGAGACACAAAAAACATTGTAGCTTTTTCAGTTTTTCAAATTTGTAAACTTTTTCAACGCAATTATTTTTACAAAATATCGCTCTTTAAATGACCTAGATCAAAAATCCATTTCCACAAAATCTTGGGAGGGAAATTCACACTTTTTGGACTTAGCATTTTTGCGTTGTAAACTTATTCGTTTTATTGTGGACTTAGCACATTCTCCTACGATCAGTTTTAATTTGACAAAAAAAGTTTGATTTAATTTTCTATATTAATTAAATGAAAAAAACAGAAACTTAAGACTAGTTCAGTTTATTTCTATAAAAAAGATACAAAAATATAACTATATACATTTTTAAGCTGATTTTAATTCTTATTGTAAAACTTAAAGTAGAAAAAATTCAAAGGTAAGGTAAATCATCGTAAAATTTGTGGTGTTCATTGGGTAAGGTTGATTTGAGAAATTGTAAATCTTCATACTTTCTTGCAGTAATTTTTCTTCTCTCTTAATAAAGTTGCTGCAAATTTTCAAAGTCTATTTTATCATAAATTTTCCATACATCTGAAAAACGAATTTTAAAATATATTTCTTTCCTTGGGGTGTACTTTATAGCTCTAATATCTGTAACTTTACTATCACCTTTATTACGCCCAGGTCTAATAGTCTTAACAAATTGAACGTTATCAAATGTTTTGAAAAAATTATGATCTAAATACATAACATCATAGGATCTAGGGTTTTTTCGAGCATCTTTACAAACATCTATGTACTCTGAAGGTACGTTAATTACTCTTTTTTTTTTCATAGCTCTTTCATTTGTGTATGACCAATTTCAAGAATTTTTTGCTCAATATCAATGCCATGTTTGATAGCCACATTGAGCAGGGCATTGCTCATTACACAATTTCTATTTTGATACGTACAACCATCGCTATAAAAGATTAATTTTTTTGGATTATCGTTTCCACAAAGCACTTTGTTTTCTATAAAATTAACCCATTTACTTGCGAAATCTTCAGAACTCAGACCGCCTTTCACTTCACTCCATTATTTTTAAGATTATAGAAAACCAAATTATGGACCTGAAGTTTCGCACGGTAATATAGGCTGCTTACTTCCGATTTTGGGGCCATTAATACAGACTGAAGGTCGACAGTGTAGACGTGTGTTTCATTGTCACTCTTCTTCTTTCTTTTCTTGGTGAAGGTTATAAGTTTCTTGAGATAAATTTCCTGCTGAAAAACGTACGCATAATTCGCATTGGTCTTTTTTCGGAGAAAGTAGAGAAAGATTTTTTGCTTCAAATGTATTATAGAAAGATGTAAGGGAAAGTGATTTTGTGTTTTTTCCAACACACCAGTCGTTGACATAAAAGTGGTACAATTGCAATTTGGAACGCCATTCTGTTTGTAAATATTTTTTTGTAGTGGCAGCACGACAGTAGTGCGACTCCATTTCTTCTGAAGAACCAATACTTCTTGGAGCATTTATTCTTGAATTTAGAGTTTTATTCGTCCAATTGGTTACAGTTTGTTGACCAATTCCCAAAGTATTAAAAAAAAATGTTTTACAAACTCTTATATTTTTGTTATCTCTTGTTAACTCTTATATAATATTGCAGTGTTTGACATCTTTTAGATTTATTTTCCTCTTTTCTATTCCTGGGCCTTTTAATTGGATGGGCTTGAATCATCGTATTTACATACAGTTTTTTTTCGCTCCAACTAATTTTCCAAAAATCGTCAAATATTTTCTCCACTTTAAAGCAGTATTTTCTTTACAGTTACACCTATTCTTTAATGTCCGTGCTCTTTTTTTTTTATAATTCCATCCACTGCCTGTATTCTCTTTTCCGAAATAGCGCTTACCATATTCGCTTCGCTTTTTATTTATAACTGAATTCCAAGATGGGTTTTCTAAGCGAAACCTTTTTCTACGAGTTCTCGTTCTTAGATGAAATTCGAAAGAATCTTCATAGTCCGTATTAAAACCATATGTAACTAGTCCCACAACACCGTCGTCTGCTTCAATTCCAAAATTTTGGGAAGAATCCATACCAATTTCTTAAAATACATACTAAAATTATTGTAAATTACATTAAATATTATTATTTTTAAATAAAAACTAAAATCTAAATATTTACCTTTTTAAAAAGAGCTAAGTTATTATTTTTTCTTTTTAGATCTCCACTTTTCACGGCTTTAGAAAAAATAGAACAGAAAACACCAAATTCAATTGAATAAATTAATATTCGTGGGTTTTGCACGTGCTTTTAATATTTTTCGTAGTTTTGTGGACTTAGCGTTTTTGCAAACCACAAAATTACAACAACTTTAAACTACATAATGACATTTTTTGTTGTCGTAAAATATGTATTTTGTGTAGTATTACCGTTTTGCATAAAAATCTCAATTTTGGAAAAAAGTGGATTTAGCGTCTTTGCGAATTATACTAACGATATAGTTCATTTGGTTAAAATGCCATAAAAATTTAAAAATATCCCTTCTTAACCCATTTTGATCGCCCCGAGGTGATTAAAAGGCCGAGACTTTTCTTCAGCAACATGTCCAAATCAAAGTGTTAAGAGAAATAGAGTATTAAGATTTAACTTGTCTCTTCAGGAGTCTCTGTATATGTCACATCTAGTAGTCCATATTTTACATGCAATGTGTTACTTTAAGGCAAAACAAACTACAAGATACCCTATATCATCTTATTTTACGTTAGACCAACAAATAACATGGATTGGTCTATGTTCGAAGGATAATTATTGGCGAATTTTATTTGCGAAAGAGTTCATATGTTTAAAAGTTTGACCCAGAAGAATATAAGACAAGAAATGTGGACAGAGAAAGAACAGAACGGTGGGGTAACCCTAAATTCAGCTGAAACTCGTTGGATGAAATCCCATATATAACATCATATAGTGCGATCTCTAAAAAAAGCTCGACATAAAACGAGCGAGGTCATTACCAATACCAAAAGTAACGTCTTGGAAATATTCAGAGCAACCACCTTGCTCTCACTAAAACGGTGGATGGACCGACTCCAACGCTACGAAAGGAACGCTAACGTGTCTCCCGTAGAACGAAAGTAAGACTCTATATAATTAACATGATGGTAATTAACAATGCACTCCATCACTTGAGAGCATGGTTCCCACTATCTTTCATTTCACGGACCCCTTGAGACATATTTATAGGCTGTCGGAGCCTCAAATTTTAAAATGTTTTTATATTTAAATAAAAACATTTATATCCGAAGATTTTCAAAAAAAAAGTAGTAGTACAAAATACGACAGATGGAATTGTAGAATTTTCAGAATTTAAGAGATAAAATTTTTGGAAGAATCTTTTAATTAAATAACCCAGAAAAACTTAAAAACTCTTTGATTTTAAGGTGTTTTCTATAAAAATGCTTCTGAGTATATGTGATTTGTTAAGAGGAACAATTTATTCTTAATTGATTCTAAATTAAAGAAAAAAAAATGCCGGAGTCTAAAAAGTATGAAGAATTGTTGTTCCATATACCACAACATTTTGATCAGTTTCCTTGTTTTGAATTTTTAAATACGATCATGGTTACTGATATGGAAAATTACACAGTGCAGCATTTTTAAGGTCATCGTGTGGTTCCTCCTTCATACCCGTTTTTTTTGAAGTATATATCGAAACTAAAAAAAACCTGCAAAGGACTTGGCCAGATTACATCGAATTTTTTTTTTATGGACACCCTAAGTTTTTGTACCCAAACACGATTTTTTTAAAAAAGGAAAATTTTTATGGAATCCATATATCATAAACCGTTCGGAATTTTGTTTTTATGTCTTTGGCAAAGTTGTAGATCCAAACCAAAGCAAAAAAATTCTCATATGGACCGACCCAAACAAGTTGCATCCACCGCATCAAAATTGCAAAAAATTGGGAAAAAATGCTATTTTTTCATGATAATATGGAAATATATATATATTTTTAAGGTCATCGTGTGGTTCCTCCTTCATACCCGTTTTTTTTTTTTGAAGTATATATCGAAACTAAAAAAAACCTGCAAAGGACTTGGCCAGATTACATCGAATTTTTTTTTTATGGACACCCTAAGTTTTTGTACCCAAACACGATTTTTTTAAAAAAGGAAAATTTTTATGGAATCCATATATCATAAACCGTTCGGAATTTTGTTTTTATGTCTTTGGCAAAGTTGTAGATCCAAACCAAAGCAAAAAAATTCTCATATGGACCGACCCAAAAAAATTGCATCCACTGCATCAAAATTGCAAAAAATTGGGAAAAAATGCTATTTTTTTCATGATAATATGGAAATATATATATATTTTTAAGGTCATCGTGTGCTTCCTCCTTCATACCCGTTTTTTTTTGAAGTATATATCGAAAATAAAAAAAACCTGCAAAGGACTTGGCCAGATTACATCGAATTTTTTTTTTATGGACACCCTAAGTTTTTGTACCCAAACACGATTTTTTTAAAAAAGGAAAATTTTTATGGAATCCATATATCATAAACCGTTCGGAATTTTGTTTTTATGTCTTTGGCAAAGTTGTAGATCCAAACCAAAGCAAAAAATTCTCATATGGACCGACCCAAAAAAATTGCATCCACTGCATCAAAATTGCAAAAAATTGGGAAAAAATGCTATTTTTTTATGATAATATGGAAATATATATATATTTTTAAGGTCATCGTGTGGTTCCTCCTTCATACCCGTTTTTTTTGAAGTATATATCGAAACTAAAAAAACCTGCAAAGGATTTGGCCAGATTACATCGAATTTTTTTTTTATGGACACCCTAAGTTTTTGTACCCAAACACGATTTTTTTAAAAAAGGAAAATTTTTATGGAATCCATATATCATAAACCGTTCAGAATTTTGTTTTTATGTCTTTGGCAAAGTTGTAGATCCAAACCAAAGCAAAAAAATTCTCATATGGACCGACCCAAAAAAATTGCATCCACTGCATCAAAATTGCAAAAAATTGGGAAAAAATGCTATTTTTTCATGATAATATGGAAATATATATATATTTTTAAGGTCATCGTGTGGTTCCTCCTTCATACCCGTTTTTTTTGAAGTATATATCGAAACTAAAAAAAACCTGCAAAGGACTTGGCCAGATTACATCGAATTTTTTTTTATGGACACCCTAAGTTTTTGTACCCAAACACGATTTTTTTAAAAAAGGAAAATTTTAATGGAATCCATATATCATAAACCGTTCGGAATTTTGTTTTTATATCTTTGGCAAAGTTGTAGATCCAAACCAAAGCAAAAAAATTCTCATATGGACCGACCCAAAAAAATTGCATCCACTGCATCAAAATTGCAAAAAATTGGGAAAAAATGCTATTTTTTCATGATAATATGGAAATATATATATAATAAATATATTCATTTTTTCAAAAACATATCAGCATTACAACAATAAAATGTTTAAATAGTAAATTTGAAAACAAGTAACAACAAAAACGGCATTAACCTATATAGTCTTTCTTTGTCGAAACGACAAACATTGGCTATGCAAAATAAGTGTGAGCAAAAAGATGTGCTTTCTAGGGTTAAGGAATGTTCGTATTAAGATGACATGTACTAGAGAGTTGTTTATATTGTTGTTAGATATAATTTAGCTGAAGAAAGATTTCTTAAATTCCCAGTATTTAAGCCATTTCAGGACAAAATCATGAAAAAATCATAAAAAAATAGCATTTTTTCCCAATTTTTGCAATTTTGATGCAGTGGATGCAATTTTTTTGGGTCGGTCCATGTGAGAATTTTTTTGCTTTGGTTTGGATCTACAACTTTGCCAAAGACAAAAAAACAAAATTCCGAACGGTTTATGATATATGGATTCCATAAAAATTTTCCTTTTTTAAAAAAATCATGTTTGGGTGCAAAAACTTAGGGTGTCCATAAAAAAAAATTTCGATGTAATCTGGCCAAGTCCGTTGCGGATTTTTTTTAGTTTCGATATACACTTCAAAAAAAACCGGGTACGAAAGAGGAACCAATTTATGTGTTGCACTGTGTTATTTATTATTACCTTCTTATTTTAAAAGAGTTTTTCCGGACCCCTTTAGATGTAGCTACGGTCCACCAGGTGTCGCGACTTCCTTTTTGGGAACCGTTGCTTTAATGTGTGCTGATCATATTGCGATTAGGCGGTAGTTTTCAGGTTTACGCTTTTTAGGAAATGGAAGACCAAAGGCTACCTTCCAACTCGAAATAAGAGTCCCGCATGGTACGAAGCGCTAAAAAGGTTAGCCAATGGATGATCTATCGTTGAAGAGCAATATTTCACAGCTTTTGCTGGTATAGCATATCAAATTACCAAGTTTTTTTATGCTAAGATTTTCTTAAGAATTCTTGTCTTGACTGAAGTCAGCCGGTCACTTGCCCGGAAAAAATGTTAGTGTTTAAGGTAAAGGAGTAGTGCGATCATCAGTAAATTCGGACTTTGAGCGTATAATAAACCGAAATACATGTCCTAATTTTGGACATGAGTATCTTCACCTAACGCCATACTCTTCCGAAGCTCAGACTGTAGTTGATTGCTCTCCGGAATGAATGAATTTCTTGCAAACATCTTAGGTATGAGAGTTTTTTCAAGCGGATCAGTAAATATTAGGTCATCCTTTTTAAGTGTTGGAGTAGCTGATCTAGCATTCTACTTTACTCTTTTAACAAATCTCCAAATATCTTACTATCCCGAGGAGCAGGAATAATTTTAGTGTGAATGAACTGATTGTAAAGAAACTTTCACGACTTAATACTTTGGAACACTCGTATCTCGACCTTTTTAATTATTGAACGCTTCCTATCTGGATTTAACTGCGTTACTTCAATTAACAACTGTAATTTATGTTTGACAACTGAAATTCGGTTGCCTTATCAAAAATTCAATAGTCACAACCAAAATAAACCAAATAGGGATATTTCATCACGTCCGTCCTCAAGGTAAAGTTCTTTATGAACACTTATTTCAATTGTTTGAAATCCTCCTCTTTCTTAAGTATTTTGTTTATCGCATCTCCTAGAGTGATAAATGCGTTCCATTCTTTTAGAATGTATTCCAATATGGAATTTATCAGTTACCACTCCAATAAGTACACTGCATTCTCCTCTGAGTAGTGAAAATAAATAGCGAGCTTTGATACTAGTATCTGGATTTTTGGTATGTTTAGTAATCATATAATCAGTGTATAATTTTAGTTCATTATCAATTAACCCAACTTGTGAGTAAAAACAAGTATATACACCACACCAACCATACAACTGTAATGCGCAGACAAAGCCAATTAAATTGTAGTTGTTGTTGTAGATACACTTCTAAAAATAAAACAAAAATAAATAAAATTTTCTAACGTGGGTTGTTTAAAAGGATTTATGGCATATAATACACAACATAACTAGTGTATTTCAACAATTGGTGGTTACTTTGACAATAAAATGGTATTCAGTTATAACTGATATGGCAACTATATTTATGCCCCATCAGCTGTTAAATTTATTGACAAAACAAGAGCAGCGACAATGATGGGAATGTGCCAAAAGTAACCTAGCCTTTATGCCAAAGCCATCAAACTTCACTGATATTAATAAAAACCGTGTTAATATAATCCAATTAATATGACTTTGAATATTTTTAGCAGTGTATCGATATAAAAAGCGACACATGCGCGTAATATGGATTTATATTTTGGTTTGTTCCTGAACAGCATCATAATGTAACCGATAATTATGCAAATGTTTAATGCATATTCAGTCAGTCGAACTGAAAGACAGACAGACATACATACATATCATCTGACAGTCGGACAGACATACAGGCGTGCATAAATAAACAGCAACAATAATCCCATGACTATGCAATGTTTAACAACTTTCGTTTGCAATCTTTCAGGCCATATTATGGTCTTTGTTGTTTAATTAATATTAATTTGTTTTTTTACATTTATATAGCTGGCTTTTTCTTTTCAGTTTTTGTTGCTGCTAGTGTTGTTGTTCCTGAATGCGCGTTGTAAACAACCATGCTAAACCATTTCAGTTCGGTTGATGTTGGCATTGGTGTTGTCTGATGACTAAGGCCTTTTGTTGCACAAAGTATTTAAAACAAAACATTTTGATCATCCTGATTTTTGCATGTGTCACACGTAGTGTTCTTATTTTGGATTTTTTGTTTTGTGTAATATACAGAAATTTAGTTTAATTAAATCTAAATGACTGGGCAAATAAGATTTTATGCCCTAAAAACGGAATAGAAATAAGTTTTAAAATGACTTATCCACTTTGTTGTCTCAGCTCAGTGTAACGTAGGTAGACCCTTTGAGAACAGTGTACCTTTGTTATAAACCTAAGCAATTAACTCTTTTCAGGATGTTATTTTATAGATTGGGTTAGGGTTAGATTGAAACGAGGAAGGGCTATTTGCCCTTCATGATTATCCAAGGAAAGGATGACATATCGTACACCTATGCCAGAGAATTCGAAAATGTATGGGATTTTGAAGGTTAACGGAGACCAGGCCAGCTCGCCCGCCCTTTTACCGACGGTGTCTGAGTACTCTTATCAAACCCACACGCCCCCTGCCAGAATGAGTGCACATTGAACTCTCACCGTTCAAAATTATCTTTAATTTCAAAGACTTCATCGACAGAGCCCTAACAGTAACCTGACTATCAGTAAAGAAGATTGCATTCCCAGTTAAAACCGAATGCATTCCGTTAAAGCCACAAACTCCGCCTGTAAAACGGTATTGTAGCGAGGGAGCAGGAATCGCATTCCTATATCCACATCCCCACCAAAGAAGCCTAATCAAGTTCTTCCGTTCCGTTTGAAGCCCTCCCTGGAGAAATGAATTAACTTCATTTCCGGTATAAGAAAAATGCCATTTTGCCAATACATGTTCCACCACCCTGTCACAATGTGAAATGTGGGTATGCAGGCCCCCAAGAGACCACTCTCCAAGCACCGTCAGTCTGCAAGTGATGCCTTATACTTGATCTGAAGATCTATCGGTTTGATGGAGAGTATTACTCTTAAAGATGTCAATCCAATCGCGCCGCTAATGTCCAGATAACAAACCGCTGAATCCTTTGGAGTTTTAGCATGTTGTATTTCATCAGAATCGAAGGCCCCCACACATTGTTGGTCTGACAATAGATTAAGGTACAGTTTTTAGGATGTATATTATTTTTAAAACTTCTTTTAACGCCATTTGTAACTGGACTGTTGCTTTTAAAAAGTATTTTATTTGAATAAAGACAAAAATTCTAAACGAGAAAAAGTTGTTTAATCAAATATTTATTAATAATTTTGAAAATGAATAACATAATTTGTTTTCCGTTTAACTAAACTAAGTTTAACTGATAAGTTTAACTGATATATCGTTAAATTATTTAGCACTGAATTGAAATTTCCAGTTAGGGATTCCTTAGTAGATCTTAATTGTAAAACAGTTCATTAATATATTGAAGATATTTGTTTCAATGTAGCTAGAAGATATTAGGCAGACCTATAAATTCCAATAATTTTTTTTTATAATCATTGGAGACAACACAATTTCTGGTGACACAACAGAAATTAAGTGGTCACAATCAAAAAATTCTGCTGCTGCAATCAAACAAATCCATTGTAACAAATTCGGTTATGAGCGCGCATTTTTTGTATTAACAAATCTAATGCACTATCGGAACTGTTTTATTGTTTGGGTGCTGGAAATGACAACTCGAATATTTTTCTAACACCATCACTACAGTTGAGACAACATCGGTTGATACTTTTGGAACTGAATATATTAAGTCGCTGTACTTCGGTTAAGATATCAGTAACATAAGATAATCTGGCTCTTTAAACCAAATTTAACAAATCATTTAGAATGAAACCTATTCCCGCAGTATTTTTGTAATACTTTCTTCAGTTTAAATTTCATAATTTTCTTGCAATTAAGAATGAAACGCCATCAATTTAAATATGCACACGCACGTAACTATTGCATGTTTAGATTTGTGACAAATGCTATTAAATTTTCTATACCTAAAAATTAAAACATAATAAACATTTATATTGGGTTAACACTTATTTATATGGAAAATATTATATGACTGAGCGCCAGTACTATTATATAGTCAGCACTTGCGAGGAAGGTCACCCGACGCGGAATCACAGATCTTAATGAACTTTGCATATGTAGTAAAAGGAGACAAATTTAAGTACCCGAATTTTACTAAAGGCTTAAAATTTAATTTAATTTTTCATTTTATTAAGTTTTTTTCATTCTATTTCAAAGAAACTACAGACAAATTGGGTATCGAGTATACATAGGTGTTTTGAAGACAAATTCTCTGGAATCTGAAAACATGAATTTTAGATAATAGCGAAAGAATGTGTTTTGAATAAATTTAAATGGTATTTTGTTAAGGAGTAGTAATTGGGTTAAGTTAAAAATTATGTGCATTAATGCTTATTTAATTAATTATTTTTTTAAGCATTAAAAACTAAAATTGGTTGCGAGAAATTCCCCAAACCACTCACGTGCCACAGACCATTAAACCTTTGAAATTTAAAATTGTCATTAAAATTCAGAAAATATCATTTGAAGTTTAAAAAATCAGAAAATATCAATTAAATTTCATAAAATATCTATCGAAGTTCAGAAAATATCAATTTTAATTTAGAAAAAAAAAATATATTACTATACCCGAAATTCCCTTTGATATTCTGAAGAATTCATGTGTATTCAGATAATATCAATTAAAATTTAGAAAATATCAATTGTAATTCAGAACATCGCATTTAAAATGCAGAAAATTGCATTTAAAATTTAGAAATAACCAATAAAAATTCATGTGGAATATCTTATATTCAATTGATGGTCTTTTAATTTCAGTTGTTATTTTCTGAATTACAATTGATATAAATTTCTATTTATATTTTCAAATCGAATTTTATGAATATACAATAATTTTATATTTCCTAAAATTCATTTAATATTTTCTGAATTTCAGATTATATTTTCTTATTATTAATTTATATTTGGTGAATTTCAATTGATAGTTTCGAAGCATCAATTGATAGTTTTAATATTTCAGTGATTATATTTTTTAAATTTCAAATGAAAAATCTGAAAATTTAGTTGAAGATTTCTGAATTTCAATTGATTTTTTTATTTACTGCTATCGAATTTCAAAGAGCAATTGTGAGACTTCACACAAACAAATCTCTTAAATTCCTCCAATTAAAAATTTGGTTGAATATAAAAGTTACATTCAATTAATTTTGTAATTGATTTAATTAAAAAATATTCAATCATGTGAAAGTTTTAATATTAATGATTTTTTAATTGAATCAATCCCAAAATTAATTCTTTATGGCAATGGACAAAACATGGCTCCATCACTTTACCCCGAAGTCACATCGACAGTCATCCGTGTGGACTACATGTGATGAACCAACTCCAAAGCGTGGAAAGACGCAACATTCGGCTGGCAAGGTTATGGTGTCTGTATTTTGGGATGCACATGGAATAATTTTTATTGACTACCTTGAAAAAGGAAGGACCATCAACACCGACGAAATCGTCGGAAAACGGCCGCATTTGAAGAAAAAGAAGGTGCTGTTTCACCAAGACAATGCACCGTGTCACAAGTCAGTGAAAACGATAGCGAAAATCCATGAATTGGGCTTCGAATTGTTTCCTCATCCACCATACTCTCCAGATCTGGCCCCCAGCGACTATTTCCTGTTCTCAGATCTCAAAAGAATGCTCGCTGGGAAAAAATTTTTGTCAAATAAAAAGGTGATCGCCGAAACTGAGGCCTATTTTGAAGCAAAGGACAAATCGTACTATAAAAATAGTATCGAAAAATTGGAGGGTCGCTATAACTATGTTAAATAAAACTATGTTAAATAAAAAAATAAAAACTAATTTTGCCAAAAAAAATGTGTTTTACTATGGTAGGCCGGGAACTTTTCAATTGACCTTTTACTTTACCCCTTGCATGATCGAATTTTTATAAAAATTTCTTAAATTATTTTGCGCGGCTTAAAATTCAAAATTCCAAACTAAAATTTGGAAAAGCTATATTCAAAACTAAATTTCTTATATTACAGATATGCTCTCAGACAACAACATAACCCTTTTACCCTCCCAAATTTGAGATTGGGCCTACTTATCCACCCATATCTACTATTTCTGTGTATTGGGAATATAAAATATCATTTTCAATTTGTGTTTCAATTCGTATCGCCAATATTATCCCTGCGGGAAAAAAGGGGTCAGTTGGGAATTGGGACCTGTCCCGGGATAGGTGAAAACTGAACCGGTTTCGAAAAAACATATCACGAGATAGGTGAAAAGAGCACCGGTCCCAAAAGTACCTATCACGTGAGACAATTGACCCCCTCACAGAGGGCAATTGACCCCCTCCTAGGACAAGCGCATGTTAAAGTGATTGGTCCCGTGACCGGTCCCTATCACAATGAACCGGTCATGTGGCGTGTCCTGACATAGGTCCTTTTCCCGCAGGGATGTTATGCTGCTCACAGACGAGGGACCATTAGTAGGAACATTTGTTTCTACTAATGTTTAATTTTTTAATACAGACGATGGAACCAAAAAATGACTGAAGCACAATTGTCACCATTTTCATCTCTGTTTTATTTTATTTATTCCGCGAATTGTAAAAGCACCGCACACAACGACTGCTCTCAACGAAATAACAAAGAAAAACGGTAAACAGAAACATAAAATATCAAAAAATTTTAAAATCTGAGGAACCAAAAAAAAAACGAATTTTAACAGGAAACATTGCCACACACGAAGGAACATTAATGTCCGTAATTTCAAGCAATAGATACCGGTGCCCAGATATCTATTGGTTTTTTTTTTTTGTCTACGTGGTAGGTAACTAAGCTTGAAATTATGGGCATAAGTGGAACATGCCCTTGCTTCAACTAATGTTCCTTTGTGTGTCGGCAAATGCGAATTGCCCATTCATTTCATGCTATTTCTAAGAAATTATTGAAGATTTGGTGCAATTTTGTTAAGATATGTATATATTTTGACCCAATAAATACACATATACTTTTATATTTGCTTCAAGTCAAATTTGACTGACATAACATTTCAATTCTTTAATAAGTTTTTGAGGAGTGGAAAATAAAAAATTCTAAAATAAGTGACACTCTAATTTTTGTATTTATTACCCAGCAAAACTTTTGTAATGAGTGCGATATTCTCATGCGTTACCTTGTAATGATAGCTTGTTACCTTTTTCATTATTTGCAAGCATAAAGTAATAAGTTACTGATTATTGATTACGTAATATATGATTTATAAATGTCAAGTAATAATTGAAATATTTTTGAAAATCTATTTCTAGATACATTACTTTGTGTTTTTTTTTTTGTATGGAAAAGGGTAATGTATGTTTGTTTTGACAACACTAGCGAAAAAACGAAGCGCAGGAATTCATTTAAGTTTAAAGCAATCAAATATTATATGTGTCGATAATTCAGTGAGTAGAGTTCTTGGCTGGCAACCAGAGTTCCCTGGTTCGATTCCCATCATGACCACATTATTTTTAATAACATTTAAAATATTTGTGACAATTTTGTTTAATAAAAATTCCTCTTTTTCAAAAGACTATTTTTAAACACATTACTTTTTCATCACTTTTTCTATTTTTTATATAACATTACATTATCACCTCTAAAGTAATGGGTATATACATTACTTTGATGCTCATCGCGTGTAAAATTCATCAGCCCCTATGGCTACACATTACTTTACACATTATTTGGTAATGTGTGGTTTTGCTGGGTAGTATATAACATATTATAAATGACGCACAATGTCCTATATACCAACAACTATTTATTTAACAAATATGACATGCGTATGGTAAAAAAATGCATTTTTAAAACAATAATTTCACTAATTTACGTTTATTGTACTCGTATTTGACCTTTGGAACGAAAATAAAATTAAAGTATAAAAATAAAAGTCCTATAAATAAATAATTTAACGTCTTTAATTAAAATATATGCAAATGTGCACGAAATCTGTAGAACTTGTTGTAGTTTGTGTAAAATTATTTGAAATTTTCATAATAGTTAGAATTTTGTAATCTCAAGTAAACCGTTTAAAATATACATCGACAATACAGTTTTCTAATGATATATAAAGCAAAAATAAACTAAGGTGTTTGGAATTCCAACCTTTTTTAAAAACGCCATTTGCACTTTTAAGATCTAAGTGTGAGCATAGCCTAAGTTCGATATAAAAGTGCATATTGCTTTTATGATTCCAAGATGGCTTCTTTATTTTAGCGGAACAGGTCTTTAATAAGTTTCTTATTAAATTACATTCTGCCCATTAGAATTCTGTCCTCTAAAATTGTTTTAAGTCCAATTATCATTTTTGTCACTTCCTCTCCAACCACTTTTACTAACTAATGGTGGTTTTTCTTTGTTTACCAATTTAATATTCTAAATAATAAGGTCAAAGCATTGTAGGTTCTATTAACATTTATAGTTTTTATTTTTTTAAATAAATGTGACAATTTTAAGCCAACTGAAAGAATAACCAACTTAGCTAAATAAATAAGAAGAATAGTGACAGACATGCATGCATGTAACTCTTGCCAAAATGCAAATTGCTTTAAATTATTGTAATTAGTGTATATCATTAGTTATGATTTTGAAATTTAGATAAGAATTGATTTTACAAACTACTATAATTACAGTTACTTTCGAAATTAACAGAAATGATAGTTCAATCAATTATTGTCTCATATTAGAATTAAAATGTCATATATTTAAATCAAGTATGATTCTAGTTAAAATTACCTTTTTCGTTTTTAAATTAAGATTTAAATTTAATATTTTATTTTTGCATTTTAAAAATAAGTAGAAATATATTAAAAATTAAAAAAATTTCCATGTTGTTATAGTATATTTTTTTTAGGTATATTCCCAATTATGTGTGTAACTATATATGTACATATAAGGCTTTCCATACCAACTGTCCCGTTACAGAAAAAATTATGCCGTATTAATGACAAACTTGCAGTATCCTTTATGATACGAATAAAACATGGAACAACTTTAAAATTTTTTCTAAAAAGTGGGCGACGCCTCGTGAAATATTGTTTTTAACATATAATTTATTATAATTTAATGAAATTTGGGAAATACTGAAATAAACTATGCCCATTAAGTTTAATATGGCCAATCTTAAAAGCATAAAAAAAATCTAAAAGAATTCAGAACTAGTACTAAATTTTTAGTGTAATAGAAAACACAATTTATTTAAAAATCGACATATTTAAAAAAAAAAATCAAATCATTTTCCATCGATTCAAAAAGTTTCAGCGTGCCACTTGTCTTTGTTTTAGAGAAAATATTTGATAAATATTAATATTTTTGTGTATGCAGTATTTTCGCCTGATTCAAGATCATAAAAATATTTAAAGGACAAGTGAACGTGTAAATAATAAATTGATACGTGGGTGGGTGGGTCGAATGTAACGAAAATGTACAAAAATTAATTTCGAGCCTCCGGATTTTTTAAAATAGGTAATTTTCCAAAATATTCGTGAATGTGTAACCCCCCACCCCCCCCTTATCTAACGCTAAACGTTTTCGGCTATTTAAAATTTGGGATTGCATTTTGTCAATTTTCACAACAATTTCGTCAATTTTACCAAAAAAAAGGCGATAAAAAAAATAAAAATGTACGTAAGCGCCCTCTGGAGGCTCTAACAATAAAAATAAATGTCAAAAATGGATTCCTTGACTCAAAAACCCCCATTTAAACATACACTTAAAAAAGTTAAAATTCAGTTAAAATAACTGAAAATATCATTTAAAAGAAATGATATTTCATTTAAAAACCGGTCTACATAATGTTCATTTAAATTAAATGCCATTTGTTACTTATTTTTAAATGTTGATTAATCAACTGACACATCCGTAAGAAACAAATTGTATAATCAGTTAAAATAAATGTCAAAATTTTACCTACCAATCCTTAAAAAATAAATGTTTTTTTTTCATTTATTTGAAATTATTTCATTTATTTGAAATTATTTTTGTTTTTTTATATACTCGTACAATACAAAATGTATGTATGCATATGAAGCTATAAACACTTTTTGTATGAATGTGCTTGTATATGTATGTGTGTATGCTGAAGTTTTTGTAATTTGTACTGAAAAATTTTGTATATATACAACCAATTTAAATAAAAAAACAAATTGAAATTTTTTGAATATTTTTTTTTTGAAACAGACAGCAAACAAAATTTAAATTTGTAATAACTGTTACGGACACAAATAAACCAAATGATAAATGATAGTAAATCATTTCGAATAAATGTATAAAAAAGTTAATATAGATATTTCTTTGAAAAATAAATGTTTTTTCCTTTATTTTTAAATGGAACGGAAAACTTTTTTATTAAACTACAAACAGTTAACTACATAATATTCTGAGTGTATTGCTAGAGAAAATTTTAAAATATCCGGGGTCTCAAAGTTCAATTTTTGACCTATGGTTTCTTCGGTAAAGTTTCTTGAAATTACCTATAGACCTAGAACCGCGATGCCTCTTTGTCGCAAAAAAATTTGACTAACTCTAGTATACATACAAGGATAATAACTAATTAAAAAATAAATATTTGAATTTTTATTAAATATTTTCTATACACAATATTCAACGAATATTTTCTTCAAAACGAAGCTGATTAATACGCTGAGACTTTCTAAGTACATATAAAAACATATTTGTAGAATTTTTTGTAGAATATACGAAACTTTTGTATATTTTATAAAGTTCAGTTTAGTCAAGAATTGACTAATTTTCAGAAACTAACGGAAACTTTCCAATTTTTGTTGTTGTGACTTTTAGCAACATAAACCGTATTTTTAAAAATATTTTCTATTTAAAAATACCTTGAACAATTCAATTTAATAAAAATTACAAAAAAAAATCGTAGATATCGAATATTTTACGAAATAATTTTTTGGTGAAAAATAACGAAATATTTCATACAATGGACGTACACAGAGCAAACAGATTCATTATGACAAACGAATTTCTTGCCAACCGATGGGTTTGCTTGCAGCAATCGAATTATTCTTGCGTCAATTCAAATATGTTCTCACCGAAATTCTATTATATTAACTAAGTTTATCAATGTCAATATGATAAGTTTGACATTGATACGATATAAATTTAATTTTCTTAAACTAAAAATTTGGCATGGAAAGCCTCATACGTGAGTACTTCGAACTTTTAAATGGTTGGTTGGTAGGTTGAATGCTGTAATAAACGATTAGCTTGTTTTTATAAAATATTTACTTTAAACACGAAGGACAAATTTGTAGGATTGAAATTATTAATATGTATGATGTTACTTACTTGTGTTTTTTTAATGGATGAAAATATGTCCAATACAGACACACACACCAAATGAACATTAGGGCGGATCGAATTTGGTCTTTTGTGGACAGTTAAAAAATATAAATTTGGAAAGTCTTTATCAAATCGGAATTGTTAAAAATCGATTTTTTAAACATTTAAGTATTTTGGTCTGCTGAAACTGAAGTCACGAAAGTTCCATCGGATCGAGTTTGCAAGTAGTAAGCCTTTCTGTTAATCTCTGACTTTATGGGTCAATGTTGCAAGTAACTTTTTTGAAATGTTTTATATTTTTATGGATTTAAATTTGGTAAATTTTCGTTAAAATAATGTATACAAAAATCGAGGTGTCAACTTTCCAAATCGATTCCATCCATGTGACCCATCGTTTTTTATATGAAAATAGTTTAAATGCTTCCAAATATTTGAACTAATTTTTAAGCTATAAGGAAAATTGTAAAAGAGACCATTTACGAGATGATTAAGGGATATTTTCCCTTCATGAGGGGTTAGAAAAATTCCCGCAACTCGGAATTGTGATCCGATTAAAATCTTTTGAGTTTAGATTCAACTTTAGGAGACCAAAATATTTTGTTTTAATAGAATTACGAACAAAAACTGTGTCGGGGAAGAAAATTCTTTCTTCTAAATGTAGCTTTTTTTCACAAAAAAATATTTCTTCATTTTCCACTGCGAACTGTTGGGAAAAAATAAATTTTTACCACCATGAGTGATTTTGAACTTTAAATTACCATCTTAGTTTTAAGAAATTTGCATACTAAAATATAATTAAACTAAGTTTAGTTCAGTAAAAAAATTTAGAACATAATTAACTCCCATTTAGTTTAAAAAAATGTGTAACTTAAAATGAGAAAGCATTTGAACTTAATGTGAGTTCACTTTTAGTAGTAGTGAAATTAACTAAATTTAAGAAAGCCATTTCTAAATTCAGTTCTTAAGACTACTACTTTCTAATTTTTAAGAATTGTTTTAGTTCACGCAATTAAAAACTTAAAGTAATAATTTTTTTTTATGTAATAATAAATTTTAATTTGATTTTAGAAACTGATGAACTATTTCTAGAAGAAATTTTCATGCAACTTAGTTCAGATAAATTTTAAAAATTTTAATAAAATATTATTTTTTGTTTTAAGTAAAAGTTTGCTAATTTTTGAGAAATAATAACCTTGGGTATAGGATTTTTTTTCTTGGAAAACGTTTAACTTATTTTCAATATTTTTTAAAAGAAAAACATTAAATTAAAAACAAACTTGTAAGTTTTCCTAGTTTAAGAGAAAAAGTATTATTAAAGAAAATAAATTAAAGTAATAATTAAAATAATTTATTGTGCATGATTGTAATTTTTGGTTCGTGATCGGTCGTGAGCGTGAGTTGATAATCTCTCACGTGTCCATATCTAATATTTACAGTCTTAAATATTGAACTTAAATATACATATTTTTAAATTTTGTTAGCAACAGATAAAAAATAATCGAATTTGCGCTTTTATGTAATAATTTTGTTTTCTGACTACAATACAAAATATCGCAAGCACATTTTATACATTACGTGGCTTTCCTATAATAGAAGTTGCGCCTACTAAACTTTATATTTATCTAAAGCACTTCAATTAAAATTTAAGCTTAAAATACCATAAAATAAACTTGACATTTGAATTTCTAAATTTTTCTATTTTCCAATAACAAGAAATGTGACTGTGATATTTTGTATTTTTGCAACAATTTCTCTTAGTTAGTTAATTTAAGAAGACAAAGGACCGCCAGTGTTCTTTAGTCATTGATGCCGTGTTTAGCTTAGGGCTTCCGTTTTTGTAGTTCTCTCAAGCATAACCATTAATTAACTACGAAAAGGATCAGGATATCCTGCAGTACATTTTTTTAATTTGTTTACATTTTTGCAAATTAAATTTATAATTTATTTATTTATTAAATACTGCTATATTTATTTATTAAATATTTATTTTATAAATACCATAATTTTTAATTAAGGTGTTTAAACATATTGTTTCTTACCAGAATTTAACAAATAAACCCCTGAAGAAATTGGAAAAAAGCCAAAGAAACGTCGAATTAAATATGAAATAAATTGTGTTTTTTTTTTAAATAGAAAGAATTGACTAAATTAGCCCGAAGGGAATCCCTTAATAAAAAGAATTAACAAGAAAATTCGTCACTGAAAAACAACTAAAAAACTAAATAAAAAAAAAATTTTATTTATATTTTAAATACATATGTTAAGTACAATTTAATTTTATTTAAAGACAAAAATGTATAGAAAAAAGCTTGTTAAAAGCAGTGTCCTCACAAAGCGGAAGTCCTCCGAAATCGGAAAAATACTTATAGTAAAATATATTAACTTAACTATAAAAACAGTTGCATTTTTATTTGAAAATTTTGTATCAAATTTAAGGATTATTTTCACTTAAAAGAAGGACTATTTAACTAGAAATATTTTCTTATTTTTAGGGAGTTAAGTCCTAGTTTTTAGTAAAAAAAATTATCTAATAAACTTAAAAAAAAAATAAATTGTTCTTTAAACCTAGGAAACATTTCCTAACAGTAAAATTAAAGATTAAATATGAACTAATTTGGAGGAAATTTAACTGTTTTCTAATAAAAATTTAGTTCTCAATAGTAAAATTTTTCTGTAATTTTTACCAAATTTGTAGTAAAATTTGTTTCTTAATTTCAAGGACATATTTATTAAATATTGGTAAAAAGTATTTTTAGCGCCGTCTTCATTTTAACTTTTCCTCCAATTTAATTTTTCTAAATTCTAGTTCATTTTTTATTTATTAGAAGGAAGAATTTCTTCGGTAATGCTTGTCTTTTAAAAAAATTTTTGTTTTTTTTTTTAATAAGAAAGAATGTAGCAATACTTTTCATGAAAAAAATTCGATTTAGAAAAAAATTTCGATTTTCAGATAAAAAGCGAAAGTCGTAGATCAATTCCGATTTGGCTGAAACTTTCTAAAAATATTTTTTACATCTATCCACACCTTGTCTAAACCTGACTTAAGTGTGGTGCTTACAAAGGCCGAAATCGAGCCATACTAATTGACATATAGATAGTTTTTTTTTTCAGAAATAAATAAATAAAAAACAAAATGTTGTCATTCAGGTACTATTTACAAACTTGAATTATCCTCTTTGCCTCTTTCTTGTTGGTATGTGTTTTGGATGGACCAGACCTTTCAGCTACATTGTTTTTTGTACATTTTGGCTTGTGTCCAGTTAGGTGGTTATGCAAACCATAATATTTACTACACACTTAATCAGGTCTGTTGCTGTTTTCGTGCATCATTAAGATTATGGTTTTAAGCGACAACTAACAAGAAAATTAAATAAAACATTCAGGTACATAAAGTGAGACTAGTAACATCATTAAAAAAACGCGTTAATAGGCTATTTTTAGTTTGCCTGAAAAATATTTTGTTATTATGAAAAGTTGTTTACGAAAAATGTGTAAAATCAGTTACACATAAGATTTTATAAAATAACAAAAAAACTTTAAACTTTTAGTTACCTTACAAAAAGTTGGGAAAATATATTAACAGCCTTATGTATAATGAAAAATTGGCATGAAGTTAGCATAGAGTTGAATTATAATACTCTATATAGCAAACGGCTAAACTCTTGTTAGTCAGTTGCCAAATATATGCCAACTTGTGAAAAACAGCTGTTCAGTGTCAACATTTTTTCATAAACAAAATAAAAAGTAAAATTTTTGTGTGCGGAAATAAAAAAAATGGAAACTAGACTTTTTTTGAAAGTTAATGGTAACTTTTTTCCTTTATTGGAGTATCACCTTCTGTATCACACGTTTCATCATTCGGTTTTATTAAAACGTCTTGAATACTAAAATTAATTTCTTGTGTGGATGTTTCGTTCACTTGCGAATTGCTGTCGTATACATTAAAATCTATTTCGAAATGCTTGGGTAGTCTTGAAACCAGCTCCTCTTCCACGCTACTTAAAGGCTTAGGAGCAGGGCCTCCACGTGTTCGCTTTGTTTGTCTGATAAAATCAGAGTTATTTGTCTTTGCAAAAGACTTTGTTTTGCGCCACTGGTTTTGGATTTGATCCAGCGTTCTGCTGTGCGCTGAAACTTGATTAAACAGTTGATGAATGCTACTCCATGCCTCTTTCTTCTTTGTATTTGTGTTAGTGTCGATTCGTGCATCCTCAATAATTTCCAACTTGTCCAAAGCAAGTTTAGACAACAAATCCTAAAATGTTTGTTGGTTATTACGGAATAATACCATAAAAATACACTTTATTACTTACCTTTCCATACTGTTGCCAATTCGCCGATCTTTTTGGCTTTTCCATGGTTGAAATTTAATTTATAATTATAATTTACTTAAATTTAATGCACTTTTGTGAAGTTAATTAAAATTTATGAAATTTATTTTGTTATGTAGGGAAAAAAGAAATGTCAAAATCGAGGATGATTTAAGCAATTTTAGTTGTATATTTTTAGCAACATCACAGTGATGCCACACTGCATCATTAATTTTCAGATATTCTAGTTGGCAGCTCGTTGTACGCAGTGTATAAACTGTGGCTAATAAATCATTATACATTAGTTAAAAGATTGTTCAATCAAAGATATATTATTCACTTTATTCATTAAATTTCTAAAAAATAAATGTATTTTTTATTTTACTTTCAGATTTGCAAATAAGCCAGAGAAACGCACAAAGTTGATATTAAAATTATAGACTGATTTATCCTTTTGCAAAAGGATATCAATAATAATTGTAATCAAAATAACACTACATGAGCTAAAAGTTAACATATTTAATATAAATATAACAGTACCACCGTCAGAACTTAAACTGTTAACTTGAGCATACCGAAAATATAAATACAACGTCGAAAATATGTCCCGATCTAAAGAGAAAGTTGTCTCATCATTGCGAAAGATATTTAAAAGTAATACAACTAAAGATGAAACAGCCGAAGAGAAAAATCCTGAAGCGCAGGCAACAGTTAAAAAGCCTGCAGTTTTTCCGGAGTCACCGGGAAAACGTATAAGAAGATTAGATAAAAAGTAAGATATTCTTAACTATTCAAACAATTATATTTTAGCAAAATTTATTAAGAATCTTTGATTTTTAATAATTCTAATCTTTTGGTTTCAGAATTAAACCCATGTCAATAAATCCAGCTCCAGATTTTAGTGTTAGAGCCCGTAGACTTATGAAAGAATATAAAGAAATACAAAAAATACAAACTTGCAATAGTGATCCAGTGTTTACGGTACTAAAAATTAAAAAAAAAAGTATCTTCAGATTTCAGTTTAACTAAACCTTTTTGCCTTCCTTTGTTTCATTTTAGGTGGAACTTATAAATGATAACCTTTATGAATGGTATGTTCGTTTACACACCGTTGATCCCGATTCAAAATTAGCCAAAGATATGACGGAATTAAATGTATCCTTTATACTTTTACATCTGGCATTTCCCGATAACTTTCCATTTGCACCCCCGTTTATGCGTGTTGTTGAGCCGCATATAGAAAAAGGTTATGTCATGGATGGTGGTGCCATTTGTATGGAATTATTAACACCTCGTGGCTGGGCTAGTGCGTATACAGTAGAAGCTGTTTTAATGCAATTTGCCGCTAGTTTGGTTAAAGGTCAGGGACGTATTATGAGAAAAACTAAACATACCAAGGAATTTAGCAAGTAAGTAGTAAATTACTGTGTAAAACTATAAACTTAAAATAATGTGTTTGGTTGTTTTGGTTTTCCAGACGTAGAGCTGAGGAATCTTTTCGTTCTTTGGTTAAAACTCATGAAAAATTTGGTTGGGTTACACCGGCATTATCTGATGGTTAAATTGCTATATACATAACAAAAATTATGAGGTGGCCAACCTAAAGTTAACGGCATAAATGCAGAATTTATAAAGGGTATGTTATCTTGATTATTTTGTAAAAATTCTGTATTGAGGTTTATTGTTGATTTATATAAATTTTATATGCGATATTCTTCGTTCGGTTTAAGATCATGAAATAGTAGAGTTTTAAATGATATCGGTAAATTCGTGGTATTTTCTGTCAATCCTCTTTATTAGACACTATCCGAATGGAATTGATTTTCTGGTCAACTGTGACGTTCATCAACATTCTTCGCGTCTTTTAGTGTCAATTGTTAATATCTCTTATTTAACTCAAAACTTAAATGGAATTAAGTATATGAGAAATAATCAAAGTTGATTTATTGAGTTAATATAAAATTTACTTACTTTCTTAAGCTGTGTTTAATAATATCTATTAATTACATATCGCTCAATTGCTGATAGCTGATTGGACATGTTAGCTCATTTGCGAGAAGAGCGGCATAACTCAAAAAAGCGATTCCGAGATAAATGCAATTTAAAGTTTTCAACTGGTCTTAACTGCAAAGAAAAGTAAAAAATGCTTTTAGTCGCCACTTGATATGATATGTTTTTAGTTGATATGTTTTAGGTAATGGTGTGACCCATAATTCTGCATCATCAACTCAAAAATCTAGTTTTTTTAAGTTATGCCGGTATGTCCAATCACCTATCAGCTGATATTGGAAAATATGTACAGGTTGGTTGAAAAGTTCCTGCGCTCGAAATGAAAGAATACTGTTTTTGTTACGAAATATATTTTTTTATTCAATACAATCTCCTAGAAGCTCAATACTCTTGTTTCAATGATCTTCCAATAATTTTATCCAATCCTTAAAATGGTTTTCCGGAAGCTTTGAAAAATAACCGTCTACGGCTGCTATGACCTCTTCATTCGACGAAAAATGCTTTCCACGAAGGAATTATTTGAGATTTCTGAAGAGATAGTAGTCACTGGGAGCCAAATCTGGTGAATACGGTGGATGTTCAAGCAATTCGTACTTTAATTCTTTGAATTTAGCCATCGTCAAAACACTTTTGTGAGCAGGTGCATTGTCTTGATGAAAAATGATTTTTTTCTTCTTTAGACCAGGTCTTTTCTCACGAATTTTTTCATCCAGCTGATCCAAAAGGCTGCAATAATATTCAGAGTTGATTGTTTTACCTTTCTGAAGACAATCAATCAACAAAATTCCTTTTGCATCCCAAAAAACTGATGCCATAACCTTCTTTGCTGATCGTTGTAACTTCACCTGCTTTGGAGCTGAACAACCAGCTTCAGTCCACTGTAAATGTGCTTGTTTCATTTTAGGATCATGGTGATAGATCCAAGTCTCATCCATAGTTATAAAACGACGCAAGAAGTCGATTTTATTCGGCTTAAAACGCTCCAAATTACGCTGAGAAATTTGTTTTCGATCCAGTTTTTGTTGAATTGTTAATGTGTGCGGCACTAACTTTCCAAACAGTTTTCTCATACGTAATTCTTCATGTAAAATATGGAGTACTCGTTCCTCTGAGATGCCTATGGCATAAGCAATTTCAGGCTTAGTCAAACTTGAATCTTCACTAACCATATTATGTACCTGCTCAATGATTTCTGCTGTGGTTTTTGGTCGTCCTTCGCGTGGATCGTCTTTAAGGCTGGTACGACCACGTTTAAATTCACTAGCCCAAAATTCAACGGTGCGTTTTGAAGGTGAGTACTCCTTATACACTTCTAACAATTGTTCATAAATTTCCTTTGCTTTTAAACCCTTTAAAACATCTAATGACTGCACGATATTCAAGTTTTTCCATATTAAAAAAATCAATGACACGTCAACTTCAAATGGCTTGTAAACATAGAAAGAATTGACAGAATGACTTGCAACTTTACATGTCTTCTCAGGATAGTTATACCAACTCGAGAAAAAAAATTGGAGCTAGCAGTGTCATCTCTTGGTGAGCGCAGGAACTTTTCAACCAACATGTAATTGTTTTTATGTGTGTCTTTGTCGTAAATACAAGGTTTAGAGGAGAAACAATTAACAACCTAAACAATTCGGTTTTACGTTTCCAATTGCCCGAAAAACAGTATAATTTTTTAAAACTTCAAATAACTAAGCTTCAGAATTGATGGACGAAAAATAGAATCAAAACCGAAGTGACTCTTTGATAATAGTAATGTGTCAGTTGGTTAAGACCTGAATTATATACCCTCGTAAAAAAAATTAGTACACAGATCTGTTAAACGTGTTCTAGTTCAGTTGAACAAATTTGTTCTGTTATTTTCATTTAAATCAGTTTTTAAGCTAAAATTATTAGTTATCTCATATTACCACAAGAACTTATTTTAGTTGTATTTAAAATAATTTTTTATTCTATTGTAATATTCACTAATTTGTATTTCCTAATTTTAAAAATTTTCCAATTAATATCTTAGTTTCTTAAGAATTCAATCCTTTATTCGATTTTCAATTCTGATTGGCTATAGCATTCGAACTACAATTTTCGAATGGAAATTAATTCTTAGTTGGTATCAATTGAATTAATTTTAAAAGACTTCATTCGTTTTTCATCATTCGATTTGTCAATCACTTAATTCAATCGTTGGGAATTCAATCAATTTTCAAGTTTGATTTCGATTGAGTAAACTGCATAATTAATGCATACGTGTCTTGTTTGTGGACGAACGAGCACGAAAGAAACACGAGTTTTCATGCATGTTTTTGACATTTCTCTTTGCACACATATGAAATCTTGTTTTGTTGCTTCAGTTACATTCTGCTTATAAATTGGAAAGTTTTTTTTTTGTGGTCTTTTAATCGGATATTTCAATAGCCAGTTCTGTTTTATCAACAATATATTTCAATATTTTTTCTTTATTATAATCGTCCAAAAATGTATTTAAAATTATTTCGAACAACTTAAAAACTTGTAAAATTTTTTACACCTTTTTTAACTAAAGAGGATTTTTCGATTAAACCTCCAAAAAAATCAAGAGTTGGTGCAAGCAAAATTCACCGTATAAATGGACATGACTTGCGGAAAAAAGGGGAAAAAGCTGAAACACACCCTTGAACAAATTCAAAAAGATATACAAAATGTATATAAAAGTATGCAAAAAGTACCAAAAGTACCAACACTTCATAATCGTTTTACTTGGCAGCACTCTTTTAAAGATGTGGGAATTTCTCTTAAAAATTATTTATTAAATAATGTAAATTTTCTTTTATAAACAAGAAAAAATATAATTAAATACTATAAAAATAAATAAGAATTAAACTTAATTCATTGATAAAATAAAACATTTTTTTTGAATTTTTTATTTTAATTTTAAAAATTTCTGACGTGAATACCGTTATTATTGCTCAAATAGATTCTCACTAGACATATCATTACATATATTAATGGCTTTGTCAAAGGTGTGCTCTTCGCTTAAAAAATGTTAGAAATAAGTCTGCAATAATGGTTTTTTAGGACCTAAGTTCTGTGAACGAGTCGGTATGTGTACAAGTATCAAAGAGAGTAAGTATACCAACCAAAGTGGGGAGTATTTACATATAAACAAAATTGGGAAAACGTATCGAGAAGTAAAACATTTCCCCTTAAAGGCAGATTGGTTTCTCAATTTGCTAATATTCCATTTCAACACAACAATTGCTGTGTTTATGCGAGAAGCTATCAACGTTGGCTTTTGTCATTTCCATACAAATTTGACATAAGTAACGTTAAGCGTTAACACTAAACGTTGGCTTATCTCAAATTTATATGGGTATGACATAAGCAAACTTTTTTAGCTTGCCACATAAACACATTTATTATTTGGTTGTATTGTTTTTCTTATTAGATTTTACATTGCATTTATTTATTTTCTAAAATTACTATTTAACGTAATTGCAATAATAAAAAAATTTCAGAATTTTGCGATTTCTTTTCTTAATTTTTAATTATTATTTTTATATTTTCAGAATAAATTTTAGTGCAGAAATGATATACGATTTAATTGGAAATTTTACCAGTGACTTCAGATTATAAAATAAGTACAATTAAAATCTTTTTTTAACAGGTAATTAAACAATAAGTTTTATAGTAAGTAAATTTACTGTTAAACTGTTAACTTAAGTATGGTCACCTTATAAATTGTATATAGCGAAAAAATTTATTTTTTTTTTCAAATAAATTATTAACACAGTCTTAATGCAAAAAAAAAACAAACTGAAACAGCAAAACAAAATTAACTTAAATTTATACAATTTTCCTAGATAAAATCATAATTAATATTTAAGAATTCTCTTCATTTAAACAAAGAAAAATATACTTAAAAAAATATTTAGCCTCATCTAAAATGTGTTAGTGCTGCCATCTATAAGTTCTCTATGTATTATTTTATGGTAATGCCACGCCCCCTACAAATCTATTTGGATCTCCTTATCTAAAAACTTTGTAATAAAATAGGAAATACTCATTTGTGTTATATTAGGATATAAATAATATAGATAATTTGTATGTTGTACTACACCATTTCCAATTTTATTTTTTAAAAATGATCGATTTCACTATTATAAAAAAAATTTACAAACATTTTGTAAACAAAAATATTAAGTTCAATGAAACATTTTAATGTTATAAATTGATTTTAAAAATTTTCCATATTGTAGTGAGCTTTCAAAATTGTTTCATTGCTTCTTAGGCCCAGTGCGAGATGGCTAAATATTTTCTAAACTAAATACAAATTGACAAAAGGTTTGAAATTTCTTAAAAAAGCATTTGAATTTTTTTTTTAAATTTCATAGAAATTTGGAAATTTGAATTTAATTGAGATATTAATTTAGCACCGACCCTTAATATAAAATATATTTTTAAAAATATTTCAATTCTACTCAGTATTCTACTCAATACTCTTTAAAATTCATTCAAAAATACTGTTATATTTTCCTACCAATAAAGAGAGTTTTATTTTCATACATACCAAAATAAGCAACTCTGAAGGTTTTGAGTGGGAACTTTAAATATTAAGTATAATATTATTAAATATTTTGTTATTACTACCTGTACCGGTAAAAAGCTCACCAATATGAGGTAAATAACTTTTGTAGGTCTATCTTTATTTAAAAGTGGATAATAGGTACATTTTGAAATATAGTTGGAATTTTTTGGAAAATAATATTGAAAATGGTAAAACTATGTGTATTTAGTTTTTAACGTAAAAATAACTTTTCCTTCTCAATGTGAATGGCATACAGTAAATGAATTTAAGGTATTTTACTCTTCTTCTCTCTATATGTTGTATTAATTAATTATAATAATGTTATTCTTGCATCTAGTTAATAATTAAAATATGTTAATAAAAACAAGATAGAGAAGATAAAAAACAAAATTCAACAACCCTCCATGTCTAGGTATTTTACATAAATATAGTTTTTTTTTAGAAAACAAGAGATAAAGAAAGTAACAACATAAATTGCTCATTAAAACATGAAAAAAAATCGAAAATATGAAATATTTTCAGATAACAAATTAATAGACAAACATAGAAAACTGTGGTTTTAATTTTTAATTATTATACAATACAAAAAATATACATATAGTTTCCTAGGACCTCAAAATGTTCATATACAAATTGACTATAAAATGAAATAAATAAAATTATAATCTAATAAGTTCACTATGATTTCAAACTTATGTTAGATAATTTGATAAGTTTGACGACAAACCAATTAATTTTTGTGATTTACCATTATGTTTAACATAATTAATGTTTATTTAAATAAAATGAAATTATTTTTTATAATTTGTAATATATTTTGTACCTATAAAAATAATAAAAATTTTATTTGTTTAAGTTAATTTTTAAAATTTTCAGCAAAAATGTAATATAAAAGAAAATATTGATGTTTAAATATACATACACGTAAACACATATAAAACAATTTTGTTATTTAGTTTTTTGAAGGAGTAAAATATTGAATATATTAAGAGCTGCTTTGTGGTTTTCCACAGTACAGTAAATTGATAGATAAAATTTTTCTAGTAATGCAAAGTAAATTTCATTACCAGTAAATTTTTACTGATAACTGGAAAATGCAGTATTTAATTCCATTATGAGTAAAAATTCACTGATTACTGCAATGTTTAATACACTTGATATACAACGCAGTGTGCCCATGTATGGATCCTGAGTTTTTTTTAGAAGAGAGCCGTGTATTAAATTAAAATGTTATAGAAAACGGAAAACTAAGAATTTTGGTATAATTGTAAAAATATATAAATTTTTTCCGTTATCTTTGAACAACTCTGACAACATTGGTAAAACTGAGCCAAAAACAGTTAAAATTTGACAATTCATAAATTTTAAGTCTGGCAATATTTATTTTTTTGGTTTACCAACCCTGTTTTTGGTAGCAACTACAACCAGTCTTGCCAATTTTGACGATTTGTTTCTATTTTGACGACTTTTGATAGGAATGTGTGGCATGCATATATATTAATTCTATATCGAACAGTAGAAAGCTGGAATACGTGACAGTAGAAAGCCGGAATACGTTGGAAAACTGTCAAAATTATTTTAGACATCATTTAAAGTTTCACAAACATGAAATGCCTATTGACAATTTTGCAAAATATCATTTTTGAAAAATTACGAATTTTAATATGATATTTAATGTTAAAAAATCGATTTGAATTCTCGATTTCTAGGAAAGTATATTTTTTTATGATTTAAGCATTTTATCTAGAAACTGGCTGATGAGATTTCTATAAAATATATTTCTTTAAATTCTACTAAATTATGGTTTTCTTGAACACAGTTTTTGATATGCTTTGTGAAGTGAAATACTGAATAAGAAAAAATTACAATTTTTTAAACAGTCATGGAATACATTTTAAAAAATTACGGGTAATTAGTATTTAAAATTCATAGACAGTTATAAAAATCTTATTGCTGAGTTATGCGGCAAATAGATAGTCTATTTGCCGCATAACAAGTCACCAGCGCAAACTGACACAATCATAATAGTGTGTTAAAATCAAAACAGATTTTATTTTTACACAAAATTTAACGCATACGTGTGTAAAATTTACGTATACTATCACAACACTGTGCGGGTCACTTTTGTAGTATATTTGCCCTCACACATGAAGCTAAAATTTTTTAAAGATTTAGTAATAAAAATAGATTTTTAAGTTAACTTTTCCCTTTAATAAATACAAAATAAGTTTTGGATTGACAATTTTGTATTAGCTACTAAAATAGACGATTTTTCGAAACAATGGATTGACAGCATTGCCAATAACAGTTTTCTAAAACTGCTTTTGTTTAACAAATACAACAATTCCATGTTTTTTTTAACAAAGTCGTTGTTAATTTTTTTAATTGGAAATATTTTTAATAATTGTGTATATTTTAAACATTTTTTTAACGAAAAATTAAGAAAAAAATGTGCCAATTATTATATACTTACTCAAAAATCAAAATTTGTACAATTTTATCTGCTATAGCAAAAAAAAAAATGAAATTTAGTGGCTGTAGTTTTGTTTTTGTTTAAAAAAAATGGCCACAAAGTGTAGTGTTCTTTTAAAATTCTATACAAATTGCAAATGGAATGGTTAGTTCATGTTTTTAAAGTAATTTTAATTCAATAAAATAATGCATTCAAGTGTTAATAAGTTAAAATCCTGTTAATTAAAACACTTTGTGTAAAAAGTGTTCCTAAATTAAGGAGGCTCCCTCACATTTTGGACGAAATACTGCAAATTGATATTTTTAGGTATTTATATGAAAAAAAATATTTAGAAATCATATTTTTCATGAATAAATCATTGTTTTTGTTACAGAATTATATAATTGCCTGCATGTTATTTCTGGTTCTGCAAACAAACAGGGGTTTCTTTAAGTTTTTAGGTGGTGTTTGGCAAAACCTACCTAGTACATTGTTGGAAAAACTTTTCTTGTCACCTTTGTGTGCAAGTGTATCCATACATGTGAAATTATATGGTTTAATTAGTTTTGTCTTCCAATACAGCAAATTATAAATTTCAAAAGCCTTCTTCCTTAAGATCTTTGCCATAACAATTACGTCAAATTTGATTTCACCATTTCATTTGTAACAAAATAATATATTCACTGGGGACGCCATAAAGTTCAAATAACAGGGTCCTTATTAGAATCTGTGATCAGATATGTCCGTCCATGTTGTAATCCATCTATCCACAAGTATATTTAATTTAAAAACTTGTTATTTTTAAAAGTCTCTTTTGGAAAAAATAATAGTATTTGACAATGGAATTAGTTCGGAATTAACAATGGTTAAGATTTAACTTATGTTTGTTTTGTATTTTTCATTATCAAAAATATTGACCAGTAACTTCATGCAAATTGATTTGTTAAGAAGCATTCAGTCCATTTGAGGGGGCCTTTAGTGTTAAATATTAATATTTTGCAATGTGTAATAAATAGTGGAATAATCGAAAAATGTTGCTGACCTGATCTGTTGGTGTAAAAAACACGGTAAGTTAATCTTGATTTAAACACACAATTTATACTTCTATTTCAAAATACAGTGGATTTCCGATTTAACGAACTCTCGATTTAACGAACAGGCAAAATTTTACATTAGGTACTGTGTATAACGAATTAAAATCCAATATAGTACTCGATTTAACGAACACTTAATAAATACATATAAAAAATATGTATTGCCATATAGCTTTGATTTTTTCTTTTAATTTTTGATGAACACATCGTTAAATAAAAGTTTGAATTTTTTCAAAGCATTCGAAGACATTAATTTTACGAGATCTTCAAGAGGAAACATTCAACATTTTTTTAAAGAATCGCGAAAGCAAACGTCAATAACAAGTTTTTTTAAATAATTACTTTTTTAAATTTTTTATATATAATAATTCCTTTTTGATTAATTTTTTTATAAAATCCATTTTTTAGTAAAGCTCATATGACACTACATTTATTTTTTATTGGATTGATATTGACATATACTCATTTATTTTCGCACACTCATTATTTTTCCGTAAGGATATGCATCAATTTTTCATAAATACAAAATCAATAGGAAATCTAGCAATTGCAATACGGGCTTAGTAAGATATGATATAAATTGTCTTTTTAATTTGCATGAATAAATATTTTTTGTTAAGTACTGGATTTAACGAACTTTTCGATTAAACGAACAGGGCTGTCAATCAATTGTTCGTTAAATCGGGAATCCACTGTATACAATTTAAATTTATTAGAAATTTAAAATATAATCTATTGAAAAGTTTTGAGAAATAGACAACATCATATTTTTAGTCAAAGTTAAAATTGTCAATCAAAGATTTTTGTTAATACTTGCGTCTCACAGTGGTGTTTTTGAAAAACATAATTTTAATAAATATTAAAGTTCTAAACTACTGATTCAATCGGTATGAATCAAATTTGAAATTATAAAAAAAGGTATAAATCTTTCTACTTACACGATGTCACGTGTAACTTTTGCAAATGTGTACCGATTTCCAAAATTTTTATAGCCTGGGGCATCAGTCACTTACAATTGTCTGCTGATTAGTTACAGAAATCATTAATATTGTTGGTTAATTAAAAAGAAATTTCATTTGAGATTGAGATTCTAAAATATAAGGACTGTCCCTGACAAAAAGGCCATTAAAGGGGTTTTGACTGTTTGTCATAATCTACAATTTTAAATCTACCATAGTCTTTCAACTAAAAACTAGTACCCGTATTCAAAATGAAAATTTAGCATATCGTTTTTAATAGGCATACTTAAAAGTCATAAATATACTGTATTTAAAAAATATCATTCTTGTTTAAAATACTTTGTGTGCAGTATAGAGCTATTCATTTTTCATTAAAAATTTCACTGCAGGTTTTTATAGACATATACATATTTCATTTGGTAATTACCAATATTTGATATATGTTTATTTTTATGTAATTCGTTTTTAAACAAATTTATCGAAAATCTATTTCATATAATTTTTTTCTTAGATATTTATAAATATCTATTTTTAATAAACTATAGCAGCTACAGATAATATTCCATTTAATTTTTCGGCATTTTTAAGTCATGTATTAAAAAAGTAATATAGAAGGTATTGGATTTTTTTTTATAAATCTTTATTTACATAACCGAGCCATTAGGGCTTTATGTGGTTAAATTAAGCTACTATCTAAATAATAAACTTCTAATTTGCGATCACTTATGTTTTTTAATAAAAAAATTATTTAAAATATAATTTATTTTTATTTTAATGGCTGCTATTTTTAGAAAGCTTTGATCTATGCATTGAAATTTGGTTCAAAATATCTCTGCTAGGCTCAAATTTTTTTGTTATTTTTCTTAAAACTTCCTAATTTTCTTAACTTTAGCAAGAAAATCGTAGAAAAACATCAACTAAAATACAATCAAATTATTTCCAAATCGACTGAATCAAAACAAATGCTATATAGGCTTTAGGAAATATGCTAGACAATTTTTATTTTTATTTCAATTCCTTTAAAAAATAAATTTTAAGTATTATAAAATTATATTTTCATGTCCAAAAATATTAAATAGGGCTTTTAACCTATTTAAGGACGCGAAGTTTTAGAAAAGCTAGAGTCTCTAAGCAGAGCTTTAACAAAAAAACCTATTAAAATATATATTTTTCGCCTTAGCAATGAAACACGTGACTAGGTATATTCCTAACGATTACTATGATGTTACTTATGTTATAAAATAATAATATAAAATTGCTTTAAATTCGAAAACTGTATTTTCTAAAAAACAGTTTCATTTAAAATTCTATGAAAAAATTTATAAAAACTAAAAAATAACATGTAATTTTGATTCTAATTTGATTTATGATGAAGTAGGAACTTCAGTAGAATTAAATTGTTTAGTGAAAAACATTTAAGAGTTCGCTTATTTGAATTCTCATTTGCGCAAACACAAAAATTGGCGAGGACTAGTCAGGAATATGAGTGATTTTTATATATTTTATTTTACTCTAAGGCTTAAACTAGGTAGTGAAAGAGTCAGGGAACACTGGCAGTTCTATAATACTTTGGGAATTTCGCAAAAACATTTTATACCATATTTGTTATTGAAATTTTTTGAAGGCAGCTCTTGTTTATTTTTTTTTTATTCTGGACAGTGTCATATAAAAAAATAAAAACCAACTTTGTCGATAAAATATGCCACTTCGTAAAACACTATCTACACTACTTTTTTAAGGGTTTACTTCTACACGTCCGACATTTTCTTTTAAAAGAATTCAGATTCCTCTGAAAAGACCCAAGAAAAAAATATCAAGATGCTTTGAATTGTCCTAAACAGATACTTTAGAAACCAACTCAATAGATGTAACTTAATATTTTAGCAAAAAACAGCTCTTTGTGTTCTTATGGATGAAAGAAAAACATTTATTTTGCATTAAACGATTAATCGCCAATTTTTCTGATTAATCGATCCGATCAACCAATTTTCTTAATTTTTCGAATGACCTAACCGATTAACTGGCAGGGTCGAATAATTTGAAACAAAAAATAATCATCCGGAGAACAGGGCGGATGAGGGAGCAATTCATAAATTTTTGCCATCCTCAAATCAAATCACGAGGTAGTCTGCTATCAATGGCAATCAAACACAAAATAAATGACACAGCTTGTTAAAATTTTAGCACAACTTAACTGGGTTTCAAAAAAGAAATGCTTTTCATACATTTTGTATGGGAAGAAAAATGTCGGCATGTCGTTCAGTGACTTGCCATCGTTTTTGAATCTTACATTAAAGTAGTGTTTCCATAAGACTTTTTCCGCTAGATGAATGAGTGACTGCATGTATTTTCGTTTGTCTGAAGCAAAACGTGATCTGGAAACGCTACAATCTCAAAATTATTAGTCCAGTTGTTGCCATATTTTTATATAAATTAGAAACACCTATAAAAATACAGTTTTTAAAAATTCATGACTGGCGTTAACTCGGACGTTGTTTACAAAACTTAATTATTTCGACAGAAGGAAAATAAAATAAAAATACAGTGAAATTAAAAACAGCAAATAATAATGCAAAATTAATTGAATTAGTGAAAAAATATGGCTAAACAAATACAGCAACAATTTTGTTTTGCTCTCTCCTTTATTCTAAACGCCACAAAATATCAACTGTTGCTTAATTTAAATTAAACGTCGTCAGTCGATACTGTTGTGTTTTATCTTTATATTGTGACGACAAATCGCCAATCGAAATTTGATTCTCATTCAAAATGTATGAAAAATCATTCGTCGTTGTCGATCCAGTTGTGATTAATCTTTAAAATTCCTGAAAAGTTGTCATGTGCATTAATGAAAATAAAGTAGTACGAATTAAAAAAAAATATTTTATCTAATTTTTTTTTATAATTTTAAGGTAACAAAAAAATCCAAAATTATTTTTTTTTTGGTATTTCGGTGTCTTTGTTTATTTTTATTCAAACTACGTAAGAAACAATTTAAAACACAAAAATGTCCAGTGTATATCATAGTTTGGTCGGGAATTGTTCCCTGACGAGGGGGACTAAAGGGAGAGGGTTGGTTAAATATTTTTTAGGCCTGTCTCTATAATATAGACATCACTGTTAATCTTTTGCTCTGCTTTAGACGTTAGATTGTATAAAGAAATTCATTGGATCGCAAATGTACGGACTTGGAAAGATTGTTTTTGGAAAACGTTACCGAATTGCGACAAAAGTTCCGAGAATGGGAAATTATCATTTGTCAATTTTTGACCGGTGCAAAAACATTCAGATTTAATTTTTTTTTATTTCAATAATGCTATTTTTCTATAATATAAATAAAACTTAATGCCGTTTTGCCAGTTTATTTCATTTAATTATTATTTTTATTTGATTTCATTAATATTTATTTTTTATTTATTTGAATTCATTTTCATTATGCTGAAAAATAAAAATTCAAATAATAATTTATAATTTATTTGTAAATTTTTTACCTCATTTTGCTTTGCATTTTCTTTAAATATTAATTGCAACATCATATATATTTAAATATTTCTACAGATTCTTAACATATTACTGTCTCTCATCTAAACTTATAAACTACATAATAATATAATAATAATAATAAAAAAAAAATACGATTATAAAAAATGTTAACAAAAAAAAAAAATTAAACAGTTCCTGTACTTTTTTTTATTTCACTACACATTTAAATTTAAACATTTTTGTTGATTTTTTAAATAATTAATAATTTAAATGCAGAAATTAGCAGTGTAAAACGACAAATTGGTATGATTTGAATATTTGATGAATAACAAACGAAAATATTAAAAAAAGAAGGAATTGCGACTACTACGATTTTTTGTTAATTATGTTTTATATGGTGAGTATAATATTATTTTTTTTTGTAGATAAGTTATTACAAACAACGATAAACTACTTGAATATTCTGTTTTTTTTTTTGTTTTAATTAAATATTGAATAAATTCTAAACCAAAAGGCATATTTTGTATTATGGTTTATCGAAGGACCACTATCGTAAGTTAAGTCGTTTTGTATATAAATTAATAAATGTTGTGATGCGATTTCGTTTAAAATTTATTAAATATTTGTAAGATTATACCCCAGTTTAAGAAATGAAATTTGGGTTTCCCCAATTCACATATTTTATTTAATTTTTCTCAAATGAGCTCAAAATAAATTCTAAATCTTCAAAAATAGTTTTGTGAAAGATAATAAATTTAGAATTTATATGTAAAATACAAAATATTTGAATACTTATTTTTTAAAAAAAAGTGCACTCGATTTACTTTTCACCTTTCACCTATGTGAAAGAAACCGAAAACATATTATTTTTTATGTAAATCTTGCAACAGCAGAAAACTTGAGAATATTTTTTGATGTAAAAGTAATTTCTGTGGCAGGGGTGATGTTCATTTTTGTGTTTTACTTTTTGTTTTGTATTTTTTCTTGTTTTCATTATATTTAATATTTTTTTTAGTTTAGCATATAAAGATAAAAGAATATAAACACTTCATTTTCAAAAAAAAAAAATAATAATAATAATATAAATAATTATAAGTTTAATAAAAAAAAATAATAATTTATTTTATAAAAAAGTATATACAAAAGTTTTTTTTATCATTTATATTAAAAAAAAAAACGAAATGGTTGTTTGTTTTGTAAATGGTAGTATTTGAAAGTTTAGTATAAAAAAAAATATATTTATAAAAAAGTTTATTAGAAATGTTTCCGTTACGAAGGACCAAAAATTCCTTTTAAAAAAAACAATATCAAGAAATTGTTATTATATATTCATACATTACTATTATTTGGTATATAATTCTCTACTTTAATTGTTTAGTGGTAATTAATTCAACTTTTATTTTAATAATTAAGTGCTACTCTGATTTTATTTATGGTTTTAAATTGTTAAATACTGTAAATAGTGTGTGTGTGTGTGTTTTTTAAATAACTCTACCAACTTTCAATACAAGCTCAATTTCAAAAAAAATTTTTTTATACTAAATCTTGTTTGTTAAGATTTAGAATTTACTACGATTTTACTTAATGAATTTTTTTTTAAACTTCAATTGGTTGAACCATAAATATTTATAATAATAAATCCCTTATATTCAAACTTTAAAATTATTTATATTTAAGTTTGAATTTATCTAATAAGCTGATGAGATTTCTTTTACTAAAAACAGATTTGAAATTAAATAGAAAAAGAGCTAAAGTTTTCCATTAAAAATAAATATATTATGGGTCGTAGGACCAACAAATCTTTTTAGCTCTTAATCTTAATTACAAATCTACTTTTACTTGTTGTCTTATATTTTATTTATCTTTTTTTTTAGATTTTAAAAAAAGCTTAAATTATATTTTTGGTGTAGATATTTGTGTTGGTGTGTGTTTTTTTTTAGTTGTTAATCTATTATAGGTAAATAAAATTAATTTTTAAAAGAAAAATTAATAAATCTATAGTTTAGATATTTATTTTGTAGTGTTAATATGCTCGTCAAACGTTTTTTCGTATTTTTTTTTTTCCAAAATAATATTTTTTCCCCAGGAGTCACAGATTTGTAAAGGTTTGGTTTATTTGTGCTTTCGCATTTTTGTGTTAGCAAAGTGTTTTACACGGCACAATTGGTAGAATTTGCTTGGCAAATTTTTGTTGTTGTTTTGCATAATACATTTTGATGAAAACTTTTAGATACTCGTTGTTGTGTCCACATTTAAATGGGAGAAATGGATAGTGGAGAGGCTGCTAAATCTGGCATATATTCTTTGAGTAGATCTCTTAGTCGCAAGATTTCTTTACCGGCTGCTGCTAAATCACCTTGTAGGGAAAGTTCACGTTCACGCAGACGTTTAATGTCACGTTGGCAAGTCTAAAAGGAAGAAAATGAGAAGACATGATTAGAAAATGTTATTTGAATAAAGAACTCTAAAATACAAAAAAATTAAAATATATATCTTTAAAATGAAAATAATCCCAGTGTACAATTATAGTCCGAAAAGATTCTAAAAAATAGGCTCAAAAATAATAGTCAATTATGTTTAAAATTTGAGCGCTCTGAAATTTTTCAAATTTTCCAGTCTTTTATGATTCATAATATACATATTTAAAAATTGGTCCTTCGAACTCTTTTTTGAAAGATTTCTTTACAGTACTTCCAAATGCAAATTCCTAAAATTATCTATTTTAAAAAATTTTCTTCAAGATCTATGACTGCTTAAAATATGTACTATAATTTTTTGGTTTCTGGCTTAACCCATTAACACCCACTGACCCCATATGAGGACCCCATTTTTTGATTTTTTCTGTCATTGTATGTCGTATAATTTATGTAAAGTAACATACTGACAGCCAACGAAGTTTAAAAAATTAAAAAGCAAAAGATTTTTCTCATATTTTAATTTTTTTATAACTTAAATTTACATCATTTGACAGTGATAAAAAAAGATTTTTAATTAAAATCAGATATGTATTATTAATGTTTATTAGTTTCAATATTGATTCAATATTAGAAATTGTTGAATACGGAATATTTGCTCTTTGGCATTTTCCAAAAATATCTTATAGCTTTTTCTAATTGTAAAGAGTTAAAGGTCCGAACATATTTAGAAGAAAATTTAATTATTATTTTATAACTTTTTAAAATAAATTTATTTTAATTTGAAGTTTAAAGCTTTGATAATTTTTATCTCATTTATACCACGTTTTTTTTATAAAAAATCCAACAAACAATATTTTCAATGAATTAGCCCATACCTTAGCGAACGCACATCGCTCATTTGCTTTTCATAGCAATTATCCTCATACTTTTCATAGCAATTATCCTCAATTGAAAACTTTAAATGTATTTATCTCGGAATTGTTGTTTTTGAGTTATGCCTGTATCTCGCAAATGAGCGATATTTTAAATTTCAGATTTTTGAACCCAAGAGGTTTGTGGAGGATGATAAGTAAGGGGCTGTTCCCCATTTTTCTCCTCGTAGGCATTTCCAAAGATTGCATCTTATTAGATGTCTTCGTAGAAGGAGGAAGCTAATTGCCAAATATCAAGATCCTAGCTCCAGCGGTTTAAGCTAGGCGTTGTTATATAGACTGTTGGTCCTTCGAACTTAATTTGAACAATTTAATCTCTATCGAACAAACGAATTGTTTTCCTACTTTAATTCAAAACATTAGTTCATCTGTCTTGAAAACACAAACAATTTGTTCTTTAAACTGTTGCAGTTCAAATTAATAAATTTTAATTTTTTTAATTCATACAATTTTTTTTTTAAGTGTACATCCATTTTTCATAATCAATTCAACTTACCACATTCTGTCTCAACAAATCTAATTTGTCACATTTTAGTCTGGTCACCTCCTGACGTAAATTTTCAATCATAACCATTGTCTCATTACTGGGCGATGAACCCATCATACCCTGTGAACCATCCAAACACAAAGAACACGCCTTAGTGGTAGCCTCAGCCGATGACATTGACTCCAAACCGGTATCACTGTCTATATAAGCAGCACCACCATCTAAATGACCCATAATAGGATCTAAATCAACACTATTTAAGCTGGAATCATCACTGGTCTCAGACATAGTGGCGGCAGCACCACCACCATTTGTAGCAGCTCCAGTTGTATTAGAGTTGTTGCCATTTTGTAAATCTTTGCTATTGTTGGTTAACGAACAATGGCCATTGTTGTTATTTATGGCGCCATTATTTAGGGGTCCTCGGGAAGTTATATCGGGTGAGGATGATGTTGAATCGTTTGAAGATTTTGATTTCGAAGAAGATTTCGAAGCAGTGCGACTACAAGTCTGGAATTTAGGTGAAAAAAAAATGGAAATAAGTTTATGTTTTTATATAAAACTTGTAAGAAAGTTAAAGTCGACATGCCGACAACAGAATATCATATAAAAGTCTGGTTCAAAGTCAACTAACATTTGGGTCTGTAATTTCATTGGGTTTAAAAGTAATTGTGCCAATTTTTGTCTTTTAAAAAAATAAAAAATCAGTTAGAAATTTTTATTTTGCCTGATTTTAGTTATATTTATAGGACACTATGTTTAAAGATGGTCTAATATTATTATTTTGCTGCGTCATTAATTAGCGGATATTATTTTCCAAATATGAGAAAGATACATATGAATTTGTCAGCTACAGTCACATTTAAACACATTTTTTGTGACCCTTAAGTAGGATGAAAAAGGCAATAGAATCAATAGGTTTGGTTCTTGGGGCCAATATGTGGCAGTGTACTAAATTTCCTCAAAATATCTTAATATTTTTGATCTGTAAAGTGCGATTAATAATACGTGAAAAGATAAATAAACGGACGGGGACCGTTAAATCGTCTCAAAAAGTAATTCTGAGTTAATCGGAATATTAAATGCTCTGACTACGTAAAATACCGAAACACCGATTTATTAATGTATTTTGCAGATATAACAAAGTCTAACTGGTAAAATTATTTAATATACCCGTATAATTCACATGTCACTATTGAAATCGACGTTTTAATATTTTTATATCGGTATTGATGGGAGTGGTAGACAACTACCGTCATAATGAAAAGGTATTGCTTTTTTGTTTTAATAAAGCAATTTAGTGCAAACTCAAATACTTAAAAAATATGTTATGTTCGGAACATGTCCAAAGGTTTTATAAATTTAATAAAAATTTAATTAACATTTACATTTGCCCTAAATAATTGATAAATTAAATTTATAAATTATTTCCTATTATTACCCAAAAACTTCTTCAATTCTCAATAATTTCCACAAAAGTAAGTGTTTTGATAGTGTTAAAATAAGGACGATTAAAGGAATTTTTTAAATAAATATTTACCATAGAAAACTTTACATTTAAATTTATAAAACATTTCATTTGGTCTAGCTATTAATCCAATTGAAAAATAATTTATTGTTACTTCAGTCAAAAATTATTCAACTTCTAATATGATAGGTTCTGCAAAAGTAAACGTTTTGTAAGTGTCAAAGTTAGAAAATATAGTTTAAGTTTGTATTTTCAAATAGTTTTCTTAAAATTGCTTGATCATAACAAATACTAATGTTTTGCGCCACACTTACAAAATGTTTACATTTGATGTAATTAATTTATATATTCGATTTATTGAATTTTTGTTTTATTGAGTCCAAAGTATTTAAATTTCCAATAATTTCTACAAAAGTAAGCGTTTTGTAAATATCAAGATGTTTATATATTTGTGAGGTATAAATAATTAAAGTAATTTTTTTTCATGTGTGTTTCATTTTTTTTTATCAGAATAAATTTTGAAAAATGTGAATTTTTTTAAACACTTATTAAACGTTTACATTGGACTTAAATTAATAAATGCAAATTGTTAAATATTTTATCAATCTTAATCTCAATCTTATTCTTTTGTCTTATTAAGTTAAATATTTACAAAAGTGAGCGTTTTGTAAGTGTAGAAGTTATTATGCATTTCTGGAAATAATTTAAGTTTTTTATAATATTTTGTTAAAATCGTTTTCTCGCATTATATTTTCATTTGGGAAACACTTACAATATGTTTACATTTGGCTTAGCAAATTATAAATTCAGTTAATAAAATATTTGTAATACATATTTTGTTAATAACATGATTTTATTGAAAAAAGTTATTAATTTTGAACAATTTCTACAAAAGTAAGCATTTTGTAAGCATTGAAATTATTATTGGTTTTTTCATATTTAAATTTATCATTTCCCAATAAAAAATATGTTATTTTTAATTAATGATTAAACATTTGGAATTTAATGAAACACTTATAAAACGCTTACATTAAGCTTATTAAATTCTATTTCCGAATAAATTCTTATTACTTTTATGTTGTTTAAATCTATTTCTAACAATTTCTAAAAAAGTAAGCATTTTGTAAGCGTAAAAGTTTCAATTGTCACCCAGTTATATACTTAGTACTTTAATAGTAATATTTTTCAAATCTTACATTTAAATTAGGCGTCTCTGTCAAACTATTATCCTTCTTCGAATTCGTGCTGGTTGCTGAGGAATTCATTTTGGTGGAAACACAAAATTTATCAACATTCGCCAAATTACTGGTATCTACACTTTGTGACCGTACACGCGAAATCAAAGCTTTCTTGACGGTATCAATAAAACGTGATCCCGCAGTGGTATTATCTGCCTTAGGGGTTTCCGGTGTGGGACTTGCAGCCATTTGTCCCACCAAATCGGCACCCAAAAATTCTCTAGTCTTTTCTTTTAATTCATCGACCAGATTTTGTAAAAGAGACGTACGAGTTCTTAGTTCCAATTTAGCAAATTTATCTGCCTTGTAGCAAGCATTTTCAGCATTAATCAATTTTGTTAAGACGAATTCCTTAAACTCCTGACCCTTACGGAAAACCGCTGGGTTGGGTAGGGTGGGACCAAAAAAGGGAACATCATCGCGGGCTGCTACGCTCACCTTATAACGTGTATTGGTTGTGTTAGGCTCCAAAGGCTGTACTACTATAAAGGCATGCAAGAAATGACTGGCAATCATGTCAGGCGAAAAGGGCGTATTCGATTCTTGAAATACGATCGCGACTATATCATTGCCAATATGACGTTTACGTTGTAATTGTTGGGTATCCCCCTCGGTATAGGGTAACATGGTGGAAACATGAAACATTATCTCACGTTCCTTGAACACTTCGTAGATGGCAGTATCTCCAGTATGACCATTTTGTATATCTAAGCCACCCCTATAACCTTTGTGATCTTTAAGTTTTATTCGCTGACCAATAACATCGAGAAACTCCTCAAAGGCTGAAGAGGAATTATTATTTGCGAATAGTTCTTCTTCGGTAGTTTGGCCATATCTTTGGTATAATATGCCAAATTTAAAATTTGACACTAAAACATGTTCATCATAAACACCAATCAATTGTGACGCCTTAGGGCAGATAACTGGCATAAAACTATCCACATTGATTTGATCATTTAATAAGCGAACCATTTTATTTGGACTTGGTGAAGGACCCAAACAGGAGACGGGTATCAATTCATGCATGGTGCCGGTCTTTAGACGTAATAATATTCTTATATGCTCTTGATTGGCCACATTTTCTGTTTTGATAGAAATCAATACCGGACCAAGTTGTTCATCATAACCCACTAAATTTGAGTGTTCACGGGCAGCATAAAATCGACGATAACATTTTGCCGTATCATCCGTTTCAAATTTTGCCATCCAGGTTGTTTGTGGTAACATAGGATTACCCCTGGAATCATAAGTACACTCATGATCGGTACCATCCACCCAATAGCCATTGGTAGGTAAACATATCATGGGATAAGGTGCTCCTTTTGACAGAACCTCCTCCAGCACTCGCTGTGAGGCTGGTATCGTTGAGATTATTGAAGATTGTGACGATGATTGTGATTGATAATGATGACCATTCGACAATAGTTGACCACCGGAGGCAGTGATTATACCACTTAGCTGTGGGGATGCGGGTGTACTACTAGAGGTATTCGACATGGAATGTCGCAGGGTAGTGCGTGAGCCAGAATGTTGCAAACTATGATGTGTGGGATGTGACGAATGCATGCTGTTATTCGACGAGGTAATGTCATGAGGTGAATGTGGGTTGGGTACACGTTCATCATTTGAATTGCGGTGATGTGTCTAAAATTAGAAAAACAAAAACAAACAAATTAGAAATTAGATAACAGTTTAAATTTAAAGTTAAATAGATATTGAGTTTTATGTCTAAAATGGTTTGAATATTTTGAGAGTAGTGTGTGCCTCTAGTGAAACATTAAACATCTGTCAGTTTGGCAGGCGCCAAATTGGAAACATTATGGTTTTTTTTTGTTCACAGTATACACAGAAGGACGGACGGATGTAGTTTATATGGCAGAGTTTTTAAGCTTCATGCTTGTTTGCAATTTTCGTGTTAAATTCCAAACTAAAACCAACTCTATATAACCTAAGTTGGTATTTTATCTTTAACCCCTTAACGGTACAAAAAAAAGTTACAAAAATTTGTATGGTCACGAATTGATTAAGCGATAAAGTCGAACAGGATTTTTTATGATAGACGACCAACACTCACGGGATGTCCTCTACTAATAAAGTGCATTCTGTTGGAACCGGAAGAAAGGGTTATGCAAAGGAGGAAAGAGGGTATAAAGAAATTTAACACAGTTCTGCTCCTTTTAGGGTTAATTTCAACGAACGTGTATGTAGTCAATCTTTTTTTGGCATCAACAACAAATTAAATGCAATTAAATAAACTGCAAAATTTCTAACAACAATAAAAGAGTATGAAACATTGACTGACGACTTGGCGTATTATAACAATACGTTGGTATCCATAGAGTAACAAACCCACAATATTAAACATGCAAATACGGAACTTAAAATTATACATACTAGATGCATCATAGCACCTACTTGGCACAGGAATCCATCCATCCTATAACCATTAAATCAAAATAGGGTGGGTGTTTTTATAACAAAAACAATTTCACCTTTTAAAGTCGCTAACAAAGCCAGAATTTGTTATAACGTTTAGGTTTTGTTTATTTTTTTTTTTTATTTTTTTATAAAAACCATTAATTCCACCTCTTCCTCCCCCGAACAAATTTAGATGAAAAAAAAAATTTTTTTCATGATTTTCCATTGTTTGTTATGAAAACATTTTTTTGCTTATATAGCAGAAAAATAAAATAAAAACTCGACTGATTACTGATGTTTGAAGTGTTTATAAAAGTTTAGAAAATGTAAACATTTGCAATTCATTTAAGTTTTTGCAATTTTTTGCAAATGTTCAAAATTTGTCACAGTTTAATATGGCAAACAGTTTGATTTTTCACTCTAAATTGCTGCATGGAATCTTACTAAAACGAGTTTGTTTTATTTTCCAAACAACATTTTCTAATTGAACATTTAAATTTCAAATAAATTGTGGTGATTTAAAATTAAATTGTTACTAAATTGTTAGTTGTAAATCATAGAGCAATGTGCCACTTTAACAGACAACATGTTGCCAAGAAACAAAATAAAATAACACCCACAATGTTATAGAAGGTTTTAAATGAAAGCCAATATAAATAATGTATAAAATATAATGTAAAAACTTTAGTTTTTATAATTTCTTTAAAAGTAAGCGTTTTGTAAGTGTTTTAGAAATTTAGAATTAGCACAGTTATTAGAGAAATTTTAAAGTTTTACTTTAGAGAAATGTATTTTATTTATTAAAATATAATCGAAAATTATCAAAAGGTTATAAAACGCTTATAAAATACTTACTTTTTGATAATTTAAAGTTTTATGCTTGCAAACTAAAATTTTAACTTTAGGAGATTTCTATTTATAGTAAACATTTTGTAAGTATTGAAAATGTATAATTTAATAAAAAAAAATGTTGGATAAAACGAAGTTTGTCATTGAAATGCCTTAAAAGTTGTTCGTAATTAAAAAAATTGTTCAAAAATTTATAAAAATATTACATTTTATTAAAACAACGCTTACAAAACACTTACTTTTAGTTAAAACCTTAAATATTTTATTCGTATACAACAAATTCTTTGAAAGCTACATATTTAAGTTTTTCTCAATGAAAAAGTAAGCTTTTAAATAACGTTTGATAGAGAAAAATCATATTTTGAAAATTTAATTTGCTTATTACATAAGTATTTTGTAATGAAAATAAGTGTTTTCTAAACGCTTTGTGTTAATTTTTATTTTATAATTTTTTTGTTAAACTGGAAAAAACTTCAAATTCAGCCTTACAAAACATTTACTTGTAGGCTTTAAGCAAAAAGTTAAGATGTTTAATTAACATGTTTTTTAAAATTAACTTATGTTTTATTGTATAATTTTACACTTCGTTGTAATTGGATAGTTTTTAAACTGTTTGACAAAAGTAAGCGTTTTGTAAGCGTAATTAGAAAAAAGTTTTGAAATTTTTAAAAACTCATCATTCAACTTGTTTTGAAATGATCAAGACAGCCTTATTATTAAAAAAAAATTAAAAATATTAAGTATTAGTTTTGCTGGAAAATAAACACTTACAAAACGCTTACTTTTGTTAAATATACTCCAAAATTACAATTTTTTTTGAAGTTTTATATAATTTTTAAAATAAAACTCCTTTTTGATTAATTTAAAGTGAATTTGTTGCAATTTATTTACTTTTTTTTTCTTAAAGTAAGTGTTTTTTAAATGTTATTTAAAACAAATTGTTAAAAGTTTTTAGATATTTAGAGTTTGTAACAATCGTTTCGCAAATTATTACAATATATATAAAAAAGTGTAGGACAACAAAAAATACTAACGCTTACAAAACACTTACTTTCGTTTTAAAAACCACATTTCATATACATCTTACATTTTCTTTTAGATATTGATACTTTTCGTTATTTTTTAAAGTTTTTTTTTTGAATTTTGAAAAAAAGACAATGCTTACAAAACACTTACTTAAGTTTTAAGAGCTATATTTTTAAATTCTACTTAATATTTTCAATTATTTTCAAACTTAAAACTTCAATTCAAACAAAACCAATGCTTACAAAACACTTACTTTCCTTTTCAAAGTCTTATTTTTCCGGTTTTATTTAAAATATTTATACTTTAGTTATATTATGAAGTTTATTATATAAATTTGCTTACTGGGTTCTATATTTACTCCATTTTTATGCCAAATAAAAAATTTTGTTTTATTAGTTCTTTGTTGTTTGTAGACGGCCAAGTTTTGAATTCATAAAAAAATGAAATTTTTATTAGTTTTTGTTGCAGATTTAATAAATAAGCCTCTTTTAGGAGAAGTGGTAGGAAAATGAAAGAAAAATTTCATTTCATTTTGTACTCAATTCAAGGGAAAAAATAAAAATAACAGCAAAATGAGGCAGACCGTATTAACTGAAGTGTACAATAATGTTCTATACATTATAAAAATGAAACTATATATATAAAAATTTAAGCTAAAATTAAAATTTTTTTTGTTGTTTTCTATTTTAAACAAAATGAAGTCATTTTAGAAACACGATTAAAATGTATAATTTAAAATCAATTTTGTTTATTTCAACCAAAAAATTCAAATTCACGTTTTTACATAAATTTTGTATAAACAATTGGGTTTATTGAAATTACTTTAGTGAGAACATCTTCAATTTGTATATAAATTTACATTTTAAAAATCCATCACTTTCAAAAGTCATTTAAAATTGACTTTAACATGGTCAGAAAAATCATGATTTAAATTTTACAATAAAATAAACTTAAAAATGAAATTGATGTTTTTAAAACTCTCAAACGCCTTCTAAAACTTTTAATAAAGTGAGTTGGGGTTTGTTTTTTTTTTGGGTGATTGACAAAATTAAAATTAAATATTTGGTATCTTTTGACTTTTATTTGGTAACACCACCACTACACCACTCGTTTTCCTTTATATTGTTTTGGTTAATGATAAAAAAGGACAAGGAAATCCCCCCTCGTAAAATGTTGTTAAGCCTTATAAATAGACAATAATAAATGATAGCAGTCAGCAGACTGAAATGAAAAAGAAAGTGACAAAAAAAGGAAGTAATTTTATAGACAGTCTGGTGGTTAGCAAACATGAGTCATCACAAATTATAAAAGAAAACATGGAAGATAGCACGAGACCATGAACAAATTAATTTGTTTTTAAGGAACTACAAAATTTCCTCCCTAATACGAATAACAAAATAAAAATATTTTGATTTAGGAATTTAATCTTCTAATCTCTTTAAATATTATATATATGTTATAGTAATTTTCAAAATTTAAAAAAAAAAATAATAAAGTTTAATTGAGTTTGAAAAATTGGTTTGAAAAAGTTACCCTCAAATTACTGAAATCAAATAAAGATAAATAAAATTAAATTGTGAACAAATTATCTACTTAAATATAAAAAGAAAATTGCTATAAATTTTATTTGCTATGAAACCGAAACCTAATTAAAAATGTATTATTTTTTTATACATTTTTTTTTTGTAAGAACACCAAGTTTATTTCTTTTGTTAGCTAAAAAAATAATCAGTATTTTCATCACTCTCTTTTTATTTGTCAGAATCTTAACAGCAAATTCTTATTTTGTATAACTAAACCATGACAAAACGTTGTCATTGTTAAGTATTTAATAGCAATACAAAACTTGATACTATTGAAAAAAAATCCTCATCATGTTCTAGAAACATTTATATGCGATTTATATACCAGTACACGATTCAAGTTTTTTTTTTGTTTAAAATTTTGTCAGGTGTGGGGTAAAGGTAAATATCTTTAGGCTTAAAACATGTATAAATTAAAAAATCTCAACATTTTCATATTTTGTTGGCAAAAATGAAGGGTAAATAAAATGTATGAAAACTACATATTCTTGTGACTTGAACATAAATCAAAAATGCAATTTTTAACTGATGTTTAAGATAGAGTTGCCAAATGTAGATAATATTGCTAAAACCATTTGAGCGATTTTCGTATATTCATTAAAATTTTGATCATGTTGTTGATATATTCAGTAGGTAATTTTTAAAAATTAACAAAAAACATTTGATTTGTTCAAAAATTATAAGAAAATTCATAAAAGGACTTTTAAAATTGCCTCTAATTTTTGTTTTTAAAATTTGAATAAAAGCATTTGCTGTGTAAAAATAATTTATTTGGAGACATTTTCAGCAGGTAATTTATAAGCAAAATCGGTTGATTGGTTCAAAATTTATACGACATATTATGAAAAGGCGTTAAAATTATTAATTGATTATGGAGACTTAACCTTAAAAATTGTATAAAACAATTTTCGACAGAGAATTTAATGTTTAGTGAGCTGTGTTGTTAATTTTTTACTCAAATGTTGGTTGACATCTTCAGCAGGTTGTTTGTAAGAATTAACAAACTCGCTCGAGTGGTTAAAAAGTTATAAGAAAAATTGTAAAGAGGCCTTAAAATTTTTTATTAACTTTTGTAACCTAACCTCAAATTTTCCCAAAAGAATTTTCGGTGTAAAAATGATTTATTTTATAGCAGCTGTTATCAGTTTTCGCTCAAAATGCTGGTTTATATTCTCAGCTCGAATAAGCAAAATCCATCGAGCGGTTTGAAAGTTACAAGAAGACTTGTCAAAAGAAGTTTTAAAATTTCCATTGATTTTTGTAACAAATTTGAAAATGCATTTGCGGTGGTGGGTTTTCGTATTTGCGGCTGACAGCAAATAAAGTCAATAAGACAAACATTTTGGCGTTAATTTTATCGCCTAAATTTTAAGCAATATATATATATATATTTCCAATCTAATAGTTTTGTTAATTTTTGTTTTATTTAGAAAATTTTTTTTGATTTAACTATTATTCAATATTTTTAATATTCAAAAATAATCTTTGATTTTTATTTTAATCAGAAAATTTTTAACTTCTTAATTCTGTGAGCTTAAGGTAAATAAAAAAAAAAATAAAAAATAAATGTTAAATGAAAGTTAAAAATTAAACAGAAAATACTAAATATTGGATTTAGACCTTTTGGTGTACCGATCCACTCAGAATAACTTATAGAGTTGATTTAGCGTTCTCCGTTCGTCCGTCTGTATTTTAGTTCGCCCCCTGCAGGTCACTTAAATATATAAAGATATTTTGATTTTATATACTGACTTATATGGGCCCCAAGGACGGAAGCTGTTGATTTTAGTTATAATCAGTTAATGTTTAGACCTAATGCCCCTAATGGTATTATGCGTGCTCGCACTCTACAGGTTGCAAATATAAATATATTTAAATTAAACTTGGTACGCTTCCTCATATTAGCTCAAGGACAGGGCCTATTAGTTTTGGTTAAAATCGGTCCGATAAGGGCTCCTCCCCCCCCCCCCCAAAAAAAAAAATCTATAATGCTTGTTCATATGCCACAGGTCGAAAATATAAAAATATTTTAGTAAAATTTGGTATACTGACTCGTATAGAACCGATTGGCTTTTTTTATTAAGGATCATTTTTAGACCTTAAAAAATGTCCCCCAAAAATTGTTTCTTTATATACAGTCATGGACAAAAGTTTAAATACACCCTTCAAAATTAGATTTGAAAGGAAATTAAACATTTTACCAAAATTGTAAGTATGCAGTTTTATTTTATTTCATAAATGATTAAAAACAAAAACAAAAATTTTTTACTTCATCTCAAATATAACGGTAATTCTAACAAAAACAAAAAAAGTCATGCGACAAAAGTATAAATACAGCTCAAATTATTGTTAATTATTCTTGTTTTTCTTTGTGTCTCTGAATCTTACTCCTGTTATATAAGCTAAAATTTTGGCGGAAATCGCCCGAGCGCCCATATGGAGCAAACTATCGATTTTTTCATAAATATACCTGGCATCAGCCAAAATGACCGACTTTTTAATTATTTATTCCTTAAAAGACAAATATTGCCACTAGTCCATTTTAACCCATTAAAAATTCAGACCCAACTTTAACTTTTTTTAGTCGTTTTATTTTCGTTTGCATTTCATATTTGATATTAAATTTATTAGATTAATTAATTAATATGTTGAATCAAATTTAATGAACATTTTAATTAATTTTTTAATAAATTAAAATTCATTTAAATTTTGTTTTTACACTTATAAATTATTCATTTACAGTTGTTGCTGTATTTTCTATTAAAAGTTTGTTATATTAACGAAAACATTATTTAAATTTACAAATTGTTAAAAATTAATTACACTTAAAAAAGTTTGTAAGTTAAAATAACTGAAAATATCATTTAAAGGAAATGATAGTTCATTTAAAAACCCGTCTACTTAATTTTCATTTAAATTAAATGCCATTTGTTATTTATTTTTAAATGTTGATTAATCAACTGACACATCCGTAAGAAACAAATGATATAATCAGTTAAAATAAATGTCCTTAAAAAATAAATGTTTTTTTTTATTTATTTGAAATTATTTCCGTTTTTGTATTTTTTGTTTTTTTTTTTTTTAATATACTCGTACAATACAAAATGTATGTATGCATATGAAGCTATAAACACTTTTTGTATGAATGTGTTTGTATATGTATGTGTGTTTATGAAGTTCTTGTAATTTGTATTGAAAAATTTTTTATACATATATACAACCAATTTAAATAAAAAAAACAAATTGAAATTTTTTGAATATTTTTTTTGAAACAGACAGCAAACAAAATTTAAATTTGTAATAACTGTTACGGACACAAATAAACCACAAGATTCCGTTTTGTGGGTAAATTTTTATTAAATTTCAAACAAATGAAAAAAAAATAAATGAAACTGAAAAAAATGGTAAATGATAGTAAATTATTTCGAATAAATGTATAAAAAAGTTAATATAGATATTTCTTTGAAAAATAAATGTATGTTCCTTTATTTTTGAATGGAACGGAAAACTTTTTTATTAAACTGCAAACAGTTAACTACATAATATTCTGAGTGTATTTTTTCTTCATATTACAAAATTTTAATTAAAATGGCACCAACAATAACAAATATTTATTTCTGTGTAGTCCTTATATAATATATATTTTTTTGAAATAAATAAATTTTTTTTATATAACATTTTTTATTTTCTCTTTTAAAAATATGTTTGTTGGCAACACTACTATCGACCCTGATATGAAGTAAATCTTTGTACAAATTTGAATATTCTATAGAACATTGACTTTCAATTCCAGACAAAATATGTATTTAACGATTTACATATAGTAGTTACATGGCAAAATTTACTATTTATGGAAAATAAATGAATGACTTAAGGAAGAATAATAAAATTTATTTTTATGGCGTAATTTCAGCAAGATGAAAACTTTATAAATAAAATAAAGAATACATTTAAGACAAATAAGATTATTTAAATGGACTTTGGCAAAACGTTTAATACCCTCTAAACCAGTGGTTCCCACTAACTTTCACTTCACCGACCCCTTGAGACATTTTTACTGGCCGACGGACTCCAAAAATTTAAAATTTTTAATATTTAAATAAATACATTTAAAACCGAAGATTTTAAGAAAAATTGTAGTAGTAAAAAATGTGACAGATGGAACTGTAGAATTTTCAGAATTTAAAAGGTTTTCCAGATAAAATTTTTGTAAGAATCTTTTAAATAAATTACCCTAGAAAAATTTAAAAACTCTAGTATTTTGAGGTAATTTCTATAAAAAAGCTTCTAAGTATCTGTAATTTTTTAATAGGAAAAATTGATTCTTAAGCATCTAAAAACGTGTTCTATAGAATAAATAATATATAATGTATATTCAATTAAACAAAAAAATGCAGGAGTCTGAAAAGTCTTAAGAATTGGAATACCACAACTTTTTATCACTATCCTTTTTTTGATTTTTTAAATACAATTATGGCAACTGACGTGGAAGATTATTTATTGATACCTTTTTATTTAAACATAATTTTTTCCGAACTCTTCCCGGACCCCTTTGTATGCAGCTACGGACCCCGAGGGGGTCGCGACCCCCTCACATTTGGAAACGATCGAGCATCGAATTCTGAAGGATTTAATCAGAGTCAGCTGGTTCTACTTTTTAACCCGCAACGAAAGAAAGGCTTATCTCCCAAACTACAAACGCATTGGGACGGACCCTATACAGTTATTAAAAGGTTGAGTGATGTGGTATACAGAAAGATCAGAGCCCAAGGTAAAAAATGAAGGTTGTTCATCTGGAACAACTAGCCAACTATGGAAAAGGAATAGCTATGTCTGTTCGGGACGAACAGGCTTAAGTGGGCGGCAGTGTTACACGAAATTTCTACACACTAATTTTAACAGCTAGAAAAATCTAGTGTGGTAATAAACTAGAAATAACTAGAATACCTGACTACTCATATAAATACTGGTACTCAATGACGCAGTAGTTCAGTTCATAAGTAAAACGAAAAGTGTGAAGAACTAAAGTGTGGCTAACGTTTATTGTATATACATTGTGTAAATAAATTGTGCTATTAAAGTGTTTTTCTGTAATTTTTAGTGACTGTTGTAAATAAATAGAGCTACAAATAATTTCAAACAGTGTTTATTATTTGCAATATTGAAAGAACTCGATTTATTTTTGATAAATTTTAACAACTTTACTATAACAAAAATTGTTTTATATTACGGTCATAATTTTCAAATCTATCGATCGAATTTGTTTATTTTTAATACTAAAAAAGCTAAGGGTAATAGGAGGAGATATTTTGAGTAACCCCGCCTATACATTATAGGGGTTACTGCCGTTTAAACAGAAGAAATGACAATTGCTTATACATAATACCATTTTCAGTGAAAAAATTAAAACTCTCTTCTAAATTTTATTACTCAAATATTTATACTCGAACTCTCTTTGTTATTGTTTAAAAATAAAATTAAAATATTTTATAAAACACGTTTTATCGACAATTAGGTCATGTTTATATAGTTTTTTTTTCTACTTTTTAACATACTACCAATACAAAAATTAATTCAAAATTATATTGAAAATTCCATATATGTATATCAACACCCCCATTATTTCAAGTTCAATTATTAGAACTTTATAAATTAGCAACATTATAAAGTGTTAACTTGTTTAACTAGAGAATTTAAGATAATTAGTTTTATAACAACTTTACAAATTTGGTAATTGCTTTTGATTACCCTTTACTTTTGAAAAAATTTTGTCATTAATAAAAATGACTAAATTGTGACTAATGTTTGGCAAATTTTCATACGTATTTACAAACACCTTTGCTTTAAGAATTTGAAAATCAAAACAATATAAAAACTGAATGGTTGACTGACTCTGCCTTATACAAACCCGATGACAAAGTAACCGAAAAAAATAACAAGTTTTTTTTTTTTTATATAATGACTCGATGCCAATTTTTTGCGCCTTATTAGTAATTTTGTTATATTATTTAACACCTTTTTTAAATATTTAATTAATAATCTACCGTGTGTTTTCGAGCATAGGCAAATGCAATTAGTTGTCACTAAGGTGGCATCAAGAAACTAAACACTTGTGTGTGTTGTTATTTTATTTCCTAATTAAATATTTCATTATTTATTTTGTTTGTAAATAACTGAAATATTTCATAGTTAAAATTTAATATATCATATATTATAGTCTTAATATTTTAACTTTAGTTAATTAACACCAAATACTTTTTTTTTTGTATCTTAAACCAAAATCCACTTCATCTCAGCTATTTTTACTCAAATATTTAGACAAAAAAATATGTAGTTTACTGTTTAGGTGTATGCTCGATTTTTTATACATTTTGATATCTTAATGTTTAAATTGTGCTGCTGTAGAAAAAGAGATCTCTTAGAGCTTAAGTCAATGACATTTGCTAAGGAAAAATAACACAAAAATTTTGTAATATGTTTTGTAGTTCCTATTTCCCCCCTTACCATATAAGTGAAACTCCTATCGCTAGGAAGTTGTTGTTGGATACAGAACTTCAAACACATTAGCACCATAATGACAAAATAACGAAACCAAAAAAATAAAATATAAAACAAAAAAATTAAAAAAAAGAACTGAATTTTGTTGATGTCAAGATTAGTCTTTCAGACAAAACCAAATATACGTGGCGGCAAAAATACAAGCTGTAAAGAAAAATATCTTTACCAAAAAAAAAAAAAATACGGCAAAATCCTAACACACAACAGCATTTTCTACTATAGTCAATACAAATTGTAGTTTTTTTCTTTTTATACCTATTTTTGGTCTATCTATAAAATTAATACAGTTCTTCTTTAAAAACTCCATAAAATAAAAATCAAACAAAACATTACGGGCGTTCAATACTTCAACAGGAAGAGTTTTATAGGAGAAAAAATAATAAAAATTTTCAGTTAACTAGTGAAATTTTACTTCACAAAGTAAATTAAAAATTTCTTAAAATTAATGAAAATTTCATACTTTTTATGAAATTAATTTTTAATAAACTTCTTTATAGAATTTATAAAACTTTTAATTAATAATATAATATTTTTCCAAAAATTGTATGAAAACTTGCATTAACTTCAATATCCGAGTTCTAGTGATTTTATGCACAAATTCATTAATATCATCAAGATAACATCAATCTCAGTAACATAAATCTCAGTATATGTATAAAAACTGGAAGAGTTTTATAGGGGGCAAAAATGATTAAAATTTTTAGTAAATTAATAAAATTTTACTTCACAAAGTAAATGAAAAATTTCTTAAAATTAATGAAAATTTCATTTATTTTATGAAATTTAGTTTTAATTAAACTTCTAGTGATTTTATGCAAAAATTTATTAATATCATAAAGATAACATAAATCTCTCAATATATTTATAAAACTTTAACAGTTTTATATTCAAAAAACGTTTTGGCACTCAACAAAGCTAGAGATATACTCTAATTCCTTATATAAATATTTGACTATTTTACAATATCCGTCCCATCACAAGTGAAAACCATGATCACGCCTAAAATAATTGAGTGGATTTTCTAGTCAAAATACTTTTTATTCTCTTTAAAAATTTGTTTTTAAAAAATAGTTAAAATCTGAATATATGACTGAAAATGTAAAGATACATAATACGCTATTTTTCATACATAATCAGAGAACACAAATTTGCGGTAAGATTTTAGACATTACGACGAAGTGGATGATAATCCATCAAAATTGTTCGTGAGCGACGAGGTTCATTTTTATTTCAGGGCCGCATCAATAAGCAAAAATCTCGATTTTGGGGTCGGAAAATCCACACATAGTTTATGAAACACCATTATACCCTCTTCTTACCCATTCATACTGAGCCCCAAAATACGTTTTTCGTTATTTTCAAGTTTTCGATTTTGAAAGTTGAAAACTTGAAAATGACGATAATGCGTATTTTGGGGATCAGTGTGTATGGAGTTTATAGTCACTGTGTGGCGTGCAGTTACTTCGGAAAAGGCGATTGGACCCTATTTTTTCGAAGGAGCAGACGGTAACACTATTTCAGTAAGCAGCGACCGCTGTAGAGCCATGCTGACTGAATTTTTCTTACCGAATTTTGACGGTCTGGAGGACATGTGCTTCCAACAACACATGAACACTGTATTTTAGTGATTTGTCTTGCCCAGCCAGATCTCCTGATTTGACTGTCCCGGACTTCTTACTCTTTGGATACTTGAATTCGTTGGTGCACGCGAACAAGCCACGCACATTGAAGAAGTTAAAGAAGAACATTTGAGCCAAAATTGACGTGACAAAAAAATGCTGCACACAGTTATGCAATGTATTCAAGAGATCCCAAATTTGCATCAACGCTGACGGCGGCCATTTGTCGGACATCATTTTTGACAATTTATTAAAACAAAATTTATAAGAGCGAATAAACATAAATAGTTAAAAACCAAATTGTTTTTTAACTTTAAATAAAAGTTATTGTGAAAGAAAATCAGATGATGCCCCAACCTGTATGTAAAAAGAACAACATCAAAGTTAAAAAAAAATTTTCTTTATTTTAATTACTTCTTTACGTGAACTTCCCTATTGTATAGTTAATTCATAGAAACTATGGTATGATTAGTATAAATAAACAAAGATTATTTTGGCAAATGCTGCAAGATTATTTTTTATGCAGAGGAAACTTTTAAAGTAGAGTGAACATAAAAGAAAAAAATCCTTTCTAGACTAATGATTAATTTTGATTTATTTTTGGGAACAAAAATTTAACCCTTTCCAGATGGCGGGACTTTCAAAAATAAATCATATTTTTAAATTGTTCTCAAATTGCTAAAATCAACAAAAAAATTACTAAATATTAATATTAGTACAATAAAATTAGTATAAATAATAAGTAAGCGCTACTAAATTTTAGTAAATTGCTTTAAACTACAATTTAAAATAGACGTGTTAAAATCAGCAACAAATTTCACTAAATATTAGTTAAATGGAAATAGCAGAAAAGTTGATAACCGCTACTAAAGATTAGTAAAATTATGAATGAAGATTATTAAAAAAAATTATTTTAAATTAAGAAAAATTTTTGACAAATATTACTGAACTAAACTCAATTAATTGTAAAATATAGCAAAATTTTAAATTATAAAAAAATTATTAAAATGCATAAATTAACCCAAATATTTTAAGATACACTTATTAACACTTTAGAGTTGCTAATTTCTTTTGAAATTGCCTTACGAATTCGAGTATACAAATTTAGATTTTTTAATTTTTGGACCAATCTTTTTTTATTTTTTTCACAAAATATTTTAGACAAAATTTAAAAAAAAAATCAAAGTCTTAAAAAATAGTAAAAACATAAACGAACTTATTATTTTGTTTTAATTTGCTAATTTTTGTTTTGAAAAATATTTTTAGTAAATTTTTTGGATTTTAAGGTCAAATTTTAATTGTTTTAAGGGCTAATGTTTAGAACTTTTTAGTGCTATTTTAAGTGGACGTCCTATTTTTGGTCATGAGTCGGTTGTGAAAAGTATCTTCCAATCTCTTTTTTTCAACATATGTAAGATTTTAAGGCAATTTAATTTTGTAAGTATAAGTTTTAATTATTAAAAATTAAATTTCCTTCAATATCCATTTTTTTTAAATTAGTTATTTTTTTTTTTTGGTAATTTTAGCAAATCGGTTTTCAAAAATTTGTAAAATGATTTCTGAAATTAGCAAAAGAATTTGTAAATATTCTGTAATTTGTACTACAAATCAGTACAAAAATAGTAAAGTGGGATTAAAAACCTTTTATAAATTTTTCTACTAACTTCTTTGTCTGAGTGTATAAAATTTTATAATACTGTTCAGATTTACTAATTATTTAAATTGATACAGTTTGGTCGAACACTAAAAAATTTTTAAAGTGTAAGTTCTAAAACTTTTTAACTGTAACTTTTCAAATAAACATATTTAAACATTTTTATATAAATTTACAAAAAATTAATCAAAATGAAAAAATATATATATATAAATAACATAAATTTAATTTGAAGAAATTAACACGATTAAAATTGTTGCCTAATTCTATAAAATTAATCTAATTTGTGTTTTTAATTAAAATTTTTAAGATTGACCGATCGATAAAAAAGTTTTGAACAATTTTATAATATAACCTCTAAAAATCAATTTTCATAAATTTTTGGGATTTGTTGATTTCTAATTATCTAGTTAGAAACTTTATGCAATACTCTTAAAAAAGAAATATACAATTTTTTGATATATAAAATTCCTTAAAAACTTTTTTTTTTTTAACTTTCCCATCAAAGCTTGAGAACTTTTAAAATAAAGATAAAAAACATTAATAGAAAAATAATCCATGATTAATTTTAAGTCCAACAGCTTGTATTAATAACTTTATATTTTGTTTAGATTAGCAACATATACTTGTGTTTTTTTTTTTAATTTATAGCTATTCCTCTTTTTTTTTCTAAACTTCTGGGAATTTAATTACAATCTACAGAAAATGATTGTGTCATTCTACAGGTAAATTATTATATATATATATATTTTTTTAAATTCTACTGAAACCCTTTATTGTCATTGTTCCATTTGAGTGATTTTATTATAATATACAATATTTTAATTACATTAAAAATCTAAACTTTAATTTACTTCCTTTTGTTGTATGTATCTTCCATCTAAAACCGAGACATGAGAACTTTTTTTTCTTAATAGACTTTCCCAAGCTAAAATAAAAAAATCTGCAGTACTTTGACGTATGAAAAGAGTATATTAACCATTATTATTTTAAATAACACACAATATGAAAGAGTTACCTCAAGCAAAGTCATAACGTACAATGTCAAAATCTAAAGCCCAGCCCATTTTTATTCTTCTTCCATAAACTGTGGGTAGGTTGTTTAATGATTTTGTTTAAGTTTACTTACTTCTTTTTCTTTTATTTTTATACAAAATTTCATTGTTTTTAACAAAAAAAGAAAAATTTACGATTACGTGATATGATGTTAAAAATTTTGTTTTTGGTCGTCACACAATTTAAAGTTTATAAAAAAACTCCAGTTTTTCTGTTATTGTTTATATTAATGATTTTTTTTTTTTAATTTTTCATCATATTACGTGAGACTTAATGCTTGGTTTAAGTCAAAATAGTTTGATAAAGTGAGGGAGGGGAGTAGACGTCACATCATCGTCATTTGTAATGTAAAAGAAACCCAGTAAAGGTGCCAATGTCAGTGTAATCATAGGAATGAATGAAATTTAATTTAATGTAATATAAGTGCACTTCTTTAATAATAAATTATTTAATGCATGTAAACAGAAAATATAATTTTATATTTAGCCGCAGTTGTAGTGTAATAAAATATTTTAAAGGGGGGGTTTTGCTTGGCCAACCTTTTGTTGAACAAAAAGCGAAGATAAGCATGCGTGTTGCCAAAGTATCTCAAAGTAAAACTGACAAGAAATTTTATGTTTAATGATGGAAATGGTTGACTAAATAATTTATTTCAACTTCAGTAGTTTTTCATAAACAAGAACAAAATAAAACTATGGGAATATATACGATATTTTAGCGAAGCTTGACATTCTTGAGAGAATTTTTATATATTTTCATCATAACTTTTGAATAAAAATAACTATGAAAAATCATTAATTTGGCTGTACTGAATATTTTTTTTATACAGTGTTTGCTTACGGATAATAAAAAAAAAATTCAAGTTGAAAAAACATTTTCGGGGTGAAAATAATTTTTGTGGTGAAAAACATCATTATTTGTAAAAATAATTTTTGTGATGAATAAAATTTTTTGGGGTGAAAATATAATGAGGTGAAAATATATTTTTGAGTTAAAAACAATTTGGCGCGAAAATTTTGGTGAAAAAAATGACAAAATATTTTATTCACCAGACGCCAGATGAAATTGCAAATGTCATCGTATGTCAGTGTGGTTTGAAGATTCATGAGGTAGACATATACGAAATTTATAGTGATTAACAATAAATCGCTATACGCTCATTTTCATCTCAGCCGCCACGTCAAAAAGCAAAGCCCTATTACACCCTCTCAAAGGTACTGTGTAGTGTGCAGTTACGTCGGGAAATGTAATTGGTCCTTATTTTTTGAAGGAGCCGACGGTGAACAGCGACCGCTATAGAGCCATACTGAATGAATTTTTCATACAGGATGTTGATGCCTCCGTTTTGGTGATTTGCCTTGGCCAGCCACATCTACCGATTTAAGTTTCCCGGATTTCTTTCTTTGAATATATTTGAAGTCGTTGGTGTACGCGAACAAGACCCGCATCTTGGAGGAGTTAAAGAACAAGATTTGAGCAGAAATTGACTTTCCACAATTTATTAAAAGAAAATTATAAGTGCGAATAAATATAATGAGTTAAAAACCAAATTAGTTTTTACTTAAAACAAAAGTAATTATAATCTAAAGGTGAAGAATTGGGTATGACTGCTGGTGATATTAATTTGGATGATACTGTTGATCCGGCAGCTTGTAATTCTAATCCTGATATTTATAAAAAATTCACCAGAGATCCTTCACGTACTACTTTTCAGTGAAACCCGAGTAAAAATGCTGGATTTTCTAGCGGTGATAAGACATGGTTACCTTTAGATAAGGTGTCAGCTGACTTAGATAAGAAAAATCAAGTGATGGTTTGTGCCCCACCCTGTATATCTGATTTAGAGTTAATATGGTAAAAGTTGGATTGACCGAATAATTTGACTGCAACCATTAGCATATAATCGAATTTTGACTAGAATAACTCTGCTTTGTAAATTTACTTTTAGACCGCTACTTCGATGTTATGTTATAACCCAACCCTCATCACATACATATATGGAGGTTATAAATAAGTAAAAAACTTAAAAGTCCGGCAACTCAACAACAGGATACCACACACCACTCTGGTTAGCGTTTGAGTCAGAAACAATTAAAAAAATCAATTAATTTCGACTGAAAAATCTATAGCATGGCGCGTAGGTGGCGCCACTAATGAAAAATCCATATGATTTTTTGGAACTACCAACCTTAGATGATATCTGCCAAAAATTAATGACAATTCGTTTATTAGTGAACAGTTATAGCTGTTTTAGGGACGCGATTTTGAAAACAATACTTTCAAAGCAATTTCGTCTGTTGATTTATTATTACTTTTTAATGGAAAAAAACGCCGTTCAAGCCAAATCTTGGCTTGATAAGAGTTATTCAGACTCTCATCCATCTAGACAAAAGATAGAAACGTGGTTTGCTAACTTTAAACGTGGTCGTACAAACACCGATGAAGCCGAACGCTCTGCTCGCCTAAAAGAGGGGATGATACCGAAAATCATAAAAAATGTTTAAAAAATCGTTTTAGCAGACCGTAAAGTGAAGTTGCAGGATAAAGCTGACACCTTAAAGATACATCAGGAACGTATCTGCTTTATTTTGCATGAACATTTGTCTATGAGAAAGCTGTTTTCGAAATGGATGCCGCGGTTGCTTTTCACGAAGGCAATGTGCCGTGTCGAATTGCACGAATTACACTATTAATTCCTTCCGCACACACCGTATTCGCCAGATTTTTATGTTTTCAGAACTAAAAAAAAATGCTCGCTAAAAAGAGATTTGGTTCGAATAAAGAGGGGATTTGCCGAATCAGAGGCCTATTTTGAGGCCAAAGGCAAATCATTCTATAAAAAAGGTATCGAAATGTTAAAAAGGCTTTGGTGTGATTGCATCGCAAAAAAAAATGTTTTTTTTTGGATAACCAACCAACTTTTCAGCTGATGTGTTATATATATAAAAAATAAAAAATGTGGTCCATATTTTTCCAAATACGGACCAATACTATTATTATTCTTTAATTATTCTTTGGATATTTTTACCTCGCAGTGTAACTACGTTATATAAAATATTATTTGTTACACTCAATGATAATGTGCCTTAATATCCTGGCTTTCTTTAGAACTTTATATTGGAAACATCTATCGAGAAAGAAAAAATTGATGACGAAAAATATGATAAAATGGAAGTATTTTTTCTAGCAAAATTTATTTGAGACCTTAAAAAACTGTAAATTTGTCAAAACATATTATGTATGTTGTGTTCACCCGCATGTGCATTTTTAAGTTTTTTTCTGTACAGTTCTTCATCATGTGTACATATTTGTAATCAATTTTATTACATGTGTCTTGTGTTTTTTAATACATATGGACGGGGTATGAGGAACAAAAAACTGTTAAAACGAGGTCACAATCACCCATCACAAAAAAAAAAAAATAAAATACAACAAATATGTTATATGCCACCATACGGTAGCTGCTACTAGTAACTGCAATGAAGTTAAACACCAATAATGTAAATAGTATATTTGTTGTTTTTTTGGGGAGCTGTTCCAAACAACGAAGCAATATAACCCAAACAAACCAGCCCTGCTAGGCAGCCTGGTTGACGTCAGTTAACACAATGACTACCACAACTACTGCTACTACAATACACTGGCAGAATTATCTACATGATTTAAATGCATTTTTGCATAAAAAACAATTAAGTTTCGCTGGAACCCGTGCATTTATACTATACATTGAATTTGTGTAGTTTCTTGAAAATTATATTAATCAAAAGTTGTATTAGTTACATTAAAAACTTGTTTCATAAATATTATGAAGCTTTGCATTAAATTTCATACATTTTTTATATACCTTGTAAAAAAAATTTCATTAGCTTATTAAAAATTTCTCTTAAAACTTGTCCTAAAAAATTCTCTCTGTGTACTTATATAAAAACATTGTATATTTGCTGGCAAATGTACCAGAGTAAATGGTTTTTGTGTAAATTAAATGTAAGTGTGCATTAATATCGTATGGTAAACACATACTTTAAAAAAAGGGAAATATAAAAGGGGAGACATAAACCCTTTTTTGGAAATGCGTTAAAATATATTTGTGGTATAAAATATTTGTACAAGTTCTTTATAAATTTTATGTATTTTTAATTTTAAAAATTCTTCTTGGGTTTAAGTCTCTCTAAGTTTTCCCCATTTTGAAATGTATAAGAATAAAATTACATTTTGTTTTATTTAACATATTTCACAGGAATATTATATGAATTTTATGACATTATTTGTATTAATAAATAACTTAAAAAGAATGAGGAACAATAATGAGAACAGTTTACTACAATAAATTAAGAACAAAATCAGTTTATTACCAGGAAAATGGAGAACAATTGAAGGACATATGTACATACATTTTGTAAAAAACAATTTTTTAAAGGGAATTTACAAAGTTATAATAAATCTTTCTAAATATTTATGATAACTTTGAATTTATGCTTTGCCAAAAAAAAATGGTCCCAACTTTCTTAATTTTTGGTAAAACACTACATAATTCTTTCAAAGATTTAGGTCATTGGACGTTTATAATGTCTTAGTTATTATTTTTGCATAAGATTTTATATATTTTTTTTCATTATTTATCATTTGGTCTTTTTATAAATATATTCTTAACATTTATAAAGATTTGTCAGGTTTTTTTTATGAGAAAAAAATATCTACAAAAAAATATAAAAAACCCAAGAAATATGATTTTGCATAAATTTCCATTAAATTCAATTTGAAGAAAACAACAACGTCAAGAAACCAGTGCAATTTTCTATATAAAAAATACACACACATTTAGAACGCTAAAAGAGACTAAATCGTTTGTCTGTCAACAGAGCAGAAAATACTTGCTACAGCACTGAACTAAAAAGTCATAAACGGAATCAAAATTTTAAAAGGAATTAATTCTTTTATTGAATTACAAAAGTTGCATGAATTCGTTAATCACTAAAAAGCATTGTAATAGTTTTTAGAGCTGATTTTTAGAACTTAAAAAAAATTTTTTAGTGCTATTTTAAGTGGATGTCCTACGAGTATTTTTAGACATAAGTCGACATTTTCACTTCCAATCCCGTTTTTTAATCTATGTAACATTTTAAGGCAATTTAAGTTTGTAGGTGTAAGTTTTAATTAGAAATAACATTTCTTTCAATTTCCACTTTTTTAAAATTAACAATTTTTTTTTGCTAATTTTAGCAAATCGGCTTTCAAAAGCTGTAAAATGATTTCTAAAATTAGCAACAAAAATTTGTAAATATTCTGTAAAAGTTCTGTAATTTGTAAAAAGTAAATAGCAAAAAGATTTGCTTAATAATAATTTTTTTACTAAAAATTAGTACAAAAATTTACTATTTTGATAACCGTTTAAAAATTTTCTAATAACTATTTTATCTGAGTATATGGATCAAAAAATGAAACTTTAAATGGCCATAAAATTTGACTTTACCAACACAGCGCCAAACCTCTTGGGGTTTTTCTATGGTAATCTAATACTGTTTTCTAAAACTTTTGTGATGCTGCTGCCCTCCACATCCTCCCGAGCAGTTTGGTATTGAAAATGAGGAAAATCGGTCCAGCTGTTAAAAAGTTATGAGTAAAAATGTGAAGGTACCTCTAAATTTTCCATACAAGTTGGTGAATTGTAGTACAATTTCATAGTAGCGACTGGTGAGTAAAATATTTTTTCACCAGTCGCTTGGAATTCAATATTTTATATTTATCTCAAATATTTTTATTCTCAAAAAATTTTTCTCACTCCTAAAATTTTTTTCACCTCAAAAGTTTTTTTTACCTCCAAATTTTTTCCCACCACAAAATTTTTTTTCACCTCCAAAAAAGTTGTTCTGCTCAAAAAATTTTTTTCACCTCCATAATTTCACTTCTAAAGTTTTTTACATTATTTGTATCAAAAACAGTACACAGAGAAAACAGATTCATTGTCACAACCGAATTTTTCGAATTTTTTTCCAACTGAATGGTTTAGTTGGAGCTACCGATATATTTGTTTGACGCAAACGAAGTTCGGTTAATGTAACATAATTTCGGTTTAAACAAAATTTTTCAATTGTATCAGGAATACATTTTGTTGGGACAACTAAATAATTTTGTTACTGCAGCCAACATATTCAGTTGGCCAGAAATTCAGTTGTCATGATGAATCTGTTTTCTCTGTGTAGAGAACATTTTTTAGGACATTGGTGAAGGGTATCCAAAGATTATGCACATCCGAATTTAAGCCTTTTTTTACTTGCTTTTGGTAAAAATCGATTTTGGGAATTTGCAAACCTTAATTGGATCAGGATATATTAAGGTTAAAATTTCTAAGGCCTAGTTTTTGGTATAATAAGCTTTAGGTAAACCTTTAAATCTATTTTTCACATGTGGTTTATTTAGATTATAATTTATAGTTTTATCGAGCCTAGATGGCCGGTTAAATTATACTAAATATTTGGACAATAATTTATTTAAGTGATGTCATTAATAAAATATTAAATACTACCACTTTTTTGAGACAATTCGAAATGGAATTATATAATTTGACATTTCTTAGTCTAGAATTCACAAGGAGTATGCTCAGTTGAGCTCAGTTTATTCTTGTTTAAGATTAATTGGACTGCCCATTAAACTATTAGCCGTATTCTTTCAAAGTTGTCATATATTACAAAATTCAGATAGGCATTAGAAGCACTGTGTAAAAAATCAAGTTTTCTAAAGCTTTTGTTGTGCTAAAAACTTTTCTTTTTAAATTTGAATTTAAACAACAAATTTTTAATGCCATAGTAGCTCAATTAATAGGGAAGTTGTTAAAAAAATGTTGACTTGGGTTCGAAACCTACTGAAGTCGTATGACAATTTTCATAAATCTTAATTCACCTTATAGATTAACTTCACTCTCTTAAATAAATTTCTTCAAAATTGAATTAATTCTTTCAAAGTTCATTAAACGAAATACATGAATGTATGGATGTTTGGCTGGCTGGATGGAGAGGCGGTGCGTTGATTTCGCAAGTACAAAAACTTAGGAAGGAGGTTAGCGGAAAAAAGAGATTGTCATCTTTAGCACTAGAGACGACAAAAACAGATGACAGTAAATTTTTTATTTTATGTATAAGATTTTATGTTTGTTTTTATATAGAAATTCATACAAATGAATGTTCATATTTTTTCTGTTTTCATATTGTAATCTCAAGGAAATTGTATGTGTAAAATTAAAAAATTGTAAGAAATATATTGAAAGAATTATAAAGGCATGCTGTATGATGTGCTAGATATTCTATGATTTATAAATAATTTTATTAAGTGAGAGAATAAGAAAAATTATATGCAAATAGATTTTGAAATTAAAAGTAGTTTTATTTAAAATGAAAATATTTTTAACTAGAGAAAATTGAAAGAAATTTAATTTACCATGAGAAGATAGCAAAGGGGAAAGAATTTATTTTCTTTCGCTTGAAAAATTATAACACTAGATTACAAAGTATTTAAATTTGTAAATATGATTTTATGGATTAGATTTTGTTTTTTTCTTTTTAAGATTTTCGTCGCAGGCAGTTTAATTTTATAATAAAAAAATGGGCAAAAATTTTTGGAGTTAAAATTTATTTCGCGAAAAATCATTATAATATTTTAAAAAGTTGTTAAGGTAATTTTACAAAAATATGTATCTGAAAATCTAAGACGTTTTTTCTTCATAACTTTTAAAGCCGTTTACTGGTTTTCCACTTTTTATTAACAAAAAAAAATTGCGAAAAAAACATTTCCGCCAAAATATTTTTTTCCGTGTATTATGTATTTTTTTTATCAGATACTAATTAATACAAATTCAACAAAAAACAAAAAGCAAATAATTTAAAAAAGTTTTTGAGGTAATTTTACAAAAATATCTATCTGAAAATCTAAGATGTCTGCAGATTTTTCTTCATAACTTTTAAAGACGTCTACCGGTTTTTCTAATTTTTAATAACAAAAAATTTTTGGAGTTAAAATTTATTTTGCAAAAAAAAAAAACATTTCCGCCAAAATATTTTTTCCGTGTATGATGTATTTTTTTTTATCAGATACTAATACGAATTCAGACAAAAAACAGAAAGAAAATGGTTTAAAAAAGTTTTTGAGGTAATTTTACAAAAATACATATCTGAAAATCTAGATGTCTGCAGATTTTCCTTCACAACTTTTAAAGCCGTCCACAGATTTTTATCATTTTAATAATTTGTTTTCTCAGGGAATTAATTGTACATATTTTCATATTCTTAAAAATGCAGCATCCCCCCACTAACTGAATGCATCACGCCTTCAATAATAGGGATAATACCTATTTTAATTTATTTTTTCAATGCAACTATGTTCTGTTTATAATACAAAAATATTTTAAGTCTATTCTTAGCATAAAATTTTGCATTATCTTAACAATATCGATAATATAATTAAATATTTACCAGTAATAAATTATTGATTTTTTTCTTATTAACTTTTTCTACATTGAACTAAAGATCAATGATTTTTAAACTTTACACTCATAAAAGATAAAAACAATAAAATCACCTTGATTTCTAATGTGTGAAAATTTTACATAAATAATTGCAGAAAAAGTTGTTATTATCTCAACAATTATTGTTATTAACCATTATTATTATGTGATTGAATATGAATAAAAAAAACTTTCGCTTTAACATGCAAATTTGAAACCAATTAAAATTAAGAGAAATTTTTTTTTTCAAAACAAAAACAAAATAAAATATGTAAATAATTTGACATTAATATCTATAATTTTAATATAAACATAACTGTTTGTTTTAATCTACAACTTAATGAACAATTTGATATTAATTCATTACAAAACAAACAAACAAAAAAAACTAAATTGAAAACAATACAATGCTACTTTATATATTTTTCCAATATAAACAATAAAGCCTAACCTTGTAAATTAACCATTAAATTTATATGCAACAAATATATTTAAAATAAATACTTTAAATAAAAAAACAAAATATCGAACGAACAATTTGTCAAGGTAAAATAAACAGATTTACCAAATACAAATTATAACATTAAAATAATTTAAATATTATATTTAAATTTGTAAATTTATTGTAAACAATTTATTGTAATTTTATTACGTTATGGTTTTTATGAGTATTCAATTCAGTTCAAACAAATTTTTATTTGAGGATTTCATAAAAATGTCATTTAATAATATATTTATTAATAAAAGGTATTTTGGATTTTTTCAAGTTTAAGACTTTCAAATTCCATACAAATTTTAACTTGAAAAAATATAAATATTTTGGTGTTCAATATAAACGTATTATAATAAGTCTTTTTAGAGTTTGTTTTTAAGATATTGATTGATTTGATACTTCTTTGATTTATTTAAATTGGTGTTTTTTTTTATTTTAAAATTGATTTTGTTTTAAACCAATTAATATATATGTATTTTTTCATCTTCTCTGATAACCTCGTGTAAATAATTTCCGTATGAAAGAAATTAAAATAGAAAGTAAAATCAATTTCATAAAAAAAATTCACAAAATTCAATATTGAAAAAGAAAGTTGTTTTGGTGTTTATATTTTTTGATATTGTTTTTTTTTTCAAGCTTCATTAAAAAAATAACCTGCTGCTAGTGATGATTTTTATTAAAAAAAAAACAAATTTCGCTCCTGTTGACCAAGTCAGACATATATGTTACAGTAAACTCTCGATAATTCGCATTAGAGCCTATTCAAAATATTTGGGCAACTAACTAATATAATGAATTTTTTTTGAATAAAGTCAAAATTTTCAGCAGACAAGCATGATACTGAACTGTTAAGTAGCACACTGACAGAATTTTATTAATGATATTGATAAATCGATCAAGTTTCGTGGGACTTAATTTACTGAAAATTTTCGTAAAAAAGTAAATAACAGGGTACCGGTTTTGAATGATTTGCAAAGCTATGAATAATTACTCTTCACTCCTTTAAAAACAATGATAACAAATAATAGTTTTTATCATATCGCAGTGATAAAACCATTCAGAATCGGTACGCAGGTAGAGAAAGAGAATGTAAATAACAAATTTGAATGGTTAAAAAAAAAATCTACAAAAAAAAGAGACAGAAAATGTATTTACGCTCTCCGTTAAAAATTTATAAAAATTATTATAAGCTAATGGATTTTTGACCGAAGATTAATTATTCGCACAAAATTAAGGAAATTTTCGTCCAACCTTGTAAAAATCGAAATGTACATATATGAACATATTCGCTGGTAAATGAACATATATGGGCACATATAATTTTATATGACTAGGCATAGTTCAATATAATTCTAAGGTTACAGAATTTGATATGGTATATGGCCGTATAAGGTCGTATATTACTATACATGAATCATATGTGAGCATATATGAGAATATATTGACTATGAATAGCTCATATATTTCCATATATCTTAGGATCCAAATTTTAAGGGTATATGGCCGTATATGGTCATATATTAGCATACATGAATCATATATGAGCATATATGGTCATATATCAGATCATGTATGGTCATTATTGAACTATGCATGAATCGTGTGGGTCCAGTAATGTATGTTCATATATAAATATTTCGATTTTACATGGGTAAGAAATAAAATTTTTTCCCCGAAAAAATCAAAATGATTTTTTACTCGCATTATTTAAAAAAAATAAATAAATTTTACGCAACAAAATATTCCCTTGTTTTTTTTTTTTTTTTAAATAAAAATTTTCACCCAAAAAAATATTTTTTGTCTTAAAATCTTTTTTGCAGTTTTTCTTTATATAAAGAAATGAAAATTCAAAGTGAAGTTTATCTTTATACAGATCAAGTGAAGGTGTTTGTTCGGTTTAAGATCACGAAATTTTTCCTAAACCAATTTTAAAATTAAAAATTTCTAAATCGTAAAATATACACAAACAAAAGTTTTGTGACAATAGTAAATATGACTTATTTAACTTTAAACAAAATCCACGTTGATTTATCGACTTAAGATGAAATTTACTTTCGAACTCGTGCTGTGTTTAATAATCTTCATTTAGTGTAATGCCGTTCGGCTAGTGTCTAATAACTATTTCTGTACGATTACGAAAATTATAATTTTTCTATTCATTTAGAAATAAAAAATTAAAAAAAAATGTTTTTTAAGAAAATCATTAAAGAAACCCGATAAGTAGTAAACCGGTGATCGTGCATTTAGAAAACAGATTCATTCTGACATTCAAATATTTTTGCCAACCGAATGGTTTGGTTGGAGCCACCAATATATTTGTATGTGGTAACGGAAATTCGGTTAGTACAGAATTTCGGTTTAAATCAAATATTTTAATTCTATCAGGAAAATATTTGGTTGGGACAACTCAGGAATTTGTTTTTTTTTTCTCTGTGTAATAAATATGGAAATGATATTCAAATTATAGACAGTTTACTGTACTTGGTTATATTTTACTTAATTTCAAGCTTAAACGTGCCATTGTTTAATTAATTTTATATAGGCTGAAAGTGAATCATTCATAAATTAAAAAAATACAAATTTATTTTTTTTTATAAAAATTCATTAAAATGCATTAGAGGTTTTTAATTTTAGTAAAGTTAAATAATACTTTTTGTCTACAACTATATAATTATTAATATATATTTTTTTTTATATTTTTCCCCCAAGTTTATGGGTTAACGTTTTCATTACACGTTCATTGAGTTTTAGTTTAAGTACACGCATTTTAAACGTAAAATGTCTGCATCTGGTAATACATATTATTTTATATATTTTCTATAATATTTTGTAGTTTCGACATTAATTGCATGTTTGGTTGTTTGAATTTAAAAAAAAAATATATTAGCAGCTCTTTGGTGTTAGTGTTTGTGGTTTGGAGCCAATTTATTGATTTTCCAGTTAATTTATAATGTGCTATAAATCAAATACAACACGCAATAATTCTGTATAATAGTGGGGGGTGTCTAATGGAATAAATACAAAATTTTAAAAGTAACGGACATAAATGGCCCCAAAAATAACTAAAATACAAAATTATTTAAAACATATAACATATTAAAAGCAATATCATTTTTTGTTAGAATTACAATCATGGCGTCAATAGTAAAGTAGGTTTCCGGGTTTTTAGTTTGGTCTTGAAAATCAGTTAAATCGAAATAATGGGTTATGTGATGAAATTCGAAAATGAAAACGAGCAGGTTTTTAATCTACAATATTTTGTTTCGTAAAAATAAAATTGACTTAAAATTATTATTTATTGATTTGTATTACTCAGAACTTTTACTTTAGGGAATAACATATAGATCGTACAATATTAAGCATTGAAAATCCGATCGAAATGTTAAAGTACCATCGATTTGGCTCAATTTTAATACCAAACTACTTTGGACAATGATAAATAGTTTGGGTAAAAGTAAGCAACCTGGCTAAGCTATTAGCGTCATTATTGTGATTTCAACTTTCAGATAAGCGTTTTAATACATCTATTAATTTAGTTTAAACTTAAAATCTTAATGAGGACGTGTATACAGTACAAAAATTTTTTTCACATCAACTTTTTCTTATTTTACCTATTTTTTAAGTAGAACAATAGTGTTTTTGTTGATGTAGCAAACGATTAAAGGGAGCCATTAAAATTTTAAGTAAAAAAAAAATTCATTATAAACAAACAAAAACCTATCATATGCATTAGTTTTATAATTAATTGTTTATATAAATGATGACAGCTAAAAAACTAAAAGAAAAAAAAATTTAAAGAAAAAACAATATAATTTTGCTTTCCATACTTCAGCACCATCACTTAAAAAGAATTCTTAATGACTCAACATATGGTCCTCTATGGTTTATTTTTATTTTATAGCAAAATGGCCCAACAAATTGTGGTACTTTGTAAGATATTAAAAGAAACACTTGGAATTGTTTAGAAAAAAAAACTCATACTTTTCAATATTTGCAATTACAATAAATTGTGATTAATTGGTTCCATATGGCAACAAAAAAAAAAAAAAAAAAAAAAACAAATAAATTAATAATAGACTTTGATTAAAAAAAATCTAGTAGAAAATTGATATTGATTTATAATGTCTTACAATCTTAAAAAATTAAACAGCGAAAATTATAACTAAGAAATTATAATGGAAATTATGGGTTAAATTTGTTTTATAATATTGAACAAGTTAAGATTTTTAAATTTTACCAAGAAACTTGGTAAAACATAAGTAAACTTTTTATTCATATTTATGTTACATGCTTATTTATTTAGCTTCATATAAATATAAAAATCTTAAAAATTTAAAACAAAAATATTTATAAGTTTAACAAAGAAACTTTGTAAAAACAAAAGCTAGAAACCCGTTCATATTATTAAAAACTAATTTCAGTTCAATTTGGGAAATGCAATTTTTTTTTAATAAATTAACTTTTTGGAGAGTATAAACAGATTCGTAGTATTTTTTAATTTTATGCAATTTTTTGTGATTTTTTTTCTCTGTAAATACATATAACACAATTTTTTATAAAACTTTATAGCAACTTAAAACTTTATAGATTTTTTTTAAACAATTCGTGAATATATAAAATAAATACAATTCTTTCAGTGCAGTCCACTTTGGCAAAATTGTTAACAAATTTTTGTATTTTTACAAATTATTTAACTGATTTCAGCGAAGAAAAAAAATCATTATTAATGAACGATTTCAAGCATATCATATTTTAATTTTATCGTAATCGTAACTGAAACCGTTGTCGAGAAAAATCGTAGTTAAATTCATTAAGTTGAAATTTAAACACGCTTCAAATACCGTAACAGCTTTTGTCAAAAATCTTAACTGATATAAAATCGTAGATATTAAAAACAATTTTAAGCTTAAACCATTTTAAACTAACACCATTTGAAATTAAATCCCGAAACGGTTTCAAATAACGTAAACGTTATTTTCCAAACACTAAGTATAGCAACCGTAACTGATATAAAACTGTAACCTATTAAAAACAATTTGCAATTATTTTAAATATCGTAACTGGTATTTTACAAATAAAACATAACCCTAACTGAGAGCCACCCTAAACTGTTAGAACCATATTTTAAATACGAAACCGTTTCAAATATCCCAGTTTTCATTTTTCAAAAACCATAAACGTAACTGATATCAACGATTGCTTATAACAAACGTAACTAATATAAATTTGTAAACTGTTAAACTTAAAAAAAAAAGAAATCGTAAACGTAAATTATAGCAAACGTAACCTATATAGAACCGTAAACTATTAAAAAATGTTTTTTTAATTAAAACCCGAAACTTTTTTAAATGATAGCAAACATAGCTAATATAAAACCTTAATCTATTAAAAATCATTTTAAATTGTAACACAAAAACGTTTTAAATACCATAACGGTTTTTGTCAAAAGCGTAACCGAAACTGATAGCTACTGCAACTTATATAAAACCGTTAAATATTAAAACCTGTTTTAAATAAAAAGCAGAGAGTGTTATATATTACATAACCGTTATTTTCTAACAACCGTAATCATAGTTGATATCCACCGTTACAAATGTATAATAACTAGGTCAAGGAATTTCATGCAAAACCGAAATGGATAACATTTTTTTATTTTGTTGAAAACAAAAACTTTTTGTTTTATTTTGAAAAATACGATTCTTAACAAATTTTATTGACTTGAAGAAAAGTTTAAAATTCTGTTACTATTGAAAAAAGTGGGTGTTTTTCATGTTTGTAATGCATTTATTTCTTTTAGCTGCTTATTTTAGACGCATATTTTCGTTTTTTAAGTGCTTGAAATTCCTTGCCCTAATAATAACAGATTTGTTTGCTATTTAAAACACTTGAAATATTTTTTTTTTTCCAAATTAACGGAAGTAATTTTTTCAAGTGTTTTTGATATAAAATTACCAGAAAAAATCTTCTTGTAATATGTATATTTTTTTTAATAAAAATTATCTGAAGGTCAAGTTGCATGTTAAAATTAAAAATAAAAAAAAGATACAAATAGATAAATGTATTGTAAGCAGAAAAAAAAACGTTACAACGGAACTTGAAAAGAACAGAAAAAAAATCAAATCTTTACAAAAAGCAGCTACAAATTGCGCAATCCAGCTACATTAAAGTTTAATCTACATAAAAGAACAATGGTTGACGATTGTATTTTAAACTCTGACTGATCATGTGTCTGTGTTTTTTTTTTCTTTTCAGTAAAAACCCCTGTTAACAGAACACGTTTTTGTTGTTGTATTGTTGTTGGTAAGTAACAAACATTAATAACAAAATATTTTTTGATGAATTTAAATGATTTAAACATTAGTTAAAAAAAAAAAAAACAAAAAAGTTAAAGATCATCTAAATTCTAAAAATGTTGTTAGATCAGGCTTTTGACCTTTTTGGCAATTAAATAATAAATGAAGTTTTTTGGTTAAGAAAATTTTTGTATGGCTAGAAAATAAATTAACATATGAAAAGAATTTTAACTACAAATTAAAAAAAATATAGCTCATGTTACACAAACAAACTGTGGTGATTTTTCTAAAGATAATTTGAAACCAAAAAATGACCTAGTTTAAACAAAATATGGTAAAATTAGAAGTCAATTCAAAATGTCCAACATTAAGAATTAAAAAAAATGTTTTAACAATTACTATACAAATAAAAATGATGTTTGAAGGTTAATTAAAATATCAACTGACATTGATTTTTAACTATAATATTCAGTGAAGTATAATCATGTTTGTTTACATAAAGCGGGTGTGTTCAGTGTTAATAAGCTAGCGTTAAATGTCATCAGGAGTTTGTTTAGTGTTAAATGTCACTCAGTGGTGATAAATGAGAACTTAGTGTCATTTTGTGTAGATTTGTGTGCAAATCTACTTAATTATTTTGTGTCGAGAACATTTATCTGTTACGAATATGACCTTTTCCAACTGGGTTATATGGTTGGCTGCAATTGGTAGTACAATTTTTTTTTGTGTTTTATTAGACCTTGCGCACAAAAAAAAATCTTAACATCACTTGTAATTCATATGCATCATTCTTTTGAAGAGTTCTAAACACTGTCAAGTATTTTAGAAAAAATAAAAATACACAAAATGCACAAAATGTTAACAACACCCTACAAATAAAAACATGTTCTTAAGAGGCTCTTAAGTACGTTAAATTATTATTTTATAAAAAAATATAAAATTCAAAAAAGATTAGCACACTTAAAGTTTATAAACGTATTATATAAACGTTATTAAAACTTCATTTTGTTTACTTAAACTGTAAAAGTTAATACATTTATAAAACTAATATGACATTTTAATTTCCATTTTATTTTTTTAATACACTACTTCAACCGTTAAATGAATGTCTCGCTTGAATAAGGGCAATAAGTCCATTTTAAGAATCTTATATGAGATGAGAAAAATGTTTTTTATTGTTTTATCAAGAAGATCGAAAATTTTGCATCTTAAGGTAAAATAATCGATATAATTTTTTTCATATTTTGTACATATCAATATCAGACATTATTATTAGAAATTTTTAAGGGCTAATAGACGACACAAGTGACTTGCATAATATTGAAAGTGATTATTGGAAATTTGAAGGGCAAATAGACGATACAAGTGACTTGCATAATATTGTGATATTATGTGCAAACGTAAGGTGTGTTTGCGTTAAGATTTGTGTTAGTTTGCGCAGGTGCCTTGTCTAGTCTATTAGCCGCATTAGAGTTGAAATCATGAAATTCCGAGTCTTAAGAAATTTGTTCAAAACATTTAAGAAGTTTTATGTTTAAAAACTCCACTTACCACGGAAATTGATGTTTTAAATAATTCTCAGTTCTGCCAAATTTTTAAGTCGTATATTGACCCATAGTTTGATGTATTAAAAAAAATCGTGCAAATTTTGACTGGCTGAAACTCTTAAAAGTATTTAGATGTTATTAAAACAAAATTTTGAACTTTTTCTATAAATTCTAATCCCTATGAATAATCTAGATTTTTTAAAATGAATTTAAAACTCAATTTTAGGGATTTTTTTTTAAATTTTTATTTGGTGTTTTTAAGCTTTTAAAATTCCGAAATTGAAATGTTTAAATCAATTTATGGCAATTCTAAAAAGATAATTTAAATTTTTTTTATTTGTGGTTGTAATCAAACTTTTATACTACACCCAGAAAACAGATTCGTACTGACAACCTAATTTGTGACCAATCAAATGGTTCAGTTGCAGCAACCGAATTTTTCCGTTATGACTACCGTATTATTATTTAGGCAACCGACATACAGTTGTTCCAAAATCAAATTACTCGTGTCTCAATGGTTTTCTGTTGTCACAACCGAAAAATTCGGTCATCACAACCAAACTATTCGATTGGCTATAAATTCAGTTGTCGGCGCGAATCTGTTTTCGCTGTGTAGCCTTCTAAAAATCGAAAGACATATAAATATACATGATCATAAATGGGTATGCATGATTATATACGTCCAGAAATAGTACAATATAGACCATATATCTTTGGTTGTGAAATTTGAGGATATATGGCCGTATATGGTCATATATATGCATATATGATTTCTATGTGAGCATGCCTTTTAAGTTGGAAATATTTCTTCATTTGGTATGATTTTGTAGTATCTCGCATAGTTTTCAAGAAAATTCAGAGTTTTTTTAAACACGGCTCGATCGAAGATTTTGATTGTTATATTGTGTTGTGTGATCGCCCCTTTTAGTTAAAGTTGATTCCGAGATGTTGAGCCTGTATTCATGGTTGAAATATATTAGTAAAAATATTGGATTTAACACCCTTATTCGAGCGACACACATAAATGTTTTTTTTAAATAGTTTTAGCATAAAGTTTTTGAAAAGGTCAAAAGTTGAGGTAGAAGAGATTAAAAACAAACATTTTTTACTAACATAAAAATGCATAAAGGTTAAAAAAAGGGTAACTTTTAAATAAACTTATTTCGAAAAAATCGTTATCGTACGTACCAGAGAACTGCAAAATCAACTTTTTTTCTTGATTTAATCATACACAAAAATTCTTGTTCACTTTTAATAATTCAACAAAATTCACTGTAGAATAAAATCAGCATCATGTTACTGAACACTGTTAAGTGATTACATTTGCATAAAACATAAACGACAGATGATTCACACTGATTCCAATTACGCGTTCAGTAACATGATGCTGATTTTATTCTACAGTGAATTTTGTTGATCCGCTATCTGGATTTCAGAATATTAGGTTATTATGCTATTCAATAAATATCGCGATATTCAATAATTATCGCGGTCAATATATATATTGAACGTGTAGAACTGCCCTAATAAACACTCGGAGTAACGAATACGCAATATTACGTACGACCTAATTGTTAATGCATAATGAATATTTCTGAAAATTTATACTCGAACAATTGGTAAAAAAAATATATAGAAAAAAGTTTAAAAATTAAAAGAAAAAAAAAATTGAGCGCCCGGGTAGGCTAGTTGGTAGCGTGCTAGCTTATCAGTGCGGGGGTCGTGGGTTCGATTCCCACCAGAAGCTCTGATCTGTTTTCGCTACAACGAGTCAAAAGCCTTCGTTGCTAGTGCTCGGTTAGGGTATTAAGATATAATTTGAAATTGAATGTTTAAATACGAAAATAGTTTGAGAATTTGTTGTTTCTCAACCTTCTAGTTCAAGTATGTACCTTTATAGCAGTACTTTTTTTATAATTTTTAGAAATCTCAGAAATTTTAAAAATGCTTAACATGAAGTAAACTTCATACAAAAATGTTTAACGATTGGACCTGATAATATATCATTCGTTATACCTTGCTTCGACTGTATTTGACATGTAATAATAAAATAAACATATAAAGAACATTATTTTAACCAAAGTCCTAATGAAAAATTTGTGTCTTGTAATTAAGTTGATGATATATAATTATTGTTATCGTTTATTCGCCCCCAACTATTTAAACAAATATTTGATTTACTCACAAGACAAAATCTAATCGCATTAGACTTTTAATGATAATAAAATATTATTAATAATAACATCATCGTCATAATCATATATTAGTAATTTAACTAATTTGACAATCAATAAAAAAAGGCGTTTCCCTTTAGGTAAATAATAATATGGTATGGAAATACGTCATTCAGAAATACAAATATTTAGTGAAATTATTTATGAAATTTTAGAAAATATACAAATATTCGGTTACCAATGAAAATTCTTAGTAATTGGTAATTTATAAAATTACTTATATGTGGTTTGAAGGACTAATATAAAAAGAAAAATTTCAGAAGAGGAATAACTTTAATTAAACATTTTTTATACATATTTTTTATTAACAATTTATTAAATTATAAAAGTATTAGCTGGTTACTCGTGTCAAATATAAAAAATTCAGTAATTTTTACCACAGATTAGATTAAAAAAAGTTGTTGCTTTAAGTTCGAAGGTACGAAGGACCAATATTCATTATATTATGAATTTGTTAAACATTTCATGTATTTAAATTATAAACAATTACTTATAAAATGTTCAATTTTATATTCGCTTGTTAGGGTGGTTATTTACATTCATTTATCTTTATTATTTTTATTTTGCAAACTTTTTACATTGGGTTAGGTCATCATAAACCAGACTGATACCTTCCTCTAACACAATGAAAGAATATAATCATTCTTTGGATAATACGTAGTAGAGCAAAAACACTCCCTTTTATTTAATATGTACTTAAAGTAATAAAAGTATCCCCAAGATGAATAATGTTAAGTAAATATTTTATTTAATTAAACAAAAAAAAAACACCAATTTTTTAAATAAATATTGCTAAATTTAGTATCACTTACTAATAGCTTACAAAAACGAATAATTTGGGAGAAAATTGCTTGAGTGACCTCACCTGTATTATGAATCTATATAAAAGTTAATTTACAGCTGGTTTTTTAATTTTATTGATGAAATTCTCTTGAAATTGATACTTTTTGGAAAACTTTAACAAAAAAAGGGTACAATAATAACATAAATAGCATGTGCTAATAAATCGAAGACAGCTGTTTTTATTTTAGTTCAGGTAAAGGAAAACAAAATGATATCAATAGGAGTCAAAAGTTTGTTTAAACCAATATTTCATTTCATTTACAAAAGCAGGTGTTTAATAAAGCATATGAATGGAGTATTGAAACAAAAAGAAACTATATAAACAGGAAAAAGTAAGTAATAAGATTTATTTAAAACAAAATCGATATTGAAGTAAAGATTAAAAAAATAACAATAACATAATATGGAACAACATAGGAAGAAAAGTGGAATTAAAAAACTACTACTTAACTAAAAGATTAATCTCAACTAAGTCGACAACCTTAAATTATCGTCATAAAGTTTAAACTAACTTTATGCTGACCACAATGTAATCGACCGTTTAGATATAGTTTGCTTACTATACAAAATATGTGAAAGTCGCTTTGTAACTGTGGTTTGTCGACCTAGTTGTGTTTTTTGTCTTGTATGCAGTTAAAATTTGTTAAAAATATATTAAATGGAATTAAACAAGTAAATATTGTCGATAAAAATAAAATAAATATTAACAAATTTGGATAGATATTGGAAGCTTAATTTTATTTTTAATTTGGTCCTTCGAACCGGTTAATTTATGTATAAATCAATAAAAACATAATTTTAAACTTTTGAAATTCTTCTGCAACTGATATGTTCATAAAGATTCGCACTTAATAATATTATTTTTCGAACCTTAACATTTTTCTAATAGCTCAATTAATTGTATAAAATTATAATATCTAAAATTCAAAACCAGTCTAAGGCCCAATATTATAACTTGCCTTTGAGGTGCGTGTTAGTTAAAGGTAACTTTAGAAAAGTGAGGAATAAAGTGACCGTTAACTTTTTTTGGTTATTACAACTTCCTTATATAATAAAATTAAGTTTTTTGAAAATATGGCATTACCAAAGCAAAAACCGATTACTTTTGGCAAATTAAAATGGTTTTTTAAAATAAGCAGTGGCAACGACGTACTTTTATTTATTTGTGTAAAAAATAAAAATGTTTGATGTAAAAAATTTACATTGTCGACGCCGAACACAGAAATAAACCAACCAGCAAAGATACGGTCAAAAAACTACACGGCAACTACAATGCAGAGCAGAAAATGTGGCAACTTCAAATGCTTAAACCTTACGTTAAAAGTTAAAAGTACGATGAACTTACCTTTAGCTTATCGGTCACTTTTATGTTAAAGTGTACTTATAATAACGAAAAACTAATAATCTGCCCGTTAAAATCCTACCTTTAGCTATCGGCAAGTTATAATAATGGGGCTAATATTTTCTAATATATATTATAGTGAATATTTACAATGAAAAATTTTATATCTTTGCCCTTTGAACTGTGAAGTTTTTGTTATTTCTAATTAATTCGCAAATTGTTTCCTTGCTTCAACGTAGCATGGTTGTCTTAAATGTTCCACATTTGGACACATCATAAATGGATAAAAAAAAAAACTATTCCAATTTAATGTTGAAATAATAGTGATTTCTAACAAACCTTCCATCCGTGTAAAAAAGATTAGACCTGTTTAAATATAATCATATATGTATATGAATTTTATTACATTTGGTGCCCGCTCTGCATTTCGTTTCTGTATCTGATCGAGAAATTCATGGGCATCCTACTTCATACAGGGTGACTTAATAGATGATAAAGTTTTTTGCATTTTTACTGGAATTTTTTTTAGAGCTTTTGACTTTTTAAGCTGTCCATACATTTAATTTTGTAAAATTTCTTATTAGATAGAGAAATAACATGAATACAGGGCCATATTATCTTCTTTAGATTAATGTATATTTTTTTGCCTGTGACTCACCCTATAGAAAGCGAAACAAGGTTAAATTTTACAGATTTTTTGATGCGAGAAATACAGGATAGGCCAGATCTGCTTAGATCTAAGACTATCTGAAAAACTTGGTGATTTCTGTGCAGATCTGGTCATACAGGTGCATATCTAATGCCAGATCTAATACCACATCCAGATTATCGCTCTTTGTGACGTTTTTACTGGCACTAAAATACAAATTTATATCAAATTGGATTTGCCTAGATAGATCTTAAATTTGTCGCCAATTTTAAATTAATCTTTTTAAGCAATTAACATCTAGTTAATGGTCGGATATTTTAGTGAATAAGTAAAATAATATTATGTATTGGTCCTTCGAACTCTCATAATTAGTAAAATCCCGAGTGAGAAAGTTTAGATATAATATTATGTGTCATTATCTAATAATATATTATCATATATAAATACATATGTTGGTATGCATTACCATATATAATTATATATTAAATTTTTTTTATAAATTGCCTTATATTGTGCCATATATAATCACATCTAGTTATATATTGATCTTTATACAATTAGATATGATTTTTATTATAAGATATGTTATATAACACTTTATATAATTTTATATGTCTTACACGGGGCCATATTTTCTAATATATGACTTATACAGATAAATAAATTTGAGATATTCTTATACATCGTTTCATATCTAAAGTATTTTTAAGATATAATTATACGAAGTTCCATGTTAGTGATTTCGAGTCCCAGTCAGCGAGATACATTTTTTGTGTTTTTTAATTTATTTTTATTTTTTTTATTAATATTTTTTTTTAAGAAAACTTTCAAATTTTAACCTATTTAGGGACAACAAGACCTTGATATGTAATCTTTGTTTCCAAAACTCCTATAGGAGTTTTGGAAACAAAGTGAATTTTTTTTCATATATATTTTTTTGTTTTAAATAAATTTCTTAGTCTATTTATAATTATATAATATCAGATAAATACAAGATAAATTTAGCCTTACTAATTCAGCCATGATATGTAGAAATTTTTTCAACTTTCTCAAATTCCCGAATATATAATTATAATAAGTCCCGAAGAACATAACACAATTATAAAAAATCAGCCATTATGTATAGCATGTATGGCTGAGTGCTTGACTCACTACTCTCTGGCAGACCGAGTTCAAATCTTGGCGAAGGCAGTTTTTTTTTATTTTTTATTTATTTTTGGTTTAATTTTTTTACGTTTTTTATAAACTAGATACCGTATATTTTATACTATATTGTTGGATCCAATCTCATACCATCCGATCTGTAATTTTTCGGATAAATTTTGAAAATACTTAATCCTAAAATATATTGCTGGATCTAATTTGATTTCTAAATATATTGGTAGATCTATTTGATCTTCCAATTTACGGATCAAATAAGATCAGCTAGATATTACAGCAGATATTAAAGAATGTCAAATTGATATAATTAAATATTGCGCCAGATCAATTTTTTTACTCGGGATGTTAAGATCTAATTGCAAAAGCAATTTAAAATTTCTTTAAAAAAACTACAAATTTTCAAAAGTTTAAATATTTTCACAAAACAAAACTATTGTATTTTTATTTATATTAAATTTATTTCGATTCATATAAAATATAATCCCTCTTACAAACAAATTTCCCAGGAGTATTAATATTATTACATATATTGGTTTTTAATAAATTAACCACCACTCTTTTTTTCTTATATTTCTTTGATTTTATTGTTTTCTTTCTTTCGACATACGTCATATTATATAAATAATATTAAAAAAAAGGGAATTTTTTTGTATGGGAAATACAGTCGTTATAAAAGAAAGAACCTAATTTGAAGTAACATAATGGTAACATGTAAGAAAAACCCACAGAAATCTGACACCATTTCCGTTTAAAGTCATTTATTAGTTGACTGCTGTTGTTTACCCAAACTTACAGGCGTGTGTACAAGTTTTAGTTTAGTTAATATCCGCTAATGGTACGGAAGTTATAGCTCATCAATCAATAAAACAGGTCATATGTAATCCAAAAGGTTACATAAGCTGATGACATGAAATAAAAAAAAGAAAAACTTTTACCAAAATGAATTGTAAAAATACATAGTAAATGAATAAGCTAAATCATCATTATCAATGATATCATCATCATCCTATAGATAGTTTCTCATAAAAATATTGTTAGTTTTCTTTTTTAATTTGTAAAGTTTTGCAAACTTTATTTATCAATAATTTTCTTAATAACCCCCCATGTCAGTGGGATTATTTTTTTTTTTCAATTAAAACAAATCTCTGTTTCGTTAAGGCTATTAACTTAATTGCCTTTTATTAGTTTGTTTATATCAAAAAATTTTGTTTTTGCAGATGAATTTTTTTAAAAGTCCCATCATTTATAACTTTTACTTTTATTTTCGGCCACTCGACTTTATTGTGTACCACAACAATAACAAGTGCAGGCCATAACGTACCGTCCAGTCTAAAGTGGTGTGAAAATGACCACCAACCATTTGCGGCTTAACGTTTTAGATTAAATTTTGTTAAGAGGCTATTGACTGACTGGCTAACTCTGTAAAAAAATATGTTTTGGCTTTATCTTATGGTGCAATTAAAATTATAGACTATGTAATTGTGGAGTATATATTTATCTGTTTTAACAACCATTCATTGAGTTTAATGAACTTTTACGAATTTTGTTTTTTTTTTAAGTCAAAAGAGATATAAAATATATATGCGGCTAATAAGGGAAGTAACACAAGGCAAATAAATGGTATAAAAAATGAAGTAAGATAAACAAAAAGTTTAAAAATTGTCCTAATCTATTGCTATAAACTGAACAAAAATTCAAAGTTTTTGGTCCTTCGAACATACGGATTTTCTCCAATTGTTGAAATAACAATTGTTTATAATTTTCAGAACAAACAACAAAACTTGTCGTTTCTTTTGTATTTTGATACTTTGTACAGTCAATTTCTAAAATTAATAAATGGACCATATTATTTTGTACCAGGTTCTTTTCTAAAAATTATAAACACTATTTTTAATCTGTTCAGCTAGTTTCTATTTGGACAGACGTCATCAGTGATTTGTTATTAAATTGTATTAATGTTTTGTGTTATAATTATCAGATTTTCTATATATGATAATTTTTTTTTAAATTATAAGATTACTTGGTAATCTCCAGGAATCCATTAGTAACTGTTTCAAAATCAAAAAACCAGAAATAGAAATTAGCTAAGAAAAAATGTCACTTAACGTTGTTTAAAATTAGTCAAAATAAAGAGTTTAATATTGCTTAATAATAGGCACAACATATTGATAATTGTTCAATGATGGTAAACAAATATGTGTAGTGCTAACAACTGATATAATTTTACAATCAATTAGTAATTTTGGTCCTTCGAACTGGTGAATTTAAGTAATATCTAAAATATTCTTATAAAATGTTGAAATATTATTGTAACTAAATTTGCATATTAAAGCTTTTAAATATTTTCTAATTTTTGCTTTAAATTAAAAAAAAAACAAATGAAGAATTAACGAAAAATGGCGCCTACCGCTGTTTCAAATTAGTTAAAATAGAGATCATTTTTGTATGGTTTAATTTTGCTTATAAATATAATTGCTTATAAGTAACAATCAATTAAAATGTTTGGTCCTTCGAATCTGTAAATTAAAGGAATGACGTAAAATATTCCTAAAAAATTTTAAAATTGTTGACAATTCATTAACTAAAAATAAAGTAGCAAAATTTGTAAATCAAACTTTTTATTCATTATTATTTTGGTCCTTCAAACCCCGGAATTTAAGTTATATATTATTAATGTGCTAAAAATAAGTACAACTTAATTTTTTTTTTGTAAAAAATCTGCAACTAATGCCTGTAATTTTAAGAAATTGATACCTAGCAGTGCATACCAGCAAAATCATTGTATCAACTACTTACCAGCCATCTACTCGCTTAATTACTTTTGTTCGCGATGGCCCCAAAAGTAATGAGTGGTCATTACCTTCTCAATTAAAAAAAACACAAAGTAATGGGTGATCATTACCCTCTCACTTGAAGCCAAAAAATAAACAGTCCCCATTACTTTTTAGGAATCGCGAACAAAAGAAATTAAGAGCGTAGATAGGCGCGATACCAGTTTTTGCTGGGATAGATACCTACTGATTTTTGTTCGTCTTCACTGTAGCATTGGTAGGTACCTATTGCTTGAAATTACGGGCATAATTTAAAAAATTTAAATTATATATTTTTTAATATTTTAGTCCTTCGAGCCGAAGAATTTTGTTCCGAATGTTTTTGCTGGGATAGATACCTACTGATTTTTGTTCGTCTTCACTGTAGCATTGGTAGGTACCTATTGCTTGAAATTACGGGCATAATTTAAAAAAAATTTAATTAAATATTTTTTAATATTTTAGTCCTTCGAGCCAAAGAATTTTAGTTCGTTATTGATTTTTTATATTACACCTTTTTATATTCTGTTACAGGTTTTTATCAAAATCTTTTATATTTTATCAACTAACACCGAGTATTAGTAATGTTTTTAAAAGTTATTTGGTTTTTCATAAAAATATAACAAAAGTATTTGGTTCTTCGTACCTGAGTATTTTAGTATTAAGTAATTTTCAATTTTATTAAATTTTACATAAGAAAATATGTAGCTAATAGAAATAAATTTAAGTAAATATTTAAACAAAAACAATTCATTTAAATAGCTATTTTGAATATTTGATTTGTAAAATTTGATTAAAAACCAAAATATTTTAAATAAGTAAATGTCTCACTTGAAAAAGGGTAAACAATACAATTTCTAAACTAATTAACATAAATTATAATTTTGTTCTTATAACAAAGTTTACATTTTCTACAGAATTTTGATAAGATTCCCTACCCCTTTTCTAACATATTTTTTGTTTTACCAAAGTCTAATATAACGTTTAACAAAAACTTAAATCTTTAATATAAAAACAATTATATTTGTTGGCTTTTTGTTATGTGTCAATTTCTGTTAGTTTTTTTTTTGTTTCTTAATGAAAAATATTATAAACCTTATTAAAACTTAATATACAACTGTCTTAATGTGTAATTAAACTAACGCCTATTAAAACTTTAAGAAAAATAAATAAAAACTTCCCATTCAAATAAAAATAAAATGCCTAATGCTAAATTAATGGGAATTTTTAATCGGTTTTTTGTTTTATTTCGTTTCATTTTTTATTTTGCTCATACCATACTAATTACCTAGGATTAAATGATACCAAGATGGCTTGGGAATCTTAGCCAATAAAAAAGTTAATTTCATTTTTTTTTTCATAACATTCGCCTAGTTGCGGTTTTGTAATATAATAACGGTTTGCTAACTGCATTTTAACATATTTTCACACCATTTTCTTGTATTACTTTTTATTACTTTTACACTCAAATCAGTTTGTTCGTAGAATTTACTAAAAATGACAGTTAAAACAAAGGTATTTATATGTAATTGAGGTTTTTTTTAACTATTATTGCAGTAAAAATTAACTTTCAAATTTAGTAAAAAAACTGTAAAATTTTTACCACAAATATTTTGAAACAACTAACAAAATTGGTACCATAAACTAGTTTTTAAAGTTAATATTTTAATAACAAATTTTGAAAAAAATATGTGTTTCCTGCGATTGCTTAAAAAAAATATATATAATATATTTTTCTATTTAAAATTTAAAGCCAACGTTCCAAACGGTGCTTCAGTTATTACTTTTGTATGCACTGGAGATTCAATCAAATTTTCTAGTTTTATCTGCAAGCTGAGAAAACATCAATAATAAAAAATATATCAAAAAAAAAAAAAAAACTTAAAAAATTTTTATTTTTAAAATAAGTAAAAACATTTTTGTACTGCAAAACTACTATTTTGATAGTTGGTTATTATAATAATAAAAATAAATGCTTTAAATAACTGTTATGAGTTACAGAACTTTTCGTTAGTTGTTATTTTCTTAATAACCCTGTAGGAAGCCTGGGGTCTACAAGTCACCACTTTTGTCGAATATTTTGGGTGACTTTTAGGTGACATGTCCACAAAGCGTCTATACTTTTTACATTCCTTTTTTGCAGCTGCAGAGCTGTACTTGTTCTTGATTTTTTTATTGTTTTATTTTGTTGAAAATACATGTGCATAGCTGCATGCAAAATTAAAGTTTTTAATAAAAATATTTATTTATAATTTGAACAAAATATATAATGAGAAAAAGAAATTACAAAAACAATCAATTTTATATAAAAATAAAAATAACAGGAAGAGTCAACAATTTTTAGTGAAAATTGCAACTTTAGAGATTTTATGGAGCCTGATAAAGATTTTACGGAGCATGTGGATGATTTTGTGCAGTCTTTTAAAGATTTGTCTACTCTAAAATTATATTTGCACGAAAATTTTTTTTTACTTTAATGAAATTTATAAAAAAAATTTTATTAATAAAATATCTAATTTAACACCTGTTTAATCTTATTTCTTTCCTATTGTGGAAATCAAGTAAAAAGTTCCAAAAGTGTAGACTAAAATTACTAAAATGTACTAATGAATCTCTGGTTCCAATGTCAACACCTAGTCAATAGTTCTGTAGATTCGCAATGACACGCACATGCTAAATGTCTACAGCAGAAAGCGTTGGTTGGGGCATAATTAGTCAGTAGCACTGGTGACAAAGTCAATTGTGAAACAGTACAGTTTCACTATCGACATTTCCTACAGGGAACTTATGATAATAGTTGTTTTGTATTTGGAATAGAAAATTAACTGCAACTACTGTTAAAAACAACATCGATTGATTACTACACAAACAACTGTCATGTATTAACTGACAAAACGTTTTTGAGTGCTTACTTAGGTGTCATACACATAAAATAATACTTTGTACAAAATTGCAATAGTTGTGTGTAGTTAGTGTAGTTAATAACCCGTTTGTTTTAGTTTTTTCTTTTTTTCATAAGTGTAACTTTTGCATAGAGTGTCATCTGCTGTGATGTTGTAAGAAAATTACAATCATTATTATTTTGTACTCAAGTTTTTTTTCGTTCGTATTTAAGTCAAGATTTGCATATTAGTAATTATACTAGTTTTTATAGTAGCTACCTACTGCCATGCCATTCCAATACCAATCTGTTTTTTTTTGTTCAAAAGAGTTGAGGTTAATAGTGGATTTTCTTGTTAGGCAATAATCGGTTGTAAAATGTTTGTGATTGGCATGACTAGACGGACAGACGTCAAAGTAAATGTTGTAAGGATTATTTTTCTGTATTTTCTAAATTATTTTCTCATCTTTTTATATACAAATTATTATTATTATTTTTTTTTTAATTTACAATATAAAAATTTATAAATGGTTTTTAAGCATTTTATTTTATTTTTTATAATCATTTCAAGCTGATTATTATTCAGATGGAAATTTTTTTTATTACCTAAAAATTTTTCTAAGCGGTTTATTTAACCCATTTTGCACTGCAGTTGCTTTAAAGCAACGCCTTCTTTGAGGAGTCGTTAAATTTAGATAAAAGGGCGATATAATTGTGTTGTATAAAAAGCAGGTGTACCGTGTTGCCACATAAATTTTAAAACAAATTTTATTTGACATTTTTAAAAAATTATTTAAATATTGAAAAAAGAAAGGATTTATAAAAATGGTATGCTGATTTGGTAAAATATATCTAGGATTTTTTTTGGGTCTGAAAATTGGTTTTAAAAAAAAATTAACAGATCGAATCAGTAAATTTCCGAATTTGTAAAAAACTTTTATATGCTGAAAATTACCGTATTTTATTTTTTAATGCAGATAATAAGCTAATTTATTTTATTAAGCGAAAAAGTTGAAAAAATTAAGCAGCCAGTGTTGATATATTAAAATTTTAAAAAATATTTCTTAATATAGCAGATTTAAAAAAAAAATCAAAAATTGTGAAAACCAAATACATCAAAATTTATACATTAATTTGTATGTATTTTTCATAAACAAAAATTAAAATTTTAATAAAATCTTAACCCGTTAAATGTAAACAAAGGGTCAAAATTTGGATTCGAATTATCTTTCCAACAAATTAGTTACGTCAATAAATTCCGACGAGATTGGTAAGTGGTATAAAATGGGTTACAATTTTTTTCCTACCTCTCTCCATGAGTTTCAAACCATTTTATTCATATTTATTATATTGTGAAAATCCTTGGTGTAATACATACCTGTAAATAAATAGAAAAGTAAAAAAAAAACGAATTAATATAAAACAAATATTAGTTTAGAAATATTCTAAAGTATACAAAATTTTACAAAAAGTTGAAATTTACACAATGAATAGTGAATTCTTTTATGAAAAAGTTTTGCAAAAAAAAAAAAAACAAATGAAATGTTTGAATGGCTTATAAATGTATACACACAACATGAAATGCAAATGTTTTATAAAGTAGAATGTTAAATATTATAACAAGTCTTAAAGAAGGAAGGATAACTAAGACTTAGAAATGGATTTTAAATACCATGCAAAATATTAAAAATAGCAAGATTATTGCAATACATAGTCCTTCTAATTGTTCGAAGGACCATACATTTCAAGCGATAAAGCGAAAAAGTAACAGATTTATTGCTGACAAACTTTGACACATCATTATTAATATAAAATATAATTTGCAGTAATTCTGCAGGCTTGCTAAGTAATTGTGTACGATGGTCCTTCGGATAGTATATAAACAAGTTTTCTGTTGGAAGGACCATGTTGGAATATTGTAAATGTTTTCTTAAAATTATTGTACTCGTAGATTGGTATTTCAAACAATTTAGAAACTGAATAGAACTACGAGCAAAAATTTATTAGCATTTAAAAAAAAAAATGGCGCCCAATGTAAGTAAAAGTAAAAGAAAAACTAATAAAACATTTATTGAAAATTATAATAAACGACTTTTTGGAGAGAATTCAAAACTCCTCGTAAAGAACCGTTTCAGTATGCAAAATACCCTTTAAAAATAAGTTTAAAAATGGCGCCCAACGTACATTTTTAAATTTTTACCAACTTCAAAAGGTTACCAAAAAATAAGTTTACAAAAAATGGCGCCCAACGTAGTTTAAAATTATATACTAGTTCAAAGGACCCTAACAAAAGTGGGCAAAGAATAAAGAGTAATGCAAGCTTTTTTATTAACCTAATCACTTTTATATTTTTCTTTTTATCAAAAAGGCACCTTTCCCCTTTAATTCGCTTAAAAACTTTTTTCTCCTCCCAACATAAAAATATAAAAATTCCTCTATAATCTACAAGGATTGTAATTTTGAAACAGGTCATATGTGAATATTTTAAATATAGTATGTTGGAAAAACTACAAGAGAACTTTTGTTTGAGCAAATACATGTGAAATGATTTATGAGTATTCAAAGGAAATATTTTTTTCCCAACAGGAAGTAAAAGCTAAAATAAACGCATAAGGAATACAAAAAGCGAATCTTAAAGGAAGAAAAATAGGTCGTTTGCTATAAAAATAAAATCAATTTGCAAAAAAAATAAAGAATTTTATTTGCTTTAAAGAATTAGACAACAAGAAAATATATAAAATCCTTCCTTAAAGAAAGAAGAAAAAAGATTCAAAAATGATAAAAAAAGACCAGCTATTGCAAAAGGCTGTAATTGTTAGGGGAAATCATTATTGCACCATAAAAAAACAACAGAAATGAGCATCATATTTAGGATCCATCAGCAGCAGCTACTCTAATCCTGGTGAAGCATGTGTTTGAAAAAAAGTAGTGCAACTTGACAATATATTGAAATGAATGTATAATACAAAAAAAAAAAAACTTCAGAAAAAGAAGACTACAGAAAATTGAAAAAAGAGGGAGGTTTTTTTCCTGCTTCAAATAACGTGGGAATTTGTTTAAGTGGCAGGTGTAGGGACTTAAATAAAAACAAACAGTCAGACGGACAGGCTGACATTCATACAGTTATTCTTAAAAAATAAAAGGGGCAATCTAAGAATATTTAAAAAAAAAGAAAGAAATATAAAAAATGCAAAACAAAAGTGTACAAAATTATATGAATATTACACAAAATTTGGTTGGCACAAAATGTAAATATAATATTACAAAATACTTGGAAAACCTTGGATAAACTAAAATTTTGTAACATTTACATACTAAGACAAAAAAATAACAATTTTTTTAACTTACAAGGCATGAAATAAACATGTTCCAAGAATACTACAGAATAAATGAATGAATAAACACCGGCAATTAGTTTTTTTTTTGCAGACCATACTTAAATTACAAATTTGGTCTGGTCTGGTTTTACACAAAAGTTGCTTCATTAGTAGTTGAGAGAGGAAAAAAAAGGTAACAACCGGAAAACGGAAATAAGATTCTACTAACAAACAAACAACTCAAAATCAATGAAATTTATTATACAAACATAAATAAGACTTAAAGTTATTTAATAAGAATTTTACACATAATTAAGGTGATATATGGAAAAAAAGGAATAAGAAAATCTTAAAAAAATTTACATTGAAATTTATTGTACATACTGAATGCATTCATGCTTATAATTTTAAATACACAAAAAAAAGCAACGGTTGAAAAAAATTTAAGTTTGAGCTTTTATAACGTATGTAAGCATTTTCTAAGCATTTTGTAAATGTTATGAAATAAATGTCTTAAGCTGTTTCTAAAGATTTGCAATGAGGTTTTATAATGATTAAAGATTTTTCTGACGATGTTTGTTGGGTGTATTTTTGTAAAAATTAATGCTCTTATTTATAATTGCTTTTTATTCTTTTAACTGTTAATAAAATCCAATTTTTAAGCTTCTATAAATTTTGTAAGTGTTTGCTAAGCGTTTTGTAAACATATAACAAGTATACATTAAAACATTATTGATGTCCATGTTTTTAAGGCTCGTTTGATTTCTTAAGTCGCACTTGGTAATGATCAACAATTTGAGTGTATAATTTTTTGACTTTTTTAAATGAAATTTTATGTTATTTTTATTAAAAATTACTTTAAAACTCCTGCATTTTTTTCAAACTTTGTTTAGATTAAGTTTTAGGGCTTTAAAAATATTTGTAAATATTTTGTAAGTGTTTTGTATACATTTTATAAGTGTATGTATAAATATATTTTAAAGATTTATACAATTTCTTGGGTCGTAATTTCTCGTAATGATCAACAATATTTGCTGAGTGTAGCATTTTTTTTTTTGCTAATTTTTGTGAAATTTTATTTTAAAAGTATTTTAAATTCCCTAATTTAAATAATTTCTTTTAAAAATATTGATAAGTTAGAATATTGGGTCTTTTGCAACTTTTGTAAGTGTTTTGTAAGCGTTTTCTAAAACATAACATAAAAACAATATAATATTCATATTTTTAACATTTTCAAAAATAAAAATTTTTTTCCTGATTGTTGCATTATTTTTAGTTATTTTGGTGGAATTTTATGTTTTGTTTATTAAAAATTATATTCAATTTTCTTAATTCTTTTGAAATATATACAAGTACTGATTGAATCGGTGTTTGAATCTTTTAAAAATTTGTAAATATTTTGAGAGCGTTTTTCATATTTTTTTTTCATTAAAATTTTATGTTTATTTTATTAAAATAACTTTAATATTTCTTTATTTTTTTTTGAAAATATTAAATTAATATAATTTCGAAGCTTTTAAAATATTTTTTTAAAAGTATTTTGTAAGCGTTTTTTAAGTGCACATAAAAATTATTTTAAAATCAATTGTTTTAATGTAGAGAAAAAAACTGTAAAACGAATAAAAATTACACAATTTATGATACTTTGTATTGTATTGAAACTGCATAGGATCTATTTTTTACGTGATCACAATTTCAAAGAAAATCAAAATTCAGGACAAACAATTAAAATCATAAAATTTCAATAGTTGCCAATCGCACTATACAATATGGTATTAAGAATCAAACAGTAAATAAAGGCCATAGAGAGTTAACTCTCTGAACCTGTGTTATATTACACTTTTGCTTTTTTATATGCTTTGCACCACGAAAATTCGTTGCTGTTTAAAGCCCCTCAATAACAGTAGTTTATATTGGAATCTCAATAATGCGAATTTTTTTCGTTATAAACAGAACATCTGTTATATCAGCTTCCATAGATCACCTTATTGTTCTATCAATTTGTTAGAAATTATTATATTAGTTATAATATATTTATAGCTCCTTTTATACATAACAAATTGGCAAAAGTAATTGGCGCCCAACGTAGGGCTGATATCAATTTTTTCAAATTTTTAAAAGTTAATATTACAAATTTTATTAAAATGTAACAAAGTAGTTTATATGAGACATGAAGATTATTGGCGCCCAACGTAGAGCCGAATTAAAATTTACCAAGTTTTTGAAAGAAATATGTCAGTGTGAACGAACCTAGATTTTAAAGTCGCAATGTTTCCATTGCAAAAAATATACATACTGTAACGTTAATTATATGCAAAATACAAAACAGAAAAACTCATTTCAAACGTGACTTTAACACACTCACATGAGTCATCATCGTCATCATATATACCAAAGAGGAGGACACACCTTGTGTATGTAAAAGTATAAACTGCAAAGAACCCTTTTTTGTGTCTCCTCAGAAAAAATAAAAAGAAAAACAGCTCAACAAGAACATTATGTGATATTGTTATTATTATAATACGTTCTGGTATACAACATTATGCTGGATTTTAGATGTAATTTATATTATAAAATGTTGTCATGTCATAATGCAGATACATATTAAATCAAACAAGCATTAACAAAGGCTAACAAGACATTACAGGGAACCAACAAAATATAGGAGAAAAAACTTGAAAACAGCTTAAACAAAAAAATAGGTCCCCCAAGTATCCAAAAGAGCTTTACTGGGGAAAAATAGAAGAATAAAAAAAATCCATAAAAAAGCTAAAACAAAACAAATTTTTAAACGTTTGTTTCTTTTCATACATATTGTATGTGCTCAACCCGGTTTTTTTTTATAAAATTTTCTACCGGCTGTTCGTATTTTGACACACATTATAACAAAAAGCTAGTGACACTTTATTGTCATTTGTATGCGTTTAACAATGAAAGGCAGTAACAAAAATGAAACCAACCGGCCAAATGTTGCTGGCTATAAGGAATTCCAGCTAGTAAGTAGAGCTATTTTCTTGAGCTCTGTGAAAATTGTTCTGTGTTCTAGAAAAAAAGAACAAATAACATATGCCGCTCTTTTTATATTTGTTTTTTTTTTTGCTAACATATGCTACTGCCAATTGCATTGCAAATGTCATTTTTAAACTGACACCATAGTAATTTATTATGAGCCTTGTTATATAAAAAAATATAATAGAAATAAAAATGATATTTATAAGTTTTGTCAATATGATTTTTTTTTGTTTTTTTAATGGCTAATATCATTAGATAATGTTTAATAATTCTACACACATACATCTTTTCGAAAGATAGACAGATAGACTGACAATAAAATAGATGATTATCTAATGACGCCATATTTAATATAAAAAAAAATAATAAAAAATTTAGCAAAAATATTAATAAAATGATAAAATTATTGAGAAATAAACGTGATTCTAAGTTTATAATGAGAAGAATACCAACTCTTTTCTTATTGAAAGCAAAGGAAAGCATTTTTATTTTATTTAAACTAACTTTTAGCAAAGTTTTGTAAAAATATTAATTTAATTTTAAAAACAAAACATTTTACTACAATAAAGTTATTAAAATTTCTTAAAAATTTTTTTAAGTAATTTTTTTTTTTTTGATTTTCTGTAAATTTTTTAATTTTCCCTACTATGTTAAAGTACAAAATTTAATTAGAATAATAATTTTTTATGATCATCTTGAAACATTTTGATTTAAAAACCATTAAATAATATGTTAAACTAAATTGTAAGTGTTTTGTAAATGGTTTGTAAATGTTTTCGAAGCTATTAACTTTCTTCTAACTTTTAGGTGCTTTATACCAGTTTTAAATAATATCGCTTTTTGTAATCTTATGTATAAGTATTTTTAATATTTGGTTTATATTTAACACTTACAAAACGTTTAATTTTGTAAGTATTTATCATAATTAAATTTAATTGCTTTAAAAATTTTAGCAATTTTAAGATAAATTTCTTATTTTGATAATAAAGTTATACCGAACATTTTTAGCACACATGTGATTAAATTGTAAGCGTTTTGTAAGAGTTTTTCAAGTGTTTCAATTACTATTTACTTCATGAAAATAAAATAATTTTAAATTTTATTTTTAAAACTTTATAAACTAATAAATTTACTCATATATCTTTTTGTATAACTTCTTCTAAAAATATATGATTTTTTAAACACTTGCAAAACACTTACTTTTGTTTTTGTCGCCAAATTTTAGATTTAATTTCTATGGGATCTTATAATCTATAAAAAATAAAGGAGTTACGTTACTGCCTGACGGGTAGAAAGATGAAATTCAAAATAAGTATTGCCTGGAGTATGTGCTAAAAATTGGGATTTAAAAGAAGAAATATTTTGATGAATACGTTGTAAAAAAGGAGACTTTAAAAGGAAAAATTTACTCCCTCACTGTATTCTCAAATCTTTGTGGCTAGAAAACTGAAATTTTAAATATGTGTTCCTTGGAGTGTGATGCAATATTTGCAAGGAGCGTGGTACAAATTGGGTTTCAAAAGAATTTCTCTAAATGGTTTCCCAATTTGCTTTTGATAGAAAACTGAAATTTTTATTATGTATGTGTTTCCTAAAGTATAGGCTAATTCACCGATAGAAAGTTTTTGTAAATCTTCCCAGAAAAGTGGTAAAAATTGGGTTTCAGAAAGGGAAAGGTCTTTCCCTAAGCAGTTTGCTCCTTTTGCTAGAGATCTGAAAATTAAAAATATGTATTTCCTGAAGTATTCTATAATTCACTGATAAAATACTTTATGGAATTTTCAATAAGAATGTGGTAAAAATGGGGGCACGAAGGCACACTCTCCTCAGTATGGGTTAAATCTTTGAAAAATGCCGTTCCTTATTCAATAAAAATATAATTAAAATTGGATGAAAAACGGTCAAAAGTACCCCCTTAATAGCCCATCCCAAATTTGGGTACCTCCTCGGGCTAAGATGGGATTTTTGGAATTTTAAAAAAAGGATCGACAAAGTTATTCGCCTAAAAATTTTGAAATTTAAAATATATATCCCGTGGAGTATGGACTGATTCACTGAATAAAAAGTTTTTGGCATCGCCAATAAAATCGTGGTAAAAACAGGGTGCAAAAGGTAAAACGGCACCATTTATCCTTCAGATCAAACGCTGAAATAGACGTTCTTTAAGATGGGAGTTTTAGAAATTTTGCTAAGGAGGCTCAAAAAGGGAAAGTCTCCCCCTTGAATGAACCATGCCAACCCTTAGGCTAGAAAACACATCCACAAGGAAAAGGTTAAACAATATTATAAAAAGATAAAAATATATTCCGCTATTTAAAATTACCGGGAATGAAGAATCCGCTAGTTTTTTTTATATTAAACACATATTAAATACTCTTATTTATAAAAATAGGTGTTTTCTAAGCCTTTTGTAAGTGTTTTTTTTTTGCAAATTAATAAAAAAAATATTTAAAACCTCAATTAATCAATTTTATTATATCATGTAAATTTTTATATAAATTTTTTAAAATTCATATAAATATTAATGTTTCGTAACACTTACAAAACACTTACCTTTGGGTGTAGAGTTGCTACTGGTTTAATTTACATGGAATCTTGTTATTTGTTTTAGTTTATCTTTATATTACTGCCAGTTTATATCCTGTCTATAATTAAATTTACAAAGTTTTTCTTACTTACAAATTTGGACAAAACTACTTTGTGTACTATTCAATATTTAACTAATTTCAAATATGTGGGTTTTCAGACTTAATAATAGACCATATTCGCATAAAAATTTTTACATTTTTCTATTATGGGTAAATATATACTTCATTAGTTTCATTTGAATGTGGAAAATAACATACGATATGTAACATTGGGAATTGTACGTTGAGAATACAATGGTACAAAGTACGATATACGAGTATGTATGTAAATACAATTTTACGTGACGCCTACTTATGTTCATTATGGCGCCTGCCATATTTATAAAACAAAAAATAATGTTCATGCAAACAAAAAATCTCAAATACATTTCAATTGAAAGATTTTAGTTTTTAAGTAGTGACCATAACTAAAATTACACATGTATTTACTTATATTTTCCTTTAAAATATTGTTTTAGTCACTTGCAATGTCTTAAAAGTTTAAACCTTGTTTTTGTCAGATTGTTGAAAATAAATTTCAAAAACTACCTGCTTAACTGGAACTGCGGGTATGTAGCATACTGTGGAATAAATTTGAAAGGTTTGACATTTAAAATTATGAAACATTATCTTATGTTTATTAAAATTAAAAACCTTGTTAAGTACGTTATAATCAGTTTTTGTCGAATGAGTTATTAAATTGTCCTAAAAAGAATGTCTTTTTAAATTTAATATTTTAGTCATGTTTTGTAAGTCATAAATTTGTTTTTAATAATTTTTCCTAGAATTTTGGTATAGTTTAAAATTCTATAATTTCAATTCATTTTCGTTTATTTTATTGAAAATCTATAAAAAAAAAAATTAGTTACAGTTATGTAATAAATTTAATATTATCAATTTTTAAGCTCTAAAAACAGAGCCCCAAGCGTATGGTTCTTGGAATTAAACCGCCCGTCGGTATATTAAAGATTAAAAGTCATTTATATGTATGTAATAATTGTATTGTTTGCATATGATAAAATATTATTGATTTTTTTTTGTTCCGTGCTCTTTAACCCTCTAATGCATAAAGCCACCAAAAAGGCAGTGTCACATTTGGAAATACATATATATATATTTTTGCTAAATATCTTAGTTTTATAAAGTAGCCGGGTTTTATTTTTTTTTGATACTAAAGTAAGCCAAAGTTGAGTGCCTGATGTAAATGAGTGGTCAGATCCTCAATAAAAATTCGAACCTACTCGTGTAGAGAGCGCACAAGCCGACTTTTGGACATGAGTCGATTTGATCTTCACTTCCGATTTATATTTTCCAACGTAATCTAATATAGTTATTATTGGTTGTATTTCAATGGAAAACTCAGTAAAGTATATTTGTTGTTCACAAACATTTTTGGTTAAGCCAACTATTTAAAATCTAGAAGACCGTTACAACAAAATTTCGTAAATTTACATTTATCTTATCATACTTTTGTGATAGAAATCGATGCTTTAATCAACCTCCACAAATTAAATGTTTCACGTAGAGAAAAAACATGGTTGCAACATGAGCACTGCTTCTATATTATACTTGTTGCTTTCGGGTATGGTTGTCACAATCATGTTATTGGTTTTTATAGTAAATACTTTATTTTTTTATAGTTGCAACTTATATTTTATAACATGAATGCCTGTAACGATATTGTGGTTACAAATATTCTGACTATGAAAAAAATATGATAATTATGGAACTATAAAATGCTGACCACAATCAATGAATAAAATTATAAATCATAAAAAAAATTTAACAGTTTAGTCAACCATCTAAAATTAATAATAATATGATCATTTTCTAAAATGCCTTATACATATAACATTATAAGACTAATCAATTCATTTTCGAAAAAAATCATTGTCAAAAAGATTCTATATAAATATTTTGTATTTTTAAATTATTTTCAATAAAAACAATAGTAATTAGTTTTATTTATTAATTCTTGTAAAATAACGACTTTCTTGCGAAAAAAGTATTCAAAATATTAATAAAATAATTTCTTCTAAGAAAATGTCTGTAGAACCCAAGGGTGGTTTTGTATGAAAAGGTTTCGTATATAAAATACTAGATTTTTAAAAGTTTTACTGATGGAAACTTTTTCAGATTCTATAAACTTTTCCTTAAAGTAAATTTCTTAGATTTTGCATACCGTTTCTTAGATAAAAATTCATATATTCTTAAAAAAACTTACGATTCTAAGGTCTTTCTTTGGAAAAAAAATTCTTAGATTCTGAGGAATTTTTATCATGAAAAATACTTAGATTCTAAGGACTTTTTCTAAAAGAAAAATTTTTAGACTCGTAAGGGCTATCTAAAACAAAAATGTCATAGAATCTAAAAATTTTTCAATTAGAAAAAAGTCAATAGAAGCTATGTTTTTTTATTAAAAAAGTCCTTAGAATTTAAATTTTTTTTGAAGTATTTTTCTTCTAAAAGAAGTTTTCTTGAAAAATTCCTTAAAAAGGAACTAAGAACCTAGTTTCGAATTATAATATAACTGCAGGCATAATATTATCTTTTTTTATTATTATAATATGATAACTATATTATAATTGCCCAACCATATTTTTTTTTCTCTGCGTGTTAGTGCTTCCTGTACAACAATGTGTAACTAATACAGAATGCGAGCCTATTCCACCTATAACAAAGAAAGAGATATTACAAATGGAGATCAGATTAGAGGAGGTTAATTTGGTCCAATTTCTCCATTAATTTGGTTCAATTTCTCCAAAATATACTCATGTAAAGTGTTTAACTCGCTAAATTTCGCAATTCGTTAACAGAAAAAATCGTCATAATTTCTACAGTCATAAACATAACATATTTAGTAAATAATTTTATCTTACTGAAAGTAGTATTTATTATAAAAAATTGTATTTGATTTCTAATGTCGTCTTCAATCTTTATCGTATTATATTTTCAATTAAGCGATAAATCATTAATTTTAATATTTCTCCCATAGTATAGTTAGATGTCAAAGACAAACCCTTGTGGTAATAAAATATGGCAATTAGAAGAATGGGCATTAGAGGGTTAACATTTTTAATGTCTTATTTATGTTTTCCCTTTTTTCAAAACCACTGATAAGTGTTGAAACCATTTAATAGCAAATAAACTATTAGTCTTTTTTTAGGTTAGATTTTTACATAAATACCATATTTATGTCAAAGAGATCTCTATTAAATATTTGTCGAAATGTATTTAAACAGAAAATACAATATATATTAATATCAATTGTTAAAGATTATTTAAAATTATAACATTTTGTTTTTAGTCATTTAAAGTAGTAGTATTACAATACTCAATAAATATTTGTATATTTTGTTTGTTCATTTTTCGAAATTAAATAAACATAGAAATATAAAATAACAAGTGGTATTTTTTTTCCAATTTCAGGTGAAAGCTGTTTTGTGGCATTTTGTTTTTTTTTTTTTTTTGCTATAATACTTTGGTATTTTTGTATACCCTGCACTTAGGTGAGGTGGGTATATATCAGTTTGTCAATTTGTAACATATCCAAATATAGGTCGAACACCATATAAAGTATATAAACATACATGATCCTAATGCAATTTGAAACCGATCCTAAACATGTCTGTTCGTTGAAATGGCGATCAGATTGTTTGGTAATCTTCCGAGTACTTTGGTATTGATAACGAGCAAAATCGCTTCAAAATTATCCATACAAATTTTTGTATTTTAGTACAACTTTCATATTTTTCACCCCAGAGGAGAGGTGAATAATATTTTATATTCACCTGAAAATTTTTTTCGCAACAAATGTTTTGGTTCACAACAAGAATTTTTTAACCTCATCACATGAAAAACGTTTTTCATCTCGAAAATGTTTCCTTTTTTTATTTTTGATGTATTTTATTTGCAACACTGTGAAGGGTATACAAAAATTTCGGTAAAGTCGAATTTAATGATTTTACTTGTTTTTACTTAAAATTGTTTTTGTTAAATATTTTCTATAAAATATTTTTTACTAAATATTTTATTCAAACATACCATGATTTTAAATAAAAAAACCAGAATATCTTTATATATATAATTCTCCTGTACGTGTGTTAGTGACTGCACTCCTCCTTAACGGCTGGGCCGATTTCGATGAAATTTGTTGTGTCTGTTTTATTTGATCCCTGAATGGTTTAGATTCACAATTGACCTATATGGGTACAATGGGCGTGGCACCTCCCATACGAAGTAAAAATGTATTTTTGTATATCTGGAGTACTGTTACAGTGGGAGTCTTCAAACTTTGTGTGAGCTTTTTTTATAATAATACTCATAATCTCCCAAAAAAATGAGTGCCATCCAAGCAATGGGCGTGGCACCTCCCATACGAAGAAAACATTCATTATTGCATATCTGGGGTACTATTAAAGTGGGAGTCTTCAAACTTTGTGTGAGCTTCTTTGATAATAATATTCATAATCTTCCAAAAAATATGGGGGATCCAAGCAATGGGCGTGGCACCTCCCATACGAAGTACAAATTTATTATTGCATATCTGGGGTACTATTATTGTGAGAATATTCAAACTTTGTGCGAGCTACCTAGATAATAATGTAATCCTATTCCTAGGCAGAACAACGTTTGCCGGGTCAGCTAGTTTTATATAAATATTTAGTTTTTGCTGTTTCGTTTTATTTTTATAACAAATTCCTGGTTTTAAAAACTATTTGTTTATTTTTTTCCCCCAATATTAATTAAATATTTATTTTTGTTTTATGAAAATTTGCCATATGTTTGGAAATTTTATTTTTGCAAAAAACAAAACCTTCTAAAGATTATTCACCTGTTTTTAAACTAAGAACCTTTTATTCTAAAAACCCAGGCAAAAAAATATAAGCTGGAAAGGCATAAGCAACGATCGGTTATGCGCTGAAAAGACTGGATAACACTGGCCAACTATAGGTTGGAGCGAACTTGTTACCGTTGGCCAAACGTCGGTAATTGAAAAAATGTTATGCATGGTAGGCTTTAAAAAGTAAGTGTTTTGTAAGCCATAAAAATGTGCTTTGTTATAGTGCTTAAAAAGAAGCAAAAAATTATATAATCAATTAAAAATTATAATCATAAAAGTTATACAACATTTACAAATTTAATTAATTGTCAAACCTTTAGAAAACACATTTACAAGTGTTAATTAAGCGTCTAACCTTACAAAATCATATACAAAGTGAGCAAATTAATTTTACAGCTAAAAGTTATTTATACATATAAGGCTTTTAAACAAATAAATATATTAATAAAAATCAATTTAAATATTACTTAAGGAAAAAATTTACATTTGAAATCAAAACAAAGAAAATTCAAAACATTTTAAAAATACAAAAGAAAAAAGAAAAGATGTATAGAAGAAAGGTTTTAAATGTAAACTTCACTTTCCTTTACGGTAATTTTGTTTAATTTTAACTGTTAAATATAGCGATTCATTTTCATTTCCATATTAATTTAAATTTTAATAAAAAGCAATAGATGAAAAGGCACTTTTGCAATTGAAACATTTCTGAAATTGTTTTCTTTATATCAGAGAGTTAATTTGTATGATACATGTGGGTCTCCACAAGGGGCACACCTTTTGAATTCAAGCTTTAGTTTACATTTCTCGCTTGAAAAATGAATAATTGTAATTTAACAAAAAAAAAAAAAACATATCCACATACATATAAAACAACAACAAAAAAAAATTAATTGTTATTGAATTGTTAAGTTATTCATATAATAAAGACGGACAGAAAAAAAAACTAGTTTAGCATGAACAAATTTCAGTGTTTAAAACAAGTTTATTTTATTTTTTTTACTCAAACGTTAAATCATTTAATTGACCTTTTGAGAACTTTTTTTGTTGTTGTTTTTTTTTTATTTTTGCAAAAGTTAAATTAATAACAACACAAATTATGGAATTGATTTATTTTAAAATTAGAATAAAAAATAACAAATGTTAAACAAAAATCAAAAACAAGTAGTAAAGTTTTCTAAACTACATCAAATGGAATGCGAAAAGTAAAAAACAAACGAATGTGACGAAGAATAAAAATAAATTTAATAATTTATTGTAAAATTTTATTTTTTTGAAAGTTATTATTGTCAATAAAAATATAATAAAAACAAAAATGAATAATTTTACAAACATTTACATTTACAATACAAAACTAAACGTTTTGTAAAATTCCAAAAATCTGACATATATCATTTTCATTCAAGTTTTAGGATCAAACAATAATATGGATTCCTTATTATTTTTACAAAACGCTTACAAAACACTTACTTTTTGTAACCAACCCTTTAAATCTTTGAATTGTAACGAAATCAAAAATTTTTTTAATTTTGAAACATATCAAATATCCTATTATTTTGAAAAGTTACCATTTTATAAGGATTTAAAGCGAAATGTTAATTTGAAAGCCTTTTGTAAACGAAACAATCGAAATGTATATGAGTTTTTTTGGTATTTTTAACAATATAAAGTAGTATATCAATTTTTAAGTAATTTTTACAACACTTACAAAACGCTTACAAAACACTTACTTTTTAATATTTAATAGCAAGCGTTTTGTAAAGGTCATATATGATATAACAATGATATGGTAAATTATAAGACATTTAAATAACACTTACAAAACGCTTATAAAACACTTATTTTTAATATTAAGACCAAAAAACTTCAAAAGATAACAAAAGTTTATGCTGATTGTTTAGACAAACAATATTTGTAATATTAAAATCTGTTTTTTTAAACGTAAATGTAAATCTTTTGTAAAAATTAACAAAACAAATCTAAATCTTGTATCTACGTGATTTTAACCCATGATTTTAACCCATTAAGAGTAATTCTTAAAAAAAAACAATTGTAATATGATTATGTATTTGTATGAGTTTAAACAAACATAAATGTTTTGCAAGGTTTTTTTTGGGCCATTCACTCTTTCACATGCAATTTTTTTCTCTCAAAAGCTTAGTCAATGTAGAAAAAAGGAATGATTTTTTTTGCATTGAGGCTTATTGGTATTATGTAATATTTGTATGATATAAAATCAAGTTTCTTACAAAAAAGTCATCTGAAAATCCCTCGTTAAAAAAAACTGGTAAAATTTGTTGTTACTATACCCTGCTGACAAAATGCAAATCTTGATCAATGAATAAAATCTTAAATATAGATTTTTTGCAATATTCAAACTTAAACAGGTATATTGTAAGACCAAAAAAATAAAAAAAACTTGAGTATGTCATGAACAGTTGCAATTGCAGGTTAGAATGTTTAGAAGAAGTAGAGAAAAAATCCCACAATAATATATAATCCGCGCCAGAATTCAGGTTGCTAACAAAAAATGTGACAGAAGAATTACTGTAAAAAACTACTATTTGCAATAAATATTATAAGTATGCTGATGTCAGTTTATGTTATTTTTTGCAAATGTGTGCATACAAGTTTATGCAAAATGAAACTTGAAGCATAATAAAAATATATGACAAGAAATTGCGCAAGTTTTAAATTAAGTAGTAAAAAACAGCAAGAAACTACATTTTTTTAACAACAAATCTCTAGCAAGTAGTATGACAAGTGGAAATAATATTAAATACAAAAAAAAACAAGTAAGAGCGGCTAAATTCGGCTATGCCGAATCTTATATACCCTTCACCATGGTATTCTGAAGGAGATGAATACATCGTTGGAATCTACTACCTCATAGCTCTCCACAAACAAGCGGTATCCCCATTTATTTTTTCTTAAATGTCCAAAAATTTTAATCCAAAATAATATGTCATGTAAAATCTCAAATTTATATTTTTCCATATGTTTCAGCGCTTTTCTTGTCAAATTTGGCATTTTCTAGGCAAAAAAAAGTTGGCGACACTACTATTTATTTTTTATTTATATCATTCACAATAGTTGTGAAACGTATTTAACCTACGTATTTATCTTCACACTCTTATTAAACAAAGGGATTTTACTGGAAAAATTAGAGGTAGTCCTGGTTTTTTGCTAATATCTCAGCCATTTATTAACCGATCTGTCTGATTTTTAATAGCAAACAGAAATGGATCACATGTAACAGAAATAAAAAAGAATCAAGTCCTCATCATGTCTGGGTTCTTCGGAAAACCCATTTCAACACACAGACGGACAGACGGACAGACGGACAGACGGACATCGTTAAATCAACTTCGCTCTTCATATGGACCCAGAATATATATACTTTATAGGGTCTAAGATCAATATTGTAGAAATTACAAACGGAATGACAAACTTATATATACCCTTCCACCTATGGTGAAGGGTATAAAAAGTAAAATATGAAACCTTATAAAATAGCAAATTTCATAATCATAAACTAGAATTCTACTTCAAAAAACGTAAGAGTATTAAAAAATTTACTACTTGCAAAAGAAAAATAAATAAACATGTAAATATATTTAATTTTAAAGAACTAACTGAAATTAAAAAAAAAAACTTTAACTAAAAAAAAAAAAATACAATCGTCACCATCATCTTTAACTGCAACTGCCATTATGACAAACTAACACTATCCATCATCATTATCTTCTATCCACAAGCAACATCATCGTCGTCATTTTCATCTCTATCTCTGCAGAAAATTATTATTACGGAAAAGAAAGTTTTTCTGGGTCACCAACGCATTGAACTAAACACATACGAGTAAAAACATCATGTACGATTATGACGATGATGAAAAACTCAATACAACATGTTAGAAATGTTTTACAAACAAAAGAGGAGGTATGATGAAAATTTTTTAAAAATACAAAAGAAAACAAAAAAAATTTCTTTATTTTTTTCCTGAAAAATTAATGGTTAAGAGGAAGGAGGGAGACATTTTGTGTGGTTAAATGCCCTTATGAAAATTTTTTGTTGCAAATATGCAGTAAGTGTTGCAAATATATTATAGACGTATTTATAGATTAACTTTTAAGATTTAAGATTATGGTCATATGAAAAAAGCAAAGAAGATATAATAAAGTATGTTGGTAAAAGATTTCCTGGTATTTGTTTTATAAGTAGAGTATAAAGATTGGGTATAATTGATAGATAGAAGAAAATTTGTTAGTTTGGTAAGATGCAAAATTTTAATAAAGAAAATTATGAAAAAATTTTAATCCATTCGATTTCTAAAAAATTATAGTATTATTAAGTACATAGCTGGTTGTTTTTAATAAAATGCTAAAATATATTAAAAATCAGCAAAAGTAAGCGTTTTGTAAGTGTTTTATTAAAAAAAAATATATTTGCAATAATTTTATATAAAGTAAAGATTTGTTAATTAAGCTTGTTGCTAAATTCGGAAACTTATTAATTTTCTACAAAAGTAACCGTTTTGTAAATTATTACTCTAAGTTTATGTTTAAAATGCAAAAATATTGCAAGTTTTTAAAGCAAATTTTTTAAAATTAAATATTTTGTAAGCATTTTGTAAATGCAAAAAAATTTACAATATAAAATAAAAAAATTTAAATATTGTTTAAAATTATTTAAATGACATTTACAAAACATTAATAAAACACTTACAAAATTGTTTACAAACTGCTTTTAATAAAAATGTAAACATTTGCTAAACTGATAACATTTTAGAATTATAATTAAACAAATGTATACAAAAGTAAGTGTTTAGTAAGTATAAATTTGAAGTCTCTTTAAAAAATTAGAGTATCGAAATACTTTTAAAATTTGTTAAAAAATGCTTACAAAACGCTTATAAAAACTTCAGAAGGCTATTATAAGTGATTTTATTTATTTTTATTTTAAACATTTCTCTAAAATTCTTTACAAAAGTAAATGTTGTGTAAGCATTTTGTGAATTCAAAGAAATTTAAATTAAAAAAATCTAAACTCTTTGAAATCATTTAACTGAATTTTACAAAACGTTTAAAAACACTTACGAAACGTTTATGAAGAATACCACTATCTATACATTTATAAAGTACTTTAAATGGGTTTTAAATAAAACTGCGGGATTTTTGTTCCTACAATAAGATTTTCTGAGCTAAATTGCTAATAATTTGCAAAAATTAAATAGCTTTTATTTGAAAAGTAAGTGTTTTGTAAGTGTAAATTACACAAATATCCCTCAAAAATTATAAATATGAAGCATGTTTAAGAAAATTGCTAAGACCTTTTCAATTATTATTTAGAATTTTTCTTTAGTCAAATGCTTATAAAACGCTTACAAAACATTTACAAAACTATTTACAGTGGTTTAGTTTACCTATTTTACATACAAAACATCTACAAATTGCTTTTAATACATTTCCACATTTTTATATCAACTATAAAAATATGCAAAATTTTTTGAAAATAAATTATAAAATATCTTTACAAACTGTTGTTTAAAATAGATTTATGACTTTATTTGACGAACTCTACTATAAATTAACTTTTAATTCTTGTAAAATATTATTAAAACACATTCATTTTATTATATTAAATGTTGTAAATTTTATAAAAGAATTTCAAAAACTTGTGTCGTGTGTTGTCAAACATAAGAAATTTTACTATTTGTCAAATCCCTCAACCAACCCCAAAACATAAAAAAAAAACATATGAAGAAATAACTTCATTCAATATAACACAGTTTATTGTAATATCATCGTCAAGATCTATTTCAAGAAAAAAAAAAATAAAACAACAAAAATATAAAATAATAAAAATTTTGTTGAAATTCTGCCCCAAAAACTACAAACATAAATATAAATGATATATTTTTTAAGAGAGTGTTACGTGTTACGGTTTGTGAACAAATAAATAAATAAATAAATATTTAAAAATAAAAATAAAGTAAATATTGTTTTAACAAAAAAAAAAAAAAAAAAAAAAAAAGAAAAGAAAAAAACCCACATTACGAAAATATAGAAAAATGTATTGAAATAAATACTTAGCACATTTTTTATGAGGTTTTATAAAACGCAGTTTTGAAATTAAAACAGAAATATGGTTAAGAGTACAATATACCTTCCTTTTTTATATTATCTTGTAGATATTAATGCAAAACCTTATCTATTATTTTCATTATAAACAGCAGGGGTAAAATAATATATTTTATGGATCGTTTAGAGGCATTGTTTGATAAAATTTCTTGTTTATAAAAAAAAAAAAACTAAACAATGAAACAAACAAAAAAAACGCGCCTTTTATAGATAATTTAGGAAAATTAAAATTTCAAGTTTAATTTACAATTCAAAACATAAGATTTTTCTAACTAGTTAAACAAAATTCAAAAAATTTTATTTTATGGGTTAAGGTCCTTTATAATCTTGCAATAAAAGTGTTTAAATAATTTAAATATTTCATAAAAAAAACTACCGATTTCATAATATAATGCAGTGAAATTTAAAAGTTACTTAATATTACATTATCATTATTTTTGCAATAAAATCCTTTGTATTTTTTTATTGCAAATATCTTTAAAAAGTTTTATACAAATATGTAGTTAAGCGTTGTTGCAATATTTCATTGTTTAAATCTTTTTGCACGTTTTTTTTATAAAATAAATATTTATATATATATTTTTAAAAATTTTTTGTTTAATAACAAAACTTATTGCATATAATTGTTTCTCATCATTTTCTACCATACAATCATCATCATTATTATATTAATTGTTAAAGTTTAACTTCGTCGTTGTAGTTTGCTATTTATTTTATGAATTTTTTGCCTGTCTTTTGTTGTTGTATTGTAATGTCATCATAAATTTATTTCTTTTTTTTCATACATTTTTGGGTATAAAACATTTATTCCCTTGGAAAATAAAGAAGAAACGTGCTTGCATATCCGGTCTTTAAAACAGAGACTTTATCCAACATATATAACATATACAAATATAAATGCTAGACTTGAAGTCACAAAACCCGGCAGTCAGTAGACATTTTTAAGTTTTTGTATACATTTTAATAATAATTTGTTAAAATGACAGACATGTCTATAATTCATTACATGATGGGTTAAAAATATAAACATTAAGAAAACAAATAGCAATGACGTGCAGGGAAAATTTTAAATAAGCACTGAGATATTGATTTTTTTTTAATTATTTTTATATATATTTTAAAGTTAAAATAAAAACTACTATAATATTACCTTTGTAATTCTTACAAAATTGCACTTTCATTTGATACCCCATTTGTGTTAAAAGCATTTATTTTGTAAAGCTTACAAAACGCTTGCAAAACACTTACAAATGCTGTATTTCTTTTAAACAATCATTAAATTAATATGTTTTAGCAAAAATCAAAAATGTAAACAGTACTAAATTGAATAAACTTTTAAGTTTCAATTATATACAATAAAAAAAATCGAAAAAATTGCAAAAACAAATTTAAGAAATACATTTTGTTAAGATTTGTTCAAACTCAATGAATTGATTTAATTAGGCTCTTTATATAACAAATTTAAAACCCTTACAAATATTATATTGAACAGAAAAATGTATATAATCAATGTTTTTAAAAGACAAATAAAAAATTATACAATTTTGAAATTAATTAACTAAAAATTTACAAAAATTAAACGATTAATCTAAGAATAAGCCTTTCATTATAAAGAACAATTTCCCCTGAAGAAGTCACCCAATGTGATGACGAAACATTGGGATAAATAAATATTTATAATTAATTTAAAAAAAAAAATTTTTTTTTGTTAAATTTTACAAATTTTTTGACTCTTTGTTAAACAATTTAAAATATCTATTATATATTTCCTGAATCTGTACAAAATCACCTTTCCTTTGAAACCTCAGTTGTGCTTAATAGTACACTTTATAAAAGCTTATAAAACGCTTACAAAATGTTTACAAAACATTTAAAACTTTTCTATTACATAGAAAAATTAATATAAAAAATATTTTTAACAGAAAACCTAAAAATGATAAACAAATATACAAAAATTATTTAAGAAATAGCAAAAACTACTTGAGAATTTAGTTTTTTTTTTAAACAATACGTGTTTTCTTCATCAGGCTATTTTTATTACAAATTTAAAATGTCTAGTACATACTTTCTGTATCTTTAAAAATAACCTTTTATTTGTTACTTTTTAAATAAACACTTTTAACACGCTTACAAAATGCTTACAAAACACTTAAAACTAATCTTTTATATAGAAAAATAATATAATCAATTCTTTTAATAGAAAACCCAAAAACGATGAACAAATATACAGCAAATAATTTAAGAAATATCAAAAACTACTTTAGCATTTAGTTTTTTTTTTTAACACGTATTTTCTTCATCAGGCTATTTTTATTACAAATTTAAAATGTCTAGTACATACTTTCTGTTTATTTTAAAATAACGTTTCATTTTATATTTTGAAAAAAACACAAATTAAAATTGAACTAAAATACCACAAATAATCTTAGAAATAGCAAAAACTGCTAAGAGAATTTATTTTAATTGTAAGTATTTTTTTACATTTTATTTCTATAGAATTCTCAGTAAAAAAAATTCATTTAAGATTCTGTAATATGAACACTTATGAAATGTTTACAAAATGCTTACAATTTTCAAATGCCTTTACAGTTTGTATTAGATTTTTTTTTAAATAAATACAAAAATTTTACAAAGAAAATTGTTGTATCATAAATAAAAATTACATAACATTTAAAAACAAATTAAGCCTAAAATCTCTATAATTTCCTTCAAAATTGTATTCACATAGACCAAAGCTAATCTGTATTGTTGTATTATATGAACTTTTATAAACCTTCATATAAATAATAAAGAAATTAAAAAAAATAACATTTATCATCAACATTTCACACAAATAGCAAAAGGTAAAATAATGATTTTAATTTCTCCCCAAGATTTGATCACTTTATTTATTTTTTTTATGATACATTTCACCCATCAAACTATTATTTCATTCATTTCAGTGGTCATCATCATTTACCGTTCGCGTTCAAAAATAAAATAAAGCAAATAAAAGTAAAAGTGTTTTGATTATTTACCATATTCAGACAAAAAAATACATAAACTGAAACAAAAACATTTTATAATGATGTTATTATAATCTCAGGCTATTAACTATAATAATAGAGATGTCTTTCTATTGTAAAATATATTGTATGAAAAGGCGAAATACAAAAGAGAATTTTTATGTAATTTTTTATTATTTTTATTTTTTTAGATTTTTGATCATTTGATCTTAAAATTTACAAATTTTAATGACAGAAAAAGAAATTTCTTATATAATTATATACGGAAATGGTGCCCGTACTTTGCCCCCATGGACATTACCGTTATTTCGTATATATTTCAGACATAGGGAAAATTGGATATAATACCCAGAAATGTAATATTTCCCACAACTTTGTATATTAATACTTAATATTAGCTATTTAAAAAAATAATTATCCACTGATGATCATATTTGGGTGAAACGTGAAATCATGATATAAGTCTTAATAAATACCATTTTCTTTACTCTTTCGAAAAACTAAATAAAACAAAGTTTAAATTCACACTTATAAAAGGCTTACAAAACGCTTGCGAACCCCGTACACATGTTTTATTTCTACCAAAAATTAATTTAATAAGTAGGTTAAAAGAAAATACAAAAATTAATAAAATACCAAAACCTATATAAAATAAAAATATCTCTTTTTAATTTTTATGCAATTTAAATTAAATTTTTAATAATTAACTTTCTTTTTAAGAATTTTAATTTGTGAAATTTTTAAAAACTTCATTTAACTTTACAATTTAACGTTTTTGTTAATATAACATTTAAATATTTTAAATGAAATTTTGTTTCTAAATTTCTTAAAACAATTTAGTTTTATTAATTATTATTTTGTTATTTAACATTTTTAAAATCTTTTCAACAGAACAGTAAATTCTTTCTTCTTTAGGTTATTTAACCATTTTGTTTTTGTGTATTTAATTTATATATTCTTAATGTTTGCATCAATTAAACTTAATTAACGTAACATGTTTATGACAGTTGTTTAAAAATTTCACAATAAAAAAATCTGTATTTAAAAGAAAAAAATTTTAAAGTCAAACCTCATTCCTGGGTAATTATTATTTGTATTTATTAATAATTTTATATACTGTAGTTAAGTTTTATGTTAATTAACTATAGCAAAAGATGTGTTTTTGTTTCTTTTACAATAATTAATAATAATTATATGAAATTAAACATAATTAAATACGTTAATCATTATTAAATACAAGGAAACGGTGAGTGGTTGAATTTATTTAATGATTTCTTGTAATGTAGAACACATATTGATTTTTAAACAAATGTATTAACCTACAATATTAAGTAGATAATAAGAGCTAGTGGAAATAAACAATTATAAATTAATAACTTTAGCAAGAAATTTTAGTAAAAAACCCAACTTTTGTTAAATTACAAAACTTTGAAATGGGGAAAAAAATTCACAAATTTATAATTTAGTATTTTAGTATTTTAGTCCCAAAAAATTGTATTTTATTTGATACCCCATATAAGCTAATAGGAGGACTTTTTAAATGCTTACAAAACATTTATAAAAGACTTACAATTGTTTTATTGCTTCTAAAAATGGATTTAATCGATATTTTTAAATAGCATCAATAAAAAATAGTAATATTAATTGAAGGTACTTACAATTTTTTTTATAAAATACGACAGTAATATACAATAAATGGTAAAAATTCTTCAAACTTTTAGGTTATTTATCATTATTTGTTTTTACTTTATAATTTTTATAAAGAGTTTAAAAAATAGTGTTGGCAATTTAAATATATATTTTTTTAAAAAAGTCTTGTTTATATTAACTAATATAATGTGCAAATTTTTGTTTTCAATTTCAAGTTTTCTTTAGTTTTTTTTTTTTTTTGTAAATAAATAATTTGCAATTATTTATTGTATAGAAAATAAATAATAAAAGAAAACATTGAAGAAGGCAAAAAAAATTGCAATTATTTGCGCTGAATTATTCATAACACGTTTAAAAATAATAATAAGCCACCTCCTTTATGTCTCTGAGCTAGCTATTTTACAAAACTAAAGAAGGGAAACTTGTTAAATTAAAACCGAATGATATTTTACTGAGCGGATAAAAACTCAAAACCTATTGATATTTTTTTTCAAAATAAAATAAACAAATACATACCTTTTGAATATACAGCGACAACAAATATATAAAAAACTAGCTGACCCGGCAAACGTTGTTCTGCCTAGGAATAGGATTACATTATTATCTAGGTAGCTCGCACAAAGTTTGAATATTCTCACAATAATAGTACCCCAGATATGCAATAATAAATTTGTACTTCGTATGGGAGGTGCCACGCCCATTGCTTGGATCCCCCATATTTTTTGGAAGATTATGAATATTATTATCAAAGAAGCTCACACAAAGTTTGAAGACTCCCACTTTAATAGTACCCCAGATATGCAATAATGAATGTTTTCTTCGTATGGGAGGTGCCACGCCCATTGCTTGGATGGCACTCATTTTTTTGGGAGATTATGAGTATTATTATAAAAAAAGCTCACACAAAGTTTGAAGACTCCCACTGTAACAGTACTCCAGATATACAAAAATACATTTTTACTTCGTATGGGAGGTGCCACGCCCATTGTACCCATATAGGTCAATTGTGAATCTAAACCATTCAGGGATCAAATAAAACAGACACAACAAATTTCATCGAAATCGGCCCAGCCGTTAAGGAGGAGTGCAGTCACTAACACACGTACAGGAGAATTATATATATAAAGATAAAGCAAAGGAAATATAAACTATTTTGTAGGTAAATAAATAATTGTAAGTATCGAGTACGAGTATCTCGTACTATTTGATACCAAATCGTTTAAGTGATCAATTTCATGTTTACTTTGTTAAATAATGAAGTTAAAATGTTTTAATATTTATAATACATTAACAAGATACTTTATTACAATTACAAATAATCATAATAAATAAAACAAGAAATAAAAAAATTAAGTGGGGTATGCCGACTAAAGGATATCCTACACAAGTGTGGCTGAAAGTCATCTAGTTTTTTGGTCAGAGATTTTAATGGATTGAAATGGTAAAGAGGTCTATTGTTTTCGTCCTTGGGCCGCAATATAAATATCGTGATGCTTGTGACTTGTATTGTGTGAACAAGCGTACAAGACAATTGTTGTAAGACCTTTATAAGGATACTAGATCTTAACATGGACCGACTCTAACCAATAGGATTCATATATATTTAATAAAAATCTCTAAATATTTGATCAGTGGATCCTGCACACAACATCATGCTTATCTCAATTATATCCTGATCACGTACTAGTGTAGGGTATACATAGTTTTAAAGACATGACTAAAAGTGTTAATATTGTAAGGTAGTATGTATGAGGAATAGATTCAATAAAATTAAAAGCTGGTAGGTAGTTTTAAAAAGAAAAAATTAAATATTGTAATAGATATAACCACACAGTCTGAAGATAAAATATAGTTAAACTCATATGTATGTTAAAGACGTACCGTACGTACATATGTACTCCTATGTAGGTAGTTAAAGAAAAAAAAAAGACTTATAGAAAAAATATTGAAAATGAAACGCTATGCAGGAAATCATATAACCTTGTACAGGGTTTTTGAACTTGTATTGATCATCTGGACATAGTACTTGAAAAAAAAATTGCATTCGTTGATTGTGTTGTTAAAACTGATTTTTAAGTTGGATATGGTTTTTAAAAGATGCAAAACATACATAAATATTATTATCGCTTGAACATACAACACAAAATATTGAAAAACAAATTTTCCACCAGGAACCTAAACAATACACCACATGTTCTAGAAAATTTTTGGTATACTTTTTTTTTAATTTTAAATTTATACCATAACCTTCCATAATATTTTTGTGTTTGTAAAAGAATTTACACATTTTTGCCTCTTTTAAAATGCGATTATTTCAAAACTGGTAATAATTTGTTTCTTAAATACACATGGTGGGTATTAAGATTGCTGATAACATTGAATCTGAAAGGGTATAGATAATTTTAGTTTCTAAATAAAAAAAATTAGATTAGGAAATTTTAAAATTGACACACAAGCAAACAAAAAAAACTAAAAATTATTTCTTACTGATTGACAATGACAAAGAATTCTAATTTACAAAGCCATTAAAAATTATATATATAAAAAAAAAGAAATAAATATTCTTCCAAAAAAATTGCACATAGAAATTTTTTCATAATCTGTTTTCCATGTACGTATAAATAACCCTATAAATATTTTTAGATGTTAAGACAAAATGGACTAACTTCCTTAACATTTAATTAAATAACTTAAAACTTCGCTTAAAAAAACGCTAGAAACATAAAAATTCCTAAAGAAGGTTTTCGAAATTTATTTTATATTGATTTTTATCGTTTTTAAAACACTTACAATACGTTTACAAAACACTTACAAAACACTTACAAAACGTTAACAACTGTTCCACAAGCAATTAAAACAGATTTTTTGATATATTGAAAATGTAAAGCAAACTTAACTTATTTTTCTGTTATTTATATATAAAATTTATGACAAAAACTGCTAGTCTCAGATATTTTTTTACAAAATTTTACCGAATAAATTCCATAAATCTTGGAAAATCCCTTAAGGAAGTGATTTTATGATTTCTACGTTTTCACAAATAAAATGCTTACAAATCACTTAAAAAAAATACATTCAAAGGTTTTAAAAGCTAAAAATTTGATTTTTGCCAATATGTTTTTAACAGATAAAAGATCTTTACCTTTTTGAAAAACATAAAAAATTTAGCAAAAAAAAAAAAAACGCTTTAGAAATTGATTTTATGAAGATTTTAACGTTTTTAGCTACACTTACAAAATGTTTACAAAACGCTTACAAAACACTTACAAATGTTTCACAAGCCTTAACATCAGATTTTTTTGTCAATATTTTTAAAGATCAAAAAATTAATATCTTTTTTGTTAAATACAGTGAAGTTCGCCTATAACGAACTTTATCTATAAGAAATACTTTCTCTGGCCCCACGCTTTACTTACATATTTCATACAAAATTAAGCGGATCGATAATAGCTAGGATCGATAATAGCGAACTTTTCATATAACGAACTAAAATCTTGCTCGCTTTATTAATTTTTTATACTTAATGTAACGTTTTTAACGAACGCCTTAAAAATTAAATTTTTAAATGAAATTAAAATTTTAGATCAAAAATTGTAAAAAATGCAATTTAAGAAAGAATTTTTTAAACTTAAACAAACAAAACTTAAAAAAATTGGGGAAATTTAGTAACAATTCCAGAAATTTTAATGATTTTTGTACAATGTTTACCATGCTGTTTACCATGCTGAACATATTGATCCGTGGGATAACCAATAAAAACCCAATTTTTTTTGCCAAAATTCGAGTTTATTCATCAACATAGTCTCCTTCAAGAGCGATACAATCATTCCAAAGCCTTTATAACATTTCAATATCTTTTTTATTGAATGAATTATCTGTGGCCTCAAAATAGTCCCCTATTTCGGCAATCACCTCTTCATTTGAACCAAATCTCTTTTCAGCGAGCATTTTTTAAGGTCTATAAACAGGTAAAAACGCTGGGAGCCAAATCTGGCGAATACAGTTAGTGTGGAGGCGATTGTGACATGGCGCATTATTTTGGTGAAGAGCAAACGCGGCTCCCAGCTTTCTCATGGACAAATGTTCATGCAAAATAAAGCCGTCAGGTTTTTTTGATATCTTTAAGGCATCAGCTATCTCATCTTCACTTTACGGTCTGCCAAAACGAGTTGGTGAACGTTTTTTGATGTTTTCTGGTATCACCACCTCTTTTGGGCGACCTGAGCATTCGGCTTCATTGGTGTTTGTACGACCACGTTTTAAGTCATCAAACTACTTTTCTACCATTTGTCTCGATGGAGCAGAGTTCGAATGAAACTTATCAAGCCAAGCTTTGACTTGAACGGTATTTTTTCCCATTAAAATCAATGATAAATCAATACACAAAATTTGCTTTGAATCCATTGTTTTTAAAATCGCAAGAGTAACGTCAATAAAACAGCTGTAACTTATTCAATAATGAACGAATTGTCATTAAATTTTAACAGGTATCATCTGACAGTTGGTAGTTCCAAAAAAAAAAAAAATCATATGGATTTTTTAATAGTGGCGTCTCCTATGTGTCATCCTACGGATTTTTCAGCCAAAATGTTATAACGAATTTCGTCTATAACGGAACTACACGCAATATAAAATGTATGACAAAAATGCTACTCTCAGATTCTTTTACAAACCATCTCCGAAAATTGCTTAATCCAATTTTTTTTGTTAAAAGCAACACTCAGATAATTCTTCCTACTTATTACTCGTAATGCGTTGCTTTCTTTGGAAAGGGGATGGAAGAGGAATGAAAGTTGGTGAAAGATGAAAGACTTCAAATATGGCGACACTGAAATTGCGCGAAATGATAAATCTTAGAACAGTTGTTGCTCGCCATCTGATAGGGAGTTGGCGAAAATTATTGAAGCTTTTTAGTTAATAGCCATGTTTTGTTATTTTATCAAAACAGCGAAGGAGGACGTTGCGATATGTATGAGGAAGAGAAAAATCACATATATTATTTTTCTAAATTGATGGTGCCGTCCCAAGGAATCAAACCCGCAACCTTTTGTATAACAGTCCAACGCGCTAACCATTACATCAAAACGCCCACAACGTCCATTGGTTTTTAAGCTGAAAAATTGTGTTTTTTTTTTAGCAATTTTTTAAGAGACCAAATAAAATTAAATATCTTTTTAATTCAAAACATTTAAAATTAAAAAAAAATATAACAAAGAAAATGATATAACTGTTTTCCATATAAATTGTAATATGCATTTAAGCTATTTTAGCTTTCAACACCTAAATCTCATAATGAAAAAGAATTGAGTATATTTGGTAAACTAAACAGACGCAACGACGCTTAAGATACATCTTCTTTTGAAAAAAAAAATACTACTGTGTGGGGTGCCTTTTTGTTGGAAACACAATAAAAACTACAAAATTGTACCTTTAAATAACAGCAAAAAATGCATAAATTTCAAGATTTGTTTTTTGTTTTTCATAATATAGGAAAAGGTTATAAAGATGTTTACAAATTTCCGTAGACATTTATATCCAGAAAAAAAAATAACTTCAAAAAGACGAAAACAATTAAGTTTGTTATTGTATGTAAAACCAAGTTGGCGTAAAGAAATGATAAACAGATTTTGTACAATTCTTTTTTTGAAAGATTGTTTTTAAAGATTTTGAATTTTAAGAAACGTCTACAAAATTACTTTAACATGTTTTATGGAGAAATGTTATAAGATTAAAATATACACAACATTGCCTAATTATTGCAGTTTGAAGAAAAAAAAAGTAAGCCAAGTGGGTATTATGTTTAATAATAATTATCTAAATAAAATAATCTAAAGTAAGAAAACCAGTTAAATGTTAAACATAAGCGGATTGGAAATAAAGTTAGAAGGGGCTATTTCAAATAATTTTTAACAAGTTGGTGAATTTGTAAACGAATAAAAAAATAAAATTTTAAACATAACTTACAATTTTTACCAACAATTTTGTAAAAATTGTGTGAAAATTTGTAAATTTATTAACTTTCTGCTAAGGATTTTAAGTTGGGCGCCATTTTCATATGGAATAGAATTTTACAAAATCTGGTCTATGAACTGTTTAATTTTAGTAATTGTTTGCTAAAAACTGTTATTTTCTTAAACTTTCTATTGAAATTTCAAATTTGCAATATAAAAATAGTTAAACCTTCCAAACCCCTTTCTCGAATTTTGACGCTCTTGTTTGATTGTTGATGAATTATATTTATACAAAATGATTATAAAAACATTATTTTTCTAACAGAATTAATATATTGAGAAACTCATAGTTTGTATTGTAGTTTTTTGTTTCTTTTTTAAATCCGTATGTGATTAAAGATAATAAGAAGAAAAATAGCAGCAGCAGTGGCAACCGTAAGAAAAAAACTTAACTGAAACAAAAGAGAAAGTTGAAGAGTAATTTCTACGGTTACAGACATTGATGATTACTATCATCATAATGAAGAAGATTATGATGGTGGTAATGGTTTAAGGTGCGTAGGTTGCTTAATAAACTTTCATTAAATGTGATGTTTCCCAAAAAAAAAAAAAAAATATTAAAATCTCAATGCAACAGTAGAATTGTTAAGGAGGTAAAAACAATTTATATAAAACTCATTAATCATGAGTTTAATTAGCTTTTAAAATGTAATGATTAAATAATTAGAAAAGCGTTAACAGAAAACTGTCTAACAATTTCCTCGCTCAGATTTTTACAGTCATGCTTATGATTTTACTATCTTAAAACGGTCATAAAGTATAAATATTAAAGTAAATGACATGTTTTTTTTTAAATAAAGAGTTTAACTTAAATTGTAATTAAAATCTAGGTAAACAAGAGCATAAATGTTTATCGTTCTTATAGGGGTCATAAGTATCAAATAGGGTCAGAGTAAACTTTTCTTGCTGATATTTCTTAACAGGCAGTAGAATTAAGTTAAAATAAAAAGTAACATTTTTTATTAAAATTAAATTTTAATGTATTCCTTAAAATCCAAAACTAAATACTTAGACCAAATTTTTATATCCTGGGACTACTAGGAACATATTTTTCGTTATAGTCGAGACTTAACACTCATGACCAATTCGTTTTGCTCGAACGAATCGCGGACTAAACAGTCACTACACAAATGACAGTTTTCAAAAAAAATTTTAAAACACGTATTTTTTTCCCAATGAAGTGTGAGAATGAGTAAGAACCTTGGAAACAAGAGTTACCAACGATAGTATTTTTGGGCGAAATTTACTTGAGTTGTCCGTCTTTCAAATTTCGTATCGTGTCTGTTTAGTCTGTGATTGAGAACCGATGGCTTCCTCACTTAGATCTTATCGTATCGCATATCAGAATTGCAAGTATTGTAGAAGTTGCAAAAAATAACCGAATGACCATACTTCCAGAATTGCCAACGCCAGCTATTATTCATCATATTGATAAAACTTTCTTAATATTTCTTTAAAATTCTACATCAATTTGAATTTTTATAAAACAACTTTCATATTTATGATGAGTGATTCTTGTCTTGGATTATAAGAAAATTAATATTAGAATTTTGTCTTAAACTACAAGAAGATCTACAATTGGGTCTTTTTTTGAACTATAAGAAGATGAATGACTAGGTCTTGAAAAAGTTTCAACTCTAAGATCAAAGGGGACCTATATTTGACTACGGAAAGATCTACGATTATTACGGAAAGATCTATGTTTAATAATATCAGGGATAGAATCTTGTCGTGATCTGTAAGAAGATATATTGTTGAGTCTTGGGCTTTAAAAAGGATACGTTTAGTAAACCCTAAGATCTATGTTTGAGCCTAGTAAATATTGGTCTATAAAAAGATATATGATTGATTAATACTAAAGTACTCGTATAAAGACATCAATGATTGAGTTTTTGTTGAACTGTAAGAAGATCTATGGTTGAGTCTAGTATTGGACTTTAAGAAAATATACTATTGTATATTTCTGATTTCTGTAAGATATGATCCACGTTTGAGTTTTATATTAAGCTAAAAAGTGTACAATTCAGTATGGAAGTGTAAGAAGATCTCATAAATATATAAAACTAGTTTTAAAAGGAATGAGAATCTTCAATTAAATCCAGTTTTGCGATATTATATATAAGATGTTTTATTAAATCTAGGTTGGTATTAAAGAATATCTACATTTCTCGCAAGGGAAAACTCATGGGGCGGACCACCTTTAATAAAACTTGGACAAATGTAAGAAACATTCGCTCAAAGACACAGCTACCTAATTTAACTTTTAGGAGTAAAAATGGGCTCGAAATTTGTTCGAGATATTTTTGTTTAAGATATTTTATTTCACTTGATAGATCTTCAAAAGCAATAAAATGAAAACAAACAAAAAATGGAGACACTTTTGATACCACCTTTTAACCCGTAAATATGAGATAGGTTTATCCTCTACAACAGACGCTCAGGGAACTGTATCATAAATAGTTTGTCAGGAGACACTTTTGATCCCACCTTTTAACCCGTAAGAGATAGGTTTATCCTCTACAACAGACGCTCAGGGAACTGTATCATAAATAGTTTGTCATCAGTTTTTCATCATATTGTTCATTAATTATGACAGTGTTTTATATAAAAATATGACAAATATTACATAAATCTTCACTCCATAAAAAAGAAATTGACAAACTACTCTTACAAATAATTTATATCGGTTGCAAAACAGTGCTGATTTTAATTCTCATTAAGTTTACATTTTTATGTACTTAAAAAAAACTTCATCATATTGACTTCTTCATAAATATTGATTAAATTTCTTTATAAATATAAAGAAACTTCATAAATATGAAAGAGTATTTGATAAACCATTCTTAATATTTATTAAAAACTCTACATCAATTTGAATTTTTGTGAAACAGCTTTTATATTTATAAAGTGTTACATTGGACGAAAATCTATGTTTTTTTTATATTTATGAACTCTTTTATTTAACTTTTTCCTGAGTGAACCCAATTTCTATTGCCATCTGAGGGTCCGCCCCCGGAGATCTCCCTTGTGGGTAGATTTTGTCACAATTGAATTAAATTTGGAATGGTAAAGTAGAATTATTGTATGATACTAATGAATTTTTGCATAAAATCAATGAAATTGCACTGGAACTCATCTATGAAAACCTTGCATTAAGTAAATGCAAGTTTTTCATAAAATAACATTTTATTTATTATATTTCGTAAAATGTATAAAGGTTTTTTAATCAATTTTAAGAAGTTTCCATTTATTTTGTAAAGAAAAAATTTCATTAGTTTCATAAAAAATTATATTATTTTTTATCCAGTAAAACTCTCTCTGTGTAGAAATTATATATTATCATATTTTTGCCCCTTTTTAAAATTCTCGAATTAGAACTTACCTCTCCTCTATTATTATTGTTGTTATTATTTTGTTGATTATTATTTGAGTGATTGTTGCTGCTACTACTACTACTAACAGAAACTCGCGATCCGGGCAGATCGCGCCACCTAAGTACCCCCATAACGGCTTGTCGAACCCAACGACGTTCGGCGCCTTCTGTATAAAATGCCACCTTCAATTGAAACGCTCCAACTTAATAGCAAATTTTTATGGTGCAAAAACAAACACACAACTCTTTAAGATATTACCACACACACGCGTGTTCTTTGTGACACACGCTTCCTTATATGGAAGTATAGGACCAAAGGGGAGACAAGAAGGAAGTTGTAGAAAAACTGTGGATCACTGTTCTACTTAGGCGAAGAACATGGATTGTGTGTTTTTTTTTATTTTTTAAGAGTTAACAGTGGGCGTTTGAAAAAGAAAAATCAAAAAAGTTACAAAATCTTTAAACAAAACTGGATTTTTGTTTAAAAAAATAAAAGAGAGGGGTCTTTCGTTGATTTTCTGTTGTTATTGTGCTTTTGTTAACTTTACATTGAAGTTTTTTGTGTTGTTTTTGAAGTTAGCAAAATGGGTTGTTGTAAAAAAATCGTTTTTGGTTGTTTTTTTTTGTATTTGTTTTTGTTGTGTTTCGCATTTATTTTATAATTTTATTATATTTATTTCTTAACTTGTTTGACTGGTTTCTTTTCACTGTTTTTTAATACAGATTTGAGAATTTTGAGTAAAAATTTTTATAATTTATTCGAAGCTTTAGATTCGTTGTTTTTGTTAATATTTTTAAATAAATATTATTAAACTTGGCTAGAGCTTTAACTTTTTAAAGCTCTTGTTTTTTTCTTTTAATAATATTTTTTTATAGTTTTGATTTTTATTATATTTTACTCCATTTTTTAACAATCACTTAATTTTATACAATTTCTTGGCCTTTTATTCTAAGAGATTCTAGGCTATATTTTTTTTATTGGAAAATTTTATCTTTTAACCGCAATTGTAAAATTTTTTATTACAATTTTTATATAAATCATCATTTATATTCTTGCCTTGGGTTTTTTTTACATATTTTTATAATTATTTTTTTGTTAAAACCACAAAATATTTAAATTTCTGTGTTATAGTATTTGTCATTTTCTTTCTGTAAGTCATAGCTATATTAAAAAATGTTTTAATGTTGTTTTGTTTTTATTAGTTAATGTTTTATTTTTATATCTTTTTTTATCAATTTATTTTGTCAAACTTCCGTTTAAGTATTTAATAACGCTCTAAACTCTAGCACGGCTCACTAACGAATGATTTGTTTTGTTTTTAATATTTTTACAGTAGTGTTTAGTACTTTACTAAACAGCAGCAGCAACAACAATAACACAAACACCAATACGAAATAATAAAAGTTTACAGACCGAATGTGCAGAAGTAAACATAAACAAAGAGCGCCAACCAGTGATGAGAAAATGAGAAAGATAATGAGAAATTGCAATGGGGTAAGTTCAGTGAATATACACAAATAACATTTATATGTTAAAGGAAAACAACAGTGGCGTAATATGTAATTTTGGTCACGTTAAAATTAAATGAGTTTTGCAGTTTTTTTTTTAACATAAAATATAATTAACAGATGTTGTTAACAGTCAACAGTGACGTATAGAAAATTTCAATAGTAAGTGTTCCGTGGTAAGCATAATTTAGCAGAATTCTTTACAGGCTTATACTATGATTCCAAAATAACATGTTTTGAGGAAAACATTTTAAACTGTTTTCACTAGCAAAATGTGTTTTGAGTGTTTAAATTTTCGAAATTAATTTGACGTTTCATATTTATAACAATTTTTGATTTATTCAATTTTCTTTTTTATACATATATATTTAAACTTTTTTCTATTTATAACTACCACCATGAATGCCGCTTAAATTTTTTTTTCGAACTTGTCAAATGCAAATTTCATTTTTTTCAAATTTATCATTCTCCATGAATGGATAACACAGAGTTGTATAGACATAATTCAGTGTTGATATGTTTTGAAATTAAACAAGTTGTTTGAGATGTTTTGCACATGTTTAGCTCGCATAAAAATATATGGGAAAATATGTACCAAAGCACGTATTTAGAACAAAACATGTAATTTCTCTCAAAACACGTATATGGAAATGCAGTATTATTTTTATAAACAGGGTTGGCAATATTAACAGTGAGAGCAAATTCTGCTTTATTTCTCATTTACTAATATGTTTATGCCCATTGCATGCTGGAATTTGTAGTCTTTATTATTGACAATACAGTCAAAGCCCGGCATAACGAGTGATATACAGTCAAAGCCTGGTATAACGAATGCTGGGTATTATGAAAATGCCGTATAATGAACTAAAAAATTGTTTGCATTAAAAACGAATGTTTTGGAAAAGGATTTGAAAAAATATAAAAAATCTAAATAAGAAAGATTTGGAGAACTATTTTAGCTAATATGTCAGTATAACGAATGGAGCTAAGAATACATCATTCGTTATGCCGGGCTTTGACTGTATTGTCAGGCCAATTCGTTAGATAGAATAAGCTTTACCAGTAGGTTGCCCATCGTTTAAAAAAAAAAGTGTCAAAATCGAGCACAGTGTAATTTTCAATTTTTTTATTATTGTTTGCAATATATTTATGTTGCAACACGGTTTTTAGTTATGAGCAATTTTTTCACCCATTTGTCTTTTTGTTTCCCTTGTCTTTTAAAAATAATATTTTTAAATTAAATTAAAAAATATATGGTTACATTAAGTTGTCATTTAAACAAAGCTGTAATATTTAATACCACTTTTTTTCTCAATACTTATTCGTACACCCACCAACACATTCTGAACAAAAGTTTGCCATATTCCCACCTCTTGCGGTAAAGTAGTTAGTTATTATTTAAAAAAAAAATATATCTGTAACTAAAAATGTCATATGTATGTTGGCATTATTACACGAATGTTTTCATCAGAACTTGAAAAGAATTAATTCTTTATTGCACTTTTGACATAATTCAATATAAGAAAATCTACATGCTAAAAGTGATGAATCTTCTCGTGGAATTGTAATAATATATTTGAATTATTAAAATTTTCTCCAATTTTATCTTATTGTTATGGGTTGATAAATAAATTGTTTTTTATTAATTTTTTAATAGATTAATATAGTTTTGATCAAATTTATAGTACACAGACACCATTTATTGGTCTTGAAAATTGTTTAAAATATGCCGGACATTTTTTTTATTAGATATTTGTTATTAAAGTCCGTCAAGATTACGAGCCAATTTAGACAGTGACTGTTGCATGCAATTATTGTTTGTTTAATTTTTGTTTGTTGGCGAACGGGGTAGAGAAGCAAGCGGGGTAACATAAAAGGCACGGTTTTCGTTTTTCGTACATGTTTTTGTTATCTCTCATATATATTCTTCTTTTGTTGCTTCATTCACATACAGTTTTCGTGCAATAAAAGTCACCGTATAAATTTGGAAGCAACTTTGAAAAGGGGATTAAGAAAATTGCACGCAATCAATTGCATCGTAAAAATTGGCTCTAACAAATGCCAACGGCTTTTATAATCAGGGGAGTATTGCCAACTCAAAGTGGCATCTCATTCGTTAGTTTATGTATAAAATACATTGCTTTCTCTTGTTGATCTATTCTCTATGATAAATACCAGGGACATTAATCTCCAAGATAAACCAAAGTTACTAAGTTGAGAGGTGTTGTCAACTAAAATAGTTTAAAAAAGTCACGAATAGTAAATCCATAGACCGTTTAGGACCAAGATAAAGAAAAGTCGCTAAAGTGGGATATGTTGCCACTCGTTAGTTTTTATATACAATACATTGGAAAAAATATATCCAGTAGTAACACATTTCAACTCGTTACTATTTTGATTTCTTTTGTTGATGTACTCTATTTGAGTAAAACATTACTACTCGCTAATTGTTTAATTTATACTTACTCTCTTTGATATATATAAAGACATTAAAATACGTTAAGATGCTCCAAAGTGACCCTAGTGAAGGATGACAAAGTCACCCAAGAGGATGGGTTACTCTAGTCAGAATTTCTGACTTGAATTAAATTCTTAACTAATATTTTAAGGAAAAATTTATAAAATATTTGTTTAATTAATTCTTAATTGAATTGAGTTTTTGAAAGGTCTGTCAGTCTCCGATCTTAATGACTATTTTTACAAAAAAATTATAACAAATCACGAAAGGCAACAAGAGGAAGGTACCAGAGCTTTGTAATATTTGTACATTTTCAAAAGTAAAAATTAAATAATTTTAACGCTAGATTACTTATACTTTGAGGAGACATATTTTCTCAAACAATCTATTTACCAATTCTACAAACGTCTTTTCTTAACTTGTCTCTTGGTTTATGCTTACCGCGATGATGATAATTGCATTATAAATAATCATCATTAAATATGTGAAAACATAACTGCACCAATTTTGTACTTAATTCAAATATTAACGGAACTTTACTGACTTAAATTAACAACAAAAAATACACATAGAAAGTTTTGTTTTAAATTATTATTAATAAATTAATTTTTAATTTATTTGAAGTAGGCAGACATTAAACAAACGTCATTAAGCAAACTTCTTAAAATCAAAGTTAAATATAATACACTCGAAAAAGTTAATTGAAAGAATCTACTGAAAATGACAGTAAAAAATATATGCAGTTAAAAAGGCGAAAAAGATATTTACCTTTAAAATAACTAAAAATTCCATTATTTTTGACTGTTCAAAAACAACTAAGCAGACCAGTAAAAAATAGCTTACAATGCATAAATTCAACCAATAAATTGTGCTATAAAAATTTTAAATTTACTGACAAAATCGGTAAAAATGAATGTTTTTTACATCTAACAAGTTTTGGTGTTATAAATATATATTTTAACTAAAACCTTTTTTTTTTTTGGATACAAAAAAATGTGTTACTACTTTGTCATACACAGAAAAAAATTAATAATTTTAAACATCTATCATAGAATATTTTTGTAAATACAAATAAAAATTTTTTAAGAAGGCACCTACAATAGAATTTGTAAATACAGAAAACTTTTTGTTATTTTTTGTTTAACTTCAATTTTTATTTTGAAAGAATTTTCACATCAAAACTAATAATTTACAAAAATTTCAATCAAAAAATTGTTGCAATCGAACTTGAGTTTTAACAAATATTTTTAATTACTTAAAATTTTGTAATACTTTTTCTGTGTACTTAAAATTTAAAGTCAATTCCAAACAGTACTTAAATTATAATATTTTTAAATTAAAATATTTTTGTTTTAATTTTCAAACTAGAATATATGAATAAGAAATAGAATTTTTTAAAACTCAACAAAATTTTTAGTTTTTTTTTTAATAACGAATAAATATTAACCCCCATATGCATAGACATTTAGTTGATTCTTATAACAGTCTTATTAGCAAAATTTGTTGTTGTTTTACATGTAAATTTGATTTATAAGTGTGTTATAAAAATCAAGAGAATGTCTATGCATATGACAGTAACTGTTTACTGCAAATATACTGTTTTATAAGTTGTTTACTGTTTTTTTTTTAAAGCTATTAAGAAATACAGTACTTATCATTATTTATTTTTCTAATAACTGTGTCAATAGTTCTTTTGTATTTTCCCATAGAAAAACAACTGCAATTACAGTTAGTGTTAATTATGTACTAGATAACATTTTTTTCATCATTTACTGAATCAAAGTTATTTTACTTTTTAATAAAATAATTTTTTGTTTAAAATTTAATTTTATTATAAAATGAGTAATTGGTAATTTTCTTAAAAAGTTTATCGTAAATTTTGTTAACACTTAATTTCCATTATTTTTGCCTGTAGCAAAAGTTATTGTAAAACAAAAAACATATTTCTGTTGTTATTTATTGCATATTTTATATTTTATATTTAATTTATAGTTTTCTTTTAAACATATTTTCAATTTTATTTCTTTGATTGATATTTTAATTTCATATTTTCTTCTGTTGTTTTTCAAGCATTTTCTTTTGAAGACATTTAAAATAGAGACACCCAAAAGCAAAATCTGTCTGCCCGTCAAATGCCAAAAAACTATATACCTTTCATTCAAATTGACTGTGTCTAAGCACAAAAACTTGGCTGCATTACTATCCGATTACTTTTATACTATAAATATAGAGTTGCCAACTTTAAAGGAATAATCAGACAAAAAATTTAAGAATTTTAGTTTTTAAAAACCAAAAATTATGCTATAAACTAAATTCGCTTTCATTGCGTTTAATGAACCATTGTTATTGTGGCCAACTATCTACAAGTTATTAGCAAACTATACACGTTATTAATTAGACGTCTATACTGAACGTGTGCTCTTTTTATGAAAAATTATCGAAATCTTTGTAATTATTTTTATAAAATTTTAGTATGACTTTATCAAATATGTTCTTTCATACTTAAGTTGGCAACTCTTTATATTTTTCCTCTATTGCATATGTCAGCAAATAACTCGTATCTGTTTATCTTCTTTTCTATTCAAATGTAAGAAAGAAAAAAAAATATATAGTAAATGGTGATGGCTTTGTTTTTTGGATTTTTTTTTCCTTCCGATGGTGAGTAACTTCAACAGAATACAATATTATTGGTTTGTGTTTTAAAGATTGACATATGGAAAATTTGTATTTATTGTTAGTCTTTTTTTTGTGGATATAAAGAGATGCCACTTGCAAGATTATTTAACTTAACATTTAAACAACATGTCTGCATATTTTTTGAATTAAAACGTAATTTAATAAAAAAAAACAAACCAAGTAAAGTTTAAATTCGGTTAATTTTGTCTAAAGTTAAAGCTTAACATTATTTATACATGTTTGCAAATATTTTTAATAAAAAAAGTAATTTATAATTAAGAAACGCAATTTATTACGATAAAGTTTAAATATGGTTGATTTTTTCACATTTAATCCATTATTTGCTTTTTCTTTATTTATTTTTTTGGAGAAACGTGTCTACATATTTTTAAATATTTGACTTACAAATTTAAAATTTGCTAAAAATGTTATCACCCTTTGTTTATGGGGTATTTTGAAACTTATTTTTGTAAATTTCTTATCGCTTATTATTTTTTTTTTTTTTTGCAAATAGTATTTGTTAAAAAGTTCTTTATCGTTTTTTTTAATTTAATTCATACATTTTTTGTGGAAAGTACATAAACAAAATTTTGTGAATTACTTAAAGTGATGATAATTTTTTTTAAGTTTGCCTAAGTTTAAACAAACTTCAAATATTTTTTAAAAATATATATTTTTTAAAAACTAAATTGAACACATTACATACATGCATAAACATTTTGTTGATCCCTTTGAAAGTGTTATCAAATAATTTGTTATTTTTTTACAGACTCCTGTGTAAAAAAAAGATCAGATATGATCAGATCTCATTAGTTTCAATTTTACCAAATCTAATTAGATCTCAAAAATGTCCCTAATTAGATCCTATCTAATAAGATTTCAATACCTGGGGACAAATTTTAGATTTAATTAGATCTGATAAAATCTAGACAGATCTGATGCACCGTGTATAAGCAGGTCCAATTTGTTCTGAATATTATTAAATGTCCATCAGATATATTAAAAAATAAGAAATAAAATAACTTCTTTATTTTTGTACACATTTTTACTTCGTTGGTTTTGAGAACGGTTCAAATGCTACGATCTTGTACTCGATCAGTTATTAGATATGAACAGATCTGGTAATACACATGTTCTCAAATGACCGGATTTGCTATCTGTCCATAAAGTGTATCACATATGCCTTATCTGATAATATATGATCAGATATGGCACCAGTTCAATAATATCTAATTAGATTTGAGCAGATCTGATCAGATATAACCTTTTTTACATAGGCTGTTATAAAAATCAAGAGAATGTCTATGCCATTGGCTAACATTTATTTCAATATTTACACTACTAAATGCAAAGAGAGTAGTTTAACAAGATAAACAAAAGTTGCTAAACTGGGGAATGTTGCACTCGTTAGTTTATATATAAAATACATTGGGAAGAACTAACGAGCAGTAACATATTTCTCCATGAAGTCAAATTGATTTTTCTTGATGATCTACACTTTGGTGAATGTGTGTTTTATACATACACAAATTTACACTATAAATATATTTTGTATTGGCAACACATTTTACTAATGTGAACCGATTTGATTGATTGTAGACTTTTTGAAATCTTGATTTCGAGATAAAGAAACAAATGTACGATATTTTTAACTATTGAATATTATGATGGGTCGAAGCCGTGATACCGGAAGGGACAACTAGAATTTGACGTCGGAGTCAAATTTGATCAAGGGGATCGGACTTCAAATGGCGATGTAGTAAACAAAAACTAAAAGGACGATATTCACGGACGTGGCACATTTTTTTTTAAATTCTCTAACTAATCTTCAATTCAGGGGGGTTACTGTCCAAACTTTTTTTCGACCCCCCTATGGGACAGTTGTAACTGGTGGGGCCATATGAGGATAGCGGTGTTTTTAATTGACGACCCACTGGCCAGGGTAACGGATAAAAGGTTATCAAAGCATATTTTGGACAAGGAACGGACTAAACCGCCGTCATTTTGTTGGTCCTATACCTTTCGTGTGTGTGAAATCCAAGGCCGTTGTGTGCTGGAATGCTACCATTGACCAGATTCAGACGAATAGATTTATCGCTCTATGTAATGGAAACTCCAGGAGACTATTTTCCCTGGTCAGAAAGGACTTGGGTACCATAGCGGGATTTTTCACTGGACACTGTGATCTTAGATGCCATTAAGCGACTAGGTCTCTGTCTATACGCAGGTTCTGTAAATTATATGTTGAGATGGTGGAACATATAATTTGCGTATCTCCTAGCGCCAGCAGTTTACAAGTCACGGTGTATACACTCACCAAAACAAGTCTATAATAGCAACTAAAAATCTTTCTGTTACGGGAAATTTTGCTAATTTGAGCCCAGCGGTATTTTTTGCTTTTTTTTTTTGCAACACATGTCTGCTGACGTGTAGTACAATTAAATTTGTAGAAATAATTTGCTGCCGCTACTAAACTTTTTGTAAAGTGGAGTTAGAAATCTGTTTGCTAAAATCAGCAAAAAAAATACTAAATATTATTAGTACAAAATTTCAAATTAATTCTTTTTATCGACGATCAAAATTTATCTTTATCTTCTTTAATATCCACTTTTTTAAAACTAGTAATTTTTTTTTGCTAATTTTAGCAAATCAGTTTTCAAAATTTGTAAAATAATAATTTCTGAAATTATCAACAAAAATTTGTAAATATTTTGTAAAAATTCTGTTATTTGTAAGATGTAAATAGCAAAAAGATTTTCTAAATAACAATTATTTTACCAAAATCAGTGAAGTGGGATTGAAAACCGTTTACTATTTTTTGATCTTTTTTAAATTTTTATTAAATGCTTGTAGATAATCATCAAATTAATTTCCCAAATAAATTTCGATCTTGGATTAGTAGAACTAGTAGAAAATTTGAAAATGCTTACCAAAAAAACCACATTCTAAAACGCATTGAGTGGCGAACCAATTTTTAAAAGCTGCCCTGAGATGTTATTATTCGTTAACAAATTATTATTTCAAAATACTGAAATAGAAACCGAGTAAAACCAAAATACATACATATGTATGTATATTGAAAAAATTTTGGCGCTCAACGCCGTAGAAATTGAAGGATATGCCATTTGTTGTATGATGTTAAATTAATATTTTTCTGTTGCAAATCGCTTTAGAAAACAGATTTGTGCTAGCAACTGAATTTTGTTTAGCAAGCGAAATTTGTTTTAAGCAATCAAATAACTTTTGTCTTAAATGATTTCCTCTTATCGCAATCGAAATATTGAGTTATCACAACCAAACGATTACATTGCCATCAAATTATGTTACGAATCTATTTTTTCTATGAAGTATTAATAAGAATTGAGTTTGTATAAGGCAGGTCCCAGAATTGTGGGGATTTCTCGCAAGAGGCAAAGGACTAATGTATGATGTTTATTTATATATTTTTTTTTTGCATCTAACATGTTCATTGTTCCCTTATAAGTATTATAAAAAAGCGTCGAATAACTCGTATAACTAACTGCAACTGTAATAAAATGTTGATTTGGAAAAATACTAACAAAAAATAAAAAAAAAAAAAAAATAGACTTAGCTTAAAGCAACCGGAAAATAATTATAAATTTTACATTAAACAAACGTACTTACAAACGTATGAAGTAGAAATTAAAAACTCCGTAAAAGACCCTAAATACATATAAACATACTACAGCCATTATATACACAATAGTATGTACTTTTCTAGTAACAAGATTTTGGGCTCCTCCGTACAACATTTAACAGTGACGATGATGATGATGATGATGACGACGATGATAATATCAAAACTAAAAACAAATACTCATGTACAATGCTAAACAACCGTGCTGCATGCATGTTAGTTCGGTTGCAAAGCAACAGAGGAGGCATCAAACAAATAAAAAAACTACACATGATTTAGAATCATTTGTGGAAATATACAGTGTTTAGACTGGCACTTAAAACTATATTAAATGAGATTTACTGCCTGATTTTTTTTATAAAAAGAATCAGACAAATTCTTTAAAACATTTGCTCTAAATTAAAAACATTTATTTTTTTTGCACACATAACCTGACAAATTCATCCAGAAATTTGTATACAAAATCGGTTTAAAATTAGTTATGTATATATTTTTTTTAACGAATTCGTCTCTTCGTATAAAATTTTAAAAATTGAGTGAAAATGCGTTAGCATTTTGAATATATTTCCTTGTGATGAAATTTAAAGAACATATCATATTTGGAAAGTTTTCATTGACATTGAAATTTATTTTCAATTACTTTATGTCAATGCCAAAAAATTTTCATTACAATTCAAGGCCAATGATTTTTTTTGGCTTCATTCTTGTCTTCAAACACGTGAAAAATGCTAAATGAAAAAATTTGATTGGCAACAAATGTAAAAAGTCTGTTCAAGTTACTAAAAATTCGTTCGAAAGGGATCTGCGGAAGCAACTGCTGATAATCAGTAGAATTTGATTGCTTAACAAAAATTTTTTTAAATTTCCAAATTTTAAACTATTGTTGAATATTAGTAGACTAAAAATACCAAAAAAAGTAAATTTTTCAAAGTTTTTGTATATTTTTTAAATTTGAATAAAAATTTCCTTTTGAAATCAGCAAATTACTACTGTTTTTTAGGAAATGTTTTTGGTTGATTTTAGCAGGATAGATTGTTTGCATTCAACTAAATTTTTTTTTAAATATAACAAAAATTTGGTTCAGCAAAAAATTTTTGCTGATTTTAGCAGGATAACTAAAACTAAAATTTAATTCGAATACAACTAAAATTTTTATAGATTAAAGGGTTTTATTTTTTGTTATTTTTTCGTACTATTACACTCAGAATATTATGTATGTAGTTAACTGTTTGTAGTTTAATAAAAAAGTTTTCCGTTCTATTCATTTATTTTTCAAAGAAATATCTATATTAACATTTTTATACATTTATTCGAAATAATTTATTATCATTTACCATTTTTTTCAGTTTCATTAATTTTTTCATTTGTTTGGAATTTATTAAAAATTTACCCACAAAACGGAAACTTGTGGTTTATTTGTGTCCGTAACAGTTATTTAAATTGGTGTTTATATACAAAATTTTTCAATACAAATTACAAGAACTTCATAAACACACATACATACACAAACACATTCACGCAAAAAGTGCCTATAGCTATGCATACATACATTTTGTATTGTACGAGTATATTGAAAAAAAAAAAACAAAAAATACAAAAAGGGAAACAATTTCAAATAAATGAAAAAAAAACATTTATTTTTTTAAGGATTGGTAGGTAAAATTTTGACATTTATTTTAACTGATTATATAATTTGTTTCCTCTGGATGTGTCAGTTGATTAATCAACATTTAAAAAAAATAAAAAAAGGCATTTAATTTAAATGAAAATCAAGTAGATCGGTTTTTAAATGAAATATCATTTCTTTTAAATGATATTTTCAGTTATTTTGACTTACAAACTATTTTAAGTGTATGCTTAGCAAACGGATTCTGCTGATTTCAGCAGTATTTTATGCAGTGCCCTTTTATACTAATTTTTAGAATAATTTTCTGCTATTTTTATTTCTACCAGTGTATATAAAATATATTTATTTTAAAAAAAATTTTCTAAGATTACCAAATTATGAAATTTTAAAGTAAAATTTTTAATAAATGTCAAGCATCTACAAAAAATATTCAATCAGGAAAACTTAACAGTTTTTGTGCATACATAAATTATTTATAGTATATTAACTGATAATGACCCAGCAAAAATAAATTGAAGTGATTCTTAAGGAATCAATTTTTCATTGATTCCAAAATATCATTTAGTTCTGATTTTCCCATTCTAAAGCAGTTCTTTTTCACAACTTCCAAAAATGTGATGTTTAATGAAATTTAGCTCTTTTCAAATCTATGACGGGTAAATTATTTTAAAAAAATGAAAGCTAAACGTTAACAATAGATATTTTCATATAAATTTGCTATTCGTAGTTATGATTAAGTACTAAACTTTGGTTATTTTGAAACAAGTTATCAGGTTTAAGTGATTTGTATCAATTTTTAACTTTGGATTTTGAATAAATTAATTTAAAAAATAAGGCTCGATTATTGAATGTGAATTAATGAAAAATTTTTAAACTACCGAAATGCACTTTTTTTACTTTGCATCTTTATTTCGACCCCAATGTTTATAAGTTGCCAACTACTATGCATCAAACAGTTTTACTTAAGAAAAATTTTTCGTATGCTTGTTGTCTGTTACGATTTGTCAACTTATGACCTACTACTAAACTGTTTCTATATGCGTTAAAATTAAAATAAAAATTTAAAATTTATATGGGAACATCAATCATAAGAAGGGTTTTATATGGAATGAAAAATCATCATAAATGAAAACTTCCATGTATGAACCCCTATGTAAAAATCATTGGTTCCGATCCAAATTTTCACAATACCGGAATAAAAATCACTGCTTCTTTTTCTCTTCTTTTGCTACTTTTTTTGCTGAGGACATTCAAATACTGTCAAAATAGTGTTTTTTTTTATAATAGAGCCTTTACCTCGAACATTTTTAGTTATTACAAATACAAAAATAAAATTTTTAAAGTTCAAATCACTTTCTTAAATTCAAATTTGTATATTTGCTTTATATGTTCCTTAAATATACCCGTGAAAAAATCGAAATAAATAAAAGCATACATGATCATATATGGGCTAGTATATGATCATACATGATCATGTACGTCCATGTATAATTAAATATATGACCAGACACGATCTCATATGTTTCCAAATACATTCAAATACTAAATTGTATTCATACATGAATAATATGACCATATATACAAATATACGGCCATATAATCCCAAATTACGGATCCGTTGATATATGGTCATATATGAGATAACGTTTAGTAATATGTTGAACTATGCATGGACGTATATGAGCATGTATGTTTATATATATTTCAATTTTTCACATGAGTATAAAAATATCGTGTCAGTCTAACCCCTGTATATAGTAGAGTATTCCATAGTAGTAATATTTTCTCCTCAATCACAAATTTTAAATAGGAATTAAAAATACAACAGAAATGTGGCAGAATACATACATATACATATATATTTATGAACTTACAACATTAATGTGTGGTGGGAGTCTCATTTTAATGGCTGTTGCTTCAGTTGTTCATGGTTTTGGTCTATGGCAATTAACAAACTCTACGATATGAACAGAAATATAAAAACATACTTACAAACTCCCGCTAACGACTTCACTTTACTCTGGTGAACAGAAGAAAAAGTGAGTTTCATTCATATAAACATTTATAATAAATGCTGATGCAACATTTAACAAACACCACCACCATCACCACCATCATCACCAACTTCATACTTGGGAAGGGTCTGAGTCTTCTTTCTACTGTACCTCAACAAATAACTCTTTAATTTGTTACCATTTTTTTAAGTTTTTTTTTTTAATTTTTTCAGAAAATCAGCTTACGAGTTTTAGACAAATTTGTAAGGCGCACAGTTGTTTTGTTAGTCTGTTATTTTTTTTTGTGTGTGCTAATGCTGACATATGCAAAATAAGCGAAATGTAGTAAAAAGATACATGCAACATTTAAATTATGTTTTGAAATGTCGTAGACTTCTTCTTTTTCTTCTTTTCTGTTTTTTTTTTCCTTTTTCACACATTAAGCTTAACAATGAACACTAAAACCCAAAAGACCGTGAAATATATGCGAATAGTTGTTAAAAAAAAGTACAATTATAAGTAGTGAAAACTTTGGCTAAAATGGTAGAGAACATGTTCGTAGACTTCCTGTTGAAATGGCAAGAAATGAATATAAAAAACCTAAACAAAAAAACCTGCTGACATAAGCTGGAAGACAATGAAAAATGTAAGTTAAAACTAAATAAAATTGGGGTTTTTTGTTTTGTAATCAAGTAAGTTGCAACCACATATGAGACCTTTAACAAAAAGGATAATTTGTATCCTGTTACAGGACGAAGAAAAACAATGGTAGAAAAAATCGTACTATTATGCAATTTTAGAAGTTTTTTTTGGTAAAAAAAAACGAAAATAAATAAAAAAAAAAAATTAAAACAAAATGTTTAGCCATTGTGGCTGTCGCCTGGGATTTTAATTGTGGCCTAGTAATCAGAAAATACTATTTGCCGTTAAAACTTGATGTAATCTAGTACCTTCTTCGCCCATCGCTTTAATTGTGGCTAAATTTTGAATATTCCCTATTTACAAGTAGAAAATGAAATTTAATTTGAGAATTAATATCAAACTTGCAACTTCAATAAAATTTTGTTGAGAACTTTTATAAATCCAGACGTAGATTTATATTAAGGAAGTTCAATTTCACTTACACTTTTAAACTTTCTGCATATAAATAATATCCAGTACCTACTTGAAAACTTTTTAATTAAATTGTTTGTTTAACCCACACACAAAAATATAAAAACATTTTTTAAACGCTAATGAATGGCGTAGAGTTTAAATTAAATTGCTTGAATATTTAAGTTTAATACACCATCATCGCCGACGACAAAAAGTTTGTTGTAAAGTTGTTAAGTGCCATGCAATGAAAGAGGATCATCTCTCATCTATTCATAGACTTTCTTATACTGACCTAACCCAAGTCTAGTTAAATTAAGCTTTTAAAACTAGAGACTAATTGGAAAGTTAAACAAAATTGTTTAAATTGATTTTTTTATACTATATACCTACACTGAAAAAAATGCGACAGGAATTTGAAAAAAAAAAAAATAATAATAATAACATAGCGTTTGGTTTAATTAAAGTTATTAATTTTTTTAGTTAAAATTGCTTTATTTTCATTGATGTTATTTCAAGCCCAAAAATAGAATACATTTCTGTTAGATTACCGACATTTTTTAATTATTCTCAAAAGTAATATTCAAATTTATGTAAATAACAGAAAATCTGTTTAATTAACAACAAATTTATTTAAAAATGTTCTATTCGTTTCAAAAGTCTTATGCTTAAATAATAGCGTATTTGGATCGCTATTAAGTGGGAAAAAACGGAGGGTAGAAAAAGGGTACAGTTTTGATTTTTTTTTGTTTGGCGGTATGTAAAAATTTTTGTAATTAAAAAAAAATCAACACAAAAATGATGAACTTGCCCAAAGAAAATGTTTGGTTTTTGAAAAAAAATTGTAAAAAAGGCTTCGGTAAAAGTTCGCTAAAAACCAACAAACCATGAAGATCAGAGGGACATCTCATAAATTATGCGATTTTAAGTCAATCACGACGTAAAGACGCAAGCAGGTGCACATTTTTATCTAGATTCTTCCAAGCACTTTTCACCCTAAAAATTGTTTTCACATCCAAAAAAGATTTTCACCTCAAACAATGTTTTCAATTCCATATTTTCACTTCTAAATTATTTTACATTATGCTACTATTTGTAACAAAAACACTGTAGAGCACAGGAATTATAAAGTTTACATCAGCACGTTTGTACGTCAGCACGTCAGGACCTCGATTTTATCTTTTATTACCTCAGTATTATAAGCCTGTTCGGAAATGTAATGCACTGCTTTCACGTAATGCATGTCGCGATCGTTAAAGCATTATATGCCTGCGAATACTGCAGATGTTCGAATATTCATTTTCGATGCGCAAACAAATTCCTAATTTTTTTTTTTAATTCTTTTTGTTTATATATTTTTTAAAGCCAAGATAGGTTGCAGTTCAAAATCCAACTCACAAATTAAATTTTTTGGTAAGTTTTCCATTTATGATTCTTTACCTTTGAAAATGAGATTCTAACTGCGCAACAAAGAAGTATCACAAACTAATCACAAATGCGCATCAGATACAACGCAGTAATGAATTTTCGAACATGCCCTCTCATTCTAATTTAGATATTTTATTAATAGATTGGTTGAATTGTTTAAATGGAAACCTTTACAAAAAATTTACTTTTGAAACTTTTGAGGTCGAATAAGTATGATTTTTAATAATGTTTTTTACCCAATTGAAATTCCAAAATACGCTTAAACTGTTTGTTTTTTCCCTTCAAATTGGCGTTTGCAAAATGAATTTATTTTTCTTCTCCTGAATTTTAAACAATTCGGAAATAAGCTTGAGTCTTCAGGAGTACTTTCAACGACTTTGTTGGGATTTTGTTGATAATTGAAGCAGAGCCGCGAGTAAGCGACAAAATTGAAATTGTTGAGAAATCGAAAAAAAAAGTTTTAGAAGTTGTAGGTGTATCCCACTGACACTTCTTTAGATTGCATTTTGTCAACGAAATACTGCTTTATTTTGCCTAATTTAATTTTTAAGTCATAAAAGAGAGTTGTTCTAACGGTAATCTGAAAAAAACTGTTTTTGTAAAAATTGTCGCTTAACACGTTATTCGCGAATCCGCTTCAATTCTACATCTCAGTGAAATGTTTATTACTGGTTTGAAGAATTCAATTTGAAATTTGAGAAGATCGTTTTAGTCTTAATTGAGCTAAACCGATATGTGAGATATTATGAATTACAGTCATCTCTGGGGATTGGGAAAACAACATTTAAATGTGGGATTACACATAAAATTAAAAGATTTTCAAGTTAAGATCTGGCATCCAACGCTTTTTATCGGTTCCCTTTTATCAAAAATAAATTCCGCGAAATGTGATTTAACATGCTTGAAGAAACAATCTAGTTCAAAATATTCATTTATGTGATACCAAGTTTACAGTGAAAACAATGCTTCCAAAAATGATTTTTAGGAACTATGTTCCTTTAGAAAAAAATTAAAAATAATTTAAAATTTATACGAATTATTGGCACCATTTTTATCATTGAACATGGCGTATAAGAAATTACCGGCTAATCCTAGATTTTTGTTCTCTATCACATATCCGAGTTTCATTTAAATCGTTTTGTAAGCGTTGGGAAGAATTCCTTCGTAGAGAACTATTATCATAATCCAGGAAGCGGACCAAATTGCGAGAATGGATGTGATGCTTAATATATTGGCGAAGAAGTACAGAAAAGGAATAAAATTGCCAAAAGTGCATTTAAGAAAATGCGGGTGGGTATTTTGCATATAGATCTCAAATTGCCCTGGAAGGCAACAACAAATGTGTCAGTTATAGTCGCAGTTAGTGTCGATAAGTTAATACTGATCGACTTGGAATAACTTTAGTAGATCTGCGTACACGCAAACATTTAGGGTATTATTACGTCCCCGCTAAAAAATTTCAAATGGTGCCAAATAGCGCTTTAAATCCACAATTTTTTATTTTTTAATTTTTATGTTATAAATTTCATATTTAAATTAATTTCTTTGAGTGTGTATCTGGCATAAAAAGAAGTTTTTGTGTATAGAAACTTTTTCAAACGTAAAAAAGGAAACTTGTAAACAAAATAGTGAAAGGAACTCAAAAGTTTTGTGCTTTTTTTTGAAAAAAAATAAAATAAAATAAATACCCATTTTATGTATGGAAAAATTGTTGCCAAGAATGATGGTAAATTAAAGACTATGAATGATGATGACGATGATGATGGTAGTAGTACATGCTTAAAAACACTTGAGCAAACAAATTTAAACAAAAAACCCGCAGTTTTTTAAACTATGCAAAAGGAATATTGCAATTTTAGCTCAAGAAAAGTAAATATAACAAAAAAAGAATACACAAGTACGTACACATGTTTGAACTTGGGTTCTTAATAAATTAATAACAAAAAAAATTTTTTTTTTCAAAAGTTGAAGAAAGGGCGTAAACAATGAGGGTAAATAAATAAATGTATCACTGAATATTTCAATAAAATGTGTGAATTTAATAAAAAGAAAGGTGTCTTTAAGAAAATTATATAGTTGAAACAATAACCTAAGTAAAGTTAATTATTTATACACTATAAAATTTGAATTTGTCAAAAAGAGTTAGCAAACATTTTGTAAATATATTAATTTCCAGAAATTTTTTAACTATTGCATCGAAACGGAAGTTAGTTAATTAAAATCTTGATTTTCTTGATTTCAAAATTCAAAACATATTATTTTTTGTTTAAAAAAGTTAGTTTTCTTACACTCAGAAAATTAGTAAAACACTATAGTTTACAGTTTTTGTACTAATTTGTTATATAAAATTATGTTTTTCTAAACAATTTTTTCTATTCTCTATTTTTTTTTTTACAAATAATAAAGTTTTTTCCCACTTTCCTTGCTGATTTTAGTAAAATACAAGGGCGGATCAATAAGTCCGTGACTTTTCGAACTTCCCTCCACTTCAAATACCACCTGTTAATACACTACTGTCAAATTTTGAGCAAGTTCCGTCATTTACTTTGCGTTTAACAGCTGTTCAATACATACAACCTCGTGGATTTTTTTTAAAATGGAAAAAAGTGAATTTCGAGTGCTCATTAAACATTATTTTTTGCGAAAAAAAAAACTGTCAATCAAACCAAGGAAAAGCTTGATAAATACTATGGGGTACTCTGTACCATCGATTTTAATGGTAAAAAAGTGGTTTACTGATTTTCGTTGTGGTCGCACAAGTACAAAAGACGCTTAACGTTCTGGACGGCCAATTGAGGTTAATACACCCGAAAATATCGAAAAAAACACGATCTGGTGTTGGCCGATCGAATAGTAAAAGTGAGTGAGATTGTTAATGCTATAGGCATTTTATATGTCAGTGTGGTTTCGATTTTAAATGATCAGTTGGATTTCAGAAAGCTTTCTGCAAGATGGGTGCCGCGTTTGCTCTCAATTGACCATAATGCACGGGTGCATACATGTGATTGGGCTCCGAATTGGTACCTCACCCGCCATATTCTCCGCATTTAGCCCCCAGTGACTATTTCCTATTTCCAAACCTAAAGAAATGGCTCGGTGGAAAGAGATTCAGCTCCAACGATGAAATTATTGATCAAACAAATGCCTATTTTATGGACCTCGAATAATCCTATTTTTTGGAAGGGATACAGAAATTGGAGAAACGTTGGACTAAGTGTATTAAGCTAAAAGGAGATTATTTTGAAAAATATTTTTTTTTGCAAAAAAAAAACTGTGTTTCATTCAAAAAGTCACGGACTTATTGAACCGCCCTCGTATTTTACTAGTTTTTTAAAACTGAATTGCTAAAATTAGTAAAAATTTAAATTTTTTTTTAATTGGGAGATTTATTTTAAAATTTGAAAATTTTTCTAATCCTTAATATAAAGAAAAAGTCAGTGTATATAAAAATTATTTTGAATTTAAAAAAAAATATCTTATTATTTAATTAAAAAAAATAGTTTTAAAAATTCTGTTAGTTTTCTCGGATCTTCTTGATTTGAATATTAGTTTAAAATGAGCTTAATATCTCTTTTTTATTTATAAAAATTAATTATAATTATTTATTTATCCCAATATTACGTCACCACATTGGGTAACTTCTCCAGGCGAAATTTTTTATTTTTTTTCCTGAAAAAGTCACCTAATTTTATAAATAAAAAAGAGATCTTAAGCTCATTTTAAACTAATATAAAAATTTGTTTTATTTCTATTAAGGGTTTACCAAAATTTTACTAAATTTTATTAATGTTTACTAAATTTTTCTACTATTTTCACTGTATCTAAAATTACAGTTACGTTTTGCTTAAATTAGTTAAACGGTCTGTTAGTCTTAAATTAGCAAACTTTTCTGTAATAATTATTTTCCTTGTTTTTTTCTGTAAATATTAAAGACTTTTTTGTTTGAGTGTATATAATTTTTTTTGTTTTTGTTTTAATATAATTATATGGTTTCAAACAATAGCTACCACTTGTTTCGTTTTAAGATTTAATTCCAAATAAAATTTTGCAATGTTTTTTTTATATTTTATTGTTGTTAAATTTTATCATTCTTCAGAAATCTTTCTTTTTATTGTTATACAAATTTTTTTTATGCAAATTAGCAATTTAAAATGTTACTTAAAGTTCTCACCATCCAAACCAAAAAATTTACATTTTAGTGTTTTTTTTAACAATAAAAATCATGAAGACATTTTTAATTCATTAATTTGTTTAAAGTGAATTTGTTTTAAAGATATTTCCATATTTTATGTTCATTTCAAATATTTTTTGTTTATTATTTTTTTAAGGAAAACTCAATAAAAAAACTAACGAAAACTTCTTTATGGTGGTGGTGGACAAAACACAACAACACAACACAAATAACAAATCACAGTCTGTAAAAAAATATTGACAACACCCTGTGACTTGATGGCGCCTCTATTAAGTTTTCCTGTCAATAAAATATCAAACAAAGGTTTGATGGTTTGAGGTTTTTTAATTCCATTTTTTGTTTTGCAGATTTGTTTATGGTGGTCTTGATAAGAAGAGAACTATAAAAATAGAGAAGTAGACTAGACGACACTATAAATCAAGGAAGTTTTTAAAATGCAGAAATGAAAAAGAAAAAATATAAATTAAAATTCAATTAAAAGCAAATAAAGATATTTTTCATTAGTTTACACAAAATAATCAGTCAATAAGAAAATATATTAAACTACAATAAATTTTTACTACACTTGAAATAATACGTTTTGGCAATTAACAAAAAATTTTCTAATTTCGTTACAAAATGTAATTTGTTGACATTAACAAGATGTTATTGTATTTAAAAAAAAATACAAAAATAATTGAATATCGCCAAATATACTCTCTTCAATGAAGAGTTCTCGAGATAAACGCGATCAATAAAATATTGCCAAGTAAAAACGGGGTTTTTTGGCGCACTTAGTTTTCGAGATATGGACCATTAAAATTGTATCTAAGGGATTCAATTCGATTATTTTTTTTTAATAAAGGTGATTTTTTAAATTTTCAAATATTGGCGATTTTTTTAAATACTAGTTTTTTCGGTATTATCGACTTTTTTAAATTTGATCGTTTTTCGAATTGTAGGATTTTTTTCAATTTTGTCTTTTTAATGTAAATTTGGCCAGTTTTATATTTTTTTAGCAATTTTTCCAATTTTAGCGATTTTTTTAATTTGAACGATTTTTTCCAATTTTTGCAATATTATATTTAGGGGATTCTTCAAATTTAGGCAGAAATCGTCGATTGGATTTTTTTTTTAATTTTTATAATTCTATTTTTTTAATTCTTCTTCTTCTTTTTTTTGTATTTGTTCAAAAAAATCTTCAATTTCCTATTTAACGTAGTTATTTAGTTCCCAAATAACTCAATCGAATGAAACAAAATCGAATGAACAATTAATTTCAAATTTCCAAACCGATTAAAATTAGTATAACTACAAAATTTAAAACGAGTTTTAATCATTTTAACAAATATTTGTTGAAAATTAAAAGTGTTCTGTTAAATTACAAACGTAATATTTTAAGCGAAAATTTTTTAAAATCTTAGCATAAAGAAAATTAAAATTTGACTAATTTAATCTGGTTATTTTTTAAAAGATTTTTATTAAAGTTCAAATTGTAGATTTACAAGGTTTTTAAGGATTTTTTTGCAAACGATTTGATTGATACCAAAATTAAGCTACATTTTTGTTAAACTTCAGATGTACTACTTGAGTGTACAAAGGGATTTACTTATTTTTAATTTGTTGAAATGTTGGCTTCTTTTTCGAGGGGTTTTATTTAAAATTTTAAGTAATTCAAATGCTTTTCAATAAAATAAAAAAAATTTATTATTAAATTGAAATTATTTTAATTTAAGCTGCAAAGCAATAATAAATTTTAATTTATCAAATGTTTTTATTCCAACTGCCATTTTATTTCGAGTGTATTTTGAACAAAATGAGTAAATAAATTTAAGTAGTAACATCTGTTGCCATTTAATGGCATTTTGATTTGAGGTGGTTGTTTTGACTAAGATTACGTAAACACAGGGTGTACACGGTCTAGCTTATACAAACACCTTTTACAGTAGTTAAGCTACTTACCACTAGAGGCGCCAATGTTTTAAATATATGAAATCACAACAATACCATCTTTGTTGTTGGCAAACTTTAGCTCATCTCAAACTGATATCCCCAAAAATCGTCAAAAGTTCCCCAAAAAAGGGAGTGTGCGCATTGGCTAATTTAAATCTAAACTAAATTCAGACTTGATTCTTTGAAATTTTAAAATTTCAAATAAATGTCATTAACATTTTAAACCAGTGATGTTCATTGCATGGGACAATTGTCCCCTGCTCAACTCACATGTATTCTTACGCTCTTGCCTTTAGTCGTCACTGAAACAGCCACGAATGAACACGTGTGGCGGATGTATGCTGATTTTTCTTTAATGCACTGAGAAAAATTAATAGCAATGTAAGAAAAATATTTTGTGATCTATAAAAATCTTTAATAGACTTAATAAAAAACCCATTTTTTTAAAATAAAAGTTGAAATGTTTTTAAAAATTGGAGTCCGATCGTTCATTCGTTTATTCCGATCGAATGTATTGTATTTTTTTCCTTCCAAAAATAGCATTTTTTTCATAGAATATCATAATAAATCCATACATATTACAGATATTTTATTAATATGTAAATATAATGAAATCATTAATATTAATGGAAAAAATTTACAACTTTTTGTTTTTTATAAAATGAAAAAAAGGCACGCCAATGTATTTATTATTTTCCTTTCAAAAATTTACTTTTTGTTTAATTCATATTTCTTCAAAACTGTTTTACACAAAACATAACAGTTTCATATTTTCAATAAAAAATAAATTTATACAGATACTAACACTGCTATTAACCCATTGAACAATTCTAGCAGTGCAATTCTCATTTTCTCACTAACACAACAACATATTTATTTTTGAACAGCAGTGTTTTAAACCCTTTTTATACCCTACACTACGTCGAAAGTTTATACTGTAGTTTGTAACTATCAAAAACAATGGACCTATGAGAATATATGTAGATATAGAAACTAACTCCAAGAATCATACAAATTTGCTTGAAAACAAATAGTACTAAATTTTTGCGTAAAATTCAGTATCGTGAAAAATATTTGTTTTTGATTGTAACTGCTTTTTCACGTGAATCCCGAACAACTTACTATAATTAACATCATGAAAATCAAAATATCTTAATCGATTTTTTAATTGTTTACACAAGTCCATTTTAGCCTATTAAAATTTTGGACCCCAAGCACTAGTCGACTTTTAATCTGACTGGTAAAGGATATTCTATAGAAAAATACAATATATATAAATATTAAATGTTTTTAAATTAATAAAGTGTAAAAACGTTTTCAGAATTTGCTTTTAGGTTTGTTTTTTCAATAAATGCTTAAAATTCTACATTTTTCCTATAGCGGCAATGATCCTGTCTCTTTTTTGAAATGGTTTTGGGGTTTGTGTTAAAAAAAAATATCAGTTGACGTTTTTAAGCGGTAATGGTTACGTTTTCGTTTTTTAAATTAAAACAAAACAATAGTTTTGTCTATAAAATATATACAGGAAATAAATAGTGTATCAAGAATTTATTTTTTTTAGAAACACGATAACGGATTCCAAAAATAAAGTAATATATTCTTTTAAACTATTAAACATATGTTTTATATTGCTTAACAATTTGTTTTTGTCGCCTAAAGCAGACGTACCTAAAAATAAATAAATGCTTTAAATTTTACAAAGTTTTACCAAATCGGTTACGTTTACGATTTTGAAACGTTTTTTTTTTGCAAAATTAATAAAATGAATTAAAAATAAAATTTAAAAATGTTAAAGTTCACAAAAATTTCACATTTTTATAAATCCAGTTACGGTTCCGTTTTTATAATGGTTTTGGAAAATTTTTTTAAATAAAAAAATAATAGCACCGTCAAAGCCCGGTATACCGAATACTCGGAATACCGAAAACACTATATAACATACGATGCAATTGTTTGCAGTAACTACTTTATATAACGAATATTTTCGTAAATTTATACTCGATATAACAAACAATTGGTAAAAATATATGTATATAGAAAAAAGTAACACATAAAAAAAAAATAATTTGAAATTTTTTGTTTCCTAACGTACTAGTGTAAGTGTGTACCATTATTGCGGTAATTTTTAAACTTTTTAGTAATGTTAAATATTTTAATAGTTGACCTGTTCAATTGTTGTGTGTTAGATTTCGGCTCGAGGTCATATAAGTTAAAAATAAAAATTCAAGTTTATATTTTATTTTTAAATATTTATTTCCTCAATATTTCAAACAACTTCGCTGTTCATCTTCAGGAGGATATTCAATTAACTGATAATTAATAGCGGAGTTGAAAGCGTCCTCATACGTTTAATATATATTTTAAAATTTTTTAAAAATAATTTAAAATTCATATAAAAATGTGTTGCGATATAACGAATATTTCGGTATAACGAATGTACCTGACAATATACATATATCATTTGTTACACCTGGCTTTGACTGCATATCACTTTTTACCACGCATAGATGACGTAACCGATTTAAATTTAAACCAGCCAGCAATTGAAACATTGTATCCGTTTTTTTTTTTAAACTTAATCGTAACCGAAATAATAACATAATTATATCGTTATCGTTATTTCATTTAGTTGACATCGCTTAAAAATCGTAACCGTAAAAATATGAAATCAAATTAAAAACCGTAACTGATTGAAATATTGTAATTCTTATTTTTCAAAAACCTAAACTGTAATCAAATTAACCAACAAAATTATATCGATACGAAAACCGTAACCGTTCATTCGGTTACGTTTACAAATTTGTAAATTTGTATTACATAATTTGTATAATTTTATAATTATATAAATGAAAATTTAATTAAAATATAATCTGACGGCCCTCTTTTAAATGTTTAAAAGTTCACAAAAAATAAATAAAAACGGAAACGGGTTCCCGAAAATGTAACGGGTTTCAAGATATTCCAAAATAAGTTGATCAAAATTTAATAATTATTGAAATATATATTTCTGCTAAATAAGTCAAGTTAAAGCGAGAGCATTAAAACCGTTACAGGTTGTAAGAAAGTATTTCCGGTTTTCGAACGATTTAAGTTCTTTTTTTTTTTTTTTTTGATATTTAAAACTAATTGTTAATGGTTAAAAAAAATTAAAACGATAAAAGGTGACTGATTAATATTAAAATGATATTTTATTGTCCATTGACACGATTTTGTATCAAAAACACAAAAAGGTAAAAGAAAAAAACTATTAAAAACCTAAACAAAAACTAATTATTAAAAAAAAAAAACTAATCTCGGTGTTAATTATTGCATATTATATTAAAACCAAGATAAAGTTAATTAAACACAATTGAAAAAAAAGAATTGCAAATGAAAAAAAGTGAAGTTTAAAAGTAAAGCTTTCGGGCGAGGTGAGGCGTTTTTTTTTTTTGTTTTTTGAAATCATAATGACAAGTTCATACCGTGGTTTAGAAAAAACCAAACGCAAATAAGTGTCAGTGTCATTATGAGTACATTAGACAATGATAATATGAGTACATGATGACCAAAATTATGATTAAAGAAAAAAAATTTTTTTTTTTTTAATTTTAAATGAACTTAAGTCAAGACAAACTAACAAGCAGTAGGTGTTTTACGTGAGTTTTGGTAAATTAACCTTCATTAATAGTTGTTTTGTAGAAAAAAAAACTGCATTTCATTTTGTAAAATTCATTCAAATAAAAATAAACTATGACTTAATGATAAATTTTAACTAATTTGTAAAGTTTATACAGAATAAAATAAACTGTAATTTAGCTGCAAATTTTGATAAACTTCCGCTCAAAAATCACAAACTAAAGGACAGACAGACGGTTTTTTTTTTAAATTTAGTATTACAACTGAATATGTGTAATAGTTGGAGAACAAGACGACTTTTACCATTTTCATATAATAACCCAAAATATCATAAACATTCTTATGTTCCTTAAAATGAATGTTTATGAGACAAATTACATCTGTTGTTTGTTTTATGATGATGATGATAGTACAAACATGCAACCAACATACTTTCATTCAGGATAATTAATTTCAATCTCTGCTTTTTTGTTGTTGTGTCAGTATAATATTCAATGAAAATTGTGTTAAAGAGATTGATGCAGGAGAGGGTTTTTTTTCTTGAATCATACATACATTGGACATCATATACAATTTTGACAGTCATTGTGTTCTACATGACACATTTTTATGTTTCAACAATATTTTTTATGACTTTTGTCAGGCAGCAGCAATAGAAAAGAGGAAGATAAACATAAAATTTTATACAAATTTGTATGATGCAACCAAAGAATTTCCAAAAAAAAAAGGACAATAAAGAATTTTATGTACCTTCCATTAGTTTTTAGTGGGAAAGGTCAGTTAGTTTATATGTAACTTAAACCATATGAGATTTGAGTAGATTTTATTTCAAATTATTGACGTATGTATGTGGCATGAGAATTATTTGTGGTTGTCGCTGGTCATACATACCTGTGAAAAATACGGTGGGAGTTCACATCTTTGGTCTTCTAAACGGGAACACTGTACTCTTTCTAATAATTCAAAGAGATCATGTGTAGCGCCTCTTAATCTTTCGGGACTGTGTGTCAAACTACCGCCACTGCCCTTTGTTGTGGGACCGGCCATAAAGGCATGTTGACGCCTAAAATGAGAAAAATAAAAACAAAACTTAATTAACATAATTATTGCAAAATAAAACACTGACAATAATTTTTGGGATGTTTTTACTTCAAATAAATATTAAATGAAAATTAATTCTATAAATTATTAAAATATTTTTTAAAGAAATATTAAACCTTTATGTCTATTTGTGTCTATTTTTGAATTTATTAAGCTATCTTGCACAGGGCAAGAGTTTTTGGCAGCCAAGAGTTCTTGGCATTTGGAATATTCTTGGTAAGATATAAAATAAATATGTTTAAAGGTGATTTATAAGGTAGGATTGGTACAACTAAATTGTAATGAGCGGAAAGTCTCTATCTTATAGCACTTGCCTCTTTAACTAAGGTTAGATAAGCTGGCAGGTCATATACCTCGCATAAACCAACTGGATTTTTAACGCCGCGAGATAAAAAGCTAAATCTAATTCACACGTTAGGTCTAATAGATGCGATGGCACCTAGAGTGCCACAAAGTCTCCTATGCCAGAGCCTGCAACAGAGAATCTCCCAAGCAACTTGCTATGGAGCGCGCTGTAGTCGGATATTGATATGCAAACTGTCCCCCGATACCCCAAAAAACCTAGATTTATCACTCACCAGCTTTTTCGCTATCTTACCAGGTACCGCAGTCCAGCAGTAATTCGTCAGCACCCCCCACTAGAATTCTATAATCGCTTCTGTTTTAGGATAGCAAAAGTCCGGTAGCCTTAGGATCGTATAATCTCCATAGAACTTTCTACACTCTGCATATTTTAGTTTTTTTCAAAACGTCTCTACCCTACTCATTACAGTGAAGTCTGCATCTCCTTTCAAAAACTGAAATAGCACACAATTTCCCATTGCCCATTTGCCAGTCCGCCCGCTGTCTCATTACTGTCAATGCTGCGGTGTTTACGGACCCAAGTCTACACAGGGAAAACAGATCCATCGTGGCAACCGAAATTCTTGCCAACTGAATATTTTGGATGCAGCAAGCAAAATATTTAAAATATTTGGTTTCAACTGAAATTCTGTTGTATTAAACGAATTTCGGTAGCGAAAAAAAATATATATATACATATGTGGCTGCAACCAAACCATTCGGTTGGCAAGAAATTCGGTTGTTACAATTAATCTGTTTTCTCTGTGTACCTAATGGGTGCTGCACTCCTGGTTAAGTGATTAGTAGTACGTCAGATTAGCGGAGATCGCTTAAATTGCCGATTGACGACCGATGTAGAAGAACTTTCCGTCCCAGGAGTAAAATCAGGGGCAACAGTAATTATGGCCTTCAGAATATCCGTCTAAAAGGTGATGCGGAAGTTTACCCAAATCTCGAAAGACAATCTTTAGTAGAGCTGATCATGAGATAATGCAGTCACTGCTACAATTTGCATCTCCAAAGTCTCTTCCGAGACTATAATATCTATACAAAATCTGTCTCGTAGTCTCCAAGTGAATAGTGAATTTCACGGCTGCTTCCGCGACTTGATTATTTGGTTTTAGATTCAAGATTATATCCGGGGTTCAGATGGAAGAACTTAAAAGACCTAAAGTTGAAAAGTTAAATAACAGATACACCACCGCCACAGTAAAGCACGGAGGCGAAAAAATTTTGTGGTGGGAATGTTTATCGGGTAGTGGAGGTGGTGTAATTCACCGCATTACTGATACAATAACATCCATAATTAATAGAGACCTTCTTAGATCAGTTATGCTTCCGTATGCTGAATGTGAAATGCCACTATCATGGACACTCCAGCACGATAACGACCTTAAACATATGGCAAGTATTGTGAAAACTTGGATAGAGAAATTAATATTAATGTCATGTCCTGGCCGCCCCAATCTACCGATCTCAACCCGATTGAAAAGATGTGAATGATTGCAAAATATAGGTAATGAATTATTTAAAAATAGTGATTAAGTTTTCGTCGAATTGGAGAAGCAGTGGAATGAAATTTCTAACGATTATATTGAAAAGCTGATAGCTTAAATGCATAACGCCGAGTTTTTAGGATGTAGATTATCTTTAAACACAGTTTATTACAGTTTGCAAGTTGAATACTGTTTTTGAAATTTGGTTTATTTTTTTTTTTATTTCAATAAAGACCAAAATTATATGCAAACAAAAATTATATGGAAATGGCTGACAAAATTAGTTTTCAATTTAACTAAACCAAGTTTAACTCACATCCGAAAAACTCAGCCTTGAAGAAGCTCTGAAGTATTTAAAAATTATGGATATGCCACAAAATAGTGAACACTTAAAAGTTTTTTTTTTTTGCAATTTCTTTGAGGGATACACTTGAATTTTTATCAAATTTTGTTAATATTTTTTTAGTTAAGTAATATTTTTTAATTGTTTTTATAAGATTAAAGCAATAAATGAATTTAATAAAAAAAAAATAATTAAAACTTATGCTAAAAAAGTCTTTTGATATTATATACAAATTTTTTTAATATGAGGTTTTAGTTGCAAATGTTTTGACCACCACTGTATGTTGTCGCTCAAGCCTTACTATAAGATACTCTACACCAGGGTTGGTTAGACTTTTTTCATAGCCAAAATTTAACAAATATTTTTCTTAAAAATATGTCGCTTCTAAATTTTTTCCTTTTAAAAATATTACCTCAGTTGTAAAAGTTATGAGTGAAAAGGTTCAAGGCTCAACTACAATTGGTTTGAGTGACTTAAGATTTGTTTTGGTACGAAATAAAATTATAGATATACAAATTTCTGATTATAAAAAATTTAGTTTCCGCCTTAAGGGATCTATTAATATTTTTTTATATATGATTTAAATAAAAAAGGATTATTTTTGTATTCTTTATAATATTTAAATTCACTTCATACATTTTTTTCTCCAAAAAATAAGATGCGGCTAATTATGTTTCTACAAGAATCCCTTTTAGTTTTATAGATTTTCTAAAATTAGTTCAGTCTAATAAAATTTTTCTAAATTGCTTTACAAAAATCTTTGTTATTATTTATCACAGTGTAAAATGTGGTTGTGTAACAAAATTACCAGTAAAAGCAATAACATTTTAAAGTCTAGAATTTCAAAGGGTTTAAATATTGTTTAGTGTTTTCTTCAGTTTCTTTTCAATATTGCAGCCGGTTTTGTTTGGTCATCAAACTTCATCAAACACGCTATATTTTTTTACAGACATTGAACATCATACTTATAATTTTCGAGTGCAATATTTTTCAAGTGACTTTTGTATTCATAATTTTTTTTTTTTTAATAAGTACATATCCTATTGTTTGATCAAAAAAACCATAAAAAATCTTAAAGTTATTCTTTTAGTTATTCAAACTCGGTTAGTTTTCTGGGTTAACGCTTCAGTGACAATGACACAGCCTAAAGGGGATAAGAAATCATTGAGATATTGTTTTCTACAGCCATATGTGGTTGAGTTTTTTTTATTTAAGAAAATAAAAGAAACCACTAAAAAAATAATAATAATACAACAAATACTGGAAGGAAGGAAGTATGTTCCTTTGATTTTTTTTGTTGTTCTCAAACTAAAAGCAACACTTGTGTTGATTAATTAAGCCAAGAATATAAGAAATGTAGAAAATGTAGAGTTTTGAAAATGATTTTCAAAACAAAAACTTAAAAGTCAAGACCGTAACGTGTCTACACAAACAATTGAAGAAAGGAAATGCTAAATTGTTAAATAATACAACAGAAAAATAAATTTGCTATAAAAGAATTTACAAAAAGAACACTTTTAAAAATTTTGTTTTTGTTAAATAAAAAACACCCACTTAGACTAAATGTCCGTCCTTATGCCATTTGAAAAATTCATACTTTTTTCAAGATTTTAAAATTACAATATTGTTGACATACAAACATCATTTTATTTATAAAGATTTTTCTTACTTTTTTTTTCAAGAGGATGTTGTCATATTTTATTTTTTTAACACAAACAATTCAAGCATCAACAGCTGCTGCTGTTTTGCTGTTTATTTAAATTTATAATAGTGTTTTTGTAACAAAAATAAAATAAATGTTATTTTTCTAATGTTTTTATGTAAATTTGACATAAAATAGCGTTTTTCTATTGTTGTTGTTGTTTCTTAAAGCTACACAGAGAGAATTTCAATGGACGAGCTCTAATGGAATTTTTTGTTACATAATCCCTAAATTGAAATAGGGATATGTGATCGTATACAAAACCATTATAATCCCCGGGAGCTGGGACCAGTTTGTTGTGGGGATGTGGCTAACCGTAACAAATGCGGTTATCAGTAAGGGCAACGCTATTTTCTACTATTTAGCACTCAGAATATTGTGTAGTTAATTGTTTGTAGTTTAATAAAAAAGTTTTCCTTTCCATTTAAAAATAAAGGAAGATACATTTATATTTCAAAGAAACGTCTATATTAACTTTTTTATATCATTTACCGATTTTTTCAGTTTCATTTATTTTTTTCATTTGTTTGAAGTTTAATAAAAATTTCACCCACAAAACGGAAACTTGTGGTTTATTTGTGTCCGTAACAGTTATTACAAATTTAAATTTTGTTTTCTGTCTGTTTCAAAAAAAAATATTCAAAAAATTTCAATTTGTTTTTTTATTTAAATTGGTTGTATATATACAACATTTTTCAATACAATTTATAAGAACTTCATAAACACACATACATTCACACAAAAAGTGTCTATAGCTTCATATGCATACATACATTTTGTATTGTACGAGTATATTAAAAAAAAAACGGAAATAATTTCAAATAAATGAAAAAAAACATTTATTTTTTAAGGATCGGTGGGTAAAATTTTGACATTTATTTTAACTGATTATATCAGTTGTTTCTTACGGATGTGTCAGTTGATTAATCAACATTTAAAAATAAATAACAAATGACGTTTAATTTAAATGAAAATTAAGTAGACCGGTTTTTAAATGAAATATCATTTCTTTTAAATGATATTTTCAGTTATTTTAACTTACAAACTTTTCTAAGTGCGGTAACGTTATTTTAAGGGTAACGCTATTTTCTACTATTTCGGTAACGTTATTTTAAGGACAACGATTTTTTCAGTTATTTCGGCAACGGTATTTTAGGGATAACGATTTTTTCAGTTATTTCGGTACCGGTATTTTAGAGATAACGATTTGTTCAGTTATTTCGGTATCGGTATTTTAGCGATAATGGTATTTTCTATTACTTCTGTGACGGTATTTTAAGGATAACGATTTTTTCAGTTATTTCGGTAACGGTATTTTAGGGTTAACGATAGTGAGTTGAAAGGGTATTAAATCGATAACGGTATTTTAGGGGTATTGCCTGCCAACCCTGTTTAATATTTATTATCCAGACAAATGTTTGTCCCAACGAAGCCGGTTTTAAATATTCCACTTTACAGAAACGTTTACTCAGCGAAGCCGGCTATGGGAATAGTAAAAAAGAAACCGGCTTTGGACATACCGCAAAATATAAACCTCTAAGCCCGGTCGCAGGCCAGCCATTTAGAAAAACTTTAGTGTGGTTATAACTATCCCCACAATGAGGATTATATTCTTTTCAAAAACGGTCTTAAAGCCATTGAACAACATCATAGTTCCCATTTTGATTTGGAAGCTATGACCGAAAAATATTCGACCAATATGGAAAGGGGTTATGACATGGAATTTGACAGCAAACTAATGAAGTTTTCTTCACGCAGCTAATGACAACTTGCATTCATGAAATGAAAAAATCTTCATAACTTTTGTTAATGAAACTTCTTTATAAATTGAAATTTTAAAATTTAATAAAAAAAATAACTGCATTAATTTAATGAAAAGTTTTAATAAACGAGTTTCAGTGAAACTTTACTGATTTTAAACAAATATTCCTTAATATTATTAAGATAATTCTCACAGTGTATGTTTGTTGATGTGCACTGCTGGTACTTAAAATACAGACACTAATAAATTAACACCTTAATACAATTATATGTAACAGGACATGCTAGGAAAAGATTGTCATGTCGAACAACACCAAGCAACACAACAATAATACCAAAGTACAAATGTTAAGTGTGATGTACAGAATAAGCTACTATGACACCCTTAAGTTGTTTGTTGTATTTGGGAGAAGGATACGAGTATGTGGGTGCGAGAAGGTTATTAGAGAGGAGTGTTGAAGGAGATTGTAAGTACATAAAAATGAAAGTATGTTAAGTATTCCAAAAAAAAAAGCAATAGTAGTATCATTTTATTTTAGTTAAATAAGTAAAAAATTTAAATAAACAAAAGTTGTTTTAGTCCTTTAGACACATAATGATGGTTTTCTTTTGTTGGTTTAGACCATAAGACTAGGAAAATGTGAGAATCACAAAAACTTCTAAATTAAATTTACTAGTAATGTTTCTTACTATGCTAAGTATTTTAATGTTTAATGCTGACTTAATCCAGTCGAGGACAAAAAAGTTATGAACCCAAATTTTAATGTACTACATTAACAAATTTTAAATTTAAATTTAGGTTGTTTAGCAGATCAATCGCTATTATAACAGCAAACAAAATGTTTAAGTTGGAAAGAATTTTGTATATTATCCAAAATAGCTTTATGCCCAAAATGGACTAAATCAAGTCGAGGAATAAAGGGCCAACTAAAAATAAAAAAAAATTAAATTGGCGCATGCCGACTATATGATACCCCTCACCAAGTACCGAAAAGGGTCCTGATCCTTATTTTATGTACAGGGTGGAAAGCACAAAAATAAATCTGAATCAAATTTCCTAAAAATTTCACTTACATTAATACCGGGTAGGTGGGTTTATATGGGGACTAGCCAAATGTAGACAGATTTTCTTTAAATTTGGAGGCACTTTTTATGGTCCTACATAACATTCAGAACCAGATAAAAATTATTTTATATGAAGATGTATTTGTTCCCCATAAAATTTCATTGAACACGCATATTTTATGTTTCCCGATATTCGTTGAACATGCTGTTTCAACTCTGCTTTTACCCCGTAAACGTTGGAGATGATACTTAAAAGATATGTGATGAATTTCAGATCGAATTATATGTATATCCGAGTCTAATCAAAATCTTGTATTAAAGTCCGATATATTTGTTGGTTCAAAAAACCATCAGCACAATTATACTCCGGCCATGTAGTGATGTAAAGTTTGATTATTTTATAAGGAAATAGAATTTCAGGTACGGTAATTTACCATATTACTACGTACACATAGACAGACTGACATCGCTAAATCAAATCAGAAAGTGATTGTGAGTAATGCTGGTAAATAAGGTTACTTTTCAATACTCAATATTTTTGGATACCCGGTACTACTCAATATTTTAATAATTTTTTTGACTTTGAAATTTTCAATTTTCAGTGGAAATTGTTAATGTTTATCGAATTTTTCAATTATAATTAATTTTAAACTAAGTTTTTAAACTTTTTTAATTTTTTTTCATAATATTTAAATTTTTGCTGTAAATTGTTCATCTTTAATTTTTCGTTTCAGCAGAGTTGTATTTTTAGGCTGTTTAATTTAACCGAGTCGCATTTTTGTAACTACTATCTGTCATAAATACAACTTGGTAAATGTCGTTAAATTACTTCTCGGTATCGAGTACCCAAAAATTATGGCATATACTCATATACTCGATACCTACAATTAATTTTTCACCAGCAATTATTCTGAGTCGACTGGTATACTACACTCAGAAAAAAAAGTTAGGATAAAAATTTTAAATGATTTTTAGTAAAAAAATTATTACTTAGTATTTTTTTTTTTCTATTTACATTTTACAAATTACATAACTTTTACAGAATATTTAAAAATTTTTGTTTACTAAAATTTAGTAGGGTCTACTAATATTTTCTACAAATTTCATTGTATTTACACGTCAGCAGACATGTGATGTTGAGATTAGCTAAAAATACCGCTGGGCACAAATTAGCAACATTTCCCGTAATAACACCAAAAATAGTCTGTAATGTTTAATTTTGTAAAATTTTGCTGAGTGTATAAGGTGAGTCTAAATCCATTATTTTTGGGAGCACAGACGTATTATGGCTTTTCCATGTATTAATGTAGGCTATTAAGATGTAGATTATAATTTTATACCAGTGCACTGAAAGTAATGATTTTTTACATCAAATCAATCAAACTTCGCTGGAGATCGTCCACAGAAAATTTTCATTAAATTTATTAAAGTGTGATGTTATTTATTAAAATTTACATTCTTATTGAAAAAGTTTCATAAAAATTATGATGTAAAATCAAACTAAATGTCATTTAATTTTCATTAAATTTAAAACATTTTTCATTCACTTTCTGAAGAAAACTCCTAAAAAACTTTATAAAGAATTTTATTAATACTTTCGCCAAAAGTGAAAATAATCGGGGTTCTGACGAAAATCGGTCGATGTAATGTTTCATCGGCTTAACTCTAAAAAACAACAATTTCATGAAGCATGTGTACCATTAATATAATTCTTGCAGTGGCTATTGATGAAATTTCTGCCCCACTGCCCCAACGGACATAATCCTCAAAATGTATATGGGAATTATGACCGAAGCAGAATGGGGAGTTAGTTATAAACGTTTGTAAAATGGTCACAATGAAATTAAGAAAACAGGTCGATTTACAAAAAAGTTAAATGGAAATATCAGCCACAACTTAAAAAGACCATTTAATTTTTTAATTTTTTTATTTAGAACTTGTTTAAGGATCTAAGTAATAATTTAGTTTAATAACTATGTTATGCTTTTTAATATTTCATTTCATTCTTTGCTTGCCGTTACAATTGTTAGTTTTTCGAATATTTCCAGTTTCCCAACCATTTATAGTGTTAATTAATGACTTAATTATGATATTTTTATATTTTTTTCATGCATTTCGAAACAGAAAATTTACATATTTCCTGTTGAGTTTAACAAACATAATTACACTATTAATTTTACTACAAATTAAAAAAAAACCCTTTAAAATTTTTGACTTTTTTTTAAACAATTGTAACTACATTTTCTAAATGAAAAAGTATTGTGACAAAGTTGAAATGAATAGTAGAACCCCTTTTGTGTTAATGTCTTGTGACTTATTTCAAAGTTCTTATCATAAAAGTACATCGTTACACAAATGTTTAAACAATGTCCCACAGCAGGACATTAACGTGTAACATATTTACATACATGGTTATTATGAAAGGACATTTACACTTTATGAAAAAAAGAAACTATCCTGTTTTTTTTCAGGTTGAGTGTATAATTTCTAACTTTTACAAACAATTGTTTCAGTTTTTTCTCTTTTTTTTTTGTAAAGATTCTTATCAAAATGTTCTACATTTTTGTCTGAAAATTCTTTGATTTTATAACCCCTTATTATTGTTAAACAATTGTTTAAATTTTCCATTAAAAAATCTTAGAATTCCTGGGAATTTTATTTTCCAGTTTCTTTAAAAAAAATGTTAATGTGTTAACTTCAAATTCCTTGGGGAGTATTGAAATATATTTAAATTGTCATTTAAAATTTTTTTTAACAATATCCTGTCATTAATCTTAAAATTTTTAATAAAATTCTTTTTTTTAATTTATAACTAACTGTTTAAAAAAATATTCTCATTACAATCTCACACAAATCACTTCCTTTTCAGATATATTGTATATTTTTTCAGTTCAAAACGCCCCCTTTATTTTCTTTGGTTTGAAATAGCAAATGTGTGGCCATTTCATGTTTTCTGTTCCATTCAAATGTAGAACATGGTTTGAAATAAAAAAACCTCAGAATTCTCACATTAATTTCAAACAATAAATGTTGGTTGTTTAGTTTTTTTTTTCATTTCGAATTTTATGTAAGTAATTTAGTGTCAAACTGACATGTAAAGCTTAATTTATCTTTACTAAAATGTCATCACTACACTTTGAAATACAACACTGGGAAAAGGCAAGGAAGGTACTGTATAACAGTTAGAACAAAGAACAATAGTTAAGTAATAGTTATTTATTTTAACCATATTTGAGATGGCAAAAACAATACGAATAAACTTGCATACATTTTTTTATAATAAATTAATAACAAATGTTATAACCTGAGGGTGTTATGTTCAATATTTTAATCAGAATTAAAAAAAAACAATATTTCTAAAACGCGTGTTGGGTATAACCATTTTTGGTTTAGGCTTTATGAAATGGAAGCAAAACGTTTAGTTTTGTTTAATCATCATTATTTTGTTACTTTTATTTATTTAATTAAATTTAAAATTTCAATTATTTTGTTTGTTTCTTTAATTTTTTAAATAAATGTACAATAAAACTCTAATCACATTCATTAATCATTTGTTATATATATTTTTCATTACAATTTCTAAATGTTTTTGGGATTTTCTTCTTGCTATCTCAGTTATATAAAGACCTTAAGTACAATAATTCTCAAGGTGATATATTAAATTAAAAATAATAAGAAAATTGAAAAACCACAAATTGTTAAGAGAAAGTATTTGAGTATTTTTTTCTTTTTAAATTGCAAATCAACACCATCAATCATGGAAGATTAGACAACGCCCGAATATATGAAAAAAAAAACAAACAAGAAAATAATTAAAAATCAGGGTAGTTGATGAGAAGATACAATTAAATTGAAAATATAATAACACTTTGTTGGTACCCTATGCAGAAAAAAAATAAAAAAATTACAATCGGGTTAAATTTCGGTTAAATTCTGGAAAAGGTTCTGATTCTTTTATATGAACAGGGCAGAAAATATGAAGATAAATCTGAGAGAAATTATCAAAAAAGTTCGTTTAAGCAAATATGGGGATTAGTTCCAAATTTAGAGGAATGATTTATGCTTCCATATGACAGTTGGAAAGATATAATTATGATTTTAAAAAGATATAGTTCTGATTTTGGATTCTAACCAAATTTAAAAGAGTGGGTGTTTGTGCCGATGGACACTTATGTTCAAAATTTTATCCAAATATCTTTATATTTGCGCCCAGTAGTTTGATTAATGTTCATTTAAGCAAACGCCGGGAAGGTGGGTCATATGGGGACTTAGTCAAATTTGAAGATGTAATTTAGTGTTCCATATAAAATTCACAACCAAAATTTGAATCAGATATCTTCGGTTTTTGGTGTCTAAATACTATTTAAGCCAAATTCAGAAATTTTGTGAAATCGAATCAGGAAGTAATTCTGAGTCGATTGGTATACTAAAAGTTGGGTATAGACCGATATTTTTGGTAGTTCCAAACATCAGCCCATTCTCAGTATACCCTGACCACGAACAAGCAAAAAAAATATGTATTGGAATATGTTTACCACCAATAATATATATGTTTAGAAATAACCATCTATATATGTTGGAAATATGCTTGCAATTATTTTATTTGTATGGTAATTATACATATTTTTCCAGGAAAACATTGTAATGTTTGTATTTTCCCCACCTAATTTTATCATTCTTATACTTGTGTGATGCAAACATAATAATGATAAACATATATAAGTATTTGCTGGCCAACAAGTGACTTAAGCTTTGTTTTGGTATGAAACGAAATTTTAGAACTGCAAATTTTTAATTTTAAAAATTTTGAATTTTCCTTTCCTTGTGCTGATTCACATGATACCGGCTGCCACTTTAACTTAGATTAACCTAGCTTTCATTAGCTTTTCCTTAAAAGTTGTTAGTTAAATATTTACAATTAACACTATAACATAAAACGCAAAAGAATGTTGATGAAGCTCCTAGCTAACCAGATAAGCAATCCATTCGGTTAGAGCCTTAAAGGTTTTTCTGTGAATTCTTCATTATTAAAAAAAAAAATATAATTAAAACCTGCATTACTCTGTAAAACATGGTATATTGAGTTAGTCCTTATAATTGTAAGAACAAAAATTGACGAATGAATTATACCAGTTTGGAAAGGTGAACACATGACCCAGTTAGAAAGTAAAAAGTTTCAAGGCCTCCCTCTCCCCAAAAAAAAGAAAACCCTAAAAAACACGGTAGTCATTTTGGATTTATCTCTAAAACTGGCTAAACGATATTTACGTGATAAATCAATTCGGAAATTAAAATATCAGACCCAACATGTATTATATATTCCGGAGCCCTTATATTGGGGAAATCAGATTTGAAATTTTGAAAGCAAAAATATTTGACCCATACCCACTTTTTATTGCACCACTATTTCACCATTCATTAAAATTCCGTTCATTAAAATTCCTTATTATACCGTTCATTAAAATTCCTTGCCGGAATTTGATCCACTTCCCGGAACATAACCTGAATCGTACTATTTACAGTCGGCATGACCGACTTTAACTTTTTAACTTGATTTTCTATTCATATAAAAAGAAAATTTGTATGACATTATACCGTTCATTAAAATTCCTTGCCGGAATTTGATCCACTTCCCGGAACATAACCCGAATCGTACTATTTACAGTCGGCATGACCGACTTTAACTTTTTAACTTTACTTTCTATTCATTTAAAAAGAAAATTTGTATAACATTGAACCGAATGCAGAAAATCTCAGATTTTGTATCAACCTTTAATTTTTTTTGTAAAAATCAGGATTATGTGTTATATTGGGGTCTGCACACAGAGAAAAATTTTGTCTGTTTTCAACTGAATTTAGGTTACTACGACTAAAATCGTTTGATGCAACTCAATATTGGTTGCCATAACAAAATTTAGTTAGTACAACTGAATAATGGTTGCAATAACACTCAAAATATTTAGCAATCCTAATTGAATTTGGTTGTACTAAGCAAATTTATTGGTTTTCAATTCGCTTAATACTTTATTTTTTTGCTTGTAGGACCAATTCAAAAAAGTAGTATCTGAGTTCCTTCGCAAATGTAGAAAGCTTGTACAATTATGTACTGGGCTCGAATTACGGCATTCGTAATCGGATGAATTCGTTCGAAAATTTTTTAATATACTACTGCAATTATACCCATAATGAAAACAACAACTTTAATTTTTATTTCCAATCTAAGAAAATTCCGTTTAAATGTTCTATTTTAAGAAATAAAAATATAATTTCGATCGAAAAATAACGATCACGAATGCAAAAATTCAATCTCTGAAATATCTGGTGCAGCTATGGAAGCCTACTTAAAATAGCAGCGGCGGCTAGTCGGCTTGAGCCGCATGAATTTTGCAAAAGTAAACAGGATATCATTTTTAAAATAATCTGATTTATTGAATCCACTTGCTTGTCTTTATTATAGGACTTCAAACATTTTTTAGGGAGCAACTTTCTATGGGAACTAGGTCAAAACAATAGTGTTCGTCCTGGGGCAAGTTTGATTGCATGGCTAAAGGGACACACCCAGACAGCGCTAAATCAGAGAGTTATTTTGAGTCGTGGCATGAAATTCCTATAATTAATTCCGATTCTTTTAAACTCTCTAAAAATGAATTTACTGAAAAAGATCAGTTAGAAAACTAGTTTCATAAACATTATGAATTATTTCAGTAATGCAAAAAACTCAATGATTCCCAAATTAATAAAATCTAATTTTTATTTATACGAGTCAATGTGAAATCGAAAATTTCTTTTTGCAAGTAATTTTACGCTATGATAGAAAATTATGGGAAAAAATACAAGTCCTTTAATTTAACCTGCCCTATAATATTTCCAAATTTCCGTGCGATTCTCCGAATACTCACTTGGGATAGCCTGCTAATGAATTTGTTAACTTAATTAAAATTTATTTTTAGCAGTGTATTTCCCTTTTTTATTTACCGACATATCATTTGGAGTGTCTTAAATAAATAAAAAATCACTGTCTTATTAATTCTCTTCAATTGATAAAATATTTTAAAGTTGAAATTTCTAATCCCTTTTTCGTATGCAAAGACAATATGAAGAACCAACAACCAGAAGAAGAAAAAAAAACTGTGAGAAAATCTTGAAACACAAAAGATCGAAATGTAAATAATGTCCGCCGCATTACAATACGCAAATATCATGATGATGATCATGAGCCAACACCATAATTACCATGGAAAAAAAGGAAATGGGGTGGAACCAAAGTCTTAAATTTCCTACATATTTCCAACGTTTATAAAGCGTTAAATTTGCTTGATGAAAGGGAGCACAATAGATATAAAGTTTAGCAAAAAAAAAAAAAAAAAAAAACACGGATCATTTTTAGAAATTTCAAAAAACTTTCTTTATATGCCAGAATAATATAACCAAGAAATTGAAAACTCTAAAGGATATTATCATAACTTAAAGACAAGAAAATTTTCAAACATTTCTAGGGTGGTTTAAGAATTTCTATTTAACAGCGTTAAGGACCTTTTTGCCTAAAGAGTTGTGTAAAAAACACAAACTGGTTATGTTCTTAATAGCTATAAAAATGAGCCATTAAATAAATAAATTTTCTTATATTTCTGTAGCAAAGTTAAAAAAAAACTAGACCAAAATTATTTTAACACTTCTATTTTGAGGTTTGTTAAATTATCCTTAAAGATGGTAAAAGGAAAAAGGATAAAAAGGTGTAGATTTACAACTCTAATATATGATAATTTAATAGCTTGAAGTAATAAATACAATTTGCATAAAATTAAAATTTTATAAGAAAATTGAGATAGTTTTGAGGGAAAATCTTTAAGATTTTCAACAAATTTTATTAGCCAGGATGTCATAAAAAGGATTAAAATTATCAACTAGAACAACTGGTAGCAAAAAAATGAAAAAAAAAAAAAAATATAAAAAAAGCTATAAAAATGTCTTTTAATAAGAAAGGAAATCAATGCTGCTTATATTTTTAAATACAGAAAAAAGGGTTGCTTTTTAGAGGAGCAGCTGCCACTAAAATTCATAATCATTTTCTTTCTTATTCCTTAATGGGACTGAGGTGTTTTTTGAACTATTTATGACATAATCCTTCTTTAACACTCTTACTTTAAACTTAGTGTGTATCAGTGACCCATATAAAGAAATTTATGTTTAACATTTGATCACATTTGAAAATATGTGTCACTTTTCGTTGGGTGACACATCGTGTTGCAGTTAAGCCACTTGAGTATTTGAAAACCTTTTAACTTGCAGTTAAAAACAGGATAGTTCAGTAAGAAAGTCTGCTTGCTATATACTATCAATGATTGAATGAAACGGTATGAAACGTATGACTCGTGCGTGCTCTTAGGAGTTTGGGTGTCTTTCTTAGGAAAACAAAATTTAAAAAATGTAAATTTTTGATATTTTGTTTTTAAGTATTATTTTGTGAAAATATATATGATTGTTGGCGTAATATTAACAGCATGTGGTCTAAAATATATATTACACAACTTGTAACTATTTTTTTATTTTTTTGGTTTTTGTAACTGTTTTCATTTGTTGTTTAACAAAACAAGAAAATTTTCAGTTTTTTTGTGAATATATATATTTTTTCTTGAATAAACTTTATAACTTAAAAAATTTCAAATAAGATATGCAAATATTTAATAAATAAATATAAAGTACCACCAACTGTACTTTCAGTGTTTAATCAAGGACCCTATAAACCAGTATGAACAAACTACCAATTTTTTAGCTACCCATGATGCCATGATGCCAAATGGTGGGACTACAAAAAAATTCTTAGTCGAGACAACGAAATTCTTAGCCGATTTACAGAAAAACTTAGCATCTAGCAAGCGTTGTAGGGCAAATACAGTGATTGTAGTGTGAATGTATACCTGTTTGAATTGGTACAACCCTTGCTAGAGGCTAAGTTTTTCTGTAAATCGGCTAAGAATTTCGTTGTCTCCACTAAGAATTCTTTTGTAGTCGCACCATTTGGCATCATGGGTGGTTAAAAATTTAGTAGTTTGCTTATCCTGGTTTATAGGGTCCTTGGTTTAATGTTGTGAAAATTTGAATTTTTATTGACCTAATCTGTCTTACATTCAGAAAAGTTCTGGAGTTACTACATAAATTACTGCAATTGCAGTTGTTCTACTTAGGATGAAATATGTTAAAGTTTTTCGCAGTTTTTATTAAACAACCTTCAAAATCTACTGCATTTTCGTTAGTAGTTATTTCGATTTTATAACAAACAACTGAAAAAGCAATGATTTTTATGTGTCTGTGGGTTTTTCAATAAAATTTTTTTTAACCCTCCAATTGGCAAGCCCGTCTAATTAAAACTTCTGATAGCAAACAAAATTTACTAAATTTTCTGTGAAACAATTTTTCGTTTAAAACCGTAAGAAATTCGTTAAATTTTTAAAAGTACACAGAGGAAACAGATTCATTGTAACAAGCGAATTTCTTGATAACCGAATGGCTTAGTTGAAGTCACCGATATATTTGTTAGTCGCAATCGAAATTTTGCTAGTGCAACAGAGTTTCGGTTAAAACCAAATATTTCATTTATATCAGGAAAACATTTTGTTGGGACAATTAAATAATACGGTTGCTGAAACTAAAATATTGAGTTAGCAAGAAATTCGGTTGTCACGATGAATCTGTTTTCTCTGTGTACACATTTTGGAACTAACATAATTTGCAAAATTCTTAAAAAAATATTTAAGTTAACTAAAAATCATTCATAATGAACACAAGATATGATTAAAGATTTAGGTTTTTTTTTATTCTAGCAGGATAATTCTAGCAAGAACATCTTTGTAACTTGAAAACGAATAGAGGGATTTTTATGAAATTATAGCACAATGAAGGTTAAATACGAATCCAGAAATCCAGTAATCAAACAAGTCTCGATTTTTGCTATAATTAACAATACTTATCAGTAAAACAAAATCACATACCAAGAATTGTTGATCGAGTATTAATATACCCTCCACCACATATGGCGAAGGTATATATCATGGTATATATCAAGGTATATACAGTGAGTGACAATACAATAGAAACTTTTAAATAATTCCAGTTTCCTGCACTTTGCTCTTAAATTATTTTTTTTTCCAAAACGATAATTGAATAGTTTTTTTTTGTTAATTACTCTTTGTTATGTTTTCTCTTAAAATAAAATGATATTAAATCTCTTGAAACAATATGTAATGAGAATATTGCAAAAATGAAAAATAGATAATTTTTATGGTGTTGGCAAAACATTGGAAACTTCTAAGGCGAGTTACAAAAGATGATGAAAAGTAAGAAAAATAAAAGAGAATATTAAAAGAAATATTCCAAAAAATTACCGTTACATATTTATTTATAATTTTAGGTAATTTCAGGTTCAAAAGCATATAAAAAAACACATTATTTTAGTTTTATAACATTTGTAAATAAATTGATTTGAAAATGGCTAGAGTTAAATTTTGTGAACAGCTAAAACTTAAAATAATTAGTGATTTTAATGCTGGACTTAAACAAAAAGAAATATGTGAAAAATACTCAATGAATAAGTCAATAATTTCAAAAATCATTAAGAAATATCGTGAAAAAGGTACGGTGAAAACGCAGCATTTAGGAGGCAGGCCTCGAAAAACTACTCAAAGGCAAGACAAGTTAATAGCAAGAGAGTTTAAAAAGTGCCCAAAAATGCTTCCCCGAGAGGTCATCAACAATTTAAAATTGGAAATAAGTCAACGAACTGTTGCACGGCGTGCTGAAGAGGCTGGTCTTGGTTGCTACCGACCTGTCAAAAAACCACTGATATCAGAAAAAAATAGAATTGCTCGTATTAAATTTGCCAAAGAGCATATAAATTGGTCTAGACAGAAGTGGAATACTGTACTTTTTTCCGATGAGTCCAAATACAACATAAGAGGTCATGACGGAAGAACTTATGTAAGACGACCGAAAGGAAAAAGATTGGACCCCAAATATACAACCAAAACTGTTAAGTTTGGCGGTGGCAATATTTTGGTATGGGGATGCTTTTCGGGTCAAGGAATGGGACCAATTCATGTCATTACCGAAACTCTAACTGGAGCTGGATACAAAACTATTTTAAACGATGTAATGTATCCATATGCGGAAGAAAACATGCCACTAGTCTGGAAATTTCAACACGACAACGATCCAAAACACACCTCCAAAGTTGTAAACGAGTGGTTACAATCAAACGGAGTTAGTGTTTTGAAATGGCCAGCCCAATCACCAGATCTCAACCCAATAGAGAATCTATGGGAAATTGTAGATCGAAAAATAAGATCGAAAAACTATTCTAAAAAGGCTGACCTTACAGATGCAGTAACTTCGGAGTGGCAAAAAATTCCAGCCGAAACTATTGATACTTTAATTGGTTCCATGCCTCGACGTTGTGAAGCAGTTATTAAAAATAATGGATACCCTACAAAATATTGAACAGGCAGAGTGACTACATATATTTAAGTTAAGAATCGTAAAAGTTTCCAATGTTTTGCCAAATCCATAAAAAATAATACTTTTGAATTATTGTTATTTTTGGTAAAGTTTTACTATTAATGTAAATATTTTTCCTTATTTTAATCAAAATATGTACTAGTCATAAAAGTAATGAAAAAAAATTATAGAATTATCTTTTGTTTTAAACTTTTTGAAATTTAAATGTGAAATAAATATTTTTTTAAAAAGTTTCCATTGTATTGTCACTCACTGTATATAAGTATATATATTCGTGATCCTTATGTGATTTCAAGTCCATTTTGAGATATCCATTCGTCTGTCTTTTGAAATGGTGATCACGGCATGAAGACGCAAGCGGAGGTGCTCAATTTTACCTAGATTAGTGGGATGTTCGTAAAACGTGTCCTGACGGTGTCCTATGAGTGCTGGAATATAGTAACTTATTTTGCATCTAGAGACTCTTAAATTTGTTTAATTATGTATGCCAGCGCATATATATATTTTTAGCGATTTTTAAAAATATTGTTTTCTGTTTTAAAAAGTTTTTTTTTTTACATTAACGAAATTTGACTTTACATCCTTCTCGTCCATTAAACATAAAAAGTTACACCCAGAAAAAAGTATCAGTTGTGGCCACTAAATTTGTTGCCAATCGAATTCTGGCGGTTACGACAACTATTTTCATATTAAATTATATTTATATATTTGTGAAAGCCAATATTCAGTTGTCTAATTTAATATTTATTTATTTATTTATTTATTTATTTATTTATTTACTTATTTATTTATTTATTTATTTATTTATTAATTTATTAAACATATAATTACAAATTATATTTTAATACCCTAACCGAGCACTAGCAACGAAGGCCTTCAGCTCGTTGTAGCGAAATCAGACCAGAGCCTCTGGTGGGAATCGACCCCACGACCCCTGCACTGATAAGCTAGCACGCTACCAACTAGCCTCCCGGCGCGCTCTTATGTAATATATTTTTATTCCACATAAATATAATTATGTTCCACAAAATTTTATTTAAAAAAAATCAGAATTCACACTTCTACTTACTGCACCACAATTTAATTTCATTTTCTTTGACATATTTGTTATTTAAACATTTGAATATTTGTTTTAATTACAAAAAAAATAACAAATATTTGCCTTTACCGGTATTTGAACTCGGAAGTTAGGAGTACTAGGCTAGTTCTCTACTTATTTTGAATTTAAATAACTTTTTAGGAAAATAAATATATCAGAAAATTCGTTTACAAATATCAATTAGTGACTTCTATAATCAATACAATCCGCAATTCGGTTGGTTCAACTGAAATCCTTATTTAATGATATATTTGATCAGGATAACCGTATTTGTAGTTACCACTTTCGAATATTTACAATTTTTTGATAAATTTGATAGATTGTACTAATTGTGTAGTTTTTAAACGAATTTTATTCGTAAAGTTGATTGGAAATATCAATAGTTGGACAATAGTATTCTTTTTTGGTTCCTTTTCCCTCTTTTGAATTCCTAATGTCATTTTTTTTTTTTGGAAAATTAATGGAAAAATAAATGTTAATGGTTTTGATCGAATTGCAACCAATCTTTTCTTTGGGTGTAAAGGGCAGAAAAAGTAGTAAATTATATTTTCTATCGATATAAAGTAACTGCCTTAATAAAAAAAATATTATTTAGCCAAATACTACTTAATATCTGACAACCGCTTTTTGACGGTTAAGGGCATTAGATAGTTTATGGAAAAAAGGGCATAAAAAAAAATTTAATTGATTCCAAAAAATTTTTCAGTTTTTCTATGTATAAAAGGAATACAACTAATAATAATATAAAAGTTACGAATATGTACTTAGACATGCTGGATCCCAAAACATTAATTTTCATTTTTGTAAAGGACAATTATTTAACTTTAAGGATACCAATACATTAATTTCCTTTCGATTAAAGATTTCTTAATCTATTTTACTTTTAAAAACTCATCTAACATTATGTTAATAATATTTAGTGAATTTAATTAATTTCCTTTTTTGAAATAAAATTCACGAATTGTATTATTTACTTTTAATATTGTTATCTTTCTGAACAATTTCCTGTAATAATTCATAATGAAATTTCAATTAATCATTATTATACCCTCAGTTAGTTTTTCATAATAAAGCCAAATTCCAATTAACATATTGACGCAGACATTTTGCCAGACATACTCGTAGTATAACTTTTATACAAATTTTGCATATTAAATACAATACTTTAAAAATGGTTATAATTTATGTACACTAAGGGATAAAACTAAGCTGCACTTACATATAAGGAAAATACTAGTCCATAATAAATATTAAACAATTGAATTAAAACTATAAAAACATTAACTGTTTTAAAATATAATCTAAAATTATTGTCATTTCTGTACAATATAATTTTCCATAGTGGGCGCTAAACAATATAATTTTTGCTGTTAAAATTACCTTATCGTTAAATCTACATTTAACATTTTATACGACCAAGGTTGCCATATACAATTAACTTAGCTGTTAATCTTATAAACTGTGAGTATCGCACATAAAAAAAAAGTTAACAATAAATATGAGCTAATATACAATTAAAGTTGTGGGGGTATTAAATGAACTTTAAAATTAACTAACAACTAATTTATTTTGTTTTTGAAATAACTATTTTTTATTTTTCTTTAAAATTTTAAATAATAATAACATATTTTGTTGTTAATAAAAACTTAGTTCAAATTATTTGAAATTTATTTGATTTGACAATAATTTGTCTTGATAGTATTATAAAAATTTGTCTTGTTTTTTATTTATTATTTTTTTTTTTTTTTTTGAAAAACAAGTGTTGATTATAAGTTGACAAGTAACGAAATGTCATTGTAGCAGCAAAGAAAAAAAAAATTAAACAGAACACATGTTGGAATAAACATAAAAAAACGCCCTCTATTTGGTATAAAATACCCTACAGTAGAGGATATAAATTTAAGATACTTAAAGTAAGATAAAACAAATTTGAAATTAGAGAAATAAAATATGACAATTAATACAGCCTATCTTAATTATACCCTACACCAAAAAATATTGGACGCACAAAGAAAAATTTTGTCAGTTTTCGGCGACTTCTACTAAAATCGGTTGGTACAACTTAATATTGATTTTCACAACAAAATTTGGTTAACACAACTGAATTTTCGTTGGAACAGCCAAAATATTTATCAACCACATTTGTATATGTTTGTGTTAACCAAATTTATTAGTTGTCGCAATTAAAATACGCTTTTTAATTCGGTTGGTACTTTATTTTTATGTCTGTGTATAGCGATCAACTTAGAATCACTTTTTGACTCGATTAAGCGATGTTAGTCTGTCCACCTGTCTATGTGTTCTTGTTCACACGCTGATATAAAGATATTTTGAAGAAATTTGGTTACTTTTATTTAGAACCCGACCATGTTTAGACCTAGATCCCATATAAAAGTCCCCCAAAAATTGGACATTATGATTGTATCCTACATGTCGCAACTATAAAGATATTTTAATGAAATTTGGTACACTTATAAAGCACCGATTGATTTTATTTTGAATCGATACATGTGTAGACCCAGTGCCTGATATAGTCGAGGCCCTGGAAAAAGGAATACAAATAGCTGGATGATCGATTAAGGGTCATATGAAATATAAAAGATAGCATGGGAAGTTTGGATGTAATTAAAAATTAGTTTTGTTGAAATGAATAAAAAATATTCAATTTTTTTTTTATTAGAAATGTAGTAGATTTTTTGAAAAACAAATAGTTATGAAAAAATCTTTATTTTTATTATTTTTTTTTTTTTGTAAAATTAAGGGAGGTAAAATTTTCCACTAACTCACTGACTACGTCTAAAAATTTCACCTTTATAGTTAAAAGTTAATCACAAATCTGTGATCAGAATTAAAAAAATTCTAAAATAGCGGATTAAATACTGCTGTGGTGGATTTAAAAAATTATATTTTAGATCTAAACGAGAAATTTTTTAAATCACCGATTACGAATCTGAAACCTAAAGTTTTAAATATAAATTATCAAATCCAATATGCCATTTTTTATTTGAAATTTTTCGTTTCAAATTCGAAATTAGTGAACCAAATTAATTTACAAGTGATTCATTTAGACCCGAAATATAAACTTTTTAAAAATCATGGTCACCATTTTGAATCTGATATTTTAAATTATTAATTTCTGTGGGGTAATCTATAACTATGCGATAACTTTTCACATCGAAAAAAGCAACTCTACCAATGTTTAGAACAGGGTGTAACATAGAAAAATCAACAGTGTCGGCCAAAACTAATTGATCATGTTCATTCCTTTGAGTGTAGTTTAAAAACTAAAAATCATATCCTGTAAACGCATATCGGTTGATGACATCCTATTATTAATAAAATACCTTCTTATATTTACATTTCGTACATTTTGAATATTTAGGAAAATAAAGAATATCAGAATTTCGGAGAATGAATCGACAAAACATACTAAACTAATATAACGAAGATACTATTTTTTGAATTAATCAAATTTTTCGTTGAAATGGTGAAATTTTTTGATAAATCGACAATGATTTTTTTGTTTGTCTTGAGTCCTTAGTTATATTAAAATGTTTCGACATTATCCTTTAATTAGAAATGATACCAGTCTAAGATAAAATGTAATATCAAAGTTGTGGCCGAGACTTTACTTGTGTATAAATTTGATATCATGTGACTCACCCTGTTCCAAATATGGACGAATTGCATTTTACGGTAAGAAAACTTTTCATAGAGAACACCCCGACTGATCTCAGTCTCGTGATAAAAGCCTCCAAAACTTCTTATGTAATCTTTTCTTTCCCATCAGACAAAAGCAAAATTTCTAATTGACTTTTAAATTACTTAGTTATTTATGGACAAATATTGATATAAGCCCACTTAAATCTATTAATTTGGACCCCCACACAAGTTGACTTTAATGAGAATGTCCGACTTTAATTTTTCCCCCTTTTTGTGTATATATTGCAAATTGTCTTAAATCATATTTTTTTTTGAACTTCATATTGATGACAGTTTCGGTTTTGATTTTCATGCTCCGCGATTCAATAATAAAATTCAATAATGCTATAAAAAATTGCTCCATATACACCCTACTTGCTACTCATTTCTCCAAAAAAAGTGCAGTTCTGTGCGCCCTTGAATAAATTTTACGTTTTAGATCTGTTAGGACTTCTAAGGGGTAAGTGGGACCAGATGGAGACTTAACGTCCTCTTGTGCCAAAACTTGCATGTGGTCGATAAAGGGTTAAAATTAGAAATTGGCTCGTGGCACAATATGTTCCTTAGTCACGTGATTCTAGCTTGAATAACCAGTGGTCGTGAATAATAATATACTCATGCGTGAGCAATAGTAAATAACTTGTTTATGATTCTATTTTTTTATCATACAATTTTTAGTAATTTGTACTGTTTTTCGTATTTCTGGATCATGAGTAATTTTTTTACTATACTCGCTTGAGAGTTCTTGAGCATGAGTGGAAACGAAATGATCGTGTGGGAGATTATTTTGTTCCTGTATGGTCGTGTTACGAGTTAAAAATCACTTAAGTATAGAAGAAATTCACAATTTTTATTTTAATTTAAACTGCGATACCGCTAAAACTATTAGTAGTAGCTATATGAGATTTATTTGAAAAATTCAGCTGGATAACTCGAATATTTTGATATTGAAAATTTTTGAAATCTGCCTATTAACAAAAAAGTTATTACATAAAATATAACATAACTTTTAAATAATAGTAATATGTATATATTTGTCTAGTTTTGAAACAAAGTTTGAATAATTGTAGATAATATATAAAAAATACGGCCTTTTAAATTCGTTTTGCTACATTTTTTAAAAGCTTATTGCTGCGTTTTTTTTATCATTTCCCAAGTTACAACCATTAAACCTTATAAGAGCAAATAAAACGTGTTTATTTATTATTATTACTGTTTTATATTTTTTTTTTCTATATTTCTAATTAAATATTACTATAAGTTTTGAACAATCTACAGCTAATTTGTTACCATTATTTTGATTTTTTTTGTTTCCCAGCTTGCACAACATTAATTGTACCGCCCGCGTATATTTTTTTAAAAACAAAACCAACAAAGTGGCACCATCATGTAGTAATTTAACTCAATGGAACAAAAACTTGACTAATCTTATATAGACATTTTTACAAAGTTAACTTGCCATTTTTAATCCCTCATATATGAAAAAATAGTATAATATGCCACAAAATACAATCATTTTTAATGATTATTAAACTTCAAGAAATCAAAAAAAAAAATAAAATAAAATTACTTACAGTGGGTGAGAAAAGTGAACGATAAAGCTTAAAATTGTTCTATATTTTTGGTGATATTTATAAGATAGAGCCCCAAATTTGGTTACCCAATGGTTAAAGCCAAAATTAGCTAAAAATATTAATATTCTATATTTTTAGGATTTTGGATTTAATTTAATTAATGGGATTTTAATTTAATTAAATAAAAGTTGGAAGGGAATACTTGTAATTCATTGCTAAACTTATAAGGCCTTGGGTTTTAGAGGCCTAATCTCACAAATGGAGAAATGAAAATGACCCCTTTTGGACAATTATTTACGTTTTACCATACAAGGGCGGACCCAAAATTAGTTAATCAATTTGGTGAAATGTGGTAAGCTTTTAAAACATACACTCAAAATATTACCTCGTTAAAAACAATCTAAAATACATATTAAATTAATCAAATATATAATCAATTAGAGGCCATTTTGTTGTTTATTTTCAATTATTGTTTATTAATCGACAAAAGTAGTAAAAACAATAGAAAGTCGTTTAAGTAATTCATCAATTTTTAACCGACAAAATGTTAGAAAAAGCGATTTTTCAAATTGGACGTTTTTTTTATTTGTATGTAATTACAAACCACAACACACACATTTGTATATATTTTTATTGGCTATGTGTGTATATTTGAATAATTTCTTGTAATTGTTATTGAATTAACTTTCTCTTTTTAATTTTTTTTTTTTAATTTTTAATTTAATAGAAAATATAAACTCCTACTTAAAGTCTGTATTTTTTATAGTTTGTTTTTGAATTACTGATTGAAATAGTTAAAAAATATATTTCTATGAATTTTAATTGATTCTTCATTTAAAAACAAACGCTATGTATTACTTTTTAAATAAAGTACTTTCGGTAACGGAAAATATATTGTGAGTGTATGTTTTAAGTTTCAGGGAGCTATGTTTAGTATTTTTTAGGATCGATCCATTGAAAATAAAAGGTTTTAGTGAATTTGTCAATATGGAAAAAAACTAGTCATATGGAAAAAAATTGCCTAAAGCAATTAATTAAAGTTCGAATTGCTTTATTACGCACTTTATTCGCTAGAAATTACTCCCTCGGATTAATTTCCATTTCCAAACTTCAAAAAATAGCTCGGTAGTAAAAGATTTGCCAACAATGAAGAGGTGGAGTCTGCGGTTGATGACTATTTCAGGGAGCTAGACAGTTTTTACTACAAACAGGGTAACGAAGCAGGGAAAAGCATATCGAGCTAAAAAATCGATTACGTATGTTGAGAAATAAAGCAAATTTTTTTCCCCAATTTGTTGTGTTTTCTTTGTTAGGTCGGCTAATTTTGGGACCGTCCTCGTACTTTCAAAAATAATTAAAGGTATTTGAGAGGTCAATACTAAAATGCATAAAATTGTTTAAAACAAATTCAGAAATAAACAAATTTTAACCTTTTGTGTATTTAATTTTCACCCCCTAAATTCGAGTTGGTCCGCTAAAGATATCCCAGCAAAACTTTGGTAATGGGTGCGATATTTTAATGCGTTATCTTGTAATGATAGCTCGTTACCTTTTCCATTATTTGCAAGCATAAAGTAATAAATTACTGATTATTGATTACGTTATATATATTTTTTATTTATATATATATTTTTGAAAATCTATTTTTAGATACATTACTTTGTGGTTTTTGTATGTTTGTTTTGACAACACTAGCGAAAAACGATGCGCAACAATTCATTTAAGTTTAAAGCAATCAAATACTATATGCGTCGACAGCTCAGTGGGTAGAGTTCTTGGCGGGCAACCAGAGTTCACTGGTTCGATTCCCATCATGACCACATTATTTTTAATAACGTTTAAAATATTTGTAATAATATTTTTTAATAAAAATTCCTCTTATTTAAAAATCTATTTTTAGACACATTACTTTTTCCATTCTCGTAACCATATAAGTAACCCCTTACATTATCACCTCTAAAGTAATGGGTATATACATAACTTTGAGGCTCATCGCCTGTAAAATTCATCAGTGAAATAAGGTGTAGAGTAATTCATGAGCCCCTATGGCTACACATTACTTTACACATTATTTGGTAATGTGTGGTTTTGCTGGGATATATAAATATTAAAATTTCATCTAAACAAATAGATTTAAGAACGTGGAGGATTTTTCTTTAATTTTTTTCTCTTATAAATACTAAGGTTGGGCGCCTAATTTTGTTACACACTGTTTTTGACTTTTTATATATGTTTTTTTTTCCTCTTAACATTTAATGTAAACAAGAGACCATATAAGAAATTTTCAACAAGTCACAAAAAGAATTGTAACTGGAATTAAAAAAAAAATTAATTCTCAAATATTTCAAATAAAAATTGTTATAAAGATTATGATCTACTACTATACATAATTCTTATGAAATTATTAAATATTTCATACAAAGTCTGGGTGCGAAAGGCTACAAAAAACGCCAATAATTTTGTGCGTTTTAATACGTGAAATTATTTAATATATAAATAATTAGTTTAGTATGAATAGTTTTTACCTTATTTATATAATTTTATTGGATTGCATGTTTGAAAATGATAAAAAAAACAAAATTAATTGAACATTATTTATGGACAAGGTGGGTTGGTTACGAGTATAAAAAAACAAACATATGGCTAAAATGATGGTGGTAAGATTAAGAAAAATTGTATTTAAAGAAATAAATATAAATGTTGATTGTTTAAATTTTGCAAAAAGTCATCATTAAGTCTGTGTTTGCTAAATTGCTTAAAATGTTTTTTTTTTGAAAAAAGGGTTGAAAAAAGAAATTTTTTCCAGCTTCATAGTGATATTGCATATTTTTGAAAAATCTTTTGTAGTTGACACGTAATATAGAATCAGTCTTTTGCAGGACAAAGTATAAATCTGTTATGATAAAAATATATAACAATGATTAATCATAATATTAATTAACAAGCGCGTAACATTTTGTTTTTAAGGAAATGGTAGAGAATTGCCTAAGGAAGATATTTTTTGTAACGAGATTTTTTTTATTGTCCGGTTTTTCTTTTTTGTTATCCTGTAACGGACATTTTTCTTTAAGAATCTTTTAAAATATGGACAAACTTTTTAAGAAGGCTTCATAAACTAAATGACTTGTGTTTTTATAAAACTTTAGCCAGTTGTAAAGTATAAAAAACTTATAGGGAAAGTATCCCAAACTAAACACGTCGATTTAATAAAATTTTGACATGTGAGAGGAAAGAGAATTATAAGAACAATCTTTCGCTCTTTGTCGGCCACCTAGTAGATCTAGGGCAACGGTTCCCAAATGGGGGCTGCATCCAAAGGGGTCTAAAAAGAGTTCGAAAAAATTCTTAAAAAATAAGTAGGTAATAATTAATAATCTACTAATATCAGTTGCCACAATTGTATTTAAAAAAAAATCCAAAAATATTAAATATAGTGCGACTTTCAAGACTTTAAAAGGAAATAAGAACTCTGCGCAGCTTATAAAGAAACTACGATAATAAGTTGGGGTCCGTCAGTCAGTAAAAATGTCTCAAGGGGTCAATGAAATAAAAGTTAAGGGGAATCGCTGATCTAGAGGTTAAAATAGAGCAAATAATTTCACATATATTTTTTGTAATTTTTTGCCCGGAGCATGTCGGTAAAATTTTAAATTCTTTATAAAAATTGCATTAAAATAATATATTCGTTAAATATTTGTTAGAAACAAAAAAGTAGCAAAAAAGTTACCTGTAAAAACCCTTAACAATTCTTTTCCAACGATACCAGACTAATAAGTGATTCCTTTAGATTAACCTTCTAATGCAGCAATTTTCAGTGTGTAATTTTATTTTATCGACAGTTTTATTTATAAAAAAAAATCCCAAATTATTTGATCTAATGATTTCTTGATTTGTCTTCAACATGTAATGTGTTATATCACCTAATAGGCTTTTTACACTGAACAACATATTTGTGAAACACATGAAAGATGTTGAAAACGTGAAACATGAATTTTCATTGGCAACATCTTTCATTTGTCATTTATTCAGCTGTCAAAAAATAAAAGTAAAAGACGCATAATTTTTGTTAAAAATAAAAAAATAATAAAAAAATGGATTTAGAGACCACATTAATCATTCAAGTAGTTGTTGCTTAGGACGAACAAAACCGAATTTTAATGCAGTACATGCCGCTCATTTTCCTTTGTTGAATAATTTTTTTTTGTTTATTTTCTGCAATGTCAGTTTGTTAGTGATGGCACAAAGAAAATCGATTTTTTTGCCATTTTTTTTAGTGATGACACTTGAAATAATGAAATATGTAAGATGGAACTAAATGAGAAAGGATCATCTTTTGTAGATGTAGAAAGATGTAGAATTTTGGCCTCTATAATTCTTATGGGAAGATGTTGACATCTTTGCAAATTGATGAAAGATGTAAAATGTAGGTCAGTGGAAAAAGCGATTAATAAAAATTTAAAAATTTTCCCACTATGCCAAATATATAAAATAAATATTATTAAAATCAGAAGAAAGTGCAGTAGAGAGTTAAAACCTTAAAAAAAACTAATGAAAAATGAGAAGAGCACCATTTTTTAACCTTTTTTTGACCCCTTAAAATTCCGATTTTAGATTTTGTTTTTCTATCACGTATCCATATTTTATCAAAATCGGCGCATTTAGGTTAGGACACTTTCCTTGTTAGACTGAAACAGTGGGAATGCTTGAACAATTTAATGTTTAAACTTTAAAGAATCTTATTATACCCACCACCATATATGATGAGGATCCACAAAGAAAACAGATTCATTGTGACAACAGAATTTCTTGAACTGGATGGTTTGGTTGCAGTAATCGAAGATATCGAGATAAAAGGAGATTATGTTGAAAAAATAAAGAAATTTTTTTCCAACTTAAGTTTGTTAGGTCGGCTAATTTTGGGACCGCCTTCGAATAAAGAATATTTTGGTATATGGTTCGTTATACCGGGCTTTGACTGTTTATATATTCTTGATGCGTAAGCAATTTCAAGTCGATCTAGCGATGTCTGTTGAAATGAAAAAAAAACACAACTGGAGTTTTAAATTTTTACTCAGATTAATGGACATCCTTCCGAACAATTTAATGTTGGAAATTAGCAAAATCAGTTTTGCAGTAAAAAGATTTTCTCACATCATGTTTCCGTACAATTTGTTAAATTTTACAGTGATGCCAATTTTTTTTTGAAGCGCTATATGATAAATTTAGTCCAAATATATACTCTTTTAATTACATTATACGACGGAACAGTTAAAAAGCGCTAAAACCACTACTTTGGAAAAATATAATTTAATTTCAAATTCCTTAATTTCATATTGCTTAGAAAATGTTCAAGGTTTTTAAAATTGTTGATTATTTTAAAATAATATTTTAATTTAATTTTTAAAAATCATCATCTTTTACTGAAAAGGCGCTAAAAGTGCTAAAAAAACATCGAAAAGTCCTATCCTAGCGGTTTTATTTCTTCAAAAAGCGCTAATAAAAAAAATTCAAGTTTTGGGTAGTACAGAAACGCTAAATTTAGCGCAAATAGGGCTTAATTGGGCGTCACTGGCGTTTGAGACAAAAAAGTATGAGTTTGCCCAAAGGTTCTTGGTACTTAAAATTGTCCAGGCAACAAAAAGAGTAAATGACTATATCCAAAAAAGATTTATAGAGGAGACTGGGGATAACAAAAATCTAGTGGGTGGTCAATCTCTATCAGCCACCAAAGTTGATAAAAAAAATAATTCTTTATTTAATTTTTGACATGCGAAATGAGTTATAACAGGGGAGGCAGAAAGGTGGTCTATGGAGCCAATATTTTCTTACATAGGTTTTAGTTGTAGATCAAGAAACTGTGTGGTCGTCAAATGATAGTTATTTTTGCTAAACAAAATGAGGGACAAGGAGGGTGTCGTCAAAGGGATAAATAGGATTGTATACCTGTAACATTTATTTTTTAACTTCAAATCGAGTTTTTATTTCAATTCCCGCCAATTTTCTATTTATAACACTTGTTTCCAACGATATGCAAAATGATTTCATTAAAACAATTTAACACTTGCTTGCTCTTAACTCTTCACTAAATAATGATCATACTAAGTAAATTAATGTGCAAAATTAAAGTATGATCATAAATTAAAAATTTGAACAGAGTATATCATGTCACAAACTCGTGCTCATTAGCATTTACATTATATTTTTCATGTTTTTATTTTTAATTTTAATTAAAGTTAATTTTGAAACAAGGTTTATGCGCGTGCCAAATTCTGCATAGCAAAAAATTTGCATATTTTATTTGTATATACATCCCTAAATGTCAAAAAATGATAAACTCAAGAGGGCATAACAATTTTTTTTGCAAAAAAAAAAAGAAACAGAAAAAAAAAATTGCGCAAGTAGCGAGACTAACTTGAGAATATTGTTTTTAATTATAAAAACAAATGTCAAAATTTCTTTTGTTAAGGGTTTGTAAATACAAAAATGTATACAAAAGAATAACGAAAAATTTACATAATTTATCAAAGCTATAAACGTAATGGTAAGATGGCAAAATACTGCATACGAATTTAAAATCAAACTATTCAGTTTAAATAATAAAACAAATTGAAAAATCTGTGTTTTTAAGGTTATGTGACAATTGAGTTTATAACTTTTTTTGTTCATTCACCGATTCAATTTATTTAAAAAAATAAAACTACTAAAGATATTGAAAAATAGTTTCTATAATACGATCTTTAATTTTCAGTTTCAAAACAAAAAACTCGCAGTATTTTGTTTTGGTTTGGTTGTATTTAAGGCTATAACTTTTTTATTCTTCGATAGAATTTTTTGATTTTCAATCTTGAATTACTCAAGACATCAACAAACATTGTTGATAGTTTTCATAAGCTAGTATCGAAATTTAGTAATTTTAATTCTTAAATAATGTTTCAGATTTGTACTTACAATAATTTTTTCATATATCTTTTACGTGCCACCAAAGTATAGGATTCTTTTTGACCGTTATTAATGTACTTCATTTTGTGTGGCTTTGTCTGTGATGATGTTAAGTTAATCCAGAAATCTAAATTGATCTTTTTCATACACAGTTCGTTTTTTTTTTTGAGTCGTTATTCTCAAGTTGATATTCCTTATAAAATTGATTAAAGTATAAATAACAAAAACTCAGGTACTTCGTTCAGTATTTTTTTCTTTTGTTTATTTAGGATCAATGAAAATAAAACATAAATCACTTCAAAGGATTCTTTAAAAAGGATACACCTTCCTTGTTCACTTCATTTATTTCAATGATATTTATCTCTGTTTTTAAAACAGGTAGGGGGTAGGTTTTTCAATATTATTTATAAATGATAATTGTCTTAAGTATATTTTAAAAATTATATTGCACTGTATTTTTTCTTAAATTTAAGCAGAACTTTAGAAAACACGTTTTTTAAATCCAATTGTTGTTCAAATAAATTTTTGTATAATTTTCTTATACATAACCGCCATCCAAAGTGTATAATGTTTTTCGATCATTTGTTTTCAAATCACGTTTTGTGGTTTTTCTTTAAAAAATAAAAAATTGCGTGTACGTTTCGATTGTAAAATTTATCCGTTTTTGTTAGATTTTAATTTAACCCTACCTATCGTTGCGACAATAAGTTTAAAACTAAATTAATATTCTCAATACTGTAGTATTTGTTCAATAGTTTATTTAGTTCTAATAATGTTGCGTGTACAATAATTTTCATCCCTTATTAGCCTGTTTAGTTTGTTTACAACATGTTTGCTAAAAACTGCTTGCAATACTCTCAACTAATGGTATGATCAAACATTGAGTATTGCTTAATTTAAGATCGTTGTTATAGAACTTCATAATGATGTTTGAAACACTGGGTGAAAATTAATATCATACAAACTATTACTGTGATATTTTTTGTACGAAATTTCTTTTATATTTTTCTACTGTTGATCAGTTGAATATGAAATATCAGAGTTCGAATTTATATATATATTTTTTTGAATTTTTAAAATAAATTCATAGCCACACAAATTAATCAAGATTTATAATTAGATAAAAAAATCTAAAATAAAATTCTGTAATTCACATTAGTTTATTCAATTAGCTAATTCTCATTCGCTTAATCGAACAATTTTGTCAAATAATTGTTCGAATAATTTAAAATGCCCAAATTTTAAATAACGAATACTTCGATTGGTAAATATTTCTAAGTAACTCGCGAGAATAATCGGCAGGAGAGTTGGATTAAATTTTGAAATGGGCAAAAGGTTATAAATACGATTAGCAAATATTTCTAAGTAACTCACGAGAATAATCGGCAGGTGAGTCGGGCTAAATGGTAAAACTGGGAAAAAGTTCTAAATGCGATTAGTCACTTGTTTTAAGACAATAATCGACATGTGAGATGGGTTAAATTTAGTGTTGCTAATAATTCGACCCTGCCGGTTAATCGGTTAGGTCATTATTTGAAAAATTAAGAAAATTCATTAATCGGTTATTCGTATCGATTAATCGATTAATCGTTTAATGCAAAATAAATTTATTTCCTTCATCAATTAGAACATAATGAGCTGCTTTTTGCTGAAATATAAACTTAAGTCTATTACATTGGTTTCTTAAGTGTTTGTTTGGGGCAATTTAAAGCATCCTGAAATTTTTTAAAGAATCATGCCTTATAATCTTGGGGTTTTGTAGAGGAATCTGACGACACTTTTAAAAGAAAATGTCAGACGTGTTCAGTGGAAGTTAACCCTTAAAAACGCAGTGTATATAGTGTTTTACCGAAGCAGGACATTTTGTCGATAAAGTTAAATTTTATTTTCTATATATTACACTGTCCATGATAAAAAAAATGCCTAAATAAACAAGAGCTGCCTTCAAAAAAAAAAAAAAAAATCAATAACAAATTCTTAAAAATACGTTATGAATAATTTTTGCGAAATTTACAAACAAAGTTTGATAGAACTGTCACTGTTCCCTGACTGAAGTTCCTACGTCATCAAAATTTGTTAATAAATCAAACAAAATTCCATGTTGTTTTTAGTTTTTCAAAATTTTTTCATAGAATTTTAAATGAAACTGATTTTTTTTAGAAAATACCGTTTTTGAATTAAAAGCAATTTTATATTATTATTTTATAACATAAGTAACGTCATAGTGCTTGTTAGGAATATACCCAGTCACGTGTTTCATTTCTAAGGAGAAATATATATATTTAAGTAGGTTTTTTTGTTAATGCTCTGCTTAGCGGCTCTAGCTTTTCTAAAACTTCGCGTTCTGGTGAGATCTTTTGTCAGCTCGAAAAAATTTAATTTTATATTATTTAATAATAAAATTTAATTTTGTATTATTTAAAATTAATTTTTTAAAGAAATTGAAACAAGTATAAAAATTGTCTATCATATTTCCTAAAGCTTATAAAACATTTGCTTTGATTCAGTCGATTTGAAAAGAATTTGATTGTATTTTATTTGATGTTTTTTCATATCAAATCATATTAAAAATTTAACCGGTTAATCGACCTATTTTAATAGATTATTCGGGTGGACTAATTATTTGAGTTTTAAATTATTTGTTTCGACATTAACCGAAATAGAGGCGATTAATCGAGGAATCGGTAAATCGATTAACCAAATTGGAAACATTAGTTAAATTGTGAAAATGGGGAAATGCATTTTAAGGTTCTAAATACAGTTAGTAAATATCTCTAAGTAACTCGCGATAATAATCGGTAGGTGAGTAGGGATAACTAACTACTTCCTAACAACAGCACGTGTCGGTAACGGGAATCTGGTCGGTTTATGGGTTATACTTCGGCTGCGGAACAAAGTATAGCTAAAAACCTCAATTGTATTTTAGCTCCCTTTGGCTACCAAACTTTGCCACTATAAATTTTCCTAACTTAATGAGAATTATTAAGTCCCACCTATATTAAGCACAGTAGAATTAAGAAAAAGAGCGATACCATACAAATACATTAAAGTACCTACATATATTTAGCTTAAGTCAACTTTTCAAAAATTCCATATCTATTAATTCAGTTAATTTTACATCGAATCTCATCCTACCTTATTTAAGCAAACTTAAACTTGTAAAACAAATTATATAAAAATAAAATAAAACAAATCAAATTAAAATTTGAGAAATTTTTTTAAAAAAATTGTGCAATTGTGCGAATCTCAACTAATTCATTCAAGTCAAATATGGGTGTTGCATAATTTGGGGCAAACTTAAGTCAACTTTAGTTGAATTTTGAAACAAAGTTTAAGTCACTTATTCAATTGTAGTTGGGCCTTTGGAATTCTATATTACAGCCATAACTAGACTTTAGTAACTGCATTAGATATATGAATAAATAGATTATTTGTAATGACATGTTACAACTTTTAGTTGGCAACACTTTCCACATTAGTGACTACATTTTTTCAATGTATTTATATATAAAACAGTCATCGGCATCGGCACTTATAGCACACAGAGGCCGAACATAATCGGCTATTTACACGTACACAACATGTCAAAAAATCTCACAGCTAAGAGCACAAAAAATACAATTATTTCATTCAGTAGTTGAAGAAATAAAGTACACTCTAAAAATTTGTTTTTTTATTATAGGTATTTATTTTTTTTTTATTGTAGGTATTCATTTTGTTTTTCGATTACATTTAAAATTAAAAATGTGGAACGTTGAGTAGGAAGAATTATTTTTATTTCCTTTAAATACAATATATTCAATGAGGCTGAGTGCCTTGTATGCAATCAAAAAATTATTATTATTATAAATTATTTTTAAAAAACATGAAATATTTTAATTATTTTAATTCAATTAATACGGATATTATCTTAACGATTAATTCGTTTATTAATTTATTTATTCATTTATCTAGAAAGATATAATAATTTCTTACGGTTTAAAACAACAATACATTAATATTCTCTCTTTCTGCCGACCGCAGGTATAAACTAACGAGTGAGATGCCACTTTTAGTTGGCAACACCCCCACTTTAGTGACTAGTTTATCTTGGCAATAATAAAAGTCTGTACCTTAATCAGTGTTGCCATTGAAAATGTCCCCATTGTTGCTATTCAAAAATGTCCCTAAATTTAGGCGTTTCAAAGAAAAAATAATTTTTTCCCTTACAAAAGAAAAAATAAACAAAAAGTTACTACTTTGGTAGAAAAACATCTAAAACTAATAAATAATACATTTTTACAAAATCATATTTGGTTTTGAAGTCATTGAAACATAAAATCATATTTGTTAATACATTTGTATTAAAAAATGATCAAGTAAAAAATTATGAATTTTATTATATTTATTAATTTTTTAACACTAACTGGAACTTTAACACATTTGTTGTTATTTACCTCATAAAATTTGAATTAAATTTTTTACTAACAATCGGAATTAAATACTTTTTTCTGATGCCTGAATTTAATGCTATTATTGTGGATAACCGCGAGTAGCTTATTTCTCTTTGACTTGATATATGACGATGATGACAGCTATGACATTGTCAAATATTTCTACCAGCAGTATAGGGATAACAACTTTTGTTTGACAGTTTTGTAATTTTAAATGAGTATATACACTCTTTGATCAACAATTTTAGTTAAACTGTCAAACTATCTGTTGTATTTTTCGATTAAAAATTCCATTTTTTGAATTTTAAAAATAATTAATATTCAAAATTTTTTTTTTCAAAAATCCACTTAAAATACATTTACTCCTAATAAATCGCCACTTAAAACACTCTTTTTGTTATTCAAATCTTTTTAAGATAAACCGCAAACAAATTGTTTTCATTATAAAAATATTTAAATTAAATTTATATCTCTATTAACTCAACATCCCTTCAATTAACAACAGCTACAATTTCAATTGCTTTGGGTGCTGGATTCACTTTTTTTTTCTTAAATTGTTTAATTGGTTTTTGTAATTCTTTTCAAAAAAAAATATGAACATTATTTTTTGTTATGGTTATTTTTTTATTTCTTTATAATCTCGTTACTGGTAAAAAGACACACAACTTAAGTTTTTTCACCCTGATTTTGTTACATTTTAAATGAGATTTACGGAAGAGGTTCACTGTCACTATTATGGTTTATTTGTACTGCTTAAAGATGAGGAGGGTTCTTAATAATTTGTGGTTATAGAAAAAGTGAAAAGTATATAAAAAAACAAAACAACAAAAAAGAAAAAAATATTAAGAGCACGCGTTAAGAAAATATAATACCCTCAAGTATAAAGGGTCAATGTAAAACAAAAAAAATAAATAATTTTATATATTTATAAGAAAAATATTATAAAGTGGCATTTTAGAAAAAGGGTTTTGAAAAATTAAATGATCAAAAAGGTTCAAAGAATCCAATGAATTTGTATAAATTTAAATTAATGTTAATTTTTTCTTTAGTTTCCGTTTCCTTTTATGAGACATCATCTATCTTTATTAAATTTGTTCTCATAATAAATATTTAAAATGATATAATTCCTGATGTTTCTCAATTGTATATCCTTCACTTTTTAATTTATTGTATAATTTATTTTAAATTGTACATTTATTTATATACCAATTTAAATTTAATAAACATTTTATTATATTCATTTAACAAGAACAATGACTGTTGAAATAACCAACACTAACACAACAACTTCAAATAGCGTATACAACTTTTTCTATATAAATTATACTCGTACACATAAAAAAAAAACAGCGAGAAGCAAAAAAAAAAAAAAGAAATGCAGGAAAATTTGGATCGGTAATAGCCGAGTTTAAAAAATACCCTACATTGATGTGAAAAACAAAATTTGTATCAACGAAAATCAAATTAGTTGTAAATTTAGAAAATTAAACCTTCAGAGGGGAAATAGTTTAGTTTCGATAACCAAATTAAATTCCCAATTGGTTGGGTAAATGCAATGGAACTTTGACAACTAAAATTCAGCTTTATTAAGAAAATTTCGGCTGCATAAACAGAAAAATTCTATTTCTGCAACTCAGATTTCACAGCGAATCTGTCTTCTGTACAAAGTATTCCTTTCAATACCTCCCATTTGATACCCCAATTGTTGCTTTCAAAGAAATATGAAAATATTTCAAAAAATTGTTTACCTGTGTGAAAAAGATCAAATTCGAACAGATCTCATTGGAATTAATTGTAACAAATGTAATTAAATCTCAAAATTGGGGACAAATTTGAGATCATAATAGATCTGAATTAAATGTTAACAGATTTGGGGGCAACATATATAATCAGATTGAAGTTTATTTCAACATAATATCTAATCAGATTCAATAAGTAAAAAAAAATAAATTAAAAATTACTTCTATTTTTATATAAATTTTTATTTTGATGCCTTCACGCTTCAAATAGCTAAAATCAGGAACTAGATCTGATATCAGATATAAACAGATCAGGCAGCAGATATGATCCTATATGACTAGATCTACTCATATCTGGCCACAAAATTTATCAGATACCTTTAGACGTGAATAGATCTGTCACTGGATCTGAACAGTTCCGGGCATAAAGTTCATAACATTTGCCATACATTTTCATAAATGATCAGATTTAATAATTTCTAATTTGGTCTTATTAGATTTTATCAGATCTAGTCTTTTATCACGGTTCCCTCTTTGTGTCCTTTTTACCTCCTAAATTTACATATCCAAACTTTATAAAAATCGGTGAAAATACATTCCATATGTTTTTCACCATGGTTGAGCCCCATTTAAATATCTGTTAAGTTGTTTCAAAATTCCACTATAAATAAGAGACTTCGACAAGCGATTGCAAAATACGATAAAAGCCACTGTACGCAACAAATTAAAATCGATAGTCTATACATAAACGCCAAGCAAAAAGCATGAATTGATTCTGTGGCAAAACATCGAACTTAAAATACGTAATATAACTACAGTTAAGTACAATAACAATACATAACAAATAATACCAAAATTGTTGCAGGATGCTTAGTGCCAAGGTTTAAAACGGAAATTTGGGGTATACACTTTTTGGACGGTTTGGAAATTAGGACAATAACTCTGCAAATGGAAAATCTCCACCAATCAACGACGGGCATCGATAAAGCATCGCTCGAGTAGAATGGTTAAAGATTTAAAAATCTAAGGGTTCAGGTGGTCTCCTGGCTAAGTTATGTAGTTGGAGTCAATAATGATAATTTTGAATGAGCCTTTGATCGGATCCCATACAATAAAGAAACCAAGATTGAGGTATGCGGTGAGTTTCCCTTCGATTTTGGTAAAATTTCGATATATGTTGTAGGGGAGACAAAATTAATCAGCATTTATTTTTTAGCAGCCCAATCGCATGATTTGTGGGTAAAGAGGGCATGCAAAGAAGAGGTGGTACAGAAACAAGGCTTTTTTCGATATTTCGATTTCAGGCGATTTTTCCCAATATTTTTAAAATATTGCGTCTAAAATACGGCCAATATGTGTATTAAAATTTTCCTTTTACAAGTAAAGCATTTTGGTGTAGATTATACCACAAAATGCTAACCTTTGGGCCACTCACTTTTTTATTGTTAAGATTCAGGGGTGCAAAAATTTGGCTTTTTCTGATATTTGTTTTATATAGCCTATTGAACTAAATATAGATTTTACACAAAAAATTACCATTCGGCTCCGGATTATAATAAAAAAAAGTACGAGGGCCCAATATTCGGCTTATCAGATGCTTTTCAATATACAATATTATTTAATTAACCATTAAACTAAATGCAGATTGTACACACAAAATCACTCTTGGCCCTCTGAACCATAAACAAAATTTTGTGGGGCAAACGTTGAGCCTTTCTGAAAGTTTCCAATTTACAATATTATTTAATAAATCAATCGAACTGCAGATTGCACAAAATATGTAAAAATGTAAAATTTAATGGTTTTTGCAAATTTGGTTCAAAATTTTGTTTTTTTTCAAATATTTCTAGAATGTACTTAATGAACCTGCAAAATTGTTCTTTGAAGGGTTTAGTATAAATATTGTTTTAATGTTTCCAATTTTTTCATTTGGAAAATATGAATGTTTTAAGGACAAATTAAAAAAAGATATATAAATTTCCGAGATCCTTCAGAAAATTAGTAGGCGTTGTGGTGTAATGGTAAGCGCGTTAGTATGTGCGATTTTTCTCTTCCTCATACAAATCGCAAAGTCCTCCTTTAGTGTTTTGATAGCACTTAACCCCACCGAAGTAAAATAACAAAACAGAACTAAAAAGCTTCAACAATGTTTTCTAACTCCCTATCATATGGCGAGCATCAACTGTTTTAAGATTTATCATCTTGCGCAATTAGAGTGTTGCCATATTTGAAGTCTTTCATGTTTCACCAACTTTCATCTCTCCTTTATCTCCTTTCCAAAGAAACCAACAATTTACGAGTAATAAGTAGGAAGAATTTCCTGAGTGTTGCTTCTATTAAAAAACAAAATCATTTCCTGATATGAAAGGAAATTTTCCCATTATTTTTTTCTCTGGACCCATATTTCGGAAACGCGTGGTAATGAAACTTTTTGATTTTAAATTCGTGTTTAGAAGGCCAAAATCTCGTTGAGTGGTGTTATTAATTATTTTGCTAAGCAAAAAAAAAAATTATGTAAAATTCTCGTGCAATCTTACCGAACAAAAATTTTGAAGCCAGTTTTAATTTAATAAAAAAATAGATAATTTCTGCGACAACTTGAAACATAAAACATCGGTTACAAAATATTAAGTCCTGCAGAAAAAAATAATTATTATATAGCAAATTCTTTGGAAAGCACAAAATTGTTAGAGCCAATTTAGGTTTTCATTTTTCCTGCATGTTTTTCTTACTTCTCTTTCGCACTTATATGTATGTATTCTTCTTTTGTTGTTCGCATTCGGGTTTAGAGCAAAAAATCCCCATATAAATAGACATAACTTTGGAAGCAACTTTAAAAAGGAAATTGAGAAAATAGCATGAAATCAATTGCATCGTATAAATTGGCTCGTATTTATAATACACTATACCTCTGCTGACTGTAGGCTACACAGAAAAAACGTAGTTGTTTGTAGAAATAAAAAATGAGAGAGTACGTTAACCTATTTGAGTTTCCTTTTTCCTATTGTGTCACTACATGGTAATTTAATACAACACATTTACAGTAACACACACATTCATAGAAACTAACACATACATGCATGCCAACAAATGACAGCAATACTTACATACATTTATAGTAGTAGTAAGTACATATATAATCATACAATTGTAAGGAACATCAGACACAATTACAAACATTTACACAATAATATTACAGGCATACTATAGTAAAACAACAACATAAACATAGTAAAAATATAATGAAAAAATCATAACATTTTTCTTGTTGTCCTTGTTGTTGTGTGTTGTAGGCTTTTAGGAGAAAAAAAAAACATAAGTAGTTGAAACAGCTTTACAACCAAATAAAACTTTTTTTGAGGGCGTGAAGGAGGGGAAGCAGCAGGAAAATGGTTAGGGGGTGACTGCATATTGCATACTTCACACTTGGAAAATATTTTGCAAAACATGGCAAACATCATCATCTTCATCTCTTTTAAAACATGAGTTCATAGATTTTCTACGTTATGAAAGTTTTTAGATACTCCCTTTTTGAAAATTGGTATATTGTGTGGGTTTTTAAACACAAGTTACAAGAGCTAGCAGAAGAAGACGTTATCATAGACAAGGCATAAAACAGCAACAACTGCAATAACAACAATGACATCCACCAGAATCCTGCTAGGTATGCATATATAGCCATCAGACTATATAAAATATACTTTATGAATTAAAGCCTACACTAATTCCTAAAAGAAAAATGTTGATTTGAAACAAATTTGTAATTTGAAACCAGGGAAATAAATGTCACAACATGGTCCTTCGAAACCTGGGAAATAATTGTAAACGGATTATTCACAATTGTTAATGTACTATTTACAATATTTTTCCATCTACAATTATTTTCCAACTATTTCCCTAGATTCGTAGAACTATTTTTTTTTAAATCATCATTTTCTTTTAATGGGGCTTAAAGTAGACTTAATGAAGTAGGTCTAAGAATTGGTATTATACTTAATTGTTATATATTTATTATTTTTTTTTTTTTTATTTTTCCCATTTCATAAAATCTTGATCCTTCGAACCAAATTAGATAAAACCAAATTAAACAGATTTGTTGTTTAAATTAAGCTATCTTTTTAAAAATCTTTATTAGAAATTATTGTATTTTTTTGTTTGTTTCGGAAACAGTGTTTTACCTCAATGTTGGCCTAGCTTTAACTTGTCTAAAAGCCAGTTATGGTAAAAACTCACAATTATAACTTTTTCGCTCTTTTGTTGAAAATTAAAAAAAAATATATAAGAAAATTGTTACTAGAATTCCTTTTCCTGAATAGGTTCCGACGGCTAACAGAGTTGGCACTTTACTTATATAAATACATATTTTTACACAACATAATTAAAGAATTGCAGAAAAAAGTTTTTAAAAATGTAGATGAAAATATTCAAAGCAAAAAATGGAAAGGAGGCAACAAGGATATGAATAAAAATCATGTCTGTATAACTACTAGTGATTAAGTGAAATTATGGGGAAAAAGAAGTAGAGAAAAAAAATTTTCTTTTTTTTTTAAAAACCTTTATTAAATAAAGCGAAAATTTTCTAAATGAAATAATGTTTTATGAATTTAAACATAATTCAAATAATGCCATGTTCACACGGTTAGAAAAATTTTTGTAATTTATAATAAAAATTTACTTAGAAATATTTCTATAGAAGTTTTCAATAGAAAAAAAGAGCTAACTGTCGATTTAATATATTTAATTTAAAAACCGGTCCACTTACTTTTCATTTTAACCAAATGTTTTTTGTTATTTATTTTTAAATGTTGTTTAAACAACTGATACATCAGTAAAAACCAAATGAGTAATCAGTTAAAAGTAAATGTTATTATTTTACCTAAAAATTCCGTAAAAAATTACTGATTATTCATTTATTTGAAATTCTTTCCGTTTTTGTATTTTTGTTTTTTTTAAGCTTCAAAACGTAAACTCACACAGTCTTTAGACACATTTTGTGTGATTAGAATTTATATAATTTTATACAAAAAAAATTTAAATAAAAACAACTAAAACAAGTAAAAAAGTGCTAAATTCGGCTGTGCCGAATCTTTCTGTTTTTGATAGAAATAATATAAAAAAACTTTTGAAGTAAAATTATGTAGGTGAAAAAATTTTTTGAGGTGAAAAACTTTTTTAGAGGTGAAAAAAAATTTTTTAAGGTGAAAAAATTTTTGTGGTAAAAAAAATTTTAGTGGTGAAAAATGTTTGAGGTGAATACAAAATATTTACTGCTAAGCAACTGGTGAAAAAATATGAGAAAATATGTTATGTACCAGTCGCTACTATGAAATTGTACTAAATTTGTATGGGCAATTTAGAGGCACCTTTACAGTTTCACTAGTTTTTTTAACCATGGACTGCATAAAAAACACATTTTAAAGCATAGTTTTTGTCAAATACTCAATTTTGTTCCGGCTAATGGGGACTAGCTCTGCAGCTGAAAATGCCTAATGGAGAGAATGCACTTTCTGATCAGTCATGTATTGACAAATAGTTGCAACGAATATTATTTCTTTAAAAAATCGAAGTGTGGTTGTCTAATGGAGAGAATACAGCAAAGAAATTAATTTGTTATGGAAAGAACATGAGTAGTAACTATTTGTCAATAGATCATCAGAAGGTGCATTCTCTCCATTAGGCATATTTTGCTGCAGAGCTAGTCTCCATTAGCCATATTATGCTACAATTTGCAGTAGAGTATTATTGATTTTCTATTTTCTTCGCGTCGTGATCGCCATTTCAACAGACAGACAGACGGACAGACGGACAGACGGACAGACAGACAGACAGACAGACAGACAGACATCGCTAAATCGACTTAAAATTGCATAAGGATCACAAATATATATACTTTATGGGGTCATAAAACTATATTTCGACATGTTACAAACGGAATGACAAACTGATATATACCCTCACCATATATGGTGGAGGGTATAAAAAGGCTTAAATTCGGCTGTGCCGAATCTTTGAATACCCTCCACCAATATCCTAAAAAAATGTTTTCTACTGTTTTTGATACAAATAATGTATATAACTTTTGAAGTAAAATTATGTAGGTGAAAAAAATTGTTTGAGGTGAAAAAAATTTGAGTAGTGATAAAAATTTTTTGAGGTGAATACAAAAATTGTAATAATTGTAATGGAAACAAACAAACCACGAGTTTCCGTTTTGTGGGTAAATTTTTATTAAATTTCAAACAATTAGAAAAAATAAATGATACTGCAAAAATCCGTAAATGACAGTAAATCATTAATAACAAATGTATAAAAAAAAGGTTAAAATAAATATTTCTTTAAAACATACATACAAAATAAATTAAACCGATTTATCTCCTGATGTGATTGACAAAATTTTTATAAAAAAATGTTTTAAACTAAAATTAAGTTTCCACCTTACTTAAGTAAAATCTATGAGTTGTTCATTAAAATTAATAAAAACTGCTTGAAATAAAAATTTATTCCAAAAAAAACATTCTTTTTGAATAAAATTTGAATAAATTAAAATGAATTTGGCAAAATTATTTGCAATTCATTTGAGTTAAAGTGATTTTGAATTAATTCAAATGAATTAGAAAAATGACTTGCAATTTAACTTTTTAATTTTCAACTTCGAAAATTAAATAACTCGTGTATTTGACCTATCAAAACTAATCTATTTTATACAAAATTTCATTAGAAATGCTGGTTTATTGACGAAAGATTTCAATTTTGTTTGCCTATTATTCAGATTTAAAACAGCAGTGTGAAAAGTATTTCTGGCTTTCATTTTTTTCTAAGTAAAATTTGCAACCCCAGAGTTTATGAAAAAACGCAAAAAGAAGCCTTGCAACATTTTTTTTATGAAGTGTTTGTCATTCTACTTAACTAAAAAAAATTATATAAAAATGTTAAAATAAAATCTAAAAAACAACAAAAGTCTTGTACTTAACGTTTGGTAACAAAAACCCCTTTTTAAAACCAAGTTTGTTGGTTGACTGGTTGATAGGTAGGTTATAAAATGAGTCCTTGCATTTGAAAAACGATTCATGGAATGAGTCTCTAAATGCACTTTAATAGAAACAAACAAACAAACAACAAAAAACCAAAAAAAAAAAAAAATGAAAATGAAGAGTCAAAGAATATGCACAGAAATGTTGAATTAGGTTTGAATAAATTTAAATTAATTTAAACAAATTCAAGCCCATAATTTTTTATAAAGAATAGAGCGTGAAAGATAAAAACAAAAAAGTTTTTTTTTTTAATTCAAACGAGTTTATTAAAAACACATAATTAACCTTTTGAATATAAAAAACCTCCAATGTTACTATGAATTGAAATTAGAAAAAAAAACTTTCTATTAAAAAAAAAAAAACAAAATCAGATAAGACAGTCAACAGTGAGGATAAGCAGCACACGTCCTGTGAGTAGGTAAGACTTATCCTTTTCACACTAGTGTTGAAAAAAAAAAATAATACAAAAAAAAGCATGGTGATAAGTTAGGGAAAATCTTTTTGCGTTTAAAAAAAATATCATTAAAAATCTTTTAATGTAAAAATATTATATGAATATGATATTTTCCCTTATAGAAATTCAGTTTAAAAAAAACTTTTTCCTCAGATATGATGACAGACTATAAGAGACATAATATTTTTTTTTTTATTCATATCATCACTTGTATTCATTCATTTTCATTTTATCAATGTCTATAACAGATATTAATCTCAAAAATGATGTTTTATTAACATTTTGATTTGTTTTGTATGATAGACTGACTGTGCATGTTTATTAAAATATTAAAAATATCCTTTTTCAATTTACTGAAAAATTTCGAATTAATTATAATATTAAAAAATTTTCAATTTAAATATGTCATATTCAATTACCAACATAATTAAAATTATAATAAAAAATTTTATACTTGAAGGAAAATGAAATTCGTATTAATTTTAAATATGCTTGTTGCTATTAAATTTTATTAAATAAACTGTCAGTTTAAGTTTATTAAGAATTAATGTTTTATATTATTACAAATCAAATTATTTAAGAACATATAAATATTTTCATAAAAAAAACAGACCTAAAGCTTTTATGAAACTAACTGTAAAGTATGAAAAACATTTTAATTTACTTTAAAATATTAACCCAGTGAAATTTTCCATACAAAAGACACAGGCGCACAAAGTTTAACAACTTGTCTGGGAGATATCTAAGAAATTTCAAATAAACTTTAAATGATTAGGACTTCTTATTATCAATTCATATTCAAATTGCTTAAGATCTTTAGAAAGTCTCGGGTTAAAAAATTTCGGCTTACTGGTCCTTTATCTACAAAGTCAAGTAGGTTTTTTTTTGGAAAAGTTGTAACTAGAACTTTACCATTCTACAGGAATTACATATTTCAATGAGAAACTTATAAACTTAAGCCCCTCATTAGGCAAAATGTGACTTATTGGCTGCTTGGTATCAGTTCTATGGCAGTGCAGTGATTCTTAGGGAACCTCATCTAGAAAAAGTACGGTTGAGAATTGATTGTACAAAAAATTGCTGAGTAAGTTTATTGCCTTTGAATATAGTATATGTTGCAGAATTTTAAAAGAATTGTTTCTTTATCAAAATTTCATGAAAAATTGATATTTTTACTTTTAGAGAATCACATTTTGAAGCTATTCCTAACAAAGAAAGCACCCCAAGCTAAATACTGTAATTTTAATGAAATTTGAAATTGTGATAGCCCATCTAAAAATCGAAATATATATGAGCATACATGATCATACATGGGCCTTTATATGATCATACATGGGCATACATGGTCATATACGTCCATACATTGTTCAATATATGACCATACATGCTCTCATATATGATCATATATCTTCGGATCCGAAATTTGAGGGTATATGGACGTATATGATCATATACGAGCATACATGAATAATATATGAGCATGTATGATAATATATGCACATATATCACCATATACCCTCAAATTTCGGATCCGAAGATATATGGTCATATATGAGATCATGTATGGACGTATATGACCATGTATGCCTATGTTTAATCATATACAGGCTCATGTAGGATCATGTATGCTCATATATATTTCGATTTTTAGATGGGAGAACAAAAAAATCTAAGAACAATCTGTCCCACTTTTTCGACCACCTTGGCGATATAGGGGGAACAAATTCGGACATTTTTGGTGCTTTTTGGTTTGACAGCATGTCGGAAACGTTCGAAGTTCAATATAAAAACCTTGCCCAAATAATATATGCATCAAATGGCAAAGTTTGATATATATAATACATATGCTTTATCATGAGGTTGTCAAGTTGTTTTTAAAAGTATCAAAAAAGGCCTTTGCGAAAAATTTTATAAAATCCAATATACAATATGAAGCACGAAAATTGGAAAATTGCGTGCCCGCTGAAATTCAGTAAGGAATAAAATTTGATAAATTCTCTACGCAAAATTTTTGAAATTTTTATAACATCGAAATATCCCAATAAAAAGCCACTTTAAGTTTGTTTCTCGTGTTTGGGATCGAAGAATATAAAGGTGATATAACATATTCAAAATGATGATGAATTAAAAATTATCGGAATTGCTTCAAATTTGTTCTCTGAAGGTCTTTACAGTTTTTACTAAACAGACATGACAGAACATGAAAAGAAAAAAATTTTCGAAGAAAAAATGTTATACATACGCATAGAGTACCGAATTTCGATACCCAGGCTTTTTGCTCCCAAAATTAAGTTCAAAGCTGATACTGGTAAATTTTATATTATTTTCTCCATCGTATATTTAAATTTTTTATTAAAAACAGATATGTTTACTTTTTGTTTATTTTTATATTTTCTGATAGTTTTATTTAATTTATAAATTTTTATTTGCATAAGTTACTTTAAACAACTGATTTATTATTCTTCATACCCAAATGTTACATGAAACTGACATTGATTTTGTAAGCCTTAAGGGTTATTTAAAAGATAAATTGAAATATTAAAGAAAATATGATGTCTTATTATAACAATGGTTATAAGTTGATACCTCTTAACTGACAATTTTTTAAAACTTGAGGTAATAATGCCAAATAACTTCTTGAAAAATTTAAACTTTTTCGAATCGGTATATTAATTTAAAGATGTACTAAATTAATAAATTAAATTTTATATCAGTTAAGTCAATTTTTATCAATGCATATTTTAGATGCCAGAGAACGATAACCTCAAAAAAAACTATTTCGCGAATTGAAAGTTGTAAAAAATAATATATTGCGTGCTTTCAAATTATGACCATTGGTCATGGTTTATCATAAAAATATTTTTTTTGTAAACAAAATACAATTTTTTCATTACTTTTGAAATCATTTATTTTAAAGAAAAATCGTTCATTGCAAACAACACCTTAAGCCATAAAGAATTCAAAAAGCCAAGATCAAAGCCAATCAATTCACAGGGAGCGCTGCCATTTTCAATATCCAATGGGCCACCAGACTCTTTGCAATTGTTTTTCAACAATTTAGCATCAAAAATAGTACTCTTGTGAAGAACCGCAACAACCAGCCAGCTGAATGAATGGCTTCCTAGCTAGCAGACTAGATCGCTGGCCAACCGAATGGTTTAGTTGGAGCCACCGATATATTTGTTTATCGCAATCGAAATTCGGTTAATGCAACAGAATGTCGGTTGAAACCAAATATTTCAATTGTATCAGGAAAACATTTAGTTGAGACAACTAAATAATTCGGTTGCTGCAACCAAAACATTCAGTTGGCAATAAATTCAATAGAATTGCGTTTGAAATTAAATATTTCAATTGTATCAGAAAAACATTTTGTTCGGACAACTAAATGATTTGGTTGCTGCAACCAAAATATTCAGTTGGCAATAAATTCGGTTGTCACAATGAATCTGTTTTCTCTGTGTGGCTGGCTGGCTTGCTGACTGGTAAATCAAGAGATTAGGAAATTTCTAATTATTTAGGGTATCGCAACGAATTTTATACAAAATTAAATTTTATTTATAAAAAAAAACATTGTGTTGTACCAACCAATTTCAGTCACAGTAACCGAATTTCAGTTGGAAAATTACAAATTTTTACTCTGTATGTACCCTACGGAAAAAAGGGGTCAGTTGGGAATTGGGACCTGTCCCGGGATATGTGGAAACTGAACCGGTTTCGAAAAAACATATCACGAGATAGGTGGAAAGAGCACCGGTTCCTAAAGTACCTATCACGTGACCGGTTTAAAAGTCACGACATGTCCTTTTAGACCAGTCCTGTGATATATCACAGAGGGCAGTTGACCCCCTCCTAGGACAAGCCCATGTTAAAGTGATCGGTCCCGTGACCGGTCCCTAGCACAATGAACCGGTCATGTGACGTGTCCTGGGATAGGTCCTTTTCCCGCATGAGACAAACAATGAAACCTTTTGACTTGAATTCATCGATCGAGCACTGAATAATCATTATTATTTTATGAAAATCTAAAAAACTTTTTACATTTCTACTCCGAACTATAGACTAATTTTATCCTCAGATGATTTTAAAGAATTTTAATCAAATTAAAATAAATTAAAATTAGTTTAGCCTTTTTGTTGACAGTTTTACAAAGAATCATATTTTCCTACAATGGGAAGAGTTAATGAAACGTTTTGGCTTTAAAGCATTGATCGAGCACTGAGAAATATTTGTTTTAAAAAAAACTAATTTAGATGAGGTAAAGCAAAGTCAGCGGGGCTTTTATAGAATTACTTTAATTTTCTTTTATTATGTTTGAGGCCCTGACTTTTAATATGTTGCAAAGTGTTATTACATACATTGACACTTATGAATTTAGCAAAGTGATAAGTTTTCACTTGCGACGGCTATTAAAAATAATCAAATAAGCAAATATGATTTATAAATGAACAATTTTCGATTTCTTTATTATTGATTGTTATCGTGTTTTATAATAAACAATATAAATAAACTAAAAAATTAACGGAAAAAGTTTCCGACTTAAAAATTTCATAGTTATAAAAATTTTTAAGTTATAAAATTTTATTAAATTTTGTATGTATTGTTGATCTGTTATTTTGGTAAATGAATGGTATTATTTAATAGGATTTTAAATCATACAATCATATTCTTTTTTTATTGCAAAGAAGTATGAACATTTTTAGAGAATAAAAATTGAAAAAATTCAACAGAGCCAGCAGGATAGAATATTGAGTATTTTCGGTTGTCGTAACACAACCCTCTTCAGTATCCACGCCCTTGTTGGGTCAATGCTTTGTTGAATGTCTATTTTATATTGAGTATTGTAAAAATCGACGCTACACAATTTTTTCAATTTTTATTCTATATAAGTTACTAATAAAATTTAATGTTTCTTTAAAATAAAAAATCTAAAATCCTACAAATACCTAAAATATATCTAAAAAAACTTTTTACATTTCTACTCAGAACTATTTAACCCATAGACTAATTTTATCCTGAGATGATTTTAAAAAATTTTGATCAAATTGAAATAAATTAAAAGAAGTTTGGACTTTTTAATAAATGGAAAATTTTCTTTAACCTAATTTTGTCGAATATTCTAATCCATAATCATGTTACTAAAATTCCACTTAATGTGGGAATATTTCAAATTTTATAGTAATAAGTCTCATCTAAATTTTATCTATCCCAAAACCCTTTTATATAAAGAAAACAGCATATTTGGCTACATTTGTTGAATCGATTATGTTTCATGTCCTCAAAATGAACCCAGTACTACAATCATTTATTAATTAATGATCCGTAAACACATTTAACACATGTAGCAAGTAGTAGATAGTCATATACTATTATGGCCCATCCAAAGTAAAAGAAAATAATAATTTACTAAAATTGCTAGAGGTGCAAATGACACCTTAGAATAAAAACAGCATGTGTTCAGTTAGTTACTACCATTCAATCCAAATGAATAATAACAACTATTGAATGTGTTTTCTGTAAGAGCACAAACACCATCAATTTTAAGCATAATCGATTTGTTTCAATATTTTATGCGATGATGAAATATTTTTGCATTTCATCAAGTGTTATATGAAATTGACAAAATACAACAACATAATGATGACCGGACCCCATTCATAGTTGTTATTTACAAATTTCCGTTTTATCAGGTGACACACAGCTGTAGCGGTTAATGGCATTCAGACAAATGTATCGTCGATAGAATTAAAGTGTTTTTTTGAATTTTCAACATTACTTTGAGGTGTTTGTTTTAAGAGTGGAGTGTGTAAATGTGTTTTTAATTTGTCACTTGTTTCTTTGGGATTAGTTTTATTGTTATTGGTTGGTCGGCTGTTAACTTGGGGGGTGTTGTTGTCAAATAAGGTGTTTTACTGCCAAGGAGTGTTACAAGTTGATTGTTTAATGAATTTTTTCTATTAAGGTAATGGATTTTTCTTTAATGTAATGAGCAGTTGGATAATTTTTTTGGAATATCTATGGTTTGACTATGGTATTATAAATTATCGTGTCATTTGTAATATTTGACAAATACACTAGTCAACAAATATCCATTTTGTTTTTAGGGGTCATTTTGTTATTCCTGATCCATGCAAAGAATTTTTACGGTTCGGTATTGTGGATAGGTACTTCAAAATATTTTATATTTTTTATAAATTAATTTGAATTCCAAATAAAATTTCTTTCATTTCAATATAATCATGTCACGAAATGGTCTTTCTAAGGACGATGTAATACTTGAATTTGCTATGAAAAATTTTGACTCATTAAAACTTTATTCATACTACGTACTTAAATAAATAAAACGAGTGACAAAACTTGCCAATACAGTTATTAGTTCGAGAAAATGTGTCAAAATTTGGAACGAAATGTTTTCGAAATAAAGAAAGCTCTATATCTACGAAGTTTGATCTGACCGAAAAGGTCAGAAAAATTTTTATTAGAAGTCGATGTAAAATAAAATATTTTTGTATAGTACACTTAAAACTAGTTGTATGTAAGTTGAAGTAACAGAAAATGACATTAACAAGAAATGATATTTCATTTAAAAACCGGTCTACTTATTTTTCATGTAAATCAAATGATTTTTAATATTTATTTTTAAATACTGTTTAAACAACTGACACATCCGTTAAAATCAAATGATTAATCAGTTTAAAAAAATCTTAAAATTTTACCGTAAAAATAAATAAATGAATAAATCATTTATTTGAAATTGTTTCCGTTTTTGTATTGTTGTTTGTTTTTTAAATCTACGAAATGTATGTATGTGTGCTTATAAATTTCCTGAAATTTGTATTGAAATAATTTTGTATATAAACAATTTAAATTAAAACAATTAAAAAAAGGCTTAAATTCCAATATCCTAATAACGGAAGTTGGCAACCACAGCCAATTTAAGACCGATATGAAAATTTTAAAATGGCGATTCCATTAGAGGCATCTGTCTTTTTGTATAACCGGGTTTATTGCGCTATTTTACCGGCTAAAATTTTAAAAAATCTTAAGCTACCGTTAAAATAACTCTAAACTACCGAAACACCGATATATAACGGCATTTTGCAAATATAAAAAAAGTATCAGGTAATATTATGAAATAAGCCCCGTGATATTAGAAGACACATGTCACTATTGGAATCGCAGTTTTAAAATTTTCGTATCGGTACTGATCAGAGCGTGGTAGACAACTACCGTTATAATGAAAAGGTAGTACTTACCATCCATGTAAAAAAATGTTCTCTACTGATTTTGATACAAATAATGTAAGAAAGTTTTGAAGTACAAGTATGAAGGTAAAAAACTTATTTGGATGCAAAAACAAATTTTTTGGTGAAAAAAAAAATTTGGGGTGAAAAAATTTTGGTAGAAAAAAAATTTTTGAGGTGAATACACAATATTATTCACTTCTAAGCGACTGTTGAAAAAATATGAGAAAATATATTATGTCCGTACCAGTCGCTACTATGAAATTGTACTAAAATACACCAATTAGTATGGAAAATTTATCGCCATTTCAACAGACAGACGGACATCGTCTTAAAATTTTATAAGGATCACGAATATATATACTTTATGTGGTCTTAGACCTACCCAGCAAAAACATTGTATCAACTACCTACCAACCTATTTACGCGCTAATTACTTCTGTTCGCGATGTTCAAAAAGAAATGAGTACCCATTATTTTTTGCTGTTCGTAAGCCCGAGGATAATGACCACCCATTACCTTGTGTGTTTTGTAAGTGAGAAGATAATGACTTTTTGGACATCGCTAACAAAAGTAATTAAGCGAGTAACAAGGCTGGTAAGTAGTAGCGAGTAAATAGGCTGGTAAGTAGTTGAAGCATTTTAAACAAATGAAAAAATAAATGAAACTGAAAAAATCGGTAAATGACAGTAAATAATTTCGAACAAATGTACAAAAAAGTTAATATAGATATTTTTTTTGAAAAATAAATGTATATTTCTTTATTTATAAGTGAAACGGAAAATTTGTGTATTAAACTACAAAGAGTTAACTACATAATATTCTGAGTGTAAAAATAAATAAAATGTCTTATGATTTTCACTTTGAATTAATTTTGTGGATCACACTTATATACGACGCTTTTATTGTGCGAATCTAAATTGGTCAGTCAGATCTTTCTTTCGAGATATAAAACTTTATTTATTTCGAAAACATTTGGTTAAAAATGTTATCTTGTTTTTCAAATATTTTTGAATCTTATCAAGCTTGGTTAAAAATTCTGTGTTATTTATCAAATATTCTTTAATTTACTTAATGTATTTGCAAGTTTGAATTCTTGATTTGTTTTTTAAAGTAGAGGAGGCATGAATATATTTCTAATGTGTTCAAATTTATTAGAAAAACATGACAATTTTCAAAACTCTAACAGGGTTCACTTATATATTTGCCAACGACTCAAATGAAGGCAAATTCTGTGTGGAACTCTCTGCAATATTGACCCACAAAGTATTTTCCCTGGATCAGGGGCTAAAAAAAAGACAATAACAGAACTTTGAATGGCGATTCCATGCAACTTTTTTATCCTAAGATTTAGCAGACCAAAATATGTGTAAAAGGTTTAAGTATTAAGATTTTATAAAGACCCCAATAAAGTCTAATAAGATTATATTAAATGATTCACAATTCTGTCTAAATATTATATATTAAAATATAAAAGATTCAGTCAGAATAGATTCAAGATCCAATTGGAGCATTAAATTCAAATAATCTACGAATCAACCTAAATATTAATTTGGAAAATGATATTGATTTAGTCGAAATATTTATTCTAAAATTTCTGAGTATCAGACTCGAAATGTGAATTGTTTATATAGGCCTTGTGCAAATTCTAAACTAAATACAAATTGGCAAAAGGTTTTGAAATTTCTTTGAAAAAATATTTGAAAATTGAGCGTCCCGGTAGGCTAGTTGGTAGCGTGCTAGCTTATCAATGCGGGGGTCGTGGGTTCAATTCCCACCAGAGGCACTGGTCTGTTTTCGCTACAACGAGCCGATAGCCTTTGTTGCTAGTGCTCGGTTAGGGTATTAGGATATAATTTGTAATTATATGATTAATATAAATAAAATAAAAATAAATATTTGAAAAATTTTTTAAATTTCATAAAAATTTTGGAATCCTAAATTTAGTTTAGATTTTTATTTAGCCAGTTCGCACCCACCCTTAGAGGCAAAAATATTTTTTTTTATTTAATTTTACTTAAATTTCTTTTTGCTAAAATATTTGTTGGGAAAGCCGTTTGTGCAATACAACATTTGCAGGTCATGTGTCATATAAAATATTTTGGAATTTTGTAGATGAAATGTTTACAAACAGTACTAAGCCATTCATTAAAAGAATATTCATATACAAATTTTAAAATATGAAGACAAATTCTATGCGTGTCTTCATATTTGTTTTACAAATTCTGTAAAAATTGCATACTTCAGCATATTTTTCAAGTAAGACAAATTTTAAATGTTGAAATTAAACTCCTTCCGTTACTCTTAAATCGTGAGAAATTATAACATTATGCATAAAAAATTACAATTGTAATAACAAAATAATGTAGTATTTATCACTAAAAAGTCAATTTGAGATGAACCATAAAAAACGTTTTTATTTCTAAAAGAAAATATGATAAATCTACTAAGAGCTTCTGTATTTTAAGGCGTCAAAGAATACCATAATGATTCACATTCAGTTCATATTAGGCATGGGATCCAGATACTTATTTAGTGGTTAGTTTTATAATAAATTATTTTTATTCATTTTATATTTGTTTTGTGGTTGATTTATTATCTAGAACTTTAAAACGAATTCATTTAATGTTGCTGATTTCATGATTTCCATTAAATTATTTTTTTAATATGTAGTTCTTAAAGTTCATCCTTGGCTATCTTCTGTGTAATTTATTATTATAAAAAAAAAACTTCAAAAATTATAGGGAAGCTACAAAAGAACTACGTGAGATATTTAGATTTTTTATTTCGGTTGCAGTAATTTTATAAATTCCTCATTGATAGATAAACATTGATATTTTATGGTTTTAATGTAAAACAGGACGTGCCATTCTTGCATACTTCGAAAAGGAATAAAAGCAACAGATGCATTTTCAATATATTTGAATTTGTATTCTATTATCTAAGTTTTCTTTTAGGCTACGACAATGGGCCAGAGGTTATGTTGGTCTTTTAGTAGTAGATTAATTTAAATTTACTAATTAATTCCTAATCTACTAAAAATATAATCTACTTCTACATGAATTCTTTAAAATTAAGTTGAATTCCCTGACATTTAGTATTTAAATGAATTAATTCATTCAATAATGAATTCATTCCAATCTATAGCATGTAGTTAGTTCAATCAACGGTGAGGGAATTCATTCCTAACTGAACGAGTTTTTCTTAAATTCAGTCAAATGTGCAATTTATTTCCTAAAGAAATTAAAATTTTTTCGTTAAATTCCGTGAAGGAATTGACTTTTGCTTTTAATTCCCTGCAGTATTTTACTTTTTCTTTTAATTTTCTAAAGAAATTATTTTTTATTTGATTCCCTGAATTTAAGATTTTCACTTCATACCCAGAAGAACTTCACTTTTCACCAAAAACTAATTTATTCACTAACGAATTCGCAACTGAACGAGTTTCTCTTAAATTCAGTCAATTGTTCAATTCATTTCCTAAAGGAATTAAAAATTTTCGTTAAATTCCCTGAAGGAATTGACTTTTGCTTTTGATTTCCCGCCGGATTTAACTTTTACTTTTAATTTCTTGAAGGAATTCACTTTTTTATTTGATTTCCTGAATTTAAGTTTTCCACTTCATACCCAGAAAAACTTCACTTTTCACCGAAAACTGTAAAATGAAAATAAAAAATTGTAAATAAAATTTGGTTTAGCTAAAATGGATCCAAATTAAATATTAAATTTAAATTGTAAGAAATAATATTTTTTTAAGAAAGACATAATCACAATTAACCCAAAATGTCACATTGTATATCAAATATGTGTGAAATCAAATTGTGTTTAATTTTCACGTGAATTTTTTTATCGTAAAAAACATTTTTGTTTTGTGTATGGAAATCCGAGCAATTAACTTTGCTTAAGGCAAAAATTTAAGTTCTTCTCAGCATTAAGTGAAAGACTTAAATTCAGTGAACTAAAATAAAACTTTAATTCATTAAGGGAATTAAGTGGAAAAGTTAATTTCTTCAGGGCATGGAGTACATACTTGCATAAGAACTCCCCATTCAGTAAAGCCCGTATGACACTTACTAGATTTTGTAGTAAAGAAAAATTGATGAATTTTCTTATGGAAAAATAATAAGTACGAAGAGTTCAACTATATAGTAGTAGATACTCATTTATTATCTGTCAAATGGATGTCGGTAGTAGTAGATACTCATTTATTATCTGTCAAATGGATGTCGGTAAGTCAGCACTCCAATTTGATTTAGATTGCTGTCAATATCAATCCAATACAAAATAAATGTAGTGTCATACAGGGTTAAGTAATAAATTCACTGAGCAAATGTTGAATTAACTAGATTTAAATGAATTCTTTGATGAAGAAATTCATTAAATTTTATTAATGAATGGAAAAATTAATAAATTCCCACAAGGGCCATCAAATGATAAAAATAAATTCATTCAATTCCTTGAATTTGATCAGTGAATTCATTCCCAAAATATAATTTCAGTTCATAAACAAGTATTAAAATTAATATACGGCTTGGCAACTAGATGATACCCTATACCAAGTATAATCTAAGTCATGGAAAATAGTCCAAATTTAGGGAAGAGTCCTGATACTTATTTTATAGAGATAAATCTAAATTCAATTGCCACAAAAAGTTAATTTAAAAAATTAACGGTAAGATTTGTTTATATGGAGACTAGGTCCAAATTTGGTTTGATTTTTTTAAATTGGAGACATAAATAACTGTCCTAAATAATATTCACAGCCTAAATTTCAACCAGATAACTATGGTTTTGAATGTCAAGTACCATTTAAACTCATTTCAGAAAGAAACTTTCTATGGAAGGTATTTCTGAATATGAACCGATTTTAACCAGCTTCCAGGCTTAGTCTAGTTCTTATGAAATCTGGGGATAGGACTTGGACGGCATTAGTTCCTTGGATGGCATTAGTTACCCAGCAAAAATGAAGCTGCCAAAGAAGAAATAAAAGCATCACTACTATGGCAAAGGCATCACTTCTTTTCTAATGGTTTTATCGATGAATTTAACATTAGTGTGTCATAGGATGGAAGTATTCAAATGTAGCTACTAGCATTACTCATACTTTACTCTTATGAAGCAATGATAATACAATGATTAGGTATTCTGATGCATGAGTGGAAAATGTTCCCATACTTTGTAGTATTTAAGCTTTGATGAAATTTATGCATTGATATACAAATTCTCTTTATTAAAACAAATAAATAATTCTGCATTAGTGAAAAAGCATTTTTGAAACATTTTTCAAATATTTTAATGAATTTTTAGACAAATTCTAAAATATTTTTGGATAATTTAAAAACTGGTTGTACAATTAGGAACATCTTTAGACAATTTTGAAATATTTTTGAACAGTTTTAAATAATTTTTGTACAATTTAAAAACATTTTTGGGCAATTTGAAATAATTTTTACACAATCTTAAAATTATGTTGATGAATTCTGAACTAAAACTGGAAATGGTGTAGTGTTAAATAATAATAATGCAAAAATGCACAGATTGTGTCGTCATAAATATTTAAAGCTGAAAAAATGTGAATGACAGGCCAGCTAGTTTCAATTAAAGGTAAAAAAAAAATCTGGGTTTCTTGATTTTTTTAATTTTTTATAAAAATTGCAAAACTGCATAAATTTTAATCCTAATGAAATTTTAAACTAAAATATAAAAAATGATTTAATAAATAAAATTAAAAAAGTTTATCAGAACTATTTTTTCAATTTGAATAAATGCTTTAAATTTCAAAAAAAAAAAAAAATATACGATATACCATAACTTATGCTTTAGAAGTAATGAAGAGTGATTTTTTAAGATATGCTTCGGGTTTATATCCAGATCACTGCATTTGAAATATGAACACATGAATTCTTTTGGAAGTGCCTTAGAATAACACCAAAAAATCATAAAAGAATGTCAACTGAAGCTTAGGAAGCAATGAAAGAAGTTATAGTCACAGAATGACTACCACTTTTTTTAGCTGGGTAGTACTTTTGTAACTGAAAATTTATATCCAACAAAAATTGTGTTGCCAAAAAAAGTACTTCTAACAAGGAAGATATTCCGATGTGTTGTCAAAAAAAATTAAGAACCACACATTTATTTTAGCGGCCCAATCTAACGTTTAGGGGCTAAAAAAATGAGGTTAAAATATAAACCGGTTTTTTTTGTATGGAAATTTAGGACATTTTTAGTTTTATGTTGGACAAACTCGGGCAAATATTTTATGATATCTAATTTGTCTTTATTATTTGGAAATTGTAAGAAATAAATTAAAAAATAAAAAATGGTAATTTTAAATTCATATCGCTCATTTAGCTCAAGTTGACAAAACATGATTTTTGAGTTAATGTAACAGAAATATTGGTCACACCACAAACATATCGAATATATCAAGAAATGGTTTTAATCTCTTTCTTTCATTAAATGACGACCAAAAGTGTTTTGTATTTTTCTCAGTAGTTAGGCTAAAGTGAAAACTTTAAATGCGTTTTCGGCAAAATCGATTTTTTTGAGTTACACTCACAATATTATTTCGTTAAAAATAATCTAAAATAAATAAATAAATAAATAAATAAATAATCAAAAAGAGAACTACTGATTTTTCATTATATTCAGCCAATTTTGTTGTTTATTTTTAATCATTATTTAATAATCGACAAAAGTAGTAAAAGCAATGGAAAGTCGTTTAAAATAACCATCAATTTTTAACTGACAACACGTAGAAAAAAAACGATTTACATAGAAAAAAACGATTTTACGTTTAACAGAAAATATCAACTCCTACCGAATGTCTGTAAATTTTTATTGTTTGTTTTTTAAATGACTAATTCAAATAGTTAAAACTTATATTTCTATGAACTTCAATTAATTCTTCATTTAAAAACAAACTTTAGGTATTACTTTTTAAATAAACTACAGTTGGAAAATATATTGTGATTGTTTTTTGCAAAATCGATTTTTTTGAGTTATGATAGTCTTGAAGTAAATAAGCGATGTAAATTAATAATTACTATTTTTGATTGGGACTTAAAAAAAAGATGAATTGTATTATATTTATTTTCCTTTGATACACATTCGAACTTCATAAAGATCAAAGGGAAGCCCTTGGTATTGATTCTTAGTATGAGCTCTATCTTACACTCACCAAAAAAAGTCTGTAATGGCAACTAAAAATTTTGCTGTTATTACGGGAAATTTTGCTAATTTAAGCTCAGCGGTTTTTTTAGCTAACACATGTCTGCTGACGCAACACATGTCTGCTGACGTGTAGTACGATGAAATTTGTAGAAAAAATTAGCTGCCGCTACTAAATTTTAGTAACATTTTTGTAAAGTGGATTTTATAATCTGTTTGCTAAAATCAGCAAAAAAAATTACTAAACATTATTAATATTCGTACAAAATTTTTTTCTTATCGAGCATCAAAATTATTTATTTTATTTTGTTTTTCAAAAAATATTTTGGGAAAAATTAAAAACAAAAGTTAAAGGTTTAAAAATCTTAAAAATTTTTAAAACAAACGAGTTTATCCTTTACTTTTACTTTTCATTTGGTTATTTCTGTTTTAAAAAATGTTTTAGTCAATTTTTTTACTTTTAATTGTTTTTAGGGCAGATTTTTGAAACTAAAAAAACTTTTTAGTGCTATTTTAAGTGGATTTCCTATTTTTAGACATGAGTCGGTATATTCACTTCCGATCACTTTTTTTAATCTATTGAACATTTTAAGGCAATTTAAGTTGTAGGTGTAAGTTTTAATTAGAAATAACATTTCCTTCAATATCCACATTTTTTAAAATCAGTAAATTTGTTTGCTAATTTTAGCAAGTCGGTTTTCAAAAATTTGCAAAATGATTTCTGAAATTAGCAACAAAAATTTGTAAATATTTTGTAAATATTCTGTTATTTGCAAGATGTAAATAGCAAAAAGATTTGCTAAAAAATATTTTTTTTACTGAAAATCAGTACAAAAATAGTAAAATGGGATTGAAACCCGTTAACAAATTATTTTACTAACTTTTTTTTCTGAGTGCAGGATTGCCAAGTTGTAAAAAACGTTAGAATAGCTTAATTCAGTAAAAATGCTGTACAGCCTACAGACTACAAAGAATGCGAATACACTCAGAATATTATGTAGTTAACTGTTTGTAGTTTATTAAAAAAGTTTTCCGTTACATTTAAAAATAAAGGAACATACATTTATTTATCAATGAAATATCTATATTAACTATTTTTTACATTTATTCGAAATAATTTACTATCATTTACCATTTTTTTTCAGTTTCATTTATTTTTTTCATTTGTTTGAAATTTAATAAAAATTTACCCACAAAACGGAAACTTGTGGTTTATTTGTGTCGGTAACAGTTATTACAAATTTAAATTTTGTTTTCTGTCTGTTTCAAAAAAAATATTCATAAAATTTCAATTTGTTTTTTTATTTAAATTGGTTGTATATATACAAAATTTTTCAAAACAAATTACAAGAACTTCATAAGCACACATACATATACAAATACATTCATACAAAAAGTGTTTATAGCTTCATATGCATACATACATTTTGTATTGTACGAGTTTATTAAAAAAAAAAACAAAAAATACAAAAACGGAAATAATTTCAAATAAATGAAAAAAACATTTATTTTTTAACGATTGGTAGGTAAAATTTTGACATTTATTTTAACTGATTATATCAGTTGTTTCTTACGGATGTGTCAGTTGATTAATCAACATTTAAAAATAAATAACAAATGGCATTTAATTTAAATGAAAATTAAGTAGACCGGTTTTTAAATGAAATATCATTTCTTTTGAATGATATTTTCAGTTATTTTAACTTACAAACTTCTTTAAGTGTATGGAAAAACGACAAAATATGTATTCGTTGACAAAAGAAAAAAAACACATGTGGATTTGGTAAACATATCAGTGTAAATCTCCTGAGGTGCCCATTAATTTACAAATTTTGAAGAATATAAACTAAATAACAATTAAAAGAGTACCAAAAGAGGAATAATTAAATTTCACCAAAATCCTTTTGATAAAAGCAAAAAAATGAGGTAGTTTTTTTATCCTTTTTAGCCTCTTTTATTTGAAAGAGAGCCAACCAAAACTCCAAAATGACTCTATTCCATATTCCAAATTATTTAACAACTGAAGATTTTCACTTGGGAATTTTTTCAAGTGAAAAGCTAAACCAAATAAGGGATAATAAATCAAATTGAGCATTATTTGTTGATATAAAACTGTAACCTCCGACCCAATGTGCGTGTAGTGGTTTAATTTTGTTATTGAATATTTTGGCAGTCGAAATTAAATTTATTATACATTTTAAATAGAGCAGATGATGTCCTCACAATTTATGGTGATTAAAAAATATTGAAATTTTTAATCTTAGTATTTCATGCTTCAAATGTAATGAATTAATTAATTTTTTTTTGTCATTTGATGAAATATGAGTTAAATACTAAGAACAAATGCAAATAGTGCAATATCTAGTTATTCTTGTAAAATGAGTAGCGTATACACGGTCTTTTTTGATTAACAATGTTAATAAATTTCTAATAATTTTCAAAACCTTATAGTTTAAAGTATCTATTTGAGTTAATGTTGTCCCTAAAACATGCAAACATATTAAAAACAAACATTTATTATAAAAATGAATACAACAAAAAAATTCTGCTCCAGTTCACAGATATTATTTAAATTGTGGTCATGGAAATTCCCTCCAAAATCAGCACATATACACACACACCCACACACACACAGAAAAACTAATAATTTCCGTTTTGTAAATGCAGTTTTTGTATATTTTTGTTTTCAATTTTATTTTTTTTTTTATTTTTGGTGTTTCATCTCTTACAGGCAGAGGCAGACACTCGTTTGTACATCCAAATTCCCAATCCCCTTTGGATAATGTTCAATTTATGGTAAAATTAAACTACGAAAAGAACAACAACGACAACAGCAACAACAACAACAACTGTGGTTTATATAAATAATAAATTGTTTTAAAGTGATACACATACGAGGTCATATGGCAAAATGTGGAGAAATTATTCGATATTTTCATTGTTTGTTTTTAGTTTAGTGTAATGACTTCAAATTCTATATGGAAATATACAGAAAATTACATAAACCAGCGAAAATTTTTTTTAAGAATTTTTGGTATAGATTTTCTTACAAGATTTCGTTTTCAATAAGTTTTGGAAATCAATTACTGTTTTGAGTTATAACTTTTAAATTGATCGACAGGGTTTGCTGAGTTTTTATTTCACACATCTTGGGAATGCAATAAGTATTTTGAGTTAAAATAAGAAATATTGCTCTCATATTGGGGACAAATGCAGTAGCAAATTGATATATCGATGACTTAATATAAAAAGGCCCTAACTCGATTTTTTGTTACTTGATAGGAGAAGGAAAAATCTTAATAAATTCCGTAAAATTTTAGATAAAAAAAAAAGTTTTAATGCAATTTCCAAAAATGTGTTGCCTCTTTTTATTAAAAATTGCATTAAAACTTTTTTTTGTATTTAAAATTTTACGTATTTTATTTAGTTTTTTCCTTCTCCCGTCAAGTAACAAAAAATCGAGTTAGGGCCTTTTTAAATTAAGCTATCGATATGTATAACTACACAATAGAGTTATAAAAAAATGGGTTCATAGTAAAGATTTTTTTCGCTTCTCTATTTCCTTTTGTTGCTCAGTAATGTTGCTGGGTTAACTACGGAAACTACATATTTAAGTAAAAGGGGGTTAAAATATAGTTTTTTTTTCAAACTCAGGGATATTTGTTTTCACTACATTTTACTTATTTGGCAGATTAATTTACAAAATGAAAAATTTCATTAGCTTTAGAAGATTTGACTTTGGTATAGGAATGATTATGCTTTGGTAGGTTTAAAAAACTATAGTAATTAAGTCTTTCTATGTTCAACGATAAAGATAATAATATTTGGTTTATGTGTTATTTATATATTGCAAAAATTGCAAAAACCAAAGTCAACAACATATTTTGTTTATCGGCAACTTTTTAACATGTGTTACTTTTGTTTTACATACATATTAGAATGTGTGAACATAATTTTTTAACTATTGTGCCGTTATGATATGAAAAGTTTGTAATTAAGTTTGTAACGCCCAATAAAGGAAGTGTTGGCATTTTGGGAAATTGTTTTATGAAAAAGTTTTTGAATTAGAAAAACTTTTAATTAGAAATATTGTATTTTTCAAAAGATTTTTTACTTAAAGAAATTGCCATCTGTTAAAAAGAAAATAACTTTTTTATTCCACAGCTTTCATTTTTTAAAAGCACTTCCGTACTCACTAGTAAAACTTTATTAGTTTTGCAACTTTGAAAGCGAAATATGAATGCTAATGGCCCGAAAGATTTTCAAAAATTTTTTCAGGTTTTTTGAAGGAGTCTACGGAGTCGCTGATATGGATGTAATCGAGAAAATAACGTTATGAAAGTTATTTTTTTGTTCTTAAACTTTGTTTTCACAAAACCGAAAAATGTATGTATGTAACCGCCAGTGGTGAATGCAGCAACAGTGTTGCCAACTTTTTAAGAGTAAAAAGCGCTTCAAAAATCTAACATGTTTAAAAAATTTTGGAACAAGTAGGAATATTACACACAGTTCACATATAACGTCAAACTGTCTCTAAAAAGTCCTGACGTCTTGGAACATCAAAGCCACCATAAATAGCGCTAAAAGCACGAAGTTGACATCACTGTGTAGCAAGATAACGATTAATTAATAATAAAACGTCGAATATAGAGAAAAGTCGATTCCGAATTTATCATATATGAAACAATATATTGAGAATCCCTTCCGAAATAGTCAAAGGGTCAAACCAATAATAAACTGAATTTTTGGACGAAATAAAAATATTGAAAAGGCAATTTTTTCGTGTGAAAAAAATTCTTTCGAGCAAAAAATTTAACATTAAAAAAAAAAAAAAAGGATTTAAAATAGTGAAAATCTCCAAATAAAATCCTCATCCCGACCCAACCCCTTCTTGCGCTGTCTCAAAATAGGGCTTAATTAAAATCTACGAAATTTTATTTATATTTAAGTAAATTTCAGTCAAAATTAAATAATGATACATTCTGCTAAATATTAATAAAATAATTACTAAAAATAATTAGTAAATATTTCTGTTGACTTCATAAGAAAATATTATTTTTCGCATTAAAAAACTATATAAATAATCTTGCAAATATAACAGTTTTTTCAGCAACATTTTTTAAATGATTCCAGCAGAGTAAATTTTCATTTTCATTTAAATTTAAATAAAATTTAATTTATATATGAATAAAATTGTCTAAGTTTAATAGATTTTCATTCTGTTTTGTATGCCACTAATACTAACATATTCTGCTGATTTCAGCCTTTTTTACTGCAAGACCCCTTTTTTAGTTAAAATAGCAGATATTTTTACAGATTTTTATCTATTAGTCAAGATATAGGTCTGTTAAACCTTTCAAGGATCAGGTCCCGCAACCTAGTGGAGCAAATTATATAATTTATGACGTTGAAGGTCGATTGTGAAAAAATTTACAACTAATACATAAATTTTCCCAGCTAGCAAAAATTTTATGCGAATTAGATTAATCTGAATTTGTATGAAATAATATTCTGTACTTACAGTTGTTGCCATATTTACAATATTCTGTTTTATAATTAAAAGCTTACCTGAAAAGAAAGAACAAAAAAAAAGAAAAAACTATAAGTAAATTTTATAAAAATAACAAATAAATAATAAAAAAAATGTGGGTACTATTTGGTACTTGTAATATATACCAGCAGAACTCAGTGCTAAATTCATGTCTAGAGAAAAAAATATTAATATTAATTTTTTTCCATTCGTAATCGACCAGATAAAAAAGAGCTAAATAGAGTGGGGTGCATACGCCATGCTTTTACCAAACCAACAAATTTTTTAGTAAAAATTCTTTTTAATCTATCTTAGCTTTAAAATTCCAATTATTACAATGATTTATATTACCTTCTAGATGTTTTTTTAAAGCAAACCAAAATGGCAAAACCGCCTCATTTCATGGCACATTTTTTATAATCCCCTTCCCAATAAATACCCAAAAGTGCGCCAGTCCTCGACAGATATTAAACTTCGATGTATAGTAAAACTTTCAAAGTTGGAGGTATGAAATATAATGGAAAACTGCATAAATGATTTTCTAAATCCAGTAATAATACTGGATGACTTATGTGTCCTACTGGCAAAAGTTCCCCTTCACATGCTTAAAATTGGTGTCGATAGGTTAATTTACAAGGCCAATAAGTCCCATTTTCATTGCATTGATTAGTCCGAAAATGCTTTGATTTAAATCAATGCCCAGTTTTTATTCCAATATTTAATATTTTTAGTACTTTCTCAACAAAAAGTAGGGTGTTTCATAGTGGTTGTAGATATTTTTTTCAACTGGTTTTATTGAATGGTCCACATTTTACATTCTGCGTACCTCACACATGTTTTACATATGGTAATCTTGATAATTTTGGCATGTATTCAAAACAATAAGTAATTATGGCTTTAAGATATTTTTTTATTGCACGTGTTCAAAAATTTACGAAATAGTCAACAACTATATTGTATATTGTCTTTGTCATTTCTTTTGGTAATAACTATTTATTTTAGAAAACCTTTAAAAGTTTGTATGAAATAGTTAGACAAATATAAAGGGTGTATTTTTAAGCCCCGAAAGAAATTTAAATGGTTATCCAAAAAAATTAATTTTAATCCAAAAAATTTAATTTTAATACAAAAAAATTTTTAATTCTAAAGATTGCTGGCAATATGTGATAAAAGCACGAACAATGTTAGTCTCCAAGAAGTTAATTGTTTATGTGGCCCCACATGAAGAAGTGCCACCCATTCGACCTAAGCGACCAGGTTTCCAGCAAAAAAAGACTTTCCAAACAAAGGGTTTTAGAACGAGCAGTAACTGGTTGAAGTTTTCCTGCTAAGCTCATTATTTTAACATAGGGATGTCATTGGAGGCAGCTCGTCACCTACAAACTTACGAGTAGGGAGTAAAACAACTAGTTAATGGTAAGGTTAAAATAAGTAGTTAGGTAACGCAAAAATAACTGGTTGCAATTCTATAATAAAAACTGGTGGCTTGAAGGTAGTTAAAAATTGGTTGCTTATAAAGGGTGATCCAAGTAGAGATACTTTTTTCAATAGCCTTTTGTTGACAAATCACGTGTGAGTCGTGTCATGCTGTCATGTTATTTTTGTTTAGTATTGTTTGGCATTTCATAATGGAAAGACTTACGCCTGAACAACGTTTACAAATCGTTCAACTTTATTACGAAAATTCACGTTCTGTGAGGAATGTGTTTAGTGCCCTTCGCTCAACTTATGGTCAACATAATCGGCCTACTGAGCGTACTATTCGCAACACCATCACCCATTTTGAGACCCAGCATTCATTATTGGAAAATATTCGACCGAATAGACCACGTCCAGCACCTGTGAAGAAAATATAGAGGCCATAGCTGAGAGTGTACAAGAAGACCGGTGCGAACGTAACCGTCAATGGCGACCGTTATCGTGCCATTATAACCGACTATTTGATGCCTGAAATTGAAGCACGTGATCTCGGCGACACTTCCCATACATCGCATCAATCAATGGATTTATTGAGAGAACACTTTGGTGAGCACATAATTTCACATTTTGGACCGGTCAATTGGCCACCAAGATCGTGTGATATCACACCGTTAGACTTTTTCCTGTGGGGATATGTAAAGTCTAAAGTTTATGCGGACAAACCCGCTTCGCTTCAGGCCTTGGAGGAAAGCATCACGCGTGTCATTCGCCAGTTACCAGTCGAAATGCTCGAACGAGTCATCGAAAATTGGACTCAACGGATGGACCATCTGCGACGTAGCAACGGCCAACATTTGATAGACATAATCTTCAAAAAATAAATGCCAAAGAATGTTCTTTCAAATGATAATAAACATTCCCCATTAAATTTTCTGTGTTTTTTTCTATAAAAAAGTAGGGAACCTCGAAATGGATCACGCTATAAAAGGCATAATAATACGTTACATAAGGAGTGCAAATAACGCATTATTAATAGGTAGTGAAAGAGTGGCTACATATAATGGATTTGTAAGTCTTTACAGAACTGATAACAAGGAAGGAAATGAATAACTACACCATTTCCAATTTAATTTCAGAAAGTACCAACTATTTTCAGAAACTATTTATTTCAGATATTAAGAATTTTATTTCAGAAATTAATAACTTCTGACATTAACTGATAAATCCGAAATTAAATGGAAAATTTCTTAAATTGTTATTTTTTAAAACTAAATTGAGAATTTCTGCAAATAATTAATAATTTCTGATATTAAATTGGAAATGGTGTAATGGTGTATAAAGAAATAATGTTTTAGGTTTGTTTTTTTCGATACAAATATAAGTAGATATAGACTTGCTAAGTAGTTATAGATATAGCTACTTAAAAATTAAAAATGTATAAAAATACTGCCAAGTCAATTTCAATTTAATTTCAGATTCATCAGTTAATTTCAGAAGTTATTAATTTCATTTCAGATGCTATCAATTTATTTTAACATATATTAATTTAATTTCAGTTATTATTATATTAATAAAATTCTTAATATCTGAAATAAAATAAATAGTTTATGAATATAGTTGGTACTTTCTGAAATTAAAGTAGAAATTATTGGCTTTTCTCCATGGTTGGCATTCAATACCTTTTCACAATAACGGTAGTAGGATAGCAAAGCTACTTTAAGACCGATAAGAAAATTTTAAAATGGCAATTCCATTAAAGGCAAGTGTCTTTTTGTATAACGAGGTTTATTGCGCTATTTTACCGGTTCAATTTTGAAATATCTTAAACTACCGTTATAATAACGCTAAACTACAAAATTGAACAGGTAATATTATGAAATAAACCTCGTGATATTTGAAGACACATGTCACTTTTGCAACCGCAGTTTAAAAAATTTTCGTTTTGGTATTGATCAGAGCGTGATAGACAACTGCCGTTATAATGAAAAGGTATTGCTTGCCAACCATGCTTTTCTCTTTTAAATGTAAACAAAAATATTTGTCATAAAAATATTTGAATTTTTTTTATTTTTAATTTAATAAAAAATGAATTATGTATTTGTAAGTAAAGGTAGATCAGGGCAAGCAATATAATTGCTCTATTTCGCTTACCCGCTTAGTCCATATACGAAAACAGCTTTCGTACAAAGGCGGCGCCAAATGTTCAAATTGTATTTGTTTGCAAAAAATAAAGAAAAGTCAGTTAAGTAGGGATAGTCGTTTTCTTTACAAGAAGTATTGATATAGATATAAAAATCGAAAAAAAACAAACCTATTAAATATTTTTTTTATAAAATTTATTTTATATTTCTTATGATAAAAAAAAAACTAAAATACAACATATGTACATATTAGCTGTGTTCCCTTACTTTCTGGGTAAATTCGGTAAAATGAGAATAAGCACAAAATACTCTCATAAATGACAAAATTACCCAAAAGTACGGGAACGAATAAACTACTTTTTTAGCCCAAAAAAAAAAATGTCAAAATGCATCAATGTTGCCAAATTTTTAGGCGCAATAAGTGTAACACGACAAGTGAAAACGCGCTAATGGAGAAATGCGAAAATTGAAATAAAAGACTCAAAAATATATTAAAATTGCCCGCCGTTTACAGTGGCACGAAATTTTGAGATTTTGATATTTTCCTCTTTGAAAAAACACACATAGTTATTTCCAATAAATATATTTTTCTCATAATTTAATGTCTATGAGCTTTTTTTTCATTGTTTTTTTAATGTGGTGTATATAAAAATCTCGAGATTTCGTGCCAATATAAAAGAGGTGGTTACAATTAAAAAAAAGCAGTAAGAAAAATTAAAAGGTGCCAATCTTTCCCTTTTTTATAAACAGAAAATATTTGCAGTTTTTAGAAAGTAAAAAACCGCTTATTGTAACACGAAAAGGGCTAAATTAGCATCGCAGAAGTTCCTTACCCAAAAAAAAGTTTGGGTAACTTTGGGTAAAAAGAGAAACACTAATACACTCTCATAAACGCTCTCATTTACCCAATTTTCGAGTACGGGAACGCTTTTGGGTAAATTTGGGTAAGTTTGGGAACCCGCGGTAACGTACGGGAACAGACTTATTAACTTTCAGATTACTTCATTCAAAGTTCCAGTTCAAAATGGTATAGGAAAAACCCTATTTTCAAATCAATTTTTGATAACAATTTGAGTTAAATAACAAAACCAAAAATAGATTTTAACTGCCAAAAATAAGTAGTTAAAACACATTATTAGTAACTCTTTATTTTTACATTGATAGTAATCTAGTATGCTGACATGGAATATCAATGGCTGTATAATAAATTATTAGTAACTCATTATTTTCACTTTAGAAGTAATGGAGTGGGCAGGGGTATGTATGTCATTATTGGTAATCCAAAAAGCAATGATCTGCTATTACTAAATTTCTCCTGGGTTATTATTCTAAATCAAACACTCACAACTACTCATGGTGTTATTTAGCTTTTTACCACTGTTAATGAATTGATTACCCGAACAATGAGCTTTTTCCATCTATGTACTAATTAATATTAAAATTGATCACAAAATGAGGAGGAAGGTGAGTTCAAATTATTGAGGCTTTACTATTTTTACATAGAAAAAAAATATTTCAAAATTATAAGTGACTTTCTTTTTTTGGAACAATAGCAAAATTTAACTACGTAAATGAAGTTATCTGAACAAATAAAAAACACTTATTAGTTTATTGCACTTTTTGGTTTTTGTTTGTTTGGTAAAGAGATGAGAATGGATGCCAACAGTATTTATTCTACAGGCTTTTTTATTGTTTGCAATTCAGTACACTTCAGGTGGTTAAAGGTAAAGGAAAACAAGCAATAAAATTGAATACGTTTAGGTATAAAGCAATTACACTTACTACAAAATGAAATTTTATTAAATTTAGAGCATTTTATAAAAAATTTACTTTGACAATTTCTAGATGGCATGATTAATTAAAAAACCTCTTTGTTAAACTTTGCGATAATGGCAAAATATATGTGATTCCAATAAGGCGTTTGTCTAAGGCAAAACGTAATTGGAAAACACCATTTTAATTTCAATTTTATCACGATTTTGTCATTGTTTTTCTATACTGAGATCTTAAGTAATAAAAATGTTTGGTTTTTAAAAAACGAAATTGGGCCTGATTTTTAATCGCCGGATTTATTTTATATCGTTAAAATTTCCATATTTTGTTTTTTGACTTGAAAAAACTTATATTTTTTACCAAAATCTAATCTAATTTAAAAGAAAAAATTAACATTTTTCGAAAGTAAATTAAGCTAAACCCAAAAAGGATTTAAAAAATATATAAATCCGTTTTCGATTTAGTTTAATTTAAATCCACTAATTGACGAACGAGTACTCCATATTTTACATGAAGAACTACGTATGAAAAAACTGTTTGGAAAGTTAGTGCCGCACACATTAACAATTCAACAAAAACTGGATCGAAAACAAATTTCTCAGCGTAATTTGGAGCATTTTAAGCCGAATAAAACCGACTTCTTGCGTCGTTTTATAACTATAGATGAGACTTGGATCTACCACCATAATCCTAAATTGAAACAAGAACGTTTACAGTGGACTGAAGCTGGTTGTTCAGCTCCAAAGCAGGTGAAGTCACAACGATCAGCAAAGAAGGTTATGGCATCAGTTTTTTGGGATGCAAAAGGAATTTTGTTGATTGATTATCTTCAGAAAGGTAAAACAATCAACTCTGAATATTATTGCAGCCTTTTGGATCAGCTGGATGAAAAAATTCGTGAGAAAAGACCTGGTTTAAAGAAGAATAAAATCATTTTTTTATCAAGACAATATACCTGCTCACCGTATTCACCAGATTTGGCTCCCAGTGATTACTATCTCTTCAGAAATCTCAAACAATTCCTTCGTGGAAAGCAATTTTCGTCGAATGAAGAGGCCATAGTAGCCGTAGACGGTTATTTTGCAGAGCTTCCGGAAAACCATTATAATGATGGGATAAAATTATTGGAAGATCATTGGAACAAGTGTATTGAGCTTCTAGGAGATTATATTGAATAACAAAATATATTTCGTAACAATAACAGTATTCTTTCATTTCGAGCGCAGGAACTTTTCAACCAACCTGTACATCGCATATATATAAATTTCTTGCAATTTCCGAAAAAATTGTTTGCCAGTCTAATTGCCGTATATATTACTTTTAGAGACATCATAGTATAAATATTTGAACGACAACTGTAATACAACTTGAGTGTAAAGCGTCTTATAGTCTACCGGGGTAATTTTCTTTTTTTTTGTGCTAAAATGTACTTAGACTGACTAAGATACTTGTTGTCGTAATTGCTGACGTTGCACGCAAAGTTACAATTTGGAGGCCGGCATTTTTTATACATATTTATTTTTCCGTCGTCTCTATCCTATTAGTTTTAGCGGTAACAGAGAAAAATAAAATACGTAAAAATAATAAGAACATGGTAAATTATAATTTAGCTATAGGCAATTTTCCACTTGTAAAATATATTTATTTCTCTATTGAAAAATACAAGCATGTTGCAACTTTTATATATTTCATGTTAACAGTACATATTATGCCTACATGATTAGGGTGACCATTTTTTTTTTTTTTTTTTTTTTGATAATTGACTATTAAACTTGATGAAAACAGGAAATAATATAAAAGAAAATTTTGTAAATATAACAGATTTTGTTTGTGATGTTTTTCGTCTAAAAACATTAAATTTTTTTTTGCTGATTTTAGCAGGGTAAATAGTCATTTGGCATTAACTGAAATTTAACTTAAATATAGCTTAATTTTTTTTTAATTAATCTTATTTTTCTTTATGTTTTTATCTTACAAAAATTTGATGCTGATTTTAACACTTTTTCTATGACGACCCTTTTTAAATAATTTTTAGTTAAAAAAGCACAAATTTTCATAGACTTCTTTCTAGGAGTGTAAGAATATATCTAATACGCTCTAGTAGTATACAAACCATATTTCCCCCAGAGGGCTCGGTTCTTGAATATTTGAATAAAATAAAAATAAATAAACAACACAGCGTTTTAACAGACAAATGTTATTGATTTGTATTATATTCTTGTTAAATTAAAGTTCACACATACATCTTTAGTAATAGGTATTACCAGTTCATGCATTAGAGATGTAATTTATTTTATGAAATACCCTTTAAAAACTTTTCAATGCTTAATTTGGCAGTTTATGTAGTGATGAAATCAATACCAATGGTCACCCTAAACATGATGCATGTTAATAAAGGAGTATTTGGACTTTTTAAACATGGTATAGTTAAGTCGTTAACATAGATTTAACTACAAAAGAAAAACATGACAAAATTTTTCACTTTTTTATGCCATATTATTGAAAAAGTAATATATGGGTAGTTACCATAATACTACTGTTAAACCTCTTCAAACATAATATTAGATTTTGTGAACATGTGATATCTAAAAAGGTTTAAAGTAGTGAATAGAAATTATCATTTTCATACGAAACTTTACTGATTTTGAAAATCTAGTATTGACCACGTATCTTTTCCAACTAGTAGATTATTTTATTAGAGCCTGCCTTTTTGAGTCTCCCGTAAGAATCTTCATTAAGATCCTTCGTAAAGAGTTGTGGTTTAGAACATTTTTTTTTTAAATAAAACACAAACTTACGAAATTAAAAAAAAAAAACTTTTTTTTATTAATAACTAATTTATTAAGCTAAAGATATTTTTTTATAAAAATTCTTATTTTATTTTCAATATTTCGCTAACAAATTGTTAGCGAAAAAAAAAAAGATCTTTAGCTTAATAAATTAGATATTTATATTAAAATAAGATCAAATAAAGTTATACATATAATTAAAAACTTTTTTTCCAAATGAAAGCATTATTTAAATACTAAAATCTAATCAATAAAATTCATTCTCTTTTAATCGTATTGACCAATTTATGAGCAAAAGTGGTAAAATTTTTTATGTTTTTTAAGACTGTAAATGGCGTAATTGTTTCTATTGCCCGAAATATGCAATACGAAAAAACTGTCGAATGGAAATTATTTTTTACGAAGGTATTATCTGAAATATCATTAGGGGAAGGGAAAAAAATTTAAAATTGGTCCTTCTGAATGCGCTTTAAGAAGGTAACCATGTGTCGAAAATTCTTTTTTAATACTAAATGCCAAATACGAGGGCGGATCAATAAGTCCGTGACTTTTTTAAAGAAAATCAGTTATTTTTTGCAAAAAAAAAAAAAAAAAAATTATTGTTCGACATAATCTCCTTTAAGCTCAATACACTTAGTCCAACGTTTCTCCAAATTTTGTATCCCTTCCAAAAAATAGGATTTTTCGAGGTCCAAAAAAAGGCATTTGTTTGACAATAGTTTCATCGTTGGAGCTAAATCTCTTTCCAGAGAGCCATTTCTTTAGGTTTAGAAATAGGAAATAGTCACTGGGGGCTAAATCCGGACAATATGGCGGATAAGGTACGTATTCGTAGCCCAATTCATGGAATTTTGCCATTGAGACTACACACGACACACGACACACGATTACGTTTATGGTAAATTGAGAGCAAACGCGGCACCCATCTTGCATACAGCTTTCTTATATCCAACTGATCATTTAAAATCGAAACCACACTGTCATATGAAATGTCATACTCTTCGATCGGCCAACACCGTATCGTGGATTTTTTCGACATTTTCGGGTGTATTGACCTTAATTGGCCGTCCAGAACGTTCAGCGTCATTTGTACTTGTGCGACCACAACGAAAGTCAGTAAACCACTTTTTTACCATTAAAATCGATGGTGCAGAGTCCCCATAGTATTTATCAATCTTTTCCTTGGTTTGATTGACGGTTTTTATTTCGCAAAAAATATTGTTTAATTAAAACTCGAAATTCACTTTTTTCCATTTTTTGAAAAATGACCGAGGTTGTATGTTTTAAACAGCTGTTAAACGCAAAGTAAATGACGGAACTTGGTACTTGATGGGAGCAGTGTTGCATTTCATATAACTACAAGGGAAGTTCGAAAAGTCACGGACTTATTATTAATCCGGCCTCGTAATAAGCTTTCAAATAAAAATTTAAATTAAATCATTTCGTAAGTCTTTATGTGTTTTATTTTAAACTTAAGTTCTTAACCTCTAAAAAAACACCCTTTGGTTGGAAAAATATTGTCTATGCGATGAACGAATCCAGTCTATGTGCTTATAGAACCACTTTTTTACTTTAAAACCTGTTCTATACACTGTCTGTTAAAAAAAATATCCATTATTTTCAATATTACAATGATCAATTTTTATAATATTATTTATAATATTTTTATAAATTGGTAAATTTGTATACAATTTCCAATACCAAATAAATATAAACTTTAAGGCCGTAATTTACTGTTTGGTATTTTTCGTTTTCTCCAAACAAATGAAAATATATGCCTAAAAAATCACTTACGTGATATAAAAAACGTTTTTACTTGACTTATTTGTCAAAATTTTATTATATAATTAATTAGTTCAGTAGAAGTAATTTTACGAAAACTTCAAATTATCAGATTTAGTAGAAAAAAATGACCCCTCTTTGTAAATTCTATCAAAAAACTTATAAAATTTTATCTATATTACCGGGAATTTTTCTTTAAAAAATTTCACAAATTTTGTACACTTATTGTACTGAAGTTACAAGCATCTTAATCTAAATACTTTAATTTTCAATTAATATGATAATTTGTTCGCATAAATAGTATTTAAAATTATGTGAAGGTAATCCCATAAAAATCTAAAGCACTAAGAACTAATTCGCTAAATAAGGTTGTAAATAAGGTTGTTTTGAGCATTTTCTGAAAAATATTTTGCTATAAGCTGGTGCCTATCCCATCTTCATCCTTGCTTAAGGGAATCGTCAGAGCATGACGGTTTTTCTATTTCTAAAAATATTTGTTTAGTTGTATTACAAATGCAATGAGCATTTTTGCGATTTTATCTTTAAAAATATAAATTTTTTTTAGATTATAAACATACTAAACTTTTCAAAATTTTTATGAAATCACAACTAAAATAAATTTTAAAAATTCAATCAGATATTTTAAATATCCCCTAAAAATCCGCAAAATATTTTTTAAATCCCCTGTTTTCAATTGAAAATTTTTATCCTCAAGACCAACGAAAATTTCCAAAAATTTGGGTGTAAAACCCCAAGTCTGGCAAGCCTGGGTGTTCTTCAATTTGACTTAAAATTTTACCATGTACATTTAAATTGCTAGATATTTAATCTAAATCAAAACTCGAAAAAATTTCCACTTTGCTGTTCCGCTAACTTTATTTTTTTCACCAAAAATTTTTATATGAAGCTATCCAAACTACAACTGGTTCTTTTGAATCTTGTTCCCGCTGCAAAGAGTCCACAAACATAAAACTGCCTGAAATTCGACAACATTTTGAATTTTTAAAGTTTTCACTGTACTTTCTGGTAACAATTTTTGGGCGTCACATTAAAATTATATAACAATGTACAACGAATTATTTTTTAAAAATCATCAGCGGCGACCTAATTTACCACTCAAAACTATAATTTATAAGCTTTCTAATGACAAATTCATACAATAACATATATTATGTATGTATAATGATCACCTAGAGAATTGGAATAGCATACGAAATTTAAAAATATTCTTAAAAATTAAAGTTTTTAAATAAAATATCTATCACTACCATCTAACAACATGATATTCATCATGAGTTCTATAAAAGGTTGGTTGGAAAATGTATAAATAAAATTCACACATGTATTAAGGACAAGAAGTGTTGCTTTGTCGTCGCTTTTACTTCTTCAAACTGTTTAGCATTGCAAATGAATGAAACTGTATGAACTGAATGAATTGCTTTGATTATATATAGTATAAAATGTATTTTTTTTTTTCAAAATGAAGGAGTTTTTGTTTCTATCCTAAGGGAATATTACTCGGTACAAAGCAAAGAAGAAAAAAAAATAATAACTTGATTCACATACCACATTAACACTTTGATAAATAAGAACTTGTTGATATGTATCACTAACTGCTGATTGTAAGATTTAAATCAAAAAGAGAATTTCCTGAAAACAAAACAATAAAGAAAAAAATAAATCACTAACAAGTATCTGGGGGAAATACAATAAAAATGAATTAATTTTTCATTTAACACAAATTACAATTTTATGCAGCTTAACTTACAATATAAATGAAATAAAATTCAATAAAGAAGGTTTATCGCCATTAACAAAATAAAGGATTTTTACAAAGTAGTTGTGGATTTTTTTTAATATTGATTTTGTATCTGTATTTTAAAACTTCCTGATATGTGTTAATGCAGCAACTAAGGAAACTAATGAAATAAATTGCATAACTGATGCTGTACCAGAATTGTGAATTGCTCTCATGAATCGAATGAAAAAATTTGGAAAGCGAACTGGCCATTCATAAGCAGTGTTGTCTATGTATGTATGTGAAATTACACAAACTGTGTGTAATTAATATGAAATTTTTAATTAAAACACTCAGTAAATTATGTAGGCAAGAACTACATTTACACACAGAGAAAACAGATTCATCGTGACAACCAAATTTCTTGCCAACCGAATTATTTACTTGCGACCGAATTATTTAGTTGTCCCAACCAAATGTTTTCCTGATACAATTGAAATATTTGATTTCAACCGATTGCGACAAACGAAAATATCGATGGCTCCAACCAAACCTTTCGGTTAGCAAGAAATTCGGTTGTTACAATAAATCTGTTTTCTTTGTGCAGTTAAAAATTAACTGTTTGATGTACAGGGTGGCTCAGAATAAGATATGATTCGAATTCCTTGGAACTTTTTTAACTATTATTTTTTTCTTTTTTTCAGTATTTTGTAAAGAACACCTGACGAATTCCATATGGATTACTACCGTACCAAATAATTTAATATTATTTTTTAAATCAGGGACACATGCGGCGAACGCATTTTTCTGTGTACAACCGGTTTAAACAGGCCTCCACGTTCACCGGATTTATGGGATATTTGAAAGAAAGTGTGCTAATAAGCCAACAACCATTCCCATACTTAAAACAATGAACATAATGAACTCATGGTCGTAAAATAAGAAAATTTGCGAAAAGTTGTGGAAATTGTGTTAAAAAAGCACGGGATATAATTTTTCATAGGTAATAAAAAATATTACAATATTTAAAAACAATAATAATAATAATAATAATAATCTCTTAAATACAATGTATACCATATATCGCATTCTGAAACACCCTGTAGTACAAACGACATGCAAATGTGGTAAAATTTACAATAAAATCTGGTAAATTTTTCAAAAACCAAAAAAATTACGACAAATTTAATATAAAAAAATACCTACAAATTTAGTAAAAGAAGCAACTAAAAACAACTACAAATATAGTTAAATATTTTATATATTTTGCCATCAAATTTAATATTTTTCCCCTTAATTTGTCAACTTTTACTATTTGAATCAGTTATTCAAAAAACAAACTATAAAAATTTACAGACATTCAGTAGGAGCTGAAATTTTCTTTTAAATGTAAAATTTTATGTTTTCTGTAATTCCTTTTTGTTTTTTTTACCAAAATAGTTTGTTTATATACAAAATTATTTCAAAAAAATTAGAAGAAATTTTTCAAATATAGATACACACATAAAAAATAAAAATATATACAGCTTTGTGTGTTGTATTTTGTAAAATTACACACAAAAAAAAATTTCAATTTGAGAAACAAACCACAGAAATCGTTTATTTTTCTCGTTTTATCAGTTAAAAATTGATAGTTATTTTAAACGACTTTCGATTGATTTTACTACTTTTATCGATTGTTAAACAATGATTGAAAATAAACAATAAAATGGGCTGAAGTAGTAGTAGTTTATTTTAACCAAATGACTAGTACGAGTTCAACCACCTTTTCATACAAACAACTGTAGAATTTAACATGGGGATGACATAGGAATTAGGATAACCGTCCCCAAACTCCCACTTGTTGCAGAACTAGTTTAATATTGAAATGACTCTTTGGCAATAGTACTATATCAGCACATAAAAGCTAAATGTTTTCCTTGATGAAACTTGGAATGGACCGATAGTTTCCTTTCATTGTGACAATAAGGTCAATGTTCTAAAAGATATTCAAACTATTTTTTTTCTGCCAAAAAATTGTGTTTATTCTCTAACTCAGACTATACTATTATTAAAAGCAAATGTAAACAAAATTAGAATTTCAAAACGCGTATTTTTGTAGCGTGCTAGCTTATCAGTGTGGGGGTTATGGGTTTGATTCCAACCAAAGGCTCTGGTCTGATTACGCCTACAACGAGCCGATAGCTTTTGTTACTAGTGCTCGGTTAACGTATTATAATATAATTTTTAATAACACCTAATCCAGTTTTTACACGGTACACACGTTCCAGAACATATCGTGCAAAAAAAAAATCACGTAAAAAAGACAACCTTTAATGAAAAAAATATTAGATTGGTTCAACAAAAGTTATTAATCCGGTACAACAGACACAAATTTTGTTCTTTAATATACTAATGCTCATTTTATTTCACAACCCAGCAGTGGGTAGAGTTCTTGGCTGGCAACCAGAGTTCCCTGGTTCGATTCTCATCATGACCACATTATTTTTAATAACGTTTAAAATATTTGTAATAATTTTTTTTAATAAAAATTCCTCTTTTTTTAAAAATCTATTTCTAGACACATTACTTTTTCCATTCTCGTAGCCATATAAGTAACCCCTTACATTATCATCTCTAAAGTAATGGGTATATACATTACTTTGAGGCTCATCGCCTGTAAAATTCATCACTGAAGTAAGGTGTAAAGTAATCCATGAGCCTCTATGGCTACACATTACTTTACACATTATTTGGTAATGTGTGGTTTTGCTGGCTAATAAACATAATTAAAAAATCGTAAATTTTTAGGTAAAATTTTTGTGATTTTTCGTGCATATTTTTGAATTTGTAGTGTAAATATTTTAATCGCATATCGCACCTGTTCCTCCAAAGGGAGTCAACTCAAAATTTAAAAATTTTCAGAAGATTTTATATTTTTGCAATTTTTTAAGTGTTTATTGAAATATAATAAGTTTTTTGAGTTGTTACTCTTTATTTGAAATTTGTTCATTTATTTAAAGTAAACCATTGACAAAAACATAGGCACAAGTTTAAATATTTTCCTTAAGTTTAAACAAAATTGTTATGAATTCTATTTGGGGACAACTCGAAATATATATCTTTAGTTCATCCTAAAGAAGCTACTCTTATATCACCAAAAGGGATACAACAGTATTTTTTCGTTTTCTTGTAAAAAGGGAAAATTGAAAATTTTTGAGTTGACGCGCTTTAGAGGAACAGGTGCGATATATTCCACATCTAGGTTTCGATAAATCTGAGAGTGTAGACCCCAAATAGGCCTTCGAGATTACTATAATCAAAACACGATCGAAAAGTGGTTATGGGTTCATTTGTTGATCTTTATCCACAGAAAAAAACCAGTTAAATCAATTATTGTATCATATTTGAATTGACAATATTTTTTTTTTTTTTTTTTTTACGTTAGACTAACACTCAGGGGATGTCCCCTACTAATGCAGTGCATTGTGTTAGAATTAGGAAAATATGTTATGAGAGGGAGAAAAGAGGGAGTAGTGTTGAAGAGTACAGACAATATGCAATATATCTGCAATAGTACAACAACCGCGTACACACTTTGTTGCTGAATTGGTTACTCAGTGATCAGTGCTATGCCTTCATCACTAATTGGCCCAACAACAAAAAGAATACAAGGCGGTTGTACCATGCAAAATAGAGAAAAAAATTAAAAAAGGGAGAGGAAATTGAAGGAAAAAAATCTAGCAACAATAACACAGGCAAATAGAGACATTAAAGCCCTTTGCCCCTTTCAGTTTTTTTATTTTTTTATTAATTGATTTATTGTAATTATTATTATATCAACACTGGACAAAAAAACGGCGCGTTTAAATTCGATTTAACGACACTAAAAACATAAACGATATATGCGGACAAAATGCGTGTTGACAGTTTAAAAGACAGAACACAGACAGACAGAAACCTATTAAAAACTAAAATATAATAAACCTATTAAAAACAAAACCTATTACAAAACTTTTTTATAACTGATGTTGCGAGCGAAGATAAATCACGTCTGTACTCTTCAACTGACTATACGCGACTCATTATATTAGTTAAAGAACATTTTTAAATAAAGAATGAATGTTATTAAAATAATTATAATCTTAGTTGAAGTAAACTTTTCTGTATTTCAATTAATTTCTCAACATTTTCGATTTTGTTTTCAAGTTTTGATGATAAATAGAAATAATTTTACATTAAATAGAAAACAAATTTGCTTCTAAAGGGTGATTTTTTTGCTATTTGGTTTTTCAGTGTAAAAAAAATATTCGTGACATGTGGCAATGCCAAATATGCTAAGTATGTTAAGGTTTGCCATTTCACCATCAATAGACAACGCTAGCAAATCATTGAATTTTATTTTATTATCAAAATTCGTGCTCTGTCAGAAATGTGTTTCTATCGAAAATTGACCTTAGCGACGAAGCACATTTTTGACTCAATGGGTACGTCAACAAAAATGCTGAATTTAGTTTGAAGTACAGCCATAAGCAGTTCAAAAGCTGCCAATGCACTGTTAGATGCGGTTTGTGGGCCAGCGGCACCGTACATCTTCAAGAACGATGAAAATCGCCACGTTACAGTCAATGGAGCAAGGTACCGCGCGATGATTACCAACTTTTTTTGCCCAAAATGGAAGAATTAAACTTTATTGACATGTGGTTTCAACAAGACAGTGCCACATGCCACACGGCACGGCAATGAACCTATTGAGAGTCGAGTTTGGTGATCAATTAATCTAACGTTTTGGAGCAGTCCATTGGTCGCCTAGATCTTGTGATTTGATAGTACTAGACTATTTTTTGTGGGTAAGTGTGTAAAGTCTCTCGTGCACTTGAACAAGCCAGCCACAATTCAAGTCCTGGAAGACAACATTACAACTTCCATTGCCTAAATGCTGGAAAAAGTATGCCAAAATTGGAGCTCACGGATGAACCACCAACGGCGTAGCCGCTGGCAACATTTACATGAAATATTCTTTAAAAAGTAAATGGCCTGCATTAATTTATGGTTTTAAATAAATATTTCATTCATTTTTTCAAATTTTATTTTAATATTGGCAGGTTCCATTTATTTTAATATTTTTTCTGCTTGATTTTAAAATTTTTTTCTTATGTGTAATTGACAAACAGCACGAGTGATGTAAATAAAACATTTAAAACAATATTCTAAACTAAAGCAACTTTATTATGTATTTTAAAATAATATTTGTGTAGTATATTTATAAAAATTTGACTTGCAAATATTGTTCTCAAAAGAAAACAAAAAAAAAACATACAACATTACATATGTGTAATGCGACTATGCATTTATGAATAAATTATGCAAAACTACAAAGCATTTCTGCAAATGTGTTAACAACGAACTTAAGGTGAATTTTTCGTCAACACAAATACGTAAATTTTTAATGGAAAACTTAGCACTTCCTGGTAAGTGTTAAAAGAGGCACCAACTGACAAGGAAGGTACTCCAAGCTAAACATTGCGACTTTGATGAAATTTGAACATGTTTTAAAACGTAAAAATTCTAAAGTTGACCACTTTAGATTTTTGGGCCATCTAGTTAAATGGGACTGGAAAATCAGTTGTTTTCGAATTTTCGTTTTATAAATCTTTTATGATATTTTATTTTTTATTTTGAAAGCGTGGTATCTTTAAAAGGCGAGTGTTTGAGGTAAAGGACTGGTCCGATCCTCAGTAAAATTCAAAACTACATAAGGGGAAGCAACAAAACGATTTTAAGTCTTAATTCTATACTCTAATTTCGGTCATGACTTGGTTGTGAAGAGTGTCTTCACTTCGGATACTTTTTTGTCAACCTAACATAGTTCCTGAGGTACCCAAAAAAATAATACAGGTTCTTAGATTTCTTTTTTTGTTTATCACTTATCTAAATTTCATATAAATTTAGAGAGTTAAGCTTGGAACACTTTCCTTGTGAGTGAAATATAAAAATAAAATTTAAAATGTTAAATATTAAACAAATTAAATGAAATGACCTAAAATACTTTGAGCAAGTTTTAAGTCCAGTTTAAGAGAAAATATGAAAATACATAAAAATATAGTTGAAAAAGTAGTTAATTTAAATAACCATCTTTTTTTTTTTGATTTCTTTGCAGCCGGATGGATTACATGCTGTTTTCACCGGATATATTTAGTTTATAAAAACCTACTATAAGTAATAGTATAATAATGTTTGCTGGTCAAATAGACCGCCTGTCTTTAAAAACTATTACGATAGCTTCCTTTTGAATAGACTCCCTGTGTATCATTAAAACAAATTGTAAACCATTTCAAAAAAAAAAAAAAAAAAAAACTACAACTGAATTGGCACACTTGGGCGCTTTGCAACGCACATTCTGCATGAATAATACCATGGAATAATATGTGGAAATTTAGTGTAAATGGCGCATAACAATTTTCACAAACACAGACAGACAGACATACAATAAAAAAATTTTATATATAGACCAACAACTAAAAAGTTGCAGTAGCACCAACTTGTAATAGTGGAAATGGCTGATATTTATTAGAAGTAGTTGGCAAATCAAGCAAGCCACCAGCAATAATTTTGTTAAACTGGCTTGCATGTGGCACGCGAGCCATGATGAGGATAATCATTGTTAAGAAATACCAAATAACAACAAAAAAAAATATGCCAAAATTATTTGTAATGAGAACAAAATATCTAACATGCTTACAAAACTTGTAAAAAAAAATAAATATATTTTTAATGCTCTTGTTTTTGTTTTATGCGAACACAACACAACAATAAAATGTTAAGTATATGTATAATAAAATTTAAAATTAATCCTCAACAAATCATCCAACACTTAAAGCTTACTTGGTTTAAAACATAAAAGAAATGGCTTTTAATGACTGAATTGTTTAATAACATTTTAAACAAATAGCCAGCCAGCCAGCCAGCCATTCACATTGTTTTCCACTTGTTTTTATAACACTGTGCAACAAATTTAGGGTCGGTCATCACCATCAGCCTCAATGATTCCAATGCGAAATCTAACCATTTCTCAAAGAATTTTGCAGTTAACTCGGAGTTTTTAATTTTTGTGGCCTCTTGAAATCTTTGCCTTTTTTACAGACAGCCCAGTCAGGAAAACACAAATGAGAAAACGCTGTCAAAGCCATTTAACGGGCAAAAGGTGCTTTCCCAATCCCAAAATGATAACATCATTTGACAAAAGGGCCGGCAGATCAAAAAGTGTCGGAAAGTACTGGGGAAAGCAACAAAAAATTTGTAAAAAAAAATAATTATATATTAGTTAATTTATTTGCTGAAAATTTAGACACCGAGCTCAGCAAATTGGTGTTTCCAAATCCACTTTGCAGCGAATTTTGACGAAAGATTTGCATCTTCATGCATACAAAGTTCAATTGACTCAGGAACTGAAGCCAGCTGACCATGGACAGCGAAGGGAGTTCGTTAATTGGGTATTGGAGAGACAACATGAAAATGCTGATTTTGCCCATTTTCATCTTGACGGCTTCGTCAATAGGCAGAATTGTCGCATTTGTGGTGAGGAAAATCCTCGAGTGATTCACGGGAAGCAAATGCATCCTCAACGTGTCACTGTGTGGTGTGGTTTTTGGGCTGGAGGAATCATTGGACCTTTTTTTATGAAAATGAGGCAGGACAAGCGCAAACAGTCAATGGTGTTCGGTATCGTGAAATGATAACCAGTTTTTTCTTGCCTAGAATTGAAGAAATTAATGTGGAGGGCATGTGGTTCCAACAAGACGGCGCCACATGTCATACAGCCAGAGAAACAATTCAATTGCTGCATCAGTCATTTCCCGGTCGTGTTATTTCGCGTTTTGGAGATCAGAATTGGCCGCCTAGATCGTGCGATTTAACACCATTAGATTTTTTTCTTTGGGGTTTTTTGAAGTCGATGGTTTACGCGAATAAGCCGACGACGACTCAAGCCTTAAAAGAGGAAATTGGACGCTGCATTAATGAAATACCGCAGCATTCATGCAAAACGGTCATTGAAAATTTCATTAAAAGATCGCGTGCATGCCAGCAGAAGCCGCGGCCATCTGCACGATATATTGTTCCATACATAACCTCATTCTGTCTACTTTACGATATAATAAAGTTTCACGATTTTTTTTTAAATATCTGTGTTTTATTTAAAATTTAAAAATTGCGTTCTTCTTGGGACACCCTTTACAATGATCTACTACTTTCATTTCGCATTGGAATTCTAGAAACTGAAATTTCTTGTTGCCCAGTGTTATTTTAAATTCAGTTTTTTGTTATGTTAATTAAAACAAATTGTATTGCTTAAATGTATAACCAATTGTATTATATTGTTTAAAATGTTAATAATTTATTTTATATTATTATTTAAAAAAAATTATTTCTTAATTTCTTTCTGTGCTAAGAAATTAACCACATTTTTTTGGTTTTAGCAGTTAGTTACATTGGCAAATCTATTTACTGCTGCTTTGTGGCTGACTGCTAACAAGTTGGAGATGTTGGTGGTTTTGTTGTTGGATTTAATATTGCTGTTTGTTATATTTGTTGTGGTAGGTAATAGTGTGGTCATCATCATTTGTAATTTGTTATTGTTGTATGTTTGCCAATAATTTACTAAAATAATAAATTATTATTGTTTGCTAGATGTGATAAAACAAGACGGTAGTGGCAGATATTGTTATGAAAATATACATAACATACGAGTATGTACATATGTACATGTTTAGATGTGATTGAACTGTTGAAATGTGACCTTAGACTTGCGGGTATATAAATATATTTATTAAGCATTCTCCCTAAGATAAATTAATGGCTTACATGGGACATTGACTTGGTATTGGTTAGTTGTAAGGTGCATTATCCCAATATTCAATTGTGGGATTATGTCCGAAAAGCGTTTGGTTATAATCCGCTTCAAAGAGCTAATCTTAAATTATCAATCGAGATTTGCTTGATAATGTTACGTGATGGAATGAGATCAATATTTTTGTGGTTCAACTAATTTTACTTGTGCATCAGTGTTATTCCAAAAATACATTTGCCACAACCAATTAGAATTTATTTAATCTTTAAAAAACACTGAAATATTTTAAAAAAATTCTCACCATTTTAGGGAGTAAGTATCAATCTCTTGCACCCTGTTTACTAATAATAATAATTGTGATCTTTTACCACAAAACGTAATGCTCTTCTTTATATTTACACCAACCAAACAATTTTATTAAAACAAGCGCTACACACTCAGAAAATTTTGTAGGCATGCAGTGTACATATGCAAGTCACATATGTTGTTACAAAACATACGAAAAAAATCTCACACTCGCACCAGAAAAATGTCATATGTCTGTCTGCTAATCAGTTTTTCTTTTTCATTTTTATTGCTATGCTTAACAGATTGTAGTCAATAAATTTTTAAACGAGCTTTAAATGTATATGAACACAATTTGTCTTATTTTTTGTGATAGATTTTTGTTAAGAACTATTGACGGACGGCAGCTGATTTGATGGTGGTTTTTTGATCTTTTACCGTAGACAATGTTAAGACACATTTTTTTAAAAAACTTGTTTTCTAATAAGACACTGAAAAAAAATATAGTTAGTTTTTGAAATAGATTTTTGTTAAGAACTACTGCCGACTGGCAGCTGATTTGATGGTTGTTTTTGATCATTTGCCTTAGACAATGTTAAGAATTTTGTTTTATAATAAGACAGTCAGGAAAAATGAAAGTACTTGAAATTCTAAAGGCTTGAAGTTAAATTAATACTCTGCTTGGCTTTATGGCATTTTTTTCCACTAAACTCTGCTTAAATGAAAATTTCATTTTACATATTAAAAGAACATTTTTATTCAGTTAACCACAATTGTGCTTGCAAGGATGGGGCCTATGGAGCTAATTTTTTTTTCCTTTTTTGAAAGACAAGCAACACTCAGGAAATTCTTCCTACTAATTATTATGTTGCTCATTTGGAAGGGGGATAGAGAGTCGCTGGGATCGAACCCGCAATGTTCTGTCTAACGCGCTAACTATTACAAGACAACGCCAACTTGTGCTGAAATTGTATGGTTATCAAATTTCAGTTATTTTTTTTAAACGAAACTAACAATTTTTACATAACTTTCATAAGGTCAGAGATCACGAAAACCTCGTAAAATTGAAAATCCATTTGGTACAAAATGTATGGTATTTAAAGGCTTAATTGCTAATACAATAATCATGGCTGGTAACCGTAACGATGCGGTTATCTGTAAGGGAATTACTCTTTATTAGATTATTTCGGTAACGATAACGGTATTTTAGTTAATAGTAGTATTCCAGTTAATTCGGTATCGGTATTTTAAGGGTAACGGTACATTATATCGGCGCATACCGATATTTTTATTAACCTAATTTATGTAAATACGCAAAAACCACGTGCAATTAATAGAAGCGGTAATTTAAATATAACGGAAATGTTTTTTGAACCATAACGGTATTTTATTTATTTTGGTAACACCATGTTAAGGGTATTGATATTTCATTTATTTCAGTATAGGTATTTTAAAAATAACGGTATTTCAGAGATTTAGGTAATGGTATTTTAAGGATAACAGTATTTATAAAGGGTGGCTAAATTTTAAGGGCCGATGTTGAATGTGAACCACACCTTAACATCAAGTGTTTTTCTGCATTTCATTTGACATTTCTCAATTTCAGACTAACTCAATTTGAACCATTAAAAGATTAAAGTTATTCAGGCTTATTATGAAAATGGGCGTTCAAATCATTTCGTGATTTTTTTTTGGTCAGCATAATCGACCAAATGTGTCCACAATCGGGAGAATTGTGGGCAAATTTCAGCAAATCGGGTCTGTGAAAACACCTGTGCATGCTCGCCCAATTCGTTCTGCGGAAAACATTGCTATTGTTCGCGATAGTGTGTCATGAGGTCGGCCAAACATTTACCGTGAATGGTGTTCGCTATCGCGAGATGAGGATATGACCCTGGACGATATGTGGTTTCAACAGGTGCCACTTGCCACACAGCTAACGAAACAATGGCTCTTTTGCGCGACAAATTCAATGGACGTGTCATCTCACGTGGTGGCGATGTCAATTGGCCGCCAAGATCATGTGATTTGACACCGTTGGACTTCTTTCTTTGAGGTTATTTGAAAAAAAGGTGTACATCGATAAGCCAGCAACAATTCAAGAGCTAAAGGATGAAATAATTCAGCACAATAACGACATAGTACCTCAATTATGCCTCAGAGTCATCGAAAATTTGGACCATCGGATGGAGGCGTGCCGCCGCGGTCGCGGCGGACATTTGACCGATATTTTGTTCCATACATAATTGAACTATACCACATTATCGTAATAAAAAGAAATGACAATAATTTGCTAAATAATTTGTGTTTTATTCAAAATCAACATCGGCCTTTAAATTTTACCACCCTTTATAACGATATTTTATGGGCAACGGTATTCAGCCGGGTTTTAAATGTAAAACGGAATTTTATCGGTATTGCCTGCTAGCCCTGCTAAGAAGAAAGCTGATTTATACGAGGACGCATCAATAAATGCGTGACTTTTTGAATGAAACACAGTTTTTTCTATATTTTTCAACACTTGGTCCAACGTTTCTCCAATTTTTGTATCCCTTCCAAAAATAGGAGGTCCATAAAAAAGGCATTTGTTTAATCAATATTTTCATCGTTGGAGCTAAATCTCGTTACACCGATCCATTTCTTTAGGTTTGGAAATAGGAAATAGTGACTGGGGGCTAAATCCGGAGAATATGGCGGATGAGGTACCAATTCGTACCTCACACACGACTACACACGTGACACGATTACGTTTATGGTCAATTGAAAGCAAACGCGGTACCCGTCATGCAGGCACCTTTCTCAAATCCAACTGATCATTTAAATCGAAACCACACTGCCATATGAAATGCCTATGGCATCAACAATCTCACTCTTTGATCGGCCAACACCATATCGAGGATTTTTTCGACATTTTCGGGTGTATTGACTTCAATTGCGTCATTTGTACTTGTGCGACCATAACGAAAGTCAGTATACCACTTTCTTACCATTGAAATCGATGGTGCAGAGTACCTATAGCATTTATCAAGCTTTCCCTTGGTTTGATTGAAGGTTTTTTTTTCGTAAAAAATAACGTTTAATGAGCACTCGAAATTCACTTTTTTCCATTTTTAAAAAAATCCACGAGGTTGTATGTTTTGAACAGCTGTTAAATGCAAAGTAAATGCCGGAACTTGCTCAAAATTTGGCAGTAGTCTATTAAAAGGTGGTACTTGGTAGAAGCAGTGGGCCTGTTCGGAAATGCATCACTGCGCTGCATCTGATGCGCATCGCGTTCGTAAAAGCATAAGTTCGCATCACTGCAAATGTCAGATGTTCGAAAAAGCATCACTAAAGCAGATGCGCAAACAAATGTCAAACACGCATCACAAAAATGGCTGATGCAATTCAAGAGTAAGTATAAAATTTGCTATTTATTTAATGTTTTTCCTCAATTTATTTTTGTTTTTGTACATTGTGGGATCGATGCTGATGCCAAATTTAATAAATTATTAATTAGTGTTCGATATGGAGGAGGATTTTTCATCTGGGAAGAAAAAAGTCTGTGTTATGGGGCAGAGTTCTAGAAAAAATAAAAGATGAAGAAAAATGAAGAAAATGATCAAAAAAGTCATCCGGATAGTCTTAAAGTAGTCCAAGACTTGTGGAATGCGCCTTTTCTTGGTCCATATATTTTTCAACAATAAAATTTTTTTTTTTGTACTTTAAAAATCGTTTTTTTTTTTTTTGTAAATTGCTCAATTTACAATCAATTTTACTTTCATCCAACTCACAAAACAAATTTATTATTTAACTTTTCCATTTTAATGCTCATGCGTTCGAAATAAACTAAGCATCAGCTGATTCGCATCAGCATCGCAAACTAATCACCCCTGCGCATCAGATGCAGAGCAGTGATGCATTTCCGAACAAGCCCAGTGTTGAATTTTATATAACTACGAGAAAAGTTCGAAAAGTCACGGACTTATTCGAATATTCATTATTTTATTTTAAACTTCAAATCTTTTATATGAAAACAATTATGTTTTGCTATTAAAATCTATTTCTCTGAGTGTAACCTAATAGGATTGGTTTCGGTGTTTTTTTTAACAATTTTAATACATATTTATTTAAATAAATAATCATAATTTTTTTAACCTTATTTACAATTTATTATGTTGTATTTTTTCTGCTCTGTCAAGCAAAAGTTATTATTAAATTGTGGTTTCCCATACACCCAAAAAGAAAACACCAACAACTTTTTAGAATTTAAGCACATTAACATGACACTCGAGGCATTCAAACAATCATATGTGACACTCAAAACAAAGATTTTTTTTGGCTGAGTAAATGAGTGAGTGACACAAATAATCATACATTTAATGCTGTATGATAAACGTTGTATTCAGATATGAATATATTTATAAATATGCCTGTAAGGGCAAATCGACAACGCACCATAAAAATGAAAGCTTTAGAGTAGAGAAGTTAACCAGAAAAAAAATCAATGTCAAAAAACGTTTAAGTATGAATCAATTTTATGTTAAACAAAAGCTGTAAGAAAAAAGTATCAAAAATATTTTTCATAAATGTCAATATTTTGGAATAAACATAATTAATATTTTTTTTTTATAAAAATTTCAGAAATGTTATTAAAGAATAAACTTTATTATGGCAGACTTTATATAAAACACATGAAAAAAATGTTGAGTCAAATCAATAAAAAACACAAATTTGTGAAATTTTGAAATACTAGATAGAGTGAAATTCTGTAAGTTGCAAATGTTAAATAAAATAAATAAAAAAATATATTAAATTTTTAATATATTAATTACACTACTCAACAAAAATCTACTGTTTTTTACAGCCTATGACTAAAACTTTTTTAAAATGATTTACAGTCAAAACAGTTCCATCTAAGTTTATTTTCGAGCAATGGGCCTGTATTTTTATAAACCCTGACCCGGGAAAATACTTCATGGATCAATATTGCGGGGAAGTACCTTAAAATATTTTATGTTTTTTAAGATTTGAATTGCACAATGTTCAAGGTTATTTAAGGACCCTTTTAGAATTTAGAAAATTGTTTTTATTTTGGAATTATCCTAATAACTCTAAATTTTTCTAGAAAGTTTGGACTTATTAGTACCGATAAGTAAATAAATCAAAAATATTTAAAAAAAATAGTTCAAAATTTTGCTTTAAATATGTTTGAAATAAATAAAGCTCAATATTTCGGAAGATTGCTTTGATAAAGCAATTAAGGAGGACAAAATACTTTTTAAAAGTTTTTTTTAGAAGTCTGTGTAAAATAAATGCAAATTTTTGGCTTTCACTTTGAATTATTTTTTTTAGATTACACTAAACACAAGGTTTCTGCAGACTAGTAAAAAAAATTTAAAATCCTACTAAGTTCGATTCTGAAGTCAAAACAATTCTGTCGACTCAATCTTCAAAAATGTAGTGCATACTTTTTAAATTAAAAAAATTAACCCTGCATTTATTTATTAGTGTCTTGTTTGAGTAAAGTTTTAATACGTCGAAACTTTTGAGCAACGTTTAGAGCTTTAAGGACAATTTTAAAAACAGAGGAATTTTCGAGATCCTAACAGGGTCCTTAAAACTTTCTTGATTTTGTACTGACATAATTGTACTCAAATAAAATGTAATTTTATGACGAATTTAATTATTTATATAAAAAAATTAAAAGATTTTAAAGTTCTTTTCCCACAATTTTGACCCATAATTTAGTTTTTCCTGGGTTAGGGGTGGGAAGAAGATTTGATGGAACTTTTTGATTTCAGATTTGGGTTTAGGAATACAAAATTTCTTTATAAATTAGATCTGTGCAAAAACCTTGTCGAGTAGTGTTATTTTATCACAATAGCAAAAGGATAAATGAAAAAACAAATCTTAAAGTTTTTCTAAAGTAAAAGGTTGTAAAATTTCCAGAGAGTCTTAGGGCCAGTTTTATAGTGAACTGTTATGTAATTTTAAAATTTAAGTGTATTTTTTAGATCTTTTAATGTTTTTAAGCTAAATGGTCTTAAGCTGGCCACACACGGTAAATTTCTGCGTGTGATTTGTTCCTGCTCGACGTCTTGTTACATGTTAATGGAGCTGTGCGCGAACATTAGACAATTTTTTTCATTTTAGTTTACAATGAGACGTCAAAGTGTATGTAAAAAAAAGTTTATAGTGTGCTGGAGTTGTAATTTTTATATTATTTGATAATATTACTTGTTTCCTACACAAATAAATTATAAAAAGAGCGATTGAATCATCCGCTTCTCATTTCATATTTTCTCTTTGAAGTTTAAGGTTGTTGTGATTTGTTCGTCGTGTGTGGAGAAATGGTACGCGAACAAATCACACGCACAAATCAATCGCAAGCTTTAAAAATGTACATCAATTGTAAGTAATGCTAAAACCTCGAGAAAAAAAACTTCACTTAGGTAATAGAATTTACTTAAGTGTTCACTATAATACCGTTTTCTAAAGGCGCGATTACTGACGCCTTGTTATATTTTATGAACACTTGAATTAAAATTTTATAGGAAAACCAATAACAAAAGTGTCAGTAAGAGTCTAAATTAACGGTACAGGGCCATTCCATGTCAAACCGCACAACATTCGGATTTGTCATCTCCAATTTTAATGAAATTAGCCACAAATATTGTAAATGGGTAGTGTTTATTAAAACATTAACCTTTCGACCCCAAACCCTTTTGGTTTTCGAAATATGGCGTCAAAAAAATTGGCAAAACGTCAAAATATCGAAAAAGTGTCCATAGAAAGTCGCCTATAACTTCTAAACTAAAATTTTTCGATTGGTACCATTTTAAAGGTGAAAACATTACCTTAAATATGGGGTTCCACGTTTTCCTTTAAAACTCATGAACCAAATAAGTCTCCACCTAAAAATTTTGTCACAAATGTAGAGAGGCCTTAATTTTTAACATATATTTTTTCAGAATTTTAAAAAAATTGGATTTTGAGATATGGGTCTTTGAAGATTAAACTTAAAAAAATTACCTTTTACCTTTTAATACAAATAAACTTTTGGGACGCCATTTTAAAGGTAATGTTTTCACTTTTAAAATGGTACCAACTGAAAAATTTTAGGTTTTAAAGTTTAGAAATTATGGGCGATTTTGTATGGACACCTTTTCGATATTATGATGTTTTTGCCAATTTTCATGACGGGGTCTGTGCGGTTGGCAACTCTCCACCGACAATGGAATTACCATTTGAGGTAAGCATGCCAAAGGATTTATTTATAACAATGTAGTTATTTGGCACCCCAAACTAAAGACGTGACCAAATTGTCAGTTTTGAGTTATAAACTTACAACCATCGGCATGTAAACCCCTTAAAAAATACATTAAAACTCAAAAGATTGACTTTGCGCAACAATTTGGCGCCCAACCTAATATCAAAGTCTTAGTATAAAATCTTCATGTATTTCCGTTAGAAACGCCGAAAAGCGATCAACTTGTAAAAGTTTCCTGATAAAGTCTTGCAGTAAAAGTTATGAAAAAAGGTATCGTATCGATTACTGGCCAGATATGTGTTAATATGAGCATTAGTCATATATATATTTAGTATTAAGTTTCATGCTAATGTCTATAATAAAGATCTTTTAGAAAAATATTTCAAATTGATTTGAAATGGATTTTTTTTATATAAGGATTGAAATATTTTATGAGCTTATACTTAAATAAATTCAATATATTTTTTTATTGCCATAATACTTAACAAATAATGTCATGGTTTCTTAAGGATAAAAAAAAATCACTAAATATGACGTCGTTTAAAAAGAGTTACAGAAACGATGTAAAAAAATAATATTGTAAAAACGTAAAAAAATCACGTTTCCGTTTAAGTCCCACACCTACACACCATCTCTACAACATAAAACATGTATTTGATTTCAAAAATGAAAAAAAAAAACTTACAACAAAGACTTAAGTGTGAATTCTAGAAAGAAAATAAAAAACCTAAAGAACAGCAACAGCAAAAATGTCTCAGAACAATAAGAAACGCATTACAAAATCTATTGGGGATTTAAGTGTAAGGGTTGCTTAGGGTATTTAATCCAATTCCAAATGACGACGACAACAAAGCAGCTGAGCATGAGCTCCAAAAGTGTTTAGAAAAAAAAAACTCTCTATACAATACACTTTCAATATTTAAACAATGACATTGTTTGGAGTTGGAAACAGAGATGGAAACTTTGCGAAAATAGTACTTTTCAACCAGATGAGCTTTTTTCGACTACCTTTTTTATATTCAAAATCTCCGAGATATTTCAGAATCTATAATACATGATTTTTGCTTTAAATTTAATAAAAATGCTTTATAGATTTTAGAAATAAAATTTTAATAACATTTTATAAAAAAATGCATTACTTTAAATAAAAGATTCAATGGACAAGCAATAAAACTGCAATAAATAAAAAAATGCACGTACTATATTTTCCATCTCTGGTTGGGAGATGGATGATTGCATTGATGTATGAGAAAATTACAAGTGTTTTTCACTTTTTTCTGCACTCTTTACTTATATTGTTTTATTATGTATTTGTTATTGTTGCTGATTTTCATAGTCCAATGTTAGAAAACCAATAAATGAGGCAACTTGAAAAAGCCAGAAATGAAGCTCATATGTCACGTGCATTTGAATAAGTTTAAATTGCACGTACACAAGAAAAATTGAATTAAAGAAATGGAAACACAAGTTGCAACAAAAGAAAAAGGAGAGAAAGAGTAAAACAATTTAAAATATGTGTTTCGTAAAGTATGGGCTAATTCACTGTTAAGGTACTTTGTGGAATTTTGGGCAGGAACGTGGTAAAATTGAGGGTATAAAGAGAAAGCCCCCCCTTTAACGGCCTACTTAAACTGCTTTGGCAAGAAAACTCGAATATAAATATGTGTTCTCTGGAATATGGGCTCATTCACTGCTGAGGTACTTTTTAGAATTTTCGACAGGATTGTGGTAAAAATACGGGTTAAAAGGCTTGTCTAAAGCTCTTTGGCTAAAAGCCTGAAACTAAAAATTTGTGTTCTCTGGAGTGTGAGTCATTCACGGTATTTTTTGTAATTTTCGTCAGGAACGTGGTAAAAATTGGGCTTTAAAAAGGAAAAGACTACCATTTTAGGTAGATACACGCAAACAAAAAACATGGTTGGGTCAATCATATTCGAAGAGCATCATATATTTTTGGATTTATGGTTGTGCCAACCATAGTCGTACTATATTATGGTTATCATATTATGATAATAAAATAACCATATGTTTACCATAATATAGTCCCTACAGTTATATTATGATTCAAAAATTACCATATTATTGTCCTAAATAAACATGTTATAACGAATTTATCATAATATATTCGCACGTTAAAATAGTATACTCAAAATTTTATCATATTATGGTCCCTAATAACTATATTATGCGTCCTGGATTATCATTATATGATCCATAATCTAAGCAAATTTCTTAACGGAAAAGTTCTTAGAAACTATAAAAAAGCTCTTTAAATTTAAGAATATTTCCCTTAGAAATATTTTTTCCAAAAAAAAATTATATTAAGGACTTTTTGAAGAAAAATTGTTAAGGAAAAAATCATAGACTTTAAGAACTTTTCTTTCAAGAAAACTTTGATTCTGTGGACTTTTTTTTAAAGAAAAATACTTACAATTGTTTTTTTAATTCTAATGACTTTTTAATAAAAAAAAATCTTAAGACATTTTTAAGATTTTTTTTAGAAATTTTCTTTAAGAAAATGTCTTTAGAATCTATGAATTTTTCCTTCAAAGAAAGGCATTTGAATCAAAGTCTGGAATATATGAACTTTTATCTAAGAACAGTTTGGAGAATCTAAGAATTTTAGTTTAAGGAAAAGTCCATAAAATCTAAAAATGTTTTTATCAGATAAATTTATAAATATCTATTTGTTTTCCGTACAAAAAAAAAATCATGGGTTCTAAAGACTTTTTCTTATAAAAAATATTTTATTAATATTTTGAGAACTTTTGACGAGAAATGAATTTATAAACATATTTAAAAAAATCTAATTGTTTTTATTGAAAAGAATTAAAAAATATAACATCTTTCAATAGAATAGAAAGCTAAAAAAAAATTAACTGGATCCTAATAGGTCAACCCATCTGATATTTGTACAGTTTTAGTAAACAATATATGATTATTTTTTTGAAGACATTTTGTAGTAAAAATAAACTGACTGAACTGATTTTTACCAGTGACATGTCATGTTTTATTTGATGTATAATTAATTTTTTATTGATTGTTGCCAGCATTTTATCGTTGCATAATTATTATATTTTTTTCATAGTCAGAATTTTTGTTACCACAGTATGGTTACAGCTAATCATGATATAAAATAGAAGGTGCCAATCATAAAATAGTAAAATATTTACTAAATAATGATGGTAGCGACCATGTTGATGGTTAGAAAACCAATAACTTCGTTGTGACAATCATACCCGATTGCAGCAAGCAGAATATAGTAGCAGTGATCATATTGCAACCATGTTTTTTCTCTGCGTGTACATGCAATTTATAATGTATGCTCCTGGAGTATGGGCTAACTCAATGATAAGAAAGTTTTTTGAATTTTTGACAGTAACGTAGTAAAATAGAGATCCAAAAGGGGAAAATTGCCAGCCTTAATGGTCTGTACAAACCGCTTTGGCTAAAGACCTGAGTTTAAAGGATGAGTGGAATTGAAACATTAAAAATGGGAAACGAAATGGAACGGGCAACAAGTGAAATTGAAACACTAGACAAAGGGAACAAAATGAAATAGAGTAGATTTGAACGAGTGTACAGTTATGTAGATATCACATCTACATTCTCTCTGACAGTCAAGTGGAACTCAGTATTCTTATGGTTTACGAGGTGTCTTTTAGACTGGTAATGGAGTGCATTCAGACTCTTAATCGACTTGGTAGGCACAACTCCCTTACCCTGGGGTGGATTCCTGGCCGTGAGGATCATGAGGGTAACGAAAGGACGGACTGTCTGGCCAACTGTGGGGCCCGTCGGTCCTGAACCTTTCTGTGGAGTGCCCATGGGCTATATTAGGGAGAAAATCAGGTTGTTGCAGAGTCGAAATTTTCGAAAAATTCTCGTGGCAAGGCCAGTAGATTTATTTCTCTGCCCAGTCGATAGCTTGATCGATAGCTTGAACCTTTTAGGGATACCTTGAACCTTTTAGGCAGCACAAAAGGCCTAAGCTGGTCGCGGTGCGTAGTGCCATTTAAATATAATCCAACGATTGGAATTGAAACACAAGGAACGCAATAGAATAGATCGATCCTACTTTTTAGTGTTATTTATCGATTTGAAATATTTTTTTCTATTTTAGCGATTATTTTCACTGGTATTTTTTTTCAGTATTATTAATTAAAACAAAAAATAAAACGATTGCGAATAATCAATGAAATAAGATCCTCAACTCATTATCATTAATTTTAAAAATGGCAATGAAAATAATTTCATTACAATTGATATAATTGCAATAATAATAAAATCATCAATTGATTAGTCGACTATATCTTTTACTCCCATGTTTGGTAGGCATCCAATAAGTACGTATTAAAAATGGGGGAAAAGTGTCTCTTTAATCACCCAGCATTAACCGCATGATTGTAGATTTTCAAGACGAATTTTTTTAGAAATATTTACGGATAGGGGCAAAAAGTGAAAAGTCTCGCCCTTAAGGTACTGTCTTAACCCTAAAAAAGGTTTGAAAAAATGTGCCATAAATCACACATCATAATCCAATGGGGCTTCGATTTCGAAATTTATAGACTGCTATTCCGGTGTAGTCATAATCTAAGACGGGGGTTCTGAAATTTTTTCCGGGGAATAGTTTTCCCCTTAACGTCTTAGACCCTTCTATTAGAAATCTAAAATTTTTTGTTACGGGAAGATACAATGGGATCTAATCCCTACCGTTGATTTCTCCCCAGCGTAGCCATCTACTGAGTTGCAATTTTAAAAAATTTTCGAGAAGGGGTAAAAAGGTTAAAATCTGGCCATTAGTGTCCTGCCCAAAAACCTTCGGCTAAAAATCTGACATTTGAAATATGTATTCCTTCGGACATGGGATCATTCACTAAAAATTAAGTGGTTGTATTATTTATTATTGCATGCTTAAAAAGGGGTTAGAAAGGCGAAAAGTGCCCCCTTAATAACACTGCAAAACAATTTCAAACTTTTTCCAAAATTACGGGGTTCCAAAATTACGGGTGTAGAACATATTAACCCTCTAACTCCCCCTCCTACCGGTATTTTTTGGCTTTATTCTAACAAATTGTAAAAAAACACTCCGAAAAAGGGGAACGGCAGGGATGAAATGTTCTACAAAAATGTTGGCCATAATATTATACTATATATGTCAGAATACACTATATATGTCAGAATACACTAAATCTGACGTATAATATGTTGGTCATTCCAGAAATTTTTTGTATACCGATATGCTGCAAGAACAGGCCAGAGCTGGGAAACTTTAACCACCTCTAAAATGAAATTGCGATGTAAACTATCAAAACGCCAACACACGTATAATTTTTTTTTGGTCTCCTTAAAGAGAATCAATCGTCGGAACCCCGTAATTTTTTGTGTTGAACTGTGTAATTAGATATCTAGATATCTGAAACTTAGAATTCCAACGTCCACTACATAATGTAAAAACAAATTATTTTTAGAGCAATAAGCTTAGAAGAAGTACCGGACTTTTAAGCTGGTGTACAATGTAATTAAGTCATTATAATAATAATGTTGGTTATCGCAATGTTTCGCAATTATAATAAAAAAAAACAAAAATGACAAATATGGTTAACATTTGTTTTGTTTTTTACAATTAATTATAAAACAAATTATTATAATTAAATAATAATAAAATTTGATTATGGCTTTTCTAAAATTAACAAACCTAATTACGTCTATTTAGCAAAATATTAAAAAAAAATCTACCTTAAAAATATAGACATAGAAAAAAATAAAATAACAAACTAAAAAAATATCAAACAAAAACAAACCATTAGTTTATATTTAAGACCTGTATGAATGTTAAATAATTAAATAAGCAAAATACTTAATCAGACACTAATACAAATAGAAAAAATTATATGCATTAATGCACACCAGAGAACTGCATTTGCTGATTGCAAAACGTTCATACGCAATCAACACAAGAATAATTATGTGTTTGCGTTCAAACGCTGAATATACTCCAACACACATATTTGTTGATGATTTTAAATCAATCAAACGACGTGCAAATTGTTTTGTCACTGGTTTATAATCATCGGTCTTTGTTAAACCATTGATTTTATTCTGTTCATTCGAGCCAAAAATAATTATTTTGATGTAGAATAAATCAGAAAAAACAACAAACAACGTGTATGAGTGTAATCATAATTAAAACAAAATAGTTTCTTATCTATAAAAAGGGGGTGGTTTTGTAGAAACACTTTTCATAAATGTTATATGTATATTAGGGTGGGTCTAAAATACGTTTTTTTAGAATTTTTATTAGGAATACCAAAAAAATTGTTCTTTGTGAAATTTTTTTTTTTTTTTAATTTAGGTCAAAATTTAGGCTCGCCCAATCCGGTTAAAGTTAAATATTGCCTAATTTTCCAATCAAAATAGATGAAAAAAAATTTTGAGAATATTTAAATTTTTCCGGATTAGGCAAGGCTGAGATATCGACCTAAATTTTTTTTCCAAAAAAATATTTATATTTTACAAAGAAGAATATTTTTATTATTAATAACAATTCTAAAAAAGGCGGATTTAAGTCCCACCCTAATGTAAACAATATCATTTATCAAATATGTTTCTATTTTGTTTTAATTATGAATACACTCATACGCGTTATTTTTTCTGATTTATTCAACACTGACTTTTTGTTGAGTGATTACATTTGTATAAAACATAATCGACATATGATTCACACTGATCCCAATTACGCGTTCAGTAACATGATGCTGATTTTATTCTACAGTGAATTTTGTTGAATTATTAAATGTGAACAAGAATTTTTGTGTATGATTAAATCAAGAAAAAAGTTGATTTTGCAGTTCTCTGATGCACACATATCGATGGCATAATGTTGAAAGGCCCTAACTAGATTTTTTTTTATTATTTATTTATTTATTTATTTGTTTTTTTTTATTAATTATTATTATGTATTATTATTATTTATTATTTATTTTTTTATTATTATTTTCCCCTAATCAGCTATCATTTGAGGGCTCTTCTGTCGCCGAAAAATTTACTTTTTTTCATCAAAGAACTAAAAGAAATTACGTCACAAATATGGTTATAAATAAAAAAATAAATAAAAAAGGAAAATATTTGTGAATAGTATCAAATGAGTCAAAGGAGTAGCATAGTACTTTTAAAGTTCTAATAGCACCACAAAAAGAACTATAGAATCAATTTTATCATCCCTGATTTACATACCTATACAATTTGTAGATGATTAATAAATCAAAACACGTCAGCAAAGTTGGCCTAAAAAAAAACTAACCCAATACTTTTCGATTATTTATCATTAGAAGGATTTTAAAAGATATCTAAAATACACATAGTCTACTATTTTGAAATTGATTAAAATTTGAAATCAAAAGTTAAACTAATGTCGCGACTTGGTGTCTTTAAAAACTAAATCTAACCTACTTCCCACCCTCCCCCAATATAAATAACTAAAAATTTAAGCTGTTTTGAAATTTTTGTATACAAATAAAAAAATGTTGTTGTCATAATAAATCAAAACAAAAACCGTGAAAGTTCTTTAAACACTTTTCTAAATTAAAAACACTTATTTTCTTTAGGCACTTTCAGAAAATAAAATTTTCAATCAAAACAAAAAGGGGAAAAACTTTAAAAATAGCATGAAAAACAAAAAAAAAAAATCTTAAAACATATGGGATTTCTAGATAAAAAAAAGTATTTACCATAAAACACAAGTTTTTCGTTATTATTTCTAAGAAATAATATGCTTCTATGAAATTTGAAAACTCATCTAATTATTCAAAACAAAATCAACTTCTTTTGTAAACTTTATTCATTCATTTATTGGTAAACGCAAATATTGTATAAGTGTTTTAAATTTTATGTTTTTTTATTAATCGAGCAGTATTGAGGTAATTATATTGTTTTTTATAGTAGACATTTGTGTTTTTTTAAATTAAGTATTGTAGTTTAATGGTATTAAATTTATGGGTTGAAAAAAAAAATCAATCATAAAATTGTATTACAATTTAAAGCAAACTGCTTAACGAAAAGTTGGTATTTATTGGAATAGACAAAAGACTAAATTTGCTATTTAATAATTACACAATAAAATGAAATACAAATTATAGTCTATTGAGAAGATTAAAATGTTAATTTATAACTACAATAGCAAATTATCTAAAACGAAATTGAAATTTATAAGAGAAATAATCCAAATGCAAATACTTTGAATTTAAACTAAAAAAAATAGAGCCAAAGTCATAAAGATTACACGTACCCTAAAATAATTACACACCCAGAAAAAAATAACGCTCTGCCGGAAATATAATTTTGCTGGTAATATACATATGCTTGGAAACTCTGTAAAATATATTTGCCGTGTTTCTAATAAAATATATTTGTCTGCAAATACAATATATTCGCCTGTAAACATATGAAGTTTGCACACAGAAAATAAATTGATTGGAATTCTAATGCAATAGCCAAAATTGTATCGTTATACAGGGTGTCCGCCAAGAAGGTATACTACTTTGTTTTGCCGCTATTTTGGCAGTTCATATTTGGCAGTCGTGAAGTAGACACGTGGCAAATTTATTATGGAAAAATATTCGATAAACCAACGTGTTTTAATCGTTAAAACATTTTATCAAAATCAATCATCGATTACTGTGACGATGAGAAAGTTACGTGAAATTTTTGGGAGAAACAACGTGTCAAAAAAACGCACTATTTATCGTGTAGTGAATGATTTCGAAGAAAGAGGGTGTGTAGGTGATTGGCCCAAGCATGGACCACAACGTACTGCAATATCGGCTAAAAACATAACCGCTGCTCAAGAAAGTGTTCAAAACAATCTATCAACCTCAATTCGTCGCCATGCTCAGGAGCTTAGTCTTCAAAGAACTTTGGCCACAATTTTGCACAAGGATTTGCATTTGTTTCCATTTAAGATTCAGTTGACACAAGAGCTTCTTCCACAAGACCATTTACGTCGCCGTACATATGCCAATAGGATGTTACAGCTCGCCCATGACAATCCCAATTCTCATGAAAAAATCATTATGAATGACGAGGCACATTTTCATTTGAATGGATATGTGAATAAACAGAATAGTCGGTTATGGGCAGTGGAAAAACCTCATATTATTTATTCATCAGTCACCTTTGCATCCATCCATTAAAAGTGCAATATGGTCAGGAGGAATCATCGGACCTTACTTCTTTGAAAATGAAAACGGCGTAATGGCAACTGTGAATGGGGAGCGATATCGTGATATGATTGAAAACTTGTTAACGCCACAACTGCATGCTTTGGGCTTGATTAACATGTGGTATCAACAAGACGGTGCCACATCGCATACAGCCAGGATTACAATGGAATTACTGCGAGACCTCTTTCCACAACAAGTTATTTCAACAAATGTTGATGTTGATTGGCTTCCACGGTCGCCTGATTTGACTGCTCCGGACTTCTTTTTGTGGGCATATCTGAAACGCAAGGTTTATGCAAACAAACCAGAAACGCTTGAGCAACTCAAACAAAATATTCGTAATGAAATTAATGAAATACCGCATGAAATGTGTGAGAATGTAATCAAAAATGTGCTCAAAAGGGCTCGCATTTGTGAGGCTAACAGAGGCGGACACTTGTCTGATATTGTATTTCATACGTAATTCCAGACATTAAATAAAACATTTATCAATATAAAATTCACTCTCTTTCATTTAATCAAAAATTATAAACAAATAAAGTAGTATACCTTCCCGGCGGACACCCTGTATAAAATATTGCATGTAATTAAAGTTCTTCATCAGAATAGTTAAATTTAATTATAAACAGAAAATATATATGAAATTAATAGAAACAGTGTTACATCATCCAAGATATTCGTTTTTCTAATCAATATTAAAAGAATACACTCACCAAAAAAAGTATGTAATGGCAACAGGATATTTTGCTATTATTACAGGAAATTTTCATTGATTTTTTAATATGGAAAAAATTAAATATCGTGCAGTCATTAGATTCTTTGTTTTGAAGGGTTTAAAAGCAAAGGAAGTTTATGAACAATAGTTAGAAGTGTATTAGGAGTCCTCACCTTCAAAACGCACCGTTGAATTTTTGGCTGGTGAATTTAAACGTGGTCGTACCATCCTTGAAGACGATCCACGCGAAGCACGACCAAAAACTGCAACCACAGCAGAAATCACTGAGCAGGTACGTAATATGGTTAGTGAAGATCCAAGTTTACTAAGCGTGAAATTGCTAATGCCATAGGCATCTCAGACGAACGAGTACTCCATATTTTACATGAAGAATTACGTATAAAAAAACTGTTTGGAAAGTTAGTGCCGCACACATTAACAATTCAACAAAAACTGGATCGAAAACAAATTTTTCAGCGTAATTTGGAGCGTTTTAAGCCGAATAAAACCGACTTCTTGCATCGTTTTATAACTATGGATGAGACTTGGAGATCCTAAATTGAAACAAGAACGTTTACAGTGGACTGAAGATGGTTGTTCAGCTCCAAAGCAGGTGAAGTCACAACGATCAGCAAAGAAGGTTAGGGCATCTTTTAGCAAAACGGTTTTAAAAATTTGTAAAATGATTTCTGAAATTAGCGAACGAAAATTTGTAAATAATCTGTAATTTGTAAAATGAAAATAGCAAAAAACTGTACCAAATAAAATTTTTTTACTATAAAACTGAACAAGAAAAGTAAAGTGGGATTGAAAACCGTTTACAAATTTGTCTACTAATTTTTTTTTTGAGTTTAGTATCTTCTTCATTAGTTTTAGTACCAACAATTTAACGAAGATTTTATCATTTGAACAAAATATTTGCAGCTTAAATCTAATATTAGTTCTGTTTCAAAACCTATTGCTCTATCTAAATTAAAAATGTTTTTCCAATCAATTTTAATATAATGACAAATTTTTTTATCAATATTAATTTCCACAATATTGGTAATTATAATAAAATATTAAGATTAGCAACCGAAATTTTGAAAGATATTATATTTTTGCTTTTGTTTCATACACATATTTATATTCAAAATTAAACAACAACTTAATGTAAGTGTCTGTGGTGCAGTGGGTAGAGACACAGCCTACAAGCCTTGGGGTTCTGAGTTCAAACCCTTTGGTATTATATTGCAAGAAAAGGTTCTGCAAAAAACTTAAAATTTGTAAAATAGTGTAATAGTACAGTAGTAGTGTAAAAAGTGTAAAAACCCCAAACAATCGATTTTATTAACCTTTTGTAAATCATCTTCAATATAACATTGATTAACTAAATCCTGTTGTAAAATGGTTTTCGGCTTATCAGTGAAATTTAATAGAAAACATTCGAAAACCATACAAAATTGTAGCCTATATAAAATGAAAACCCGTTGGGACCTAGTATCAGTTTCTAATTTTCAATTAAACATGAAAGTTCTGTTAGTTTGTGCTCTTTTGGTTGCCTGCGCCAGTGCTGGCAGAGTTTCTAACATTGCAAAAAAATTAGTGCCAAGCTTTGCCCAAGGTTATATTATCAAGGGAGAGGATGCCGAACCTCATTCAGCTCCATACATTGTCTCCTTGAGCAGAACCTCCAAACACTCCCACATTTGTGGTGGTACTTTGATCAACAAGAATTGGGTATTGACCGCTGCTCATTGTATTAGCAAACCTGTTGGTATGGGTGTTGTTGCTGGTCTTCACAAACGTACTTCTTTTGACGAAAAGACTCAATCCCGTGTTGTTGATTATGGCAAGGTTCATGAAAGGTACAGTGGTGGTGTTGGTCCTTATGATATTGCTATATTGCATGTATCTCAACCTTTTGAATTTACTGAATGGGTACAACCTGCTGTTTTGCCTGCTCCTGAGGAAATCCATGCTGGTGAAACTCATTTGTATGGTTGGGGTCAACCAAAATCTTATGTCTTCTCAGCTGCCAGCACTTTACAAACTGTTACCACTGAAATTGTTGAGTTCAACAGGTGCAAAGCTATTTTACCCGCAGATGCTCCTATCCATGAAACTAATGTCTGTTCGGATTCATTAAACCAAAGCATCTCTGCCTGCAACGGTGACTCTGGAGGCCCATTGGTTATTGAACATGGCAGCGCTCCCTCCGAATTGATTGGTATTGTTTCTTGGGGTTATATTCCCTGTGGTTTGGCTCAATTGCCTTCCATTTATACACGTGTCTCTGCTTACATCAGTTGGATTAACCAAGCTCAAACTCAATTCTATTTGGCTTAAGAAATTTATAACGAACAGTGTTAATTATTATTTAAATAAATAATATTTTGAATATGTTAGCAATCAAATACAATGGAGTTTTAATACGAAAATGCATTTAATAAAAAAAATTAAACACTTTTTGTTGATAAAGAGTTTTGTTAATTTTAGGAGAAAACGAAAAACATTTTGAGTATATTTTATATGTACTTATTTCAAGTCAAAACTTGTATCTTGCAATGAAGACATAGTAAGATATTTAATATCTTTTTTTGAAAGTCAAAGTTACATACATTTAATAAACAAAATTTAATATCTAGTAAAAATATATTTTTAAAAATTTTTAAGAGAAAAAAATTTAAATTTGGATAACATTTTCACTCTGCGGATTTTTTGTTCAAAAAATTCTTAAAACATGCATTTTGAAACATGCGAAACTGATTTTCATCTGATAATCATCAAAATGTAGTTGTTTGAAAATTTTTATTTTAAACATTCTTTGTTGAACAGATTTATTTTAAACAAAAAAGGTATAGAATGTCGAATACATATGAAAAATATTGATATTTAAATTTTTGACAACTCTTTAAATATTACATTCATAATGTTGTTCATACATATAAAAACAAATTATTTTTAATAAATATTAATGTAGCATGCCATATTTTGAATTGATTTTAAGTTTAAAAGTTTTTAGATTATTCAAGAACACTTTCAACTTTTTTAGTAGAAAATTTCTACAAGAAAAGAAAATATTTTATCTGTTTTTTACAGGTACACTCAGAATATTATGTAGTTAACTGTTTGTAGTTTAATAAAAAAGTTTTCCGTTCCATTTAAAAATAAAGGAAGATACATTTATTTTTCAAAGAAACATCTATATTAACTTTTTTATACATTTGTTCGAAATATTTACTATCATTTACCGATTTTTTTCAGTTTCATTTATTTTTTTCATTTGTTTGAAATTTAATAAAAATTTACCCACAAAACGAAAACTTGTGGTTTATTTGTGTCCGTAACAGTTATTACAAATTTAAATTTTGTTTGCTGTCTGTTTCAAAAAAAAATATTCAAAAAATTTCAATTTGTTTTTTTATTTAAATTGGTTGTATATATACAAAATTTTTCAATACAATTTACAAGAACTTCATAAACACACATACATATACAAATACATTCACACAAAAAGTGTTTATAGCTTCATGCACATACATTTTGTATTGTACGAGTATATTAAAAAAAAACAAAAAATACAAAAACGGAAATAATTTCAAATAAATGAAAAAAAACATTTATTTTTTAAGGATTGGTGGGTAAAATTTTGACATTTATTTTAACTGATTATATCAGTTGTTTCTTATGGATGTGTCAGTTGATTAATCAACATTTAAAAATAAATAACAAATGGCATTTAATTTAAATGAAAATTAAGTAGACCGGTTTTTAAATGAAATATCATTTCTTTTAAATGATATTTTCAGTTATTTTAACTTACAAACTTTTTTTAGTGTATTTAAAAATTTTATTTTACAGGTATTTAAAAATTTTATTTTAAACAAACTGTTGAAATTTTTTTTTTATATATTTTAAAGAAAATATATTCAAAATTGTTGATTTAAACAAAAAATATTTAAGATTTGGATTATGATTACAAAAAAACTTGTCAACACTTAATGTTGAAAATATATTTTTTACGTTTTTCGTTTTTTTCGCGAAATAATACAAATTAAAAATTATTTTTTAAACAATGTATTGTAGTTCCTTTTAAATTCGAAAGTTTTAGTATTGAAAATTTAAGATTTCAACAATTTTTGTTGAAAATAATTTTGTAAATATGTGTTAAGACTATGTATTGACTTAATTGAGTTCAAAATATTTAAGATTTCAAATAAAAAAACATAAAATTATTTTAAACAATTTTTGTTGAAAATTATTTTTTTTAACGTTTCATTGTTTTTATTAGAAAAAAATAACAAAAATGTGAAGAAATGGTAAAATATATTCTATTGTGAGTTCTTGTTAGTAATATGACTAACATTTTTAATATTTTTAAGAACTTATTATGTGATTTATATTCTAATTAAGTAAAAAGTTTTGACGATTTTGAAATTTGTCTTATTTGTTATACAAAATTTGTTTTTTTAATATTTCGGTTATTTCCTTGTAAGAAAATGTATGTAAAATGAATGATAACATTTTAACAATTTAGTATGTATTTATAATTACAAATAAAAATGTTAACATTTTGTGTTGAAAATTCAACATTATTTGTTAAAAATTTCTTTTTGGCTATGATTTTAATAAAATTGCTTTCTCACTATTAAAAGTATTTTATAAATTAAATGTTCTGTTACATACCCTGCTGGCGATGAGCCCTGACTAGCAGACTTGATACTACCAGTTGTCATTTGTCTTTGTGGCACTGGATGAGGATGATGTAGAGGCGATGATGTGGGAGTCTTGGTTATAAGACTGCTACTACTACCCATACGTTTGGGTGAAGTATTTTCATGATGATGTTGTACACTGGTAGAATCTCGGCTAGAATCGTTGTTGCCAACCTGCTCCATCATTTGAACTTTTAGCATTTTTACTAAATTTATATTTTACTTTCTTAAGTTGTGATAGTTGATTTTGTGTGGATTATGTTAAATGACTAAATTTAATTTTTGGTTTTATAATATTTGGTTTATGTGAAAATAATTTAATTTTATGATAATTTGTTTTTCTTCTGTCGGTTTTTCTTTTCAATAACGACCACTTTTTTTATGACATTTTTTTAAATTTATTTTCCATATATTTTTTTCTTTTTACATAATATTTTTTTTTATTTTTTTGTTTAATTTTTATTGAACTGTAAAAAATATTGAAAATTTCATACATAATTTTTACAGATTAGTTAATATTATTTAAAATTAATTTCAAAAGAAACAATTAATGTTAAAATATTTTAAATTTTGCTTTTATTTTCAGTTTTGTTAATCATATTCTCACAATCTGTCACAGTAATAAAAATACAATTTTAATAGGTTTTTTGTTTTTAATTTTTATTGTGACCATAGTTTCTTCTTTCAATGATTGTTAAACACCAAATTATACACAAATTTAGTGTAGCCAGACTAGGCGGCTCCGGTTTTGAATTTTTGTTTTTTAATACATTATGTACGAGTACCGTAAAAATATGTATAACATGCAAATTAAGTAATATTTTGTTTAGTCAAATGGTTGATACATAGGGATATGAAATTTGACGATTCAAAATGAATACAAATTTGAGTTTCAGTTTCAAAAACAAAATAATAATAAAGATGGTGAGCTTGAGTAGCCTGTGACAATTTATTTCACGACAAAGATATAAAATCAAAACTATTTTGTGATTACCCTTTTTTGGAGTAAACAATTTTTAGCAAAGTGTCGAAGGAATATTTAAAATAATTCAGTATTATCTTTTTTTAATAAACAATTTTAAAAAATCAACATAATCGCCCTACTGAGCGTACTATTCGCAACACCACCCATTTTGAGACCCAGCATTCATTATTGGATAATATTCGACCGAATAGACCACGTCCAGCACGCTGTAAAGAAAATATAGCAGCCGTAGATGAGAGTGTACACGAAGACCGGAGCGAACGTAACCGTCAATGGCGATAATAATAACCGACTATTGGCCATAATAACCTACTATTTGATTCCTGAAATTGAAGCTCGTGATCTCGGCGACATTTGGTTTCAACAAGACGGCGTCACTTTCCACACATCGCATCAATCAATGGATTTATTGAGAGAACACTTCGGTGAGCACATAATTTCACGTTTTGGGCCGGTCGATTGGCCACCAAGATCGTGTGATATCACACCGTAAGACTTTTTTCTGTGGGGATATGTAAAGTTTTTGCGGACAAAACCGCTTCGATTCAGGCATTGGAGGAAAGCATCACGCGTGTCATTCGCCAGTTACCAGTCGAAATGTTTGAACGAGTCATCGAAAATTGGACTCAACGGATGGACCAACATTTGATAGACATAATCTTCAAAAACTAAATGCCAAAGAATGTTCTTTCAAATGATAATAAATATTCCCCATTAAATTTGAATTTTCTGTGTTTTTTCTTTAAAAAAGTAGGGAACCTCGAAATGGACATAACCTATTTTTATAACCAATTTTTGGCACTTGCGCTCAACATAATAATGAAGAAGAAATAACTGAAAAATCATTTAAATTTAAATAAAATATATCAAACTAACTTAACCACCAGTAAAACTACACTAATGCATCAATATCTCTCGAGACGTAACACAAGTCTGATCCGATCTCTTAACGCCAATTTATCAATTTAAATTATAACTTTTTATAATTTTTTTTTCTGACTTTTCACCATCTAACCACATACATACTGTTTGTCTATTTTTTAAACTATATGTCAGTCTACCTTTTATATCTATCATCATATAAACTGAAGAGCCCTCCTACATTTAATATTTATTTACTTGTAGTGATTTGTATGATTTTATTTTCTATGTTCTGTTAAATTGTTAGAGTACAATGCTACAGCACAATAATTTATACTAAAGTGTCAATTTTCTGTGTAACAAATTTTGTACAAAAAATAAAATAAAATAAAATAAAATATTCTGCGATTTTGTATGTAGGTATACATATGAGAGCATGGGAAATGAAATGTTTCCGTTTGACTTTAATAGTGCAAATTAAAAAGGAAATGTAAAATAATTCAAAATATTTATGTACTAACTACAAACATAACAAAGCAGGTGAATTAAATTAAATTGATTTTAAATAGGGTACATGTAGAAAATCTTTTAAACGATTTACTTAGTTACAAACTATAAAAATAATCACGAATTGTATTCTTACAGCAAACATAAAAAGTGTTTGTTTAACAAAATCTTTTTAGAATCAGAGATTTTTTTACTTCATGTTTAAAAATTTTTCTGTATAAAAAAAATCATTTAAAAATTTTGTAAATTTTTGTTTAGAAAAACTATATAGTAAAATATAGGGAAAGTCTTTTCTATGTGGTTCAAGGTTTAGCCATAGGAAGCACCACACAAGACGCCAGATAATTAATTTGGTAACGATTAAGATTCATAAGCGTTACATATTAATTCTGGGATGCACGTAGATAAAAAAACATGGTCACTGCTACAATATTATGCATGCTGCATTCGGTTATGGTTGTCACAATGAAGTTATTGGTTTCTAAATACGTTCTAACCATCAATATGGGCGCTACCATTATTATTATAGTAAATACTTTATTATTACATGATTGCCACTTTCTATTTTAAAACATGATTGGTTGTGACCATACTGTGGTAACAATAAGTCTTACTTTAAAAAAATATGATAATTATGGAACTTTAAAATGCTGATAACAATCAATGAATAATTATTAATCAAATAAAACATGACTTTGGCATTTACGGCCATAATACTATATTGTGTTCATAAAAAAAAATTGTATCAGTTCAGTCACCCATGTAAAATTGATAATACATGATAATTTTCGCCTGGGGCGTTTTATACATATAACATTATAATTAACACTAATCAATTCACTGTCAAAAAGGTTCTATATAAAGATTTTATATTTTTAAATTTTTTTCAATAAAATTAAAAGTATATTTTTTTAAAAAAAAATTTATTAACTCATTTTTTTTTTTGTAAAATAACGACTTTCTTGTGGAAAAAGTATTCAAAATAATAATAAAATCATTTTTTATAAGAAAAAGTCTGTAGAGCCCAAGAGTTGTAGTGCACAAAAAGGTTGCTTATACAAAATACAAAATATTTAGAAATTTTTTCCTTAAAGTAAAATTCTTAGATTCTACAAACTGTTTCTTAGATAAAAATTCATATATTCTTAAAAAACTTAGATTCTTAGGCTTTTCTCTGAATAAAAAACTCTAAGATTCTGAAAACTTTTCATCATAAAAAATACTTAGATTCTAAAGACTTTTTCAAGTAGAAATATTTTAAGATTCTAAGTACTTTTTCTAAAAGAAAAATTTTTAGACTCTTAGAGACTATCTAAAAAAATTCTTAAAAATGTCTAGAATCCAAGAAATCCATACACACACCAAAAAAAAAGGCTGTAATGGCAACTGAAAATTTTGCTGTTATTACGGGAAATTTTGCTAATTTTAGCCCAGCGGTATTTTTTGCTAATCTTAGCAACACATGTCTGCTGACGTGTAGTACAATGAAATTAATAGAAAAGTTAGTTGCTGCTACTAAATTTTAGTAAAATCTTTGTAAAGTGAAATTTAAAATCGGTTTGCTAAAATCAGCAAAAAAAATTACTAAATATTATTAATATTAGTATAACCAAATTAGTATATAAATTAATAAGCCCTACTAAATTTTAGTAAATTGCTGTAAACTCAATGAATTGTAAAATATAGCAAAATTTTAATTTCTAAAAAAATATTATTGAAATGCAAAAATTAACTTAATTATTTTTAGATACACTTGTTACAATTTAAAGCTGCTAATTTCTTTTAAAATTGTCTAACGAATTCGAATATACAAATTTATATTTTTTTTTATAGAGCAACATTTTTTTTTCAAAAATATTTTAGACAAAAAAAATCAAAGGCTTAAAATATAGTACAAACATTAACGAATTTATCGTTTTAATATGCTAAATTTTGTTATGAAAAATATTTTAAGTAAATTTTTTGGATTTAAAGGTAAAATTTTATTTGTTTTGAGGGCTGATTATAAAAATCTAAAAAAGTTTTTGGTGCGAAAGGGTGTCCCAAGAAGAACGCAATTTTTAAATTTTAAATAAAACACAGATATTTAAAAAAAAATCGTGAAACTTTATTATATCGTAATGTAGACAGAATGAGGTTATGTATGGAACAATATATCGTGCAGATGGCCGCCGCGGCTTTGCTGGCATGCACGCGATCTTTTAATGAAATTTTCAATGACCGTTTTGCATGAATGCTGCGGTATTTCATTAATGCAGCGTCCAATTTCCTCTTTTAAGGATTGAGTCGTCGTCGGCTTATTCGCGTAAACCATCGACTTCAAAAAAACCCCAAAGAAAAAAATCTAATGGTGTTAAATCGCACGATCTAGGCGGCCAATTCTGATCTCCAAAACGCGAAATAACACGACCGGGAAATGACTGATGCAGCAATTGAATTGTTTCTCTGGCTGTATGACATGTGGCGCCGTCTTGTTGGAACCACATGCCCTCCACATTCATTTCTTCAATTCTAGGCAAGAAAAAACTGGTTATCATTTCACGATCATAAAAAAAAGGTCCAATGATTCCTCCAGCCCAAAAATCACACCACACAGTGACACGTTGAGGATGCATTTGCTTCTCGTGAATCACTCGAGGATTTTCCTCACCCCAAATGCGACAATTCTACCTATTGACGAAGCCATCAAGATAAAAATGGGCCTCGTCACTGAAGATGATTTTATCGGCAAAATCAGCATTTTCATGTTGTCTCTCCAATACCCATTTAACGAACTCCCTTCGCTGTCCACGGCTGGCTTCAGTTCCTGAGTCAATTGAACTTTGTATGCATGAAGATGCAAATCTTTCGTCAAAACTCGCTGCAAAGTGGATTTGGAGACACCAATTTGCTGAGCTCGGTGTCGAATTGAGGTGGATGGAGTTTGAGCGACATCATCACGTACAGCTGCGACATTTTCGGTCGATCGACCTGGTCGATGGCGCGTTGTTGTCTTTACATCACTAACAGACCCAGTTTTGGCAAATTTATCCATTAATCTCTTTTCAGTTGACTCTTTTGGAGCATTATTGTGACCCCAAATTGATCGCAATTTGCGAACTGTAGCCGCAAAACTTTCACCATTTTGGTAAAACAATTTCACAATGAGAATGCGTTGTTCATTCGTGTAGCGCTCCATTTTTACTAACCTCGTACCTTCTACTAGCAAACAATAACAATTGTTCAAATGTCAAACAATGACACTTCGAATGTTGCCAGATTTAAAAATTGCGTTCTTCTTGGGACACCCTTTATTTTAAGTGAATGTCTTATTTTTGGACATGAGTCGGTTGTGAAAAGTATTTTCACTTCCGATCCCTTTTTTTCAACCTATGTAGCATTTTAAGGCAATTTAAGTTTGTAAGTACAAGATTTAATTATAAGAAATAAATTTTCCTTCAATATCCACTTTTTTAAAACAAGTAATTTTTTTTTTTGCTAATTTTAGCAAATCGGTTTTAGCAATAAAAATTTGTAAATATTCTGTACTTTGTAAAATATAAATAGCAAAAAAGTTTACTAAATAATAATTTTTTTACTAAAAATCAGTACAAAAATAGTAGTGGGATTCAAAATCATTTAAAAATTTTTCTACAAACTTTTTTTTCTGAGTGTAGACGTTATGGTTTTTAATTAAAAAGTACTTAGAATTTAAAATTTTTTTTAAAATTGTTCTTCTTTATAAAAGTCCTTAGAATCAAAGAAGTTTTCTTAAAAAAGTAAATATTTTTAAATTTAAAGAACTTTTTTAAAGTTTCTAATCATGTAGAGACCATATTGGGATAAAATGATGGTTATTTTTTTATCATAATATGATAACTATATTATTGTTCGACTATGGTTGGCACAATCATAATCCCAAAAATCTATGATGCTCTTCGAATATGATTGGCCTAGCCATGTTTTTTCTCTGCGTGAGTTTTTTCTATATTTGTTGTATAATTGTATTTGAAATTCGTGATATGAGCTTAAAACTAACGAAGCAGCACTAATGAATTTTAAAAATTTCACATTTTCTGGAAAAGTACTAGTAAGCTGAAAAGTAATTTGGTACTTTTCTTAGTGAAAAGGTACTAATAAAAAGTACCAAAATACTGGATTTTCAATCTGCGATTTGGAATTAAAATCTGGTCGAAATCAAAATAGTTAAATCTAAAATTCAAAAGTTTTTTTTTGTGTCCCTCGTTGAGCGCCATTTGCAGCGTCTTAGATCTTCATGATAATTTTGTCTATTAGAAACTATGCAAAATACATCATAACTTGCTGACTTTATAATATAAAAAATGAAAGCTACGTAAAACTGACCTACAATGTTAGGCTTAACACTTTAATATTTCCTACAGGGATTCAATATATTTAATTTTATATCAACATAATAATAATATTATTGTGTCTAATATTAATTCCCCATATACTATTTAAGTATGATCAAAGCTTGAAGGCCATTTGACAATTAGTAGATAAGATTACATTTATTTAATAAAATAAAAGTTGTAATACTATCGTACGAAAAATATTTATCAATTATGACGTCTATTCGTAAACTATTGCGATGAAAAAGTAAACATTAAAACAAATTAGTAAAACATCAATTTAAAACAAAAATATATTTATAAAAATTAAAATTAAAAACTACAAATTGGAATCTAATTAAAGCCCTCAAAAAATTGAAACTGAAACAAAAGTTAATTATTATCTGTTTTGTGAACTTTAAACAAATATGCATCTAATTATATTATTTCACATATTGAACATTTGATATATTTAAACAGTTTTGTTTATAGTGTCATCAAAATAAATATTATTTCACGTGTTGCTCTTGCATTGACAATTGTTTTTGAATGATGACATTGCATTGTTTTATGGGTGTACTTTCTGTATATCGCATCATTAAGAAGTTGGGGAAAAAAGAGCATATCTATCTTGTATTGCATTGATGCATATGGCAGCTCTAATGAGATATAATCTAATATCCATTGTATTGGAAAATCGAATAACATATTTTTAAGTATTGTTTTAGAATGGAAACATATGTATGTCATTCCATGGTTGTTTGCTATTGTAGTGTGTTTTAATTTTGAAAAATAGTAGCAATTAATATATTCAAGTGTAAACAATGAATATTCAAAAGTGTAAGTAAAAACCAATAATTTGTATTGTTATTTTATGTATACAATTTGTGTAAGAAACAAAAGAAACTTAATGTCTGAAGATAAGATTTCCTACAACCAAAGGTTAAAATGTAGTTATTAAACACTGTAAAAAAACATTTCCTTAATTAAACTTTTAATTAAATGAGTTTTGTATAGTAGTTTTAAATGAGCTTAATATCTCTTTTTATTTATAAAAATTAATTATAAATATTTATTTATCCCAATATTTCGTCACTATATTGGGTGACTTCTAAAAAAAATAAAAAAAGGACCTTAAGCTCAATTTAAAAAATATACATATCAAGAAGATCGAACAAAACTCAAAGAATTTTAAAAGAGTTTTTGGCATAACAAACGAATATAATTGTAGCGGTTGATACAACTGAATACCTGAATTCAGATAAAGCAATTAAATTTCCTGTTATGAAAACTGGAATATCTTGGGGGTAGTAAAAATTGTCAGATTTGCAAAGATTACGAATTTAGAAAAATGGCGCCCAACGTTGGGGATAATTTTTTAATTCTAAAGAATTTTTATTAAGAATGAGTTATTAAATTTTTAAGCGAATTTTTCTTTGGAATTCAGTGAATTCTTTTCTCGAAAATTTAATTGTAACAAAATTTAGTCTCTGCAAAATAATTCTCAAAAATTTTGAAGAGAATTTTTTTTTATTAAATAAAGATATTCAGATTTTTAAATGGCACCAAACTCTGTTTCCATAGCATTTGGAATTTTTGGGAAGATTTTACTCTTAAGATTCTGCAAACACACAGAAAATATCTGTTAAATTTCTCTAATTAAAAATGATTTTATTAAAAAGTTATTAATATCAAAACTTTGACACGTAAGAGTCATCACTGATCATTTTTTTAAATTAATTACATACATACACTTAAAATAGTTTGTAAGTGAAAATAACAGAAAATGTCATTTAAAAGAAATGATATTTCATTTAAAACCCGGTCTACTTAATTTGCATTTAAATTAAATGCCTTTTGTTATTTATTTTTAAATGTTGATTAATCAACTGACACATCCGTAAGAAACAAATGATATAATCAGTTAAAATAAATGTCAAAATTTTACCTACCAATTCCTTAAAAAATAAATGTTTTTTTTTTCATTTATATGAAATTGTTTCCCCTTTTTGTATTTTTTAAATATAATCGTGCAAAACAAAATGTATGTATGCATAGCTATAGACACTATTTGTGTGAATGTGTTTGTGTATGTATGTATGTTTATAAATTTCTTGTTATTTGTATTGAAAAATTTTGTACATATTCAACTAATTTAAATAAAAAAACAAAATTGAAATTTTTTGAATTTTTTTTGAAACAGACAAAATTTAAATTTGTAATAACTGTTACGGACACAAATAAACCATAAGTTTCCGTTTTGTGGGTTAATTTTTATTAAATTTCAAACAAATGAAAAAAATAAATGAAACTGAAAAAAATCGGTAAATGATAGTAAATTATTTTGATAAAATGTATAAGTAAGTTAAAATAGATATTTCCTTGAAAAATAAATGTATGTTCCTTTATTTTTAAATAAAACGGAAAACTTTTTTATTAAACTACAAACAGTCAACTACATAATATTCTGAGTGTATTTAATTTAACAAAATTTTTATTTGAAGGACTAAAAAAGATCTTTTTATGAATAAATTTAGATAATAAATTCAATTGCCTCTCATTTCTGCCGTCTTATAATCCTTTATTTTCTCAGTGCAATGGGAAATTTCATTTGTTTTATATTTTCGATAAGATTAAAAACTACTTATACTACCAAGTCATGGGTTATAAAAAATATGAAATTAAACATTAAAACGTCATAGTTAACGGCTACACATCAATCATTTATTTAAAAATAAATTTCTATTTAAAAATGATACATTTACTTTCATTTTAATTGTTAGTCGAAAAACAAGCATATAAACTATTTAAAGAATATTTAAATATTCATTAATTGTGCATGATAAAAGCAGGTGCAAAAACCACATTCTTTAATGAAGAAAATCTATCTTTTCAAAAATATATACAAAACATGTAACAAAAAACCAGAAATATTATGAAAAAATAAAGTGCAAAAAAATAACAACACATCTTTTTACAAACATAAACAATTTTGTTTTACTATAACAAAAAAATGAAAAAAATCCAGTACCACTACTTGGCTGTAGGCCAATAATCAAATACTTTATGTATAGTAGGGAGATATTTAATTTTAACGGAGAACATATCTAAGAATAATAAATGTTTAAAGTCTTTTTGTAGCATTTTTAGGAAAAAAAAAACTGAAAGGATATTTTTGACCTAAGCAAAGTCTCCTGATGGCCAAGGCTCAGTCTTCATTTTTTTTAATCTGAATTATGTACTTAAATCGTCTTAGAATATAAAAAATGTTAATACCTTTTAAATGTGGCACTTCGTTTACATATCAAAATTTCTAAACATTTTGCTTGTAGAAGTTTTTTTTTTTTAAATAAAATAAATATTTCTAAAATCTTGAAATTTTTTTATAGCTGTAGAAATTTTAATAGGTGTAGAAATTCAACATTGGGTGCCAACTGAAACTTTATGTTATTTGAAGTAATTTTATTAAAAATATTTAGAAAATGTTTCTCATTCCATCCAAATTGACATTCCGTACGGTAGTTGTGTCAAAATTATTAAAAAAAAAAATCTCTGAAGAACATAATAGTTTTTTTGTATAAATCTTGCTAGGATGGCGACTAAAACGATTTACCGTTATTCGTAAAGGTTGAAACGGTTTTCATTTTTAATTTAGAACGATTTTTTGCCAATAATGATTTTGTAACAGTTTTTGCACTTTCTTTATAAACCACGTTAGCGATTTTTGACTAACGCACGATCACGAACTAAAAATTACAATCAAGCACGAAGATTTTGTTTCTACTAACGCTCACGCACGATCACGTGAGTAATATAAATTTTGGCACCTCTAGTTGGAACCATATAGGAAATAACGCTATAAGTTACTGTAGCGGTTTTTGGAGAGCAACTGTTAAGGCATTTGAAACGATTATGGTTTTCAACTTAAATCGGATTTTAATCAGTTACGATTTTATGTAAATTACGGTTGCAATCCGGTTGTAATATTTACAATTTTTTTACAAAAAATTCATTTAGATTATGAAAATTCTTGAGAACAATTTTTTTACATCCGCGTTCGGCACGATTATCGTTCTACACTCTAAACATTTTTTTTAGTGGAATTTGAAAAAGATTACGAATATTTTTTTTCTTCTTACACAATTTCAATAAAATTGATAAATTTTTTAAAAAATCAATCAATCAAAACACTTTATTTTTAAATTCTTCGTTCTGATTGATCGATTTTCAAAAAATTTATCAATTGTATTGAAAATCTGTACTCCACTTTCCCAGCAAAACTTTGATAATGGGTGCGATATTCTCATGCATTACCTTGTAATGACAGCTCGTTACCTTTTTCATTATTTGCAAGCATAAATTAATAAGTTACTGATTATTGATTACGTAATATATGATTTATAAATGTAAAGTAATAATTAAAATATATTTGAAAATCTATTTTTAGATACATTACTTTATATTTTTTTGTAAGCAAAAGGGTAATGTATGTTTGTTTTGACAACATGATGACCACATTATTTTTAATAACGTTTAAAATATTTGTAATAATTTTTTTAATAAAAATTCCTCTTTTTTTAAATCTGTTTTTAGACACATTACTTTTTCCATTCTCGTAACCATATAAGTAACCCCTTACATTATCCCCTCTAAAGTAATGGGTATATACATTAGTTTGAGGCTCATCGCCTATAAAATTCATCAGTGAAGTAAGATGAAAAGTAATCCATGAGCGCATATGGCTACACATTACTTGGGTTTACAACAGAAATTTGGAAAAGGTAAAAATTAATTACTGCTTGAGAAGCAAATAGAGATTTGTTTATCAATACGTAACGCCACTCTGTGGTTGCCCCTTCAAAATTCAAAAATTTTTATTTACAAAAGCTTTTAAATATTTTGATTTTTTTTTTATTCTATTCACAAATTTCCTAAAATTTTTTTAGAGAAGTGTTTTAAATTATATAAAATTGTTTATAAAAAACATCCTCAAAATCTCAAAAATTTTGTAAAATCGTTTCGAATAAGTGGTACCCGGCGTTGAGTGCCTTTTTTATTATATGCAAAGAAATGTACATATAAAGATAGAGCAAAATGCATAATTGCTTTAGTGTCTATACTTAGAAGTAGATGGCGCTCAAGTAAATAAAAAACAATACCCAGCGCCATGCTTAGGTCGGCATGGCCTTGGATTTGGCTTTTAATTACCTTAGGAACCACAAATATGACATTTAATACATATTTCAAATTCTAGTACATTAAACTGTCACTAGCAGACTTATTTAATAATACCAAGGTCAATTTTTGAAATGTTTGACGTGATAAAAGCATTTGTTTCACATTTGTATGTTAAAAACAAATTTTCATAGATCAAAATGGTATTTTTTCGGTAAATTCGTATAATTTTCTAGTTTTGAGCCATTGCAAACTGCATATTTATGTTTATTCTTTCTTTCAAAAAAAAAAAATAAATACACATACGAAAAATTATAATACTGTGTTCTTAAACATCTAAATGACTATTGATTTAGAAAATTAAAGTATTATAATATACACATAAAACATATATTTTTGTATAGTTTTTGGCAAATATTCTTTTATGTTACGAACGAAATAGAAAATCAATAATACCCTGTTGCATATTGTAGCAATATGCCTAATAGGGAGAATTTATCTTCAGATGCGCCATCTATTGAGAAATAGTTTCAACTAATGTTCTTTCTTTAATAAATTAATGTCTTTGATTATATGTATATGCAATTTTGACTAAACATTTTTCTTCAAAAAAATCACATGTTAGTAAAATTGTTTCAAAATTTAAAAATATAATATAGAAATTTATTTATATTTTTTTAAATGAGAACGTGGTAGGAATTAAGTTTAAATTGGAACAATTTTTACACTTACATTTCTGAGGGAAAAGTTATACGAACTGGTCCCAGAGGAGATCATTGAACCTGTCACAGTGTCGTAGGAGGTGGCAATTTGACTCTTGGGATATGTTCTGGGTTAATTTCGGCAATATCTTTTAAACATATGGGAATATAGCCATTTTATAAAACGGTCACAATCCGAACTTTTAAAATGTTGATGTTTTTCAAAAAATTCTCGGTTTCAACTCGCTATATTTATTAACCCACCCTCGTATGTTAAAATACTAAAATTTTCTTTATGAAAAAAAGTTCCACCTTTATATTCATACTTTAAAAGAACATTAAAAATGGAAAACTAAAAATCTTTTTTTAAAGAATGGAGGGCACGCAACATATCAACCTGATGAAGTAAAACCGCTAGGCCATTAATTAAATTCGCGTGTTTGCTGTCTGTTTGCTTATGTTGTCTCTTAGTGAAACATATCGAAAATTTTGCTATTTTTTTTTGTATTCCTTCTTCATCTGGTAGCTAAAAATTATGGTTAAAAATTATAAGAATATTTTTATGTTCATAAACAAACTGGCAAGAATCTGGGGGAATATATTCGTCTTCTTTTGAAAAGCCAACGCATTTTGTCAAGTGTTGAAATATTTGGTTGCAGTTTTTGTTGATGATGAGTTTTTTTTTTTTGTGAACATTATTGATGATGCTTTTATTCAGGTATACCAACGCCTTTGTTATAAATACTTTCTTGCAACAAGTTGTTATTTTATGATAATTTTATATTTAAGTATGCAACAAGATGAAGGGGAATAAAATGATACTACCACATTCTTGTCATACAAGTTGTTTTTTAAGAACTTACAATGTTTTTAAATATCAATAAGTATTAAACCAGGAAGAGATCCTATGTACCGGCAGTTCTAAAATATCTGACCAGAAATTTCCTATTTCAACCAATATGTTATCTATTAAATTTGAGATACCCTGCGCTGGGCAATTAAACTTGTCAAATGTGGAGGAAGTTGAGAAGCAATTTTTTTGTGACTTAAGAGAACTAGTATCAAATACCAGATCACAAAATATATGTAAACAAAAATCGAAATCGCTTCAACGCATTAAGTATATTTAACTTATGACAACCAAAATATTTTTTGTTAGAAGATTAAGAAGTTATTAAAATACATTATACATTACGTTTAACTCTTACTATCAGCTGGTTAGCATTCCAAACTAGATTATATTTCTATAGAACCAGTATTGACAAAGATTCATGAAAAATCTGCGGTTTAAATTATTCAAATTATGAAGATTATAATCAAGAGAAAAAGAAAATGTATTTTTGTCAAAAACGTACCTAAAAATATGAGGGAAATTCTCTATAGAATAAAAATAAATCGGTAAAAATTAAAAGACCTGTTTTTATGAAGAATCTTAAGGCTTGGAAAATACGTTCATAGTTCAAAAAATTTTTTATGGAAAAAAGTTTACTGTCTTTTAATCACTAAACATTTAAAATAAAACATTATTGCCAAGTAGGAAATGATTTTTTTTATTGATTTAACTTTGTTCTTGGGAGTCAGAAAATTAATGAGCATGAGTCTACGAAAAAAAATATACCTTAAGTAAATGACAAATTAAGACAGTGAACAATTATTATTTAAAATTTGACGAACTAGTTTTTATGGAACGATTCACCCAATTGAACGATATGAACTAGTTCACAATAGCTAGTTTTTTTAGTACAAACGATCATTTAATATATTGAAAAGTACAATTTAAACCCGTGTAAAAAAGATTAGATCTGAACAGATCTCATTGTACCAGATCTAATTAGATCTCAAAATTGAAGACATATTTGAGATCTAATTAGATTTAATCAAATTTAGGCAGATCTGGCGAATCATATATAATCAGATCTAATATGCTATAAAAAATTAAAAGACACTTTTATCACCAAATTTTCCAGATATCTTTACACTCAGAAAAAAAGTTAGTAGAAAAATTTGTAAATGCTTTCCAATCCCATTTTACTATTTTTGTACTGATTTTTAGTAAAAAAATTATTATTAAGCAAATCTTTTTGCTATTTACATTTTACAAGTAATAGAGTTTTTATAGAATATTTACAAATATTTGTTGCTAAATTCAGAAATCATTTTAAAAATTTTTGAAAACCGATTTGCTCAAATTAGCAATAAAAAATTACCAATTTTAAAAAAGTGGATATTGAAGGAAATGTTATTTCTTATTAAAACTTACACCTACAAACTTAAATTGCCTTAAAATGTTACAGAGGTTTAAAAAGGGATTCGAAGTGAATATACCGATTCATGTCTGAAAATAGGACATCCACTTAAACATAGCACTAAAAAGATTTTGTAGTTCTAAAAATCAGCCCTAAAAACAATTAAAATTTCATTGTACTACACGTCAGCAGACATTTGTTGCTAAGATTAGCAAAAAATACCGCTGGGCTCAAATTAGCAAAATTTGCCGTAATAACAGCAAAATTTGAATATGAATAGATCTGGCATTAGATTTGATCAAATCAGGCCATAAAGTGTATCACATATGTCATATCTTATTATATACATATGAATGTATGATCAGATCTGCCACCAGTTCTAATTAGATCCAATCATATCTAATTATATCTGCTCAGAGCTAATTCTTCTTACACAAGAATATCAAAAACAAGATATACAAAATTCTTAAAAACTTTCATAAGTGAGAGCAGTTTTTCAGCCTCAAGTTCTGTTTTTATTTTTTATTTATTTTAATTTTAACAGTGCGTATTAGTTATCAAAAAAATATTGTAAAAATTTGGGACAAAAAAAGTTTTCTTAAACAAAAATATGATAAATAGTTCGTTAGAAATTCTCTAAGAATGATTGAAAAAAAAATATTCATAATAATAAACAAACGAAATTGTCAAAGAGCGATTGACTTAGAGAAAACCCTATTTACTTTTTTTTTAATTCTTTTTATTTAATTTTTTAAAATCCAATTGAACTAGAAATAGCGTTGACTAAAGTGAACTAGAATTCCCAATTCTTGTTTTAAAGTCAATAATCTCATTTAAGATAGATAGCGTCTGATAGCAATTTTGATGGTATTTATTTAAGCAAATTTTAATATATTCATATACATATTATTCTTAAAAAATATAACTTTAAAAAATAGTTAGCTGACAAATTTTCTAACAGATAACATATTAAAACCAAAATAAAAATGTGAAAATGAATTCGATAGCGATTTTTTTGGAACCGGAACCTTAATTGGTCTTTCTTATAGATTTTGAATCTGGTTTTCAAATTTTAACATCTGATTCTTACAGCGAAAAAATCGTGATTAAAAATACGAAAATTTAATTTTTTAAGCTTTTTAGAGTACTTATTTTTTAAAAGAAAAAAAAAAACAACATATTTTAAGACTTAAATTATAAAATAAAAGGCCCTAGACACTAGAAAAATCTGCCAAACGGAATTTGCCAAAAAACATAAAATTGCCTTTTTAGACTGGGTATTCTAGATCGTTTTGGCAAGCGCTCTGTTTTAGTTCAATTTATAATATTGTAAAGAACTGATTCGCTCTTCAATCACTGTTCGACGGTTTCATTTAATCGTGCATATAAGATTTTTTTTAAATCGTTTACTTGGGCATTTTGTTAGCTTACGATTCATTGCTTTTAGTTAAATTAAAAAAAATGAAGAGTTAAAAAAAAAAAAATAAAGAAAAAAGTTTTAAATTTACTTTGCATTTGAATCAAGTAGTAGTTATCCCCGACCAAAGATAATGAAACGAACGATAAAGCTAAAAAGGCGATTAGTAGTGAACTATGATTTTCTATCAGTTAAGTGAATAGTTTTATTGAACTAGTTCGTTCAGGAACATACTTATTATAAATTGCATATTTTACAAATATTACGGCTTCTGATATCATTTAAATTTTACAAAATTATTTTTCACACTCTATTTACTGGAATAATATCTTCATACCGTTTTAAATTCTCTTTATAATAACGGTATTAACAATTCAAACCGGTTTAAAATGCATTCAATACAAAAAAAAATATATGCAAATTAAATATAAACTTTAAAAGAAGATGCGTAAAAGAAACGCATTAATTTATAATTATTAATGAAAGAAGTAAGAGGAAGAAAATAAAACATGAGATTTCTTGTTGTTACATGAAAAGCAATAATAACAACAACGAATTGTTGTAAATATTTATTAATGATTATTATTAGTAAGAAACCGTTATTGACAACATGTCATTTAATGCAGATTTATGTGATTTTTTTTTAACAACAACAATTTTGTTACTTTCTTTTTTTTTATTCAATAACACTTTTTTGTTAATGGTTAATGAACCGAGAGGTATGACAGTTGAGGTTTAATATTTGTTGTTATTTATTACTTTGACACTTTCGCTTTTTAAACTTGAAATAAAGAAATGACACTTTTGAAGGAATGAATGTTAATAATATTTATTTATTATATTATTTTTATTAAATAGTTTTGGTTTATTATTAAATTTATTTACTAAACACGTGAGACGTATTGACAAAATTAAAAAAAAAAATCATTTTCTATAAATTGTTATTTTGTTTGAACAAATTCAATTATTGTGGTATTAAGCAACCGGTGAAATTAATTTTCCTTTTTTTTAATTGGCATTTGTTTTGTTGTTGTACGTTTGCTTTGGTATTTGGTACTATTCACATGCAATTTTTGAGAGAGGTCAGTTTTAAAACTGTTAATTTTTAAACTCACTAAACACGTCTCAATATAAATTTTTTAAATACTTTTAATATACTCCTTCACTTGTTTTGACCAAGTAGTTATTTATTTTAATAAACACTTTACCGTTATTCAATTATTAACACACTGCATGATTTTTTAAAAATTTTTATTTTAAATTCAACGAAAAACCGTTCAACGATTTTTTTTGTTTTTTTAATTCCAAACTTTAACTTGAATTTTACTCTTTGTTATCAATTTTTCTTTTATCAAAATAATTGACACTTTTTTTTATTTATTTCCAAATTTCTTATTTTCATTAAGCAAACGTTTTATTGTTGTTTAACTTTTGCGAAAAATTTTAATTTATTTAACGAATAAATTTCGCGCATTTAACCGACCGTCCACCTACTCTGTAAGATTTTTAAATAAAACTGATGGTTGCTAACTTGAGAAATTCAAATGCAACCGCAATGTTTAAAACAAAATATGTAAAAATATCAACAACAAACGAGAAAAGCAGCAAGCAATTCCAGTTGCTTGGATTCAATTTGGAGAAAATTTTATATCAAAATAAAATATTTTACTCTTAAATAAACACACTCATATGTTCCACAGAATATAACAACACATAACCACACATTTCTACTCCCAATTCTATCACCATCATTTGTTCCATCGACAAAAGTAAATATGCGCAACCGGCATATTTTTAGGAGCCCCCTCCATCCAGCGAACGTATAGAAAAATGAAAAAATAAACAAAAATGTCTAAAACAAAACAAACAAACAAATAAACATTCATCATTATTATTATAAAGATTTTTGGTTTTAAAATTTTTACACATATGTTTAATGAGCGCTTTAGTACTCGCCTAGTACTTCTCATTTGAGGAGATTTAAAAAGAGAAGTACTTATTCGTAAGTAATTGTGGAAGTAAATGTAAACACAACAATCAAAACAACTGTGCAAAATGTATTTAAAATGTAAATGCAACTGCTTTTATTTACATTGTCAAATAATTACTGCAAAAGTGGATATATTTAAGTGCTTTTAATTTAATCAGGCGTTTTTTTAAGTTCAACGATTTTTAAAAGGTAGTTTAGGGTTAGATTAAATAAGAACCCCTGAAATGATAAAATTACTTGCAGGCTACAGAGACGCATTTCGCAGTGTCCGCTTTCTGTATTTAATGTAAAAAATATTCCCAGCGAATTTTCAATGTTTAAAACATTTCCTCTAAGTTTAGAACAGGGCCAGGGTGGCCCTATTCTGCATTTTTCGATCCTAAATATGTTTAAAAAAAAATTCTTAAATATTAAGACGCTTGAACTTATGCTTATACTAAGGGTTTATAATGAAAGTAGTGTATCAAATTTCCGTAGTTCATATTGGTTTCTACTAACTGTAAAAAACCTTTTTTTTTTTAATCGATAAAAACCGCAATTAGTGTTTCGAATTATTCGACCCTACCGGTTAATCGGTTAGGTCATTATTCGAAAAATGATGAAAATTGCATAATCGGTTATTCGTGTCGATTTATCGGGAAAATTGTCGATTAATCGTTTTAGGTAAAATAAATGTATTTCTTACATCAAAATTAACACAAGGAGCTGCTTTTTGCTGAAATATTAAGTTTAGTCTATTGCATTGGTTTATAAAGTGTTTGTTTAGGACAATTTAAAGCATCCTGAGATATTTTAAAGAATCATGTCTTATTATCTTCAGGGGAATCTGACGATAAAAAAAAATTCCTAAATGAACAACAGCTAACTTCAAAAAAATTCAATAACAAATTCTTAAAAATATGGTATGAATAGTTTTTGCGAAATACGCCAAAAAAAATTGATATAATTGCCACTGTCCATTTACTCTTTCACTACCTGGTTTAAGCTTTAGAGCTAAAGAGGTTTTCTATTAGAAAATACATAAAAATCAAGATATAAAAAGCCGGACAAGTCTTCACCAGTTTGTCTGTGTTTGTGCAATTAAGCGAATTAAATATTTTTGACTAAACAACTTAATTCTACTGAAGTTCCTACGTTATCAAAAAATTGCTAAGGGAAAAAATATATATTTTAATAGGTTTTTTGATAAAGCTCTGCTTAAAGGCTCTAGTTCAAGTAGTTAAGATCGAAATGCCCTATGCACCACGATCAAAAGATCTATTGTGCAGCCAGCTTAAGTATCTTCAGCTAGGCATCAGTATGACACAAAAAATCAAATTCAATATTATTTGAAAACTTTTTTTTTGAAAGTTCTACACACGATTAAAAATGCGGGATTCACAGCATGTCTTTTAGAAATGCTTTGTGTTTTTTATAACTTGTATGGCATTTTGGAGGGTAAACATCTGACATTTGTTCTCACTTATGTTAGTCATTGACGAAATTGTATAAACAAAAAGTTGTTTTTGCTTTAAAAATGTTAAGTTTCTTTGCCAACAGAGCATCTTTTGCGGAAAGTTTTGCTTAACTTCGTTAATTTGAAAAAAAGTGCAGCTAAAGCACATCGTTTGCTCACCTAAGCTTATTCTCAGTCTTTTTCATCGATGTCAATATACCAGAGATAATTCGTGTAGTTTAGAAGTGGTGACCGCCCAAGTCAGACAAAAAAGTTCCAAGATGATGAATTGAAGGCAGTACTCTATGAAGATTGTTGTCAAATCAAAAAGAACTGGCAAAATCATTCGAGTCACTCAAGGATTCATCCAAAAGCAAGGAAATCGGGTACCACACGAGTTTAAGCCAAGAGACGTTGAAAGACGATTTTGCATGTCCGAAATGCTGCTTGAAGGCCATAAAAAGAAGTAATTTTTGCATCGAATCATTACTGGCGATGAAAAAAGGGATTCATTACGACAGCCCGAAGCGCAAGAAATCGTATGTGAAGCCTTAATTCGTTTGAAGCGAGCATCGGCCAAAAAAACGCCCGGAATATGCGACCAGACATGAAGCCGTAGGGCTACGTTTCCACTGAACGTGTTTTGCATGTGTTTTGAAACAAAACACTGTTTTGGACATGTTTCCCATATATTTTTTTTTTAGTCAAAACAACATGATTTGTTCAAAGCACGCAAGTGAAAACGTAGCATAATATTCCATCATGACAATGCTCAGCCACATGTTGCAAGACCGGTTACAAACTATTTAGAAAATAGTGGTTGGGTAGTTGTGCCTCACCTCATCCGATTACTAAAAACTAGTACATTTTAAAACCAATTCTACTCTTTGCTACTGGGAAGCATGTCAAGTAATTTTTTCCATAATACTGAAGTCTTTTGGCAATCTTAACTCAAATGGCAATTTCATCGTAAGTTACAAGTTGCCAACTTATGATCACCGATATGCCACTAGTTTATCTGGAATTATTTTAAAGAATTATTTTAAATTCTTTAAAAAAACAACCGTTTTGTGCTGCTCCCCCTAAATTGACAACATTGCTCCCCAATTCTCTTTAAATATAAAATATCTCTTTTGTGGATATTATTTCATTGGAACAACAAAATGTGGATACTAAATCTAAAGTTGTAATGCTCTGGCCCCAAGTTATATATGTACTCCCCATTCTCTTGAATAGTTTGTTTACTGATAAAGTGTATTTATTGTTTTTGTATTTTTGCTTTAATGTTTTATTCTTCTGTTTTGTTTGTGTTTTTTATTTTTCTTTCTACATTGTGTTTTTTTTTTGCATTGTCCATGTGGGGATATTGTTTTGTACAAAGTGTTGATAACACGATGATGATGATGATGAACATCATTATCTAATAGCTACAGCTACAACAACAACAATATCATTAACTAAAATATATGGTGGTGTGTGCTGATTTTTTAGTTTTGTTTCTATAATCATAGAGTTTTATTTTCTATTTTGCTTAATTACGAATTTTTAGCTTCCAATTTTTATATGGTAGAGCTAATAAAGAATTAATTCTTTTTGATTTTGTTTTTAAATTTAATAAAAATTAGGTATTTTAAATACAAACATTATTTACTTGACTAAATAAGAGATTGCTTTCTATATCGCACTTTAGATTCTAGTTCATCAGAGTTACTCGAAAACTAAATGCTCTGGATGAAAGTTGAATTTTTTGCCTGAAATTCCATCAGAAACTTGGTAAAACTTTGGATTTAAAAGGGGAAAAGAGTCCCCTTAACGGCCAGCCCAAACCGCTTTGGCCAAAAAACCTGGAACTGAAACGCTAGACAAGGGGACCGAAATCCTATGGAATGGGAAAGAGTGAAATTGAAACACTAGACAAACCAATGCAAATGGAAGGGAACGTGATTATACACACTAGACAAGGGGAATGAAATGAAACGGTACAAAGCCCGAGTTGAATTCAAACATTGAATAAGGGAAACGAAACGGATTAGAACGTATAACGCATGGTATTGAAACACTAAACACAGGGAAGGAAATGGAATGGAGCGAACCTAGATTTTAATGATATTTATCGGCGTAGGTATCCACCATTCAAAACGTTATTTTAAAAAATTTTTATGGGGAGGGGCAAACCTCTTCGGAATACGGGAAAAGTCGTTAAAGAGTTACTTTTTGGAATTTTTAATATAAATTTGGTAAAAATAGAGTTAAAAACAGAAATAGTGCCACTTTTATAATAAAATTTTTTGATTTGTAGGGCGAAAATATTTACGGGAAGACGCATTTAGAAATAGTCTTCGCCTTAACGTCCTGTCAAACACTTTCTGCTACAAATCTGCTAAATTTTAAATTTTATTTTAAATTTTATATTTTAGTTATTATTTTAGTTTAGGCATTTTATATAGATATATTTTTTTTATATAGTAAATTGTTTTTTTAGTAGTATACGAACCATATTTGGCCCAGAGGGCTTGGTTCTTGAATATTTGAATAAATAAAAAAAAAAAAATCTAAAATTTCATATATGTATGTTTTGGCCTAATTTACTGAAAGAGTACTGTTTGATAAAAACGTGGTAAAAATGACCCAACCACTGTAGTTAGTTACATACCCAACAAACAATACGTACAGGTTACGTACCGGTTTCGGTACGTCATATACGGAGTCCCGTTTAAGTACCGTTTTCTGGATCCGTAAACGGAAAAGAAAACGGATTTTAAGGAACATCGAAAATGATTCGAATCCGTTTAAAGTAAATCAATGACGGACCGTTTACGGACCGATATATCGGATGAAAAACGGATCCGTATTCGTACCGTTTTTTTCAACAAAAAAGGATTTGTGTACAAGCATATTATTTTAATAGCAAATTTTTATTTTTTTTTTCTTTAAATTTATTTACAAAGATATTTAAAATAAAAAAAAACAAAACTTAAAAACTAAATACAACAAATACCAAACAAATACCATATTTATCTCCAGAACAATTAGCATCCGTCTATCACTGCGATTGAGGTGAATTAAAAAACATTAAAAAAAACATTAAAAAAAAAAAAATAAAAAAACAAATTAATTTTGGTTTAAATGGAGGTACTTACGATATGATGAAGCAGACAATGTAAATTTGCAAATTTTTTTACAAAATCTTTTAAAAACTGTCGGCAATATTTTTTATTTGCAAATCTACATTATTTTGCACACATCATCGTAAAACTTGTGTTCAATTTCATAAATATTTACCTGAGGGATATTTAAGTATTCGTTGTTTGATAACTAAACAAATTCAAAAGCAACGGAAGAAAAACTGATGAAAAACAGTGGTCCGTATTTGACGGTACATAAACGGATACACCGAAACGGAATCAAAACGTATTGTTTTCGAAAATTCAATTATACCGTTAATGTTCCGTTTACGTACAAGCTTTGACGGATAAGTATTTTCGAACTGTAGACGTACAGTAGAAGCCGGATTCATTAATCCGTACGTATCGGTGAGTCCGTCAAAATGTTTCTTGGGTAATCTTGACATGTAGCTTACTTTGGCATCTAATGCCGTTTTCTTTTCTGACAAAAATTGTTGCCTTTTTTCTGCCTCTTTTTACAAAATGTCTTTTTGTGCATATCAATAAAAAGTACAAGCGGACAAATAAGGTAAACGTGAAATGTTGAATCATGCCTTAAATTTCGTGAATTTTAACAAAATGTCACAATTTGGATATTTTAATGTTTTATTAAAGATGTTGTGTATATGTTGAACATGTTTTAAATACATTAAAATAGGTCTCTTTAATACCTTTAATTTGATACCTAATTTGTCCGCTTTTAAAAAGGCGGAAAAAAAGCAACATTTTTTGACATAGAAGAAACCGGCATAAGGCATTCACCAAGACGGAATTTTCGGAAAATAATGTCGACGAATTTCCTTGCAATCATCGTTCTAAATCATATCTAAACACATTTCGTAAAATATGATATCAAATAAGTTAACTCTTTTAAATCTCTGCATTTACTATAAAAAAAAATATTTGTGTCTACTGTCTATTTTAGGAAAATATCTAACTAATTACTTTGGGGTAAAAATGTAGCATAATTTAAGTTTAATGTTAACTTAAATTTTATAGGAAAACTAGATAATCCGATTTAAAGATTAAAAGAGATTTTTAACAAAACGACAATCGTATTTCAAGAAGCCCCATCTAATAGAAAATAAGTTAACAATTTGAAACTAAATTGTTTGATATTGTTCTAAATTCACCGTTGCATAAATTTAAGCTGTATTTATCTAGCGGCTATTAAAGATTTCTAAATTACACAAATCAAGAATAAATATTTAATTTGTTAAAACAATACTGTATAGTAGTTGTAACAATAAAAACATAATCAACTGTCAACTGTTACTATTACACCTTTTTCATAAGATAAAACAATAGAAAAGAAAACTGCTACGTACATAGAAAAACAAAAAACAGCAAATACAGATGCCTGCCTGCTCCAGGCGGTCTTTTCAAATGAAAAACAATAACTTGAGATAATTTCTAATGTAACAAAAAAAAATAAAACAAAAACAAAACTACTAGTCATAGAGAAATATTAAACTTCTAACATACAATGTAAATATAATGTACTTTGATATAAGATGCTGAAAAACTGGGGAGAAAAATTGGATACGGGATCCTAAAACACATTTTTTTTTGTTAAATACGTCTTACATGAAATATTCCCCAAGTTGAAAACTCCGATTTTTGAACTGTCTTTGCTATAGTAGAAATTTTCGGAAGGCCCCCCCAAGAACACGTACGGATTCATGAATCCGGTTTCTACTGTACGTTTACGGTCCGAAAATACGTAACATTAACGGACCCTATAATAGATTTTCGAAAACAATACGTTTTGACTCCGTTTTGATGTATCCGTTTCTGTACCGTCAAATACGGACCACCTTTTTTCATCAGATTTTTTTCCGTTGCTTTGGATTTGTTTAATCAAAAAGGAATACTTAAATATCCATAAGGTAAATATTTATGAAATTTTATGCAGATTTGTAAATAAATATATTGCCTGACATTTTATAATAGATTTTGTGAAAAAAATTTGTAAATTTGCATTGTGTGCTACATCATATCGTAAATACCACCATTTAAACATAAATTAAATTTTTATTTAATTTTTCATGATTTTTAATGGGCCACAACAGCAGTCATTAATGGATTCTAATTTTGCTAGAGATAAATATGGTGATTGTAATTTTATTTGTTGTTTGTCGTATTTAGTTTGTAAAATTTTTATTTTTTAAATATCTTTGTAAATAAATTTAAATAAAATAAAATTTGCTATTAAAAATTAAAATAATTGGCATTTTTGTTGAAAAAACGGTACGAATACGTACCGAAAACGAATCCGTAAGTGGTCCGTCATTGACGGACTTTTAACGGACAACTCCGTTTTTCATCCGATATTTCGGTCCGTAAACGGTCATTGACCGCATCTCAACGGATTCGAATCAGTTTCGATGTTCCTTAAAATCCGTTTTCTGGTTCGTATATGGATCCGGTATGTAATTAATTATAGTGTGAATTATAAATTTTATACTCAAAATCGCGTTTTTTTTACTATTTAAAAAATTATTTATTTTACAAAAAAAAAAAAAAATATTTTAGATAACGATAAAGATATCATATATTTTGTTTTATTCCGATATCGCTAATGATAAAGATAATTTAATGGTACATCACATTGAATATATCGAAATTTATCCCGCTACTTGATATTTTCGATATTATGGATATTCTTAAATATTACTATTATATATTTATCGTTAATGATATCATTCTCGTACAAATTTATTATAGAAACGATATCGTTATGATATCGAAGCAATATCGTTTGGTTTGTTGGGCAAGGACTAAGTAACAATAGGATGGACAGAATGTAATATCAAAAGCCAATGAAAAAGCCACCAAGCAACTGAGCCAATTTCTGAGGCTTCAGTTAAAAAAAGGCAAAGTGCTACAAAGACATCGAGCCAACTTGCCTCATATTATATGAACTTGCCTCGGTGGCTTTTTGACTTAGTGACTTTTTCGCTGGCTTTTATTTTTCATTCTGCCTTTACTATTGTTGCATAGTCGTTGTTAAAACGACTTAATTCATTTTTAAGTCTGTTCTGGTCCAGGAAAAACAACTTATTTGTCCTAAAATAGTTTAAGTTTACCTCTTTAAACATTTTGTTACATGGACCGGCAAAGGAATATAAGAAAGTGGTAAGACCAGGAAATGCAGGTAAGAGCTTCGATGTCTATATTAAAGCTTTTGCACGTTGTGGGAAGAAGACATTGGCGCTTTGGATATTCAGTTCTATTGATTCATTGGATTATGATCAGAATGCGGGTTTTGTGATACTGCTCTTCTGATATTACCGTGACTGTTGTCCTAATGAGATGTGAGCCCGTGTTTTTGTCAGAAATACTCGCTTGAGAGTACGGCTCATCCGTTTATAGTCGATTGCGCAGTGAATCGCACAATGCTTTCAGGGAGAATTTTTTCATTAGTAATCCCTGACACCTGTAATGTAAAGAAATTCAAGTCCAAAATCTATAAAATTGCCCCCCCTCTTTTGCATTAGAAGGAAGTTAATTTTTCTTTTTGGTAGTGCTTTCCCAACTCAAATGTCTGACAATAAGCAAAATTTCAGAAAATTTAGTTTCAGCTCAAGTTTTGCAACTGGCCACAAGTCAAAAATTTAACCCTATATGGAACAGGTTACACAAATCATAGTTTATATACAGCCCTGTAGTAACAAATTATATTAAGTTACATGGGCCTCTTGGTGTGCACGACACTACAGGTTAAAGATTTTTTAAATAAAAATTAAGACAATTACAGTATAAAATAAAATCTTTTATAAAAACAGTCAAATTCTTTTCAGTTTTATACAAAATAATCAATTATAATTAAGACAAGTACAATCATTAAATTCGGCTTTACCAGTATTCTCGTGACAGATAAAAAAATATAATTGAGAATAAATTTTAAAGGAAAAAAACGTAAAAACAATTTTAGTTGTAAAAAATTTTTCAGTTAAAAGATTTATCGGTTAAAAGATTTATCGGCTCTAGTCGTCTGGTGAAAAATCGGAATGTTTTATACACCAAACGCTTATACAGTATTTTCGTTCGATGTAAAAAAAATTAAATTGGGAAAACATTGCCGATGTGAAAAAATTATAATGGTAAAAAGTTTTAGTGGTAATAAAAAATTTGAGGTGAAAAATGTTTGTGGTGAAAAAAATTTTAGTGAAAAAACTTAATACCAAATATTATTCACCTTTAGGTGTCTGGTGAAAAAATATGAAAAATTATTTATTCACCAGACGCTAATATGAAATTAACTAAACTATACAAATTTTTATGAAAAAATGAGAGCTACCTTTACATTTTCATTCATAACTTTTTGACTACTGAACCGATTTTGCTCATTTGCAATACAAAACTGCTCGGGAGGAGAATAAATAATCTAAGTAAAACTGAGTGATCCCGCTTTCGTGTTTGAGGTCTTGGCTGGTAAAAATTTATCGTTTATCGCCGCATTAAAAAAATAAATACCAGATTAAAAGTTATTTGTTAAAGTTTTATCTTCACCCCATTTTCCCCTTTTTTTATTGTCTTTTGATATATAGTTTTTTTTTCAATAAAAGTACAAATTACTAAACAATTAAGCGGAACTTTGTATTCGTATTAACAGTAATAGCTGTAAATACATACAATGACTTATTTTAAACGGAAATACTTGAAATTTTTGTCTTCTTCCATAAACGAAACACAACTAATTTTCATTATATGTAATCAATCGTTTTAAAAAATATTTCAACTTACCTAAGCTTTTCCAATTTTGATTCATCATAACTTTCTAATCTTTGATAAATTACATTCGATTGTTTTTTACGATATTCTATGAAACTGGAACTTTTCTTTAAACTCGTTTTTGGGGTTTTAGGAGTATTGCGCCAATATTTGAACATGCGATGAAACGTACCACTGTTTGGTAAATGTTTATGATCACTATCAAAATTTGTATTAGATAAAGTGCGATAGGAAGTCATATTTATTTAATGAAATTAGAAGAAATTTTTTTAATACAAATACGAAATTTATACAAATAATTTTTTTAATATTACTGATTATTTTTTTTTACATAAAAAAGAGATTTTTTCTTTACGATTCGCATACTACAGACTACAAATGATTACTGAATTATGAAAAAAAGCCGCAGAATTTTTTTTCATGATTTTTTATTTTTTTGTTCTTTAATTACACAAAAACAAACGACTACAACTTTACTTATTTTTGCTTTGTTTAGCTTTTTTTTAAGATAAACCAACCACTTTGTTGTAACGAGAATATTCATCTTACGAGTGTACGTAAAATGCAGTCAGTTCTGATTTTATATTATTCAAGATATTTTATAAGGAAAAAAAAAAAAACCAAAGTAATTACAAATTTATTTGTTATTTTTTATATGGAAGAGATATGTATATTTTAATTATTTGTTACAATTCTTGACCACTTGTCGTTTAAAAATTTAATTTTTTTTCTATATTTCATTCAGAATCCAGTTGTTCAGTAGTTAAGACATTTACTAAATTATAATCTTGCATTCGTTTTATTAATGTACTCTAATTTTTTTCAATTAATTATACTCGCCTTTAGTCGTAATTACAGTTTATTATATTTGAATGCCCTACATTGAGAATATTCAATTTGATTGGACACAATATTTACACACTACAAAAATGAAAAACGAAATTGATAATTTTAAATAATAATTTAATTGAAATCAAATGATCGTATTAATTACTAAACATTGTATATGATTATTTAAATTGAAATCCATAGAAAGTAATAATCACATCAATTAAAACATTTATTAATATAAATTTTAATATTTCTTATAATTTTGACCAAAAAAATTGAGTAAACACCACGTTTATGTACATATTTAAATAACGAAAATATTTAAAATTCAATATAAATATAAATTGATTCAATTAAATATTTATTTAAAAATTAATTTTTCATAGAAAAAAAATTTTAATTAAATATTTTAGATTAATATTAATATTATATTATGCGTAAATTATACCGGATTCCGTTAATGAAGAATGGGAAAAATAAATTATCAAAGTCATTGGAGGAGGTCCAATACTGCAGTAAATAGTTCCTACTTCTATTCAATCAATCCTTCATTCGATTTTTAATCCTGATTGACTATAGTATGATTGAATTCTCAAAGTATAATTCTTGAATGGAAATGAATACTAAGTTGGTCTCAATGGATTTCATTTTAAAAGACTTTATTCGTTTATCATCATTCGATTTGTCAATCACTGAATTCAAGAATTGGGAATTCAATCGATTTTTATTCAATCGGTTTGCAAGTTTGGAATTTATTGTTCATTCGATTGAGTAATTTTGGAATGGCAATTGACTTTCTTCATTCGATTTTAAAATTCAGAAAATAAATAACTACGATATTAGTTTTAATTAAAAAAATCAAGCTTTTATTTGCAAAAACAAAAATTTTAAAAATTTACAAAATTTACAAAATTTAAATAAACACCAAAATTAAAGAATTCCCAAAATAAAATATTTGCTAATATTGGAAAAAATAGCTCAAATTGAAAAAAAAAATTGATAAAAAAAAATCAACAAAATCAGAAAAATTGATAAAATTGAAAAAATTGCTTACAAAAACTGTAAAACTGGCAAATTTGAAAAAAAATCACTTGAATTAAAAAAAAAAGAAGACAAGATTGAAAAATTGCTACAAATCAAAAAACTCCCAAATTGAAATAACTTAAAATTTAAAAAAAGTCGCCAATAACAAAAAAACTACAGAATTAAAAAAAAAAATTGCCAAAATACAAAAAGTCGCCAATATTTGAAAAATATTTCAAAACTAAAAAAAATCGGCGAATTAAAAAAAAATAATCGAATTGAATCGCTTAGTTACAATTTTAATCGTAAGATACATATCTGGAAAACTAAACGCGCTAAAGATAATCTATTTTACTACCAGATGCCTAAAGTTTTGAGTTACTTGGCAATATTTTAGATCGCGTTGATCTTGAGAATTCTTTATTGAATAGAGTGGAAGGGATAAAATTGACTATCTTTAATTTTTTATATTTTTTTTAACATACACAGAAAAAAGTATGACAAAATTTAAAGTAATTAAAAATATTTGTTATAATTTAGTCTCGATTTCTAACAATTTTTTGTTTGAAATATTTGTAATTGTCATTTTTCATATAAAAATTCTTTGAAAATAAAAATTTAAGTAACAAAAAAATAACAAAAAGTTTTTTGTATTTACAAATTCCATTGTTGGTGCCTTTTTAAAAAAATATTTTTTTTTGTATTTACAAAAATGTTCAATATTACAATTGATGTTCAATATTACAAACAGAATTTTGTAATTTTATTCTGTGTAATTATTAATTTTTTATTTATTTTTTTCTTTAAATCGAATGAAAATCAAATGGAAAATAAATCCCAAATTTCTGACTCGATTAAGTAAAAATCCTTAACTACGAAGACGGATCAGTAAGTCCGTGACCCTTTGAATGAAACACAGATTTTTTGCAAAAAAAAAAAAAATATTTTTCAACATAATCTCCTTCTAGCTCAATACACCTAGTCCAACGTTTCTCCAATTTTTATATCCCTTCCAAAAATAGGATTTTTCGAGGTCCATAAAATAGACATTATTTGATCAACGATTTCATCGTTGGAGCTAATCTCTTTCCACCGAGCCATTTTATTAGGTTTAGAAATAGGAAATAGTCACTGGGGGCTAAATCCGGAGAATATGGCGAATGAGGTACCAATTCGTAGCCCAATTCATGGACTTTTGCCATTGAGACTAAATACGTGTGTACCCCTGCATTATGGTCAATTGAGAGCAAACGCGGCAACCATCTTGCAGACAGCTTTCTTAAATCCAACTGATCATTTAAAATCGAAACCACACTGCCATATGAAATGCATATGGCATCAACAATCTCACGCGCTTTTACTCTTCGATTGGTCAACACCATATCGTGGATTTTAAGACATTTTCGGGTATATTGACCTCAATTGGCCGTCCAGAACGTTCAGCGTCATTTGTACTTGTGCGACCACAACGAAAGTCAGTAAACCACTTCTTTACCATTGAAATCGATGGTGCAGTCTGCATAGTATTTATCAAGCTTTTCCTTGGATTTTTTTCGCAAAAAAAATGTTTAATGAGCTCTCGAAATTCACTTTTTTAATTTAAAAAAAAACATCCACGAGGTTGTATGTTTTGAACAGCTGTTAAACGCAAAGTAAATGCCGGAACTTGCTCAAAATTTGACAGTAGTCTATTAAAAGGTGGTACTTGATGGAAGCAGTGTTGCATTTCATATAACTACGAGGGAAGTTCGAAAAGTCACGGACTTGTTGATCTGCCCTCGTATATCATCACCGGAAAAGTTACTTCATTTAAACGAAACTTTATCACAAAAAATTTTCATAAATAAATAATTAGTAATTGTGAATAGGATGAGTATCATAGTACTTTTAAGATTCTAATAGTACCACGAAATGAACTATAATACCCTGTCTTCCACAAAGTTTTTGTGCAAATAATGGATGTCAATTAAGTTGGAATAAATAATTCTTTCATCAGCCGCGTTCAAAAATGAAACACAATTTTTACGGATGCCATCCAAAAAATATTCAAGTTAAAAAAAAATTAAGCTGCTCTAAAATCTTTTTTCGGACTCAACGAGTGATTGTTTATAATGAACAAGTATCAAGAAATAAAAATATGTCAGATAAAATTAATGAAAATATTGTTAAAGTATCTCTACAAATAATGTAAAACAATTTGTACAAATAATATAAATTGAAAAAATTGTCGAGGTGAAAAAATTTCTTTGAATTGAAAAACTTTTGGTGGTGAAAACAATATTTGGTTTGAAATAAAATTTTAAGCTGAACAAAACTTAAAATTTTTGTGGTGAAAAAATTTTTGAGATAAAAAACTAAAGGAGAATATAAAATATAATTCACCTTTAGCCATCGGGTGAAAAAATATGAAAAAAAATTTTATTCACCAGACGCTAATAAGAAATTGAAATTGAAAATATTGTCGAGGTGAAAAAATTTTTTTGAGTTGAAAATCTTTTTGTGGTGAAACAATATTTGGTTTGAAAAAAAAAGTTTAAGGGTGAAAAAATATGAAAAAAAATTTTATTCACCAGACGCCAATAAGAAATTAAAAATATTGTCGAGGTGAAAAAATTTTTTAGGTTGAAAAATTTTTGTGGTAAACAAAATATTTGGTTTGAAAAAAAAAATAAAAATTAAGGTTAATAAAACTTAAAATTTTCGCGGTGGAAAAAATATTTGAGATTAAAAACTTAAGGAGAATATAAAATATAATTCACCTTTAGGCATCGGGTGAAAAAATAAATTCACCAGACACTAATAGAAATTTGTATTGGAAATTTAAAGGTATTTTAACGATTTTTCTTATTTTCGGAAGGATAACAAACAATCTGAGTAATCCCGCCTACAATTTTAAACCGCGATAGCCTTTTCAACGGACTTGATCGGCTTAGAATCACATAAAAATACAGATAATAAATATATTGAAGTAGGGCATTTACATTTACAACATTGAGAGAATTTAAAAAAAATTCATCATTGTCCGTATTAATTAATTTCAGTAGCTCTGCAGTTGTAGTTTTCAAAAATGATTCGTACGAACTCTGCAAAAAAAAAGCTTTTAAAGCAATGGGTGTTATTTATTCTGTTTTTGCATACTGATTTAAAGCCATAATTTGTCAGACATTAAGGCGACTTTAATGACTGATAAAATTAAGCTTATAATAAACACTTTATAATGCACAAAAAATTGTATTATAATTCATAACGATGATAAGATGCGAGGGAAAAATAAAGACATCAACTGAATTTATTTTTTTTAAAAAATGGCAAAGACATATTCATCATTTTCCAAATTATTTCTATGATATGAATTTTAAAATAAACCAACTGGTAACACGTAGATAAACACTTGTTACTAACACATTTTGACAACGAAAATTTGAAACTCTTTTTGAAAGACAATTAATTTAAGGGTCCTTCAAACTAAGTTGCCTTTTGTTCAAAGGGAGGAGAAAAGAAAATTTGTGTATGACGAATTTATCAAGTGTCAAAATTAATGTTGGCTCATTTGTTTTGAATACAAAAACAGTTGTGGACATAATGTAATGCGTGCCTACACGCACATTAAAAGTAAAAAGTTGGTTTTTAACCCTCAAGTGAGCTAAAGAAAATTTTTGAAAAATTTTTCACTTCTATGGGTAAATGTAGCTAGCAATTGAAAAAGTATAAAAATCAAGAATTGAACCTGACTTTATAAGAAGGCCTACAATCCACTGATTCAGTCTGAATTTATACTATAGAAAACACCGAAGATTTAGTCCGCGATTAGGATGTACTCAAGACTTGCAGATTATAAAAATAATTTTATAGGGTCCGCCAAATAACTGTATTTCACCAATGGCTTCACGAATATTGTCCTTTAAAGCGTCAATTGTCTCTGGCTTGTCGGCGTAGCACTTATCTTTGACGGCACCCCACAAATAATAGTCCAACGGTGTCAAATCGCAGCTCCGAGGTAGCCAAACGACATCAGCTCTGCGGCTGATAGTGCGATCTTCAAAAACAGGGCGCAAAACATCGAGTGTAGCTTTGGCTGTGTGGCACGTAGCGCCATCCTGTTGAAACCCCAAATGTTGCCAATATCCTCCTCTTCAATTTTTGTGAACAAAAATTCGTTCAAATTAGCCCGATAACGATCGCCATTGACTGTAACGGCCACTCCTTGCTCATTTTCGAAGAAAAATTGCACAATTATGCCTCTGGACAACCATATTCGTTCAGCGGAAGGATAAAACTAATTATCTGTGAAATCAGACATGACCATTCACGAAATAAGCACTAGTTGAAAAAAAAACGTTAGATGGCGGACCCTATAGTTTTTCATAACCTTCTTTTCTTTTCACGTTATAAAAATAATTTTTCTAGCTAAAACATTTCATTTGTATTTTCATAATCACCTAAAAAGTAGAGAATATTCCCAGCAAAACTACACATTACCCAATAATGTGTAAAGTAATGATAAATTCATTGATAAATTTTACAGGCGATAAGGCTCAAAATAATATATGGGCCCATTACTTTGGAGGTGATTAAGTAAGTGATTACTTATATGGTTACTAGGGTGCGAAAATTAATGTGTCTACAAATAGATTTTACTAAAAAAAAAAAATATAGAAAAATAAATTATTGCAAATATTTCAAACGTTATTAAATATAACGTGATCATGATGCGAATTGAACCTGGGAACTGTGGGTGCCAACCGAGAACTCTACCGATTTGGTTGCTTTGAACATAAATGAATAGTTGCTCTACCTGTTTTCGTTCGTGATGTCGAAACGTAAATACATATCAATTTCGCTTACAAAAAACACAAGAGTTTTGAGTCCAAAAATAGATTTTCAAAAATATGTATTTAAATTATTGCTAACTAATTACTTTATGTTTGCAAATAATATATAAATTAACGAGCTAACATTACGAGGGTTTGATACCGGAGAAAGCAATTTTTTCTTAAACATTCTTCAGTCGGACTACGATTTACGATGTAGTTGGGTTGAGTAGTCTGTATCTCCAGCACCGCAACCAAGTAGATCTATTGTGCACCCTCTAGTATTTTCCTCAGTTGTTCTCCAGTGCAGCCTTGAGTAGCAGTACAATGTTCTTCACTTCCAGCTTCTTGTATTGTTCCTCCATGATATCAAGTCTGCCAAATGTAATAAATCGTAGGTATGCAAAGGCAGGACATTTAGCCATTACATGCTCCATGGTCTCCTCATCTTCCATACAATGTCTGCATGTCGTATCTCGATCATGTCCCATTTTGTTTAGGATGATTACATGGATAGTGTGTCCGCATATGAGTCTTATATTTGGTCTGCTGTGCATCTGAAGGGCTTCGTAGGTATGCAAAGGCAGGACATTTAGCCATTACATGCTCCATGGTCTCCTCATCTTCCATACAATGTCTGCATGTCATATCTCGATCATGTCCCATTTTGTTTAGAATGTAATTACATGGATAGTGTGTCCGCATATGAGTCTTATATTTGGTCTGCTGTGCATCTGAAGGGCTTCTCTGCTCCTCTTTTCATTGTATGATAAGAATTTCTTTGAATGATTTGATTTCTGTTTGTTCCAATATTCAATGCATTTCGTCTTAATCAGATTCCGATATAATATTTGTGATGTCCTTTTTCGTGAAACCAAATTGAGGACACGGGCCTATAAAAGGCAGTTCCGCACATAGTCTCGGACTAAGTCTTTAGTATTTTTATTTTCTTAAGTCAGTCTTAAATCCAGGAATTTTTGGTTGCATTGAACTTTTTAATCTAAATATGTGCTAACGCAGACTCAAACACTCCATGACTGAATTTCAGTACTACAAAACCTATAATAGACTAAGTCCGAACCACGATCAAGGAATGTACAACAATAGGATTTGCAGAACGAAAAATCAAAAGCCACATAGACAAGTTCAGATACTCCAGTTGAATTACTTCTTATACGTTGATTTCATCAAGGACTATGAAACTTTCAAAATATATGGAGTTAAAAGCATCGAGCTATTCATTAGCCGAGAGCCTTGGCCTTGTCCTTGCTAAAATCAATGTATTATAAATGTTTTAACTCAAGCATGAGAAGGTATAGTATCCGAACTTGGTTTTCTGAATGTTCGGGTAACTTTAAACCCGTCTAACTTTTAACTTAATAAAACTCTCTATAAAAATCAGGATTTAAATTTTAATAATAATGCTAATTTAAAAGAATAAAATAATCTAGGATTAAGTTTAAATCATATATAAATTAAATGCATTAATGAGGTCTTATTTTGCAGGTCCTTTTGGGGTTAAAAAATAAACAAAGTATTACACCCCATTTTCAAATTTCAACAGCTCAATTAACACTTTAATACTAATTTCTTAAAAAAAAACACAGAGAACAGCAGGAAACACACTATTTTAAACCAAAGATCCCTGGTTATCATTTCTTTAAAGAAAATTATAAGAAAATCTAAAAGGACAATATAAAAAGACATGAGGTAGGCAGTAGGAGAGTGATAAGCAAATGTTGGTATGAAACAAAAAACAACAACTCAAGAAAATAATCCAATTAGCTAATAGAGGAAGTGTGGCACGTTCCTTTATAAATATATAAAATACTTAAGAAATTCTTATATTTTTGGTGTCCTTTTATACATAATTCCTTTTTTTTTAATTGTTACAAATGTATATTTTAATGAATTGTCATCGGTCTTTTTTTTTTTGTCTACTATTTGAAATATTAAACGTTTTTTATCTTCCTTATCACGATTAATTTCAAATAGAGATGTTATGAAAAATTAAGTCAGCTGTTAATTTGGTTTTATCCTCCGGGATATTAAGTGTCATGTACGACTTTTTAGTTAAGTCTAAGTCTTGGCACAAGTATTGCCTGCTCTAGTAGTCTGTGCCCCAATTTTCATTCATTGAGGCATAGACATAAAAATTAATCATCACTTTCGTGTATGGATGTGTTTTATTTTTTTCAAGTGTTAAAAGATCTTGTTTAGTAGTTTTTAGTATCTTAATTGCATTCATTTTTTTTTTGCGGCGTTATGTGTTTAATGAGTTTTAGCCCAGAGGTGGTATGTCGCCTTTATTAGTTTGTTAATAAAAATATGTTAAAAAGAAACAAATTGTTTCAAATGAAAGTGAATTGAGTTGCATTTGTAAAAAAAAAATACGACAAATTTTATGTAATTTAGTCGTATAAAACAAATAAAATATATGGTTATTTTATTTCCTATCTATAATTATATATACATAGGAGACTTTAATTATATATACATAGGAGACTTTATAGAGGGGCCCTAGCAGATTTTAATAAAATTTGGATATGTTGGATAAAGAGGTTTAAAAAATAAAAATTTAATAATAAACACAGCGGGTTAAGCAGGTTTCCAAATAGTTCGAACTTTTTTATTTGAGAACTTTTTAAAAATTTTTTCCATTATAGACTCAAAAAAAAAAAAAGGCATGAACTAGAAATAAATCCAAAATTTCCTTTAAAATAGTTTAAAAATTTTCCTTAATTTAAGTCAAATTTTTTTAAAACTTCGAAAAATTTTCTAAAAATGAATAAAAATTCCTATGTTAGGGTAAAAACGAAATTGTTTATATAGTCATACTTTTCTTAAGTAATATTTCTTGATTTTAGAAAACAACAAGTATATTAAATAGTATATCATTTTTAAGAAATTTTTCTACTTAAATGTAATAAAACTAAGTTTAGTTAAAAAAAATTAGAACATAATTTACTACCATTTAGTTCAAAAAATGCTTCTAACTTGAAATGAGAAGGTACTTGAACTTAATGTGTGTTCATTTTTTTTCTCGAATAGTAAAACTAACTAAGTTTTAGAAACCAATTTCTAAATTCAGTTTTAAGTCTACCACTTTCTAATTTTTAATAATTGTTTTCTAAAAATTATTTCAGATGATTAAAAACAAAAGGTAATCAATTTTTTCGTATTTAATAATAAAAATTTATTTGATTTCAGAAACTGATTAACTAGGGAAAATTTTTATTCAGCTTAGTTCAGATATTTTAAAAAGTTTAATAAAATATTATTTTTTTTTTTTTGAAATAAAAGTTTCCTAATTTTTAAGAAATAATAACCATAGATACAGGATTTTTTTTTGTTGAAAGACTTAACTTATTCTCAATATTTTTTCCAAAAAAAAAAATAAACTCAAAACAAACTTGTTAGTTTTCCTAATTTTAAAGACAAAATATTATTAATTGAAACAAATTAAAGTAACCATTTAGAAAAATTATCGTGCATGATTGTAATTTTTGGTTCGTGATCGTGCGTGAGTTAAAAATGGATCACGTGCCCATCTCGACTCTTAACTGTCTTAAATATTGAACTTAAAATAGCTTAAAATATATTTGTAAGTTTTGTTATGTAATAATTTTGTTTGCTGACTACAATAAAAAATATCGCAAGCACATTTTACACATTACGGCATAATGGCTTTCCCATAATTGACGTTGCGCCTATTAAACTTTCTATTTATCGAAGCCACTAAAACCATTTTTTCCACTTAATAACAAAAAAGTTAAAATTTGTATATGTCAATTAAAGTTAAAGCTAAAAATCCTATAAAATAAACTTACATCATATGTTTGTATTTTTGAAACAATTTCCTTAAATTAGTCAATTTAAGAAGACAAAGGACCCCCAGTGTTCCTTAGCCATAGATGACGTGTGTCACTTAGGGCGTCCCTTTTTGTAGTTCTCTCAAGCAGAACCGTTAATTAACTACGAAAAGGATCTGATTTTGTCACAATTTATTACGTTTCAGGATATCCTGCAGTACTTTTTTTTAATTTGTTTACCTTTTTGGTAATGAAATTTAATTTATTTTTTAAATACATGAATTTATTATAATTCAATTTAATTTGAAGACAAAAATGTATAACAAAAAGCTTGTTAAGGGGCAGTGTCCCCACAAAGCGGAAGTTCTCCGAAAGTGGAAAAATACTTACACTATGAGTGTAAAGTACTTTAAAATATATTGTTATCATAGCAACAGTTTCATATTTATTAGAAAATTTTTACTAAATTTAAGGTCAATTTTCACTTAAAAGAAATGCTATTTAACTTGAATAAAAAAAATTTTCTTAAAACCAGGGAAACATTTCCTAACTAGTTTTCATTTCGTACACAATTTCTGTGTACTTTTTGTGGAAGAAACAAAATATAAAAAATGGGCGCATAAATTACACCCATGCTTATTTTCTCTGTCCCCTTTTTTCTTGCTTGAATTTATGTCCGATTTTTTATAAAGGATGAGCTTATTCTAAATTCTCTTAAGATTTTATTCGATTTAAGGAATATTCCTATTAAAATGAAATATTGATGGTGATATTTTTTGTTGCTGAAAAAATTTTACTCACAAGGAGAGTATCCTAGGGGGGTCCTTCCAATGAGGCATGTATTTTTCAGCGATCCAATCTCACCTTTAAAGGTTAATAAGTGTAGTCAAATTTTTTAGTTTATTTTTTGTTTATTTTTATATTTTCAAAAAACTGCAGACACATTTGGTTTTTTGAAAGAAGAGAGGTTTCCTTGAAAAAGCATCTACCGCTATAACAAACATGTCTTACATTTAAAACTTTTTTCTGTCATTAAAACAATATTTTTCGAACAAGACATTTGTATGGGCTAATCCAAATTTACATACAAATAAATCCAAATTTGAATACATATAATAATACCTATTTAATTTAATCGAGGGGTGTTAGGGCTTTTTTGCAAGGATGTTGGGCGTTGTGGTGTAATGGTGAGCACGTTGTACTGTTACACAGAACGTTGCGGGTTCGATCCCCAGCGACGGCTACATCAATTTAGAAAATTAATATTTATAAGTTTTCTATACCTGGTGTTCCCATAGCACTTAACCCCACCAAAATTAAATAACATAACAGGTCTATGTTCTGATAAGCTTCAACAATTTCGCCAACTCTTCCGCGGGCAACAACTGTTGCCATATTTGAAGCCGTTCATCTTTCACCACCTTTCATCTTTCCTCTATCCCGTTTCCAATGAAACCAACTCATTAATTAGTAGGAAGAATATCCTGAAAGTTGCTTCCCTTAAAAAAAAATTTAAATTTCAAATATTTGGCAACCCTAGAATGAAAATATATGTTATATGGGTATCAAAATTTTTTTGGTTCTTCTGAATACTGAAACAATATGCATAAAGAAATCTAAATTCAGGACATGTTCTTGTTTTCTTATTCCCAAAACGGGAGATTGGGCCTCTAAAAAATAAGTGTTTCTTAATTATTTCACCTCTATCAAATATCCGAATTACATTAAGATCGGAGATAACACATGGGGATACCTTTCTTGAAAGTAGTCTACCAAAGTCAAAATTTTTTCTTGTGAACATATTTAGTGAACATGGTTGGGAGGGCGATTGTGGGGGATTTTATCATTGTGTTTTCCCTCGTAACGTTTATTTTGTATATGTTGAATTGTTTTTCGAAAAATTTTTGATAATTTTAATTGTGCTTGTGCCTGAACTGTAGTAGTGGTTTAGACCCCGACCTGGGAAGCGTGTCAATCAGAACTTGAAGGCATCAACACTATCGCGATTAGAACAAATTTTGAAGTTCTTGGAGATTAAAGAAACATTTTATATTCTGAGTCAATGAAAATTTTCTAAATTTATACTTTTTTCTGTAGAAAAACTTGATCTAAAGTTTTGAAATAGGATTTTCAAATTAAGTCTTAACGTTAAAACAATAACACAAAGTAAATTAATAGCTTTGTTAAAGATATGTAATTTTCGGTAAATGGTTGAGACGTTTCTGAATATCTTTTTTGTTATAAAGTATGTTTAAATGCAAAATATTAAATCTACATATAATAAATGTAAGCCTAGAGAATAGTCCAAAAAGACCATCTGATAGTACTGGAAAATACATTAATTTTCAACATTTGGTTCTAGGATTGACTTTTTTCCTAAGTTTTGCTCTATCTGTTGAAAAATTAAATGTAAATATATATTTAGAATACGTGATAATCTCATCTTAAAGTGAAAAAAAAACTGATTCTTGATATTTAAATGAAAAAAAAAAATGTAATTTTCATTGTAAACTCTGGACCTTTGTCTTCTTTGTCTTGTTAAGATAATTCGCAATTATTACATAATTTTTTAGTTTTATAAACGACAAAGTGATAAGATCATTTATCACCCCTTACACAAAACAGTCAATAGAATATGATGAAGAAATAATAAATCACTATTGCAACTACATCAAAGAGCTGTGAATGTCTGTGTAAAAAAAAATCACAAATATTTGAATTGTAAATTTTTTGTCACCTTTTGGTCAAAACAACTAATATCACTTATGCAAATCAAACAACATACAACAACATATCTCGTACTATAAATTCCAAATGGAAAAATCTTTAAGAAATTTACAAAACTCTGGTTACAATCTGGAAATATACGAAAAACAAACATAAACTCTTTTAATGACAGCATGTCGTAATACGGTAGCATGTCGGTAGCTGCTGCATATACAAAAGTATTAAATTCGCAAATATACGCATTATTTCAATCGACATATGGACAGACGCTTAGATAGACAACAAACCAAATGACATTTGAGAAATTCAAACTCAATTTCTAGACTGTTATTTTAGTCTATGGCTGTCTTCACTTGAATTCATTTTCTGCTTTTCTACATCATTTTGATATAGATTTCATATAAATGTCACTTGGACAGTTGACAACATAAATGACATGCCTTCTGGTCACTTTTCGTTTTTAATAGATAACGAAAAATGACATTGTGACTTTATTTTCATAAGTTTTCAAAAAAAAAAAAAATACTGTTGCTGATGTTTTCAAAAATAATAACAAAGAAATTATAACATATTTAATTTCTTGATCTCAATTATTATTATCTTGTCAACCATAAGGGTTTTCTTCATTTTTTTTTCTTCTCAAAAATTTGTATCAGTATTAGTTACCACCAAGCAGTGGGGGTAGCACGTGTAGTGAGGGCTCCTCACCCTGCTGTGAAAAAGGTTTCCAAAATGTGTTTTATTGGCAAAATTTCTTAACAACTGTTTTAACCAATTTCTAAAAAGGAAATGATAACGAAGAAGCAAAACAGGATCAGATGTTTACTTAATACGATTATGATTATGATGATTTTTAAAACAGCTGTGATTACAGTTTAACCTCCAATATAGACCCAATTGTGGCAGTTTAGTATAATTACGATATTAAGATAAAACTTTTTTGTTTTGTGCTGACAAAGTTAAATTAAATAACACTGGCCAACAAAAACACATCTTAGGTACACTAAAAAAAAAAGAACTAAAAATAAATCCAAAATTTCCTTTAAAATAGTTTAAAAATTTTTTCCCAATTTAAGTCAAATTTTATTAAAACTTAGAAAAATTTTCTTAAAATTAATAAAAACTCCTATGTTCGGGAAAAAACGAATAGAGTTTATACACTCAGAAATAGTTCATGTCTTTCCTAAGTAATATTTCTTGATTTTAGGAAAACACAAGTATATTAAATAAAAATTTATCAATTTTTAAGAAAAACATCTTAGTTTTGAGAAATTTGCGTACTAAAATATAATAAATCTAAGTTTATTAAAAAAAACATAATTTACTCTCCCATTTATTTATTTATTTATTTATATATTTATTTATTTATTTATTTATTTATTTATTTATTTATTTATTTATTTATTTATTTATTTATTTATTTATTTATTTATTTATTTATTTATTTATTTATTTATTTATTTATTTATTTATTTATTTATTTATTTATTTATTTATTTATTTATTTATTTATTTATTTATTTATTTATTTATTTATTTATTTATTTATTTATTTATTTATTTATTTATTTATTTTTTTATTTATTTATTTTATTTATTTTGATTTCCTATAAAACAAGACTTATAACCTGATAATTAAAGTATAGGAGCGGTAATGGAAATGAGCAATAATGTTTAAATATTTAAGAATATAATTAACTTTAAACAATATATAAAAAACAATTTAAGTAAAATAGAAATTGAAATATGGTTATAAAACAATTAAAATATAAAAAAAAATATATTACACAACAATTTATTTAACTTCAATTTTAGAGTTCCAATGACCTATTGAATGGGATGTAAATATGACAGTCAGGTTTTGTAGTTCGATGTCTAATTGTATGACTCCAATATAATTTCTAGTTGAAAAATTTTGTCTAACTTAAAATGAGAAAGTACGTGAACTTAATGTGCGTTAATTCTTTTTCTCGCGAGTTGTAAAATTATCTAAATTTTAGAAAGTTATTTCTAAATTCAGTTTTTAAGTCTACTACTTTATAATTTTTAAGAATTATTTTCTAAAAATTAGAGACTTAAGTCCTAATTTTTAGTAAAAAAAATTATCTAATGAACTTAAATACGATAAAATAAAGTTTTTCTTAAAACCAAGGAAACATTTCCTAGCTAACAGTAAGATTTTATATGATTTATGAACTAATTAGGAGGAAATTTTACTGTTTTCTAATAAAAATTTAGTTTTGAATAGTAAAATTTTTCTATCATTTAGAAAGTTTGACCAAATTTTAAGTTAAATTTGTTTCTTAATTTCAAGAAAATTTTTATTAAAAATTGGTAAATTTTTCCTCAAAATAAGTTAATTTTTCTAATTATAGATCTATTTTTCTTGATGTACCGTGTTTATGAAATGTTTTGTCAGAACCCAACTTCTGCTGTCTGACCGAATTATTTGAAACGTTGCATAGAGACAAATTGAAATGATGTATGTGTTTCTTTATTCTGACTTCACTGTATTGCAGGCCATTTATATATTCTCGCCTTGGAGACTTAAAGGTCTTAATGCTAAACTTTAATGTTGATAGCTTTGGATTGAGCAGTTATGGCATTTTTTTTTTTTTTTTGAAAATAAACAGCATTACTTCGAGTAAAATGGTTTAGTACAACTGAATATTGGGTTTTAAAACAAAGTTTTGTGAATATAACAAAATTTCGATGCAACATCAACCAAATTTAGAAATCACATTTGAATATCGTTGTGCTAACCAAATTTATTGGTGGCATCAATCAAAATACACTTTTCAATTCGGTTGACACCTTGTTTATATATTATAGGTTTACGAGTAGTGGCGAATTGAAAACTGAAAGATCATAAAAACAATTGCAATAGTTGCTTGTTCATGCTTTAAAATCAGTCGAGCAGGTATACGAGTTTAGGTAATATTGAACCCGTCAGAGGGCGAGGTTCATTATGCTTAATACGCTTCGCCTAATTCCTTCCTCAGATCCATGAAAAACTACGTCCTCAAACTATCTGGATTTCCTCGAAAATTATACTGCCCAGATTTTCTAAGAATTTACTTTCTAAATGACTGATTCGCCGCTTCTTTAATTCTAGACATTCAGAGAATATATGCTAAACTGTTTTCTTCTCTTCTCTTTTACAGCTGTTACAGTAATTAACACTTGTGTAAACTCATTGCACTGTCATACGGCCTATGACGCAGTGTCCAGTAACAATTCCCATAAGCATGCTGATTTTTTCCGTCTGCTACAACCAAACCTGTCCACGTTTTGCTTAGGTTAGGCAACGGTTAGAAGGTTCGAGATACCTCAAAAGTGCTTAAGACCGTTCAGTCCCTTCTTGTTTTTATATCTATTTATTAGGTCGCCAAATAGTCCAAAACTGCGAAGGACTAACTAACTAGCTAGCTATTTTTCATGGACCTATATTTTCTAAGACCCATTTCAGTGCGACTGCCTGCCTTCGGATTTGGGTAATGGATTAAATACAATCGCTAATACACTTTGAACTTATTGTATCGGACTCTAAGACTTCCAAAGCTGCAAGAAGGTCCCCGAAAATGATAACGGTTTTTTTTATTATTATTTCTACCTCGAAAGCGCTATATTCCCTTTGAAGTCGTATGCAAATCCGAATGTACAATTTCCCTGAATATGCTACCAATATCCCTAATATACCCCATCTTCAGGTCAGTATGACTGAGACCTCATGCCTCTGAATAACAGAGTCCAGTCTTCCCTTGCCGGTATTCTAAACTTAAAAGGCCGCAGAAAGTTCGCAATTAATTGAATTTAATCCATATCGCAATAGAATCGTGTACTACCTAATTAACGCATAAATCGTACTGTACCCCAAAGAATGTTGTCTTAGTGATTTGAAGAAAACTGTCCCATGTTGAAATTCCGATTTCGCTGTGATTTAGATATCTGATAGAGGTAGTAGTCATCAGCTGAGAAAATGACCACAAAATGAGCCTAACTAAACCCTCAATTTAGATTCCGCAACCTGATGACTCGTCCTGACAAGGACGTGTGCTGTTCCGGGTGACATCCTTTGATGTCTTATCAGTTAGGTAATGGGTGTGACATGTGAAGGTCCTTCCAGATCCTGCGAATACCCTTTAAAGTTATTAGACATGGATTTATAAGGAAGAATGCCATACGGCCATCAAAAATCCTGTAGATGTTCTTGTAGCTTAATAAAGAAATGTGCCATACCAGATCATGGCTTTCGGAGGTCCTAAAACCACCCTACTAGGTTAACCGGAAAATGTGCCGTATAAGGTCAAATCCTTCGAAAGCCCTGGAATATCACGCGAGATCCTTTGGATAACTGTTTTCACTGATCTTCATGCGAAAAATATACTTTTTATAAAGGTAATTTCTAGGAGTATAATGGTAAAAAAGGCTTTCGAGAATAAGGGAATTTATTTGGAAATATTATCCAGAACAATAATGGGCGTAAAAGAATATATAGTTTAAAACCAATTAGGAACCACTGTGTTTTACGACAGTTCGTACTTTTCTGGTAGTTTTAACCGCACGGGTAAAACTATACGGTTAAACACGAACAACGACCATATCCACACACTAGACGTTATTTACTTTAGTTCAAGTCAAAAAACAAAACAAAAAATTTGTAAAAAAAAATTATCAGCCGACGTTCTAATATTACCTAGTATTCGACTCAAACAAAAACCGTTCATTTAAACAGCGTAATAACATGAGCAGTTTTAAAAGAACACGTTTGAAAACAGACGGTTTGAACACGGTTTTTTGCTACGTTTTTTTGCTACACACCGACAGTTTTACCCCTACAGTTTTACCCGTGCGGTGTTAAAAGTGCCAGAAAAGAAATGTATTCACGCCAAATGATTCAAGTGTTATAGTTGAGTTGCCACCAATTTTACCGCAGCGTAGAGCGAATTAATGTAGCTGTTGCTGAAAACAATTTAATACCCGCACACCAGTTTGGTTTCAGAAAGTTCACAGACTGGTAAGTGAAATTAGAAAGGCTTATGAAGAGAAGGAATACTGTTCTGCACTTTTCATTGTTGTCTTACAAGCTTTTGATAAAGTTTGGCATCAAGGACTACTCTTTGAAATCAATAATATATTGCCATCTAATACACACAATTTACTCGAAAGCTAAATAACAAATCGAAAATTTATAGTTAAGGAAAGCGATTTTGTAAGCACTCCTCAAAATATACATGCCGGTGTTCCACAAGGTAGTATATTGGGACCACTTTTGTATATCCTATATACCGCTGACATGCCAACGAATAGTGACACACATACTTCCACATTTGCCAATGACACGGCGATCCTAAGTTGCCACGGTAACCCACTCAAGGCTTCTCGAATTTTACAGAATCACGTTTGTCAATTAGGTGAATGAGCAGAAATGTGTTCATATTACTTTTACGTTAAGAAGAGAAACTTTCCCTTTAATCCGAATAAATAATCAAAACATACCTCAACATACAAGTGTCAAATATTTAGGCATTCATCTTGATCGTCGACTCACGTGGAAGAATCATACAGATGCAAAGTTAACTCAGATAAAATTAAAAATCATTGAAATCAATTGGTTAATCAGAAGAAACTATAGACTCAGCCTCGATTGTAAACTATAGTTTACAATCGAGGCTGAGTCTATAGTTTCTTCCGATAATACAGCAATAGCTATTGCTGTACAACTCGATAATAAAACCTATATGGTGTTATGGAGTTCAACTCTGGGCAACGGACTCCCATTCTAATGTTCAGAGAATTCAAAGAAAGCAGAACAACATTTTACGATTGATAACAGGCGCTTCCTGGTATGTAAGAAATTCAAATATACACTCTGATTTGAATGTTCCTCTAGTTAAAGATGAGGCCGTGAAATCTACCCAAAGCTATTTAGGTAAACTGGAAACTCATCCAAATGAACTAGCGCGTAATCTGCTTGGAAATTGCGGCCACCAGCTTTTAAGATTTGTAATACTTATCGTAAGTTCATTATTTTTGAGTGAAGATTCAATAAATAAATGAATTCGAAAAAAAAAATAAAAGAACAAAGTGTATGGACACCTTAAGAGTTATAATAAAACCAGTAAAAAAATCCTTGATGACCAGTGTTATCAACATTAATTTGTTTTAAACATTCTGACAAAGTATTTCTTTCTTTTTTAAGTTTATCTGTCTTATTTCATTCTGTAATTATTTTTCAACTTATATTGTTTCTAACTACCAACAAGATACATAATATTTGTTGTTCTGTGTCAGTCCAAATCTATTTTTCTGTTTATTTGCTACTAAATCCAGCGATTTGTGACCAAGTTTATTTTTTATACATTTTTTGTAAAATCAGCTTAAAATAATTTGTTTGTTTTTCTATTACAGGAAAAATAAATTTATTTTTTTTTTTTGTGAAAACAACCAAAGGCAAAGATATTAAAACTTTTATATTGAGTTTATCTTTTCTCTTTACAAATGCTTAAGTATATAGAAAAAAGTTTAAAAAATAAAGTTTTGTTTTTCGCTTGGTTATATTACACAGGCTTTATGCGAGGGTAATGCAAGAAGATTGAAAAGAAAAAATATTTTAAAAATTTTTTTCCTTTTTGTCAAGATACAATTGGAAATATATTTTATGTAAGAAATCTAAGGGAGTAAAACTTTTTAAAAATCCCTCGTTAAAACTTAAAGGACTTTAAAAATTTTCTTTTGCGAAATAAGTTTAAATCCTGACAATCATGATGAATATTATATTGAAAGTTAAAATAAATTAAGTAACTGTTATTAACAACAACATTGTGGGTTTTTCTAACAAATTTAAAGAAATGCAAACATGCAACAATAAAAGATTAAGCTTAAAAATTAAATTAAAAACTCTTAAGCAACACGTGCCTTATTGTTATATGTAAATATTGTATAACCATTATTTTCAATTTACTTCGCAATGTCCTTTTTCAGGGAAATTACAAAAAAAAAAATCCCCTCTTCAAGGAAAAAAAAGGAAAAATTTTAATTCCAGCAAAAACAATAAGATATGACACTGAAAAATGCAAAGTACAAGTCAGGTAAACATAAATTCCTACGAAGCAGCTGGTTTTTGTTGACACGACCTTCATTACTACGTTGTAGTAGTATTCCACCACCACCAATTTAGGATGACAAGAGCAAAAAAAAAACAACTAAATGCAAGACAAAATTGTTTTCAACCAATAGACCATCCAATAATGGTATAAAAGCTATTGTTGGCTTTAGTATTAATCCTGTTGTGGTCAAGTCTGTATATTTGACTGGCCGCCCAACGTCGCTCTAAAATGCCCATCTTTTGTCAACTTAAACAACAAATGCGTCTAAAGACAAATTGACAAACCATAAAACCATTGTTAAGGTTTTAGCACTTTTTTTGCGCTATTAAAGACGCGTTGACACATGTGTCAACACACTATAAATTGAGGGATGCAGATGTGGTTTAGCGATAAAATTGGTTGGATTGGCGTTTTTCGCTTTTAATAAAAAAACACTAAATTTTTATCATATATATTGTACTATTTTTACCAATAGTTTATAGATGGCGAGGATAGTTATAAAATAAAATTTATAGGAAAATGATGTCATAGACTCATACAGTAAAACTCGTTAAAGTCGAACTAGCATAAGATGAATTCTTGTTTAATACGGACTGATTTGAAAGTCCTAAGGTTTTGGCAACATTTTTTATATAAACCATAAGAAAAGGCTTAAATTCGGCTCTGCCGAATCTCTGAATACCCTCCACCATTATTCTAAAAAATGTTCTCTACTGTTTTTGATATAAAGTGGCATGGTAAAAAATATTTTTTTTTATGGTAAAAAAGTTTTAAAATTTTATGTATGAAAAATAATCGAAATTATTTATTTGTTTTGTTTTCATTTTGATTTTAGAAGCTTTCAAATTTTAAAACTTCAAAAATTTATATTCTTATGTCAAAAATTCTACTAGCCCTATGGGCTAGTGAAATATTATTCACCTCAAAACTGTCAAAAATTTACCAAAAAGCATATTTTGCTACCATTTCACACAAACCCAAATAATGTAAAAAACTTTTGAAGTAAAATTATGGAGGTGAAAAAACTTTTTTTTTGAGGTGAAAAACTTTTTTGGATGCGAAAAAAAGTTTCTTTGTGCAAAAAAAAATTTTTTGAGGTGAAAAAATTTTTAGTGGTAAAAAAAATTTTTTTGAGGTGAAAAATATTTAAGGTGAATGCAAAATATTATTCATTTCTAAGTGACTGGTGTACATACAGAGAGAATATATTATGTACCGGTCGCTACTATGAAATTGTACTAAAATACACCAATTTGTATGGGAAATTTAGAGGTATGATGTATCTTCACATTTTCACTCATAAATTTTTAACCGCTGGATCAATTTTGCTCATTTTAAATACCAAACTGCTCGGGAGGATGTCCAACAATCTGGGTAAAAATGGGCACCCCCGCTTGCGTCTTCGCGTCGTGATCGCCATTTCAGCAGACAGTAAGACGGACATCGCTAAATCGACTTAAAATTGCGTAAGGATCACAAATATATATACTTTATGGGGTCTTATCCCTATATTTCGACATGTTACAAACGAAGTGACAAACTGATATATACCCTATTCCATATATGGTGGAGGGTATAAAAACATCATATGAACTTACTTAAGACGGAATCTTGGTTGAAACAAACTGTTTCTGACAGTCCTAAAAACAAAAGTGCATATAATTTAACATTTGTAAAACGATCTTCGAAAACTTGGAATTTTTTCTATATATTTTATTTGTATTTGGACAAATTTTTAACTCAACAATCAGAATTTTTTCCTTAACCCTCCAGACAGTGTTCATGATATTGACTACAAATGCTTCAAACGAATTCCTTATAATTAGAAAGTAAGCTATTCCGATAGCAAAAAAAATTAACTAAATTATCTGTGAAACAATTTTTCGTTTACAATGCACCGTGTGGAAGCGGGAAAGTGTTCAAAATAAAATTTCGCAAATTTAAAAAAAAATCACATTTGGAAACTAACACAATTTTCAAAAAACTTAAAAAAATATATAACTTGACTTAAAATCATTGATAATGAAACTAACCTAAGATTAAAGCTTTAGCTTTTAAAATAAGGCATTTCTTTGGTCCAGGGACACACAGAATTCTAGCGAGATACTTTTAAAAGGGCATTGTTGTAACTTGAAAAATAATAGAGCGATTTTTATGGAATTTGGCAAGAGGAATATGCTTAGTAATAGAGAAAATAGATTCGTGCTGACAACGGAATTTGTAGCCAATAGAATGGTTTGTTTGTGGTAACCGAATTTTTCGGTTCTGACAACAGAAGACCAATTGAGACACGAGTCTCAATTGGTTGTGATTACAGAATTGCCTCAATAACATTTCGGTAATCACAAGGGAACAAATCGGTTGCTGCAACTGAACCATTTGATTGGCAACAAATTCACTTTTCAGCACGAATCTGTTTTCTAGGTAAAGCGTTGAAATTTGAAGATTATATATTAAATTAAAGTTGCGTTTTCGCTCGATTTCGCATTATCCGAAAAACGAAGTTCGCCATATCTTCTTAAGTAAAGACACAAAAAATTTAATTTTGGTTTTGTATTTATATATTGGCAATACCTTAACCTTATCTGGGCGATATCGCCTTTTTGTAGTAGAAGTTTTGTTTATTTTTTGTGTCGAACATTTGGTATGATTTTCATTGCAAAAAAAGCTTATGGCGGTAACCCAAATAGTTTATTTAAGTTATCCAAGACAGAGTTTGTACAATTTCTCGATTATAACGAAGTAATTTTTCTGACCCCTAGGAGTTCGCCTTAACCGGGTTTTACTGTTTAATGTTTTTAAATGTTACTTTTATAGCCTTAAATTTGCTTAAAAACTGTATTATAGATCCTTAAATGGATTTGTGAGCAACAAAAAAATTTTCAAAGAAACCAGGAACAAATAAAAAAAATCCTACTAAATCATACACTGCAAGAATTATCTTTATGAAATTGATACATTTTGGCATAAAATACGCAAAGAAAAAAATATGGTAAGGGCAACTATATTCGAAGAGCATGATATAATTATAGGTTTATTATTGTGTCAACCATTATAATAAAAATAATATAATTATTATATAATGACAATAAAATTACCATTATTTTATCATAATATGATATGATAATATGGAGTATCATGTTATAATCTAAATTCGTAATGATAATGTTATGATCGTAGTGACCATAATATGATGCTAAGTGATCACAAAATCGTCCTTAGTAATCATAATATAAGAATTAAGCGTCATAGTTATGGTCATTATGATCATACTATGATAATAATGAATCCACAATAATGTAGATAGTAGAATAATGTGTATGAATACATTTTTAGTAAAATAGTAAAATTTAAAAAAAGTTATCAAAATATAAAATAAAACGAAAATATTGTAAAAATGCCATACAAAAAATATTTACTATAACCGGGGAAAATTTTTTCGCTGAGTATCATTTAAGCGAATCACAAAAGTTAAATAATTTAATAAAAGTTTAATATTTTTTGTAAAAGCATGACAATAATATGATTGTAAATGACAAATGCATGTATTAATTGATTTCTAAATTCTAATTTAGGGATTGTTGACATCATTTAATATTTGCATAATTATCATATTTTTGTCGAAGCTAGATTTATTGTTACCACTGTATCCCAGCAAAACTTTGGTGCGATATTCTCATGCGTTACCTTGTAATGATAGCTCGTTACCTTTTTCATTATTTGCAAGCATAAAGTAATAAGTTACTGATTATTGATTACGTAATATATGATTTATAAATGTAAAGTAATAATTGAAATATTTTTGAAAATCTATTTTTTGATACATTACTTTGTGTTTTTTTTTGTAAGCAAAAGGCTAATGTATGTTTGTTTTGATAACACTAACGAAAAAACGAAGCGCAACAATTTATTTAAGTTTAAAGCAATCAAATACTATATGCGTCGATAACTCAGTGGGTAGAGTTCTTGGCTGGCAACCAGAGTTCCCTGGTTCGACTCCTATCATGACCACATTATTTTTAATAACGTTTAAAATATTTGTAATAACTTTTTCTAATAAAAATTCCTCTTTTTTGGAAACCTATTTTTAGACACATTACTTTTTCCATTCTCGTAACCATATAAGTAACCCCTTACATTATCACCTCTAAAGTAATGGGTATATACATTACTTTAAGGCTCATCGCCTGTTAAATTCATCAGTGAAGTAAGGTGTAAAGTAATCCATAATACACATTACTTTACACATTATTTGGTAATGTGTGGTCTTGCTGGGATATTTCAAATCAACTATATTATAAAATAGAAACTTATAAAATATTAACTATGAAAATGATGGTAGCGACCTTATTATTGTCCTGCGGGAAAAAAGTGGTCGGTTGGGAATTGGAACCTGTCCTGTAATAGGTGAAAACTTGACCGGTTCTGAAAATACATATCACGAGATAGGTGAAAATATGACCGACATAGTACCTACCACGTGACCGGCTTAAAGGTCATGACATGCTTTTTTTTTTGACTAATCCTGTGACATGTCACAGAGGGCAAGCCCATGTTAAAGCGACCGCTCCCATGACCGGTCCCTATCACAATGAACCGGTCACGTGACGTGTACTGGGATAGGTCTTTTTCCAATAAATTGATTGCGACAACAAAAGGGTGTTTGTTTTAGAGGGTGAGAACTTTTATTCTCTTTTTTGGACCAGCTTATGAACAAAATTGGTGAAAATTTTTAGGTTTTTCGGACTGTAAATGGCATAATTTTTTTACTACCCTACATTTGCAATATGAAGGAATTTTTTTTTTTCAATATTTTCTGAAAAATCATTAGGGAAAGGTTATTTCATCGTGATGAAAAAAATAAATTTTTGGCCGTCACTTTTAGCAGCCGAAGTCCGCTATGACACTACTTCCATTTTTGGGGCTATGACCGAAAATGTTTGGATTACTGGGATTTTGACTATCCCAACAATGGGTATTATGTCCACTTAGGGAAAAAAAGATTTTTATGGCCTTGGGTATTTTTAAATGGGGATTGTGACTAAAATTAGAGGTTATGAACATACAATATTTGGTTATAATGACCAAAACTGAAATGGTTATAATTTCCGTTGAGGGGTTATGACAGGTCATCTTCCTGGGATTGCGACTATCCCCACAATGGGAATTATGTATTTTTAAAAAAGGTTGTAAACAAAATTTTTAACTGGGGATTATGACCAAAATAATATTGGTCATAATTCCCCAAATCGGAAATGGGTTATAGCATTCCAGCAAAGAACTACTGATTTTTCATTCTGATGATGAGGAATGAGGAATGAGGAATGAGGTAGAAATCCCCTTAAGTATGACCTTCTTAATTTATAATTTTAATCCCCGCTAGTGTAAAGTACTTTAAAGTCTATAGTGACCACTTTAATGCCTCATAGACTTATTTTTTCAAAATATAAATCATAAAAACCTTAGTAATAGGTTAATGTAACAAAAAAACATCAACAACATTTATACATTCACAACATCAGCATGTCTCCAAAGACTAATGGCCATAATAAAAACGAGAAATAGAAGAAGAAGCAGAAAAAATATAAAAACTCTTTATGTCAACCTAAGTAACTTTGAAAAAAATAATAGTATTTGTTACATAAAAGCCAAAGGAGACAAACATAACAATGGAAATGGCGCCAACCTAAAAAAAATGGCGGCGGGTGTCGTTTATTTTCCATTATACAAAAAAAAAAAAAAACATACACAATGACACCACTCTACAATAATCCTTCCTTCCTTATCATTTAGCATCAATGAACATCTCTTTTTAAGAGCAAGAATTACTTTTGTGATTTGGTTTAAAAAAAGTCCATTGGGTTAGAAAACCATATTGATTTTTTTTAATGTCAATTCTTTTTTGTTGTCTCTACCAAACTGTTGCAAATTTTAAAATAAAAAAAAAAAAAAATTCACAAGGATGGTTCTTCAAACTAAATACTTTGATTTTGGTAAAACTAGGATATGTTGTAGAAATAAAAATACTGTCTCGTGTTTAAGGTCACCTCGAGTATTTAAGTGGTAAAAATGTTTCGTTTTATTCTTTTTATGGAATAGATGAAATTCCAAGAAGAAGAAACCAAATGCAAATTAAGTATCGTTTTAAAGGCTATTTCCTGGTATATTTCTCATACTTTTTAGCTTTTTTAAGTTGTTTTAAAGTATAAGATTTTGGGTTCATTATATGAAATCACATATAGTATGCGCCATTAAAGTTAATGTTTGCGCTAATTTGGATTTTAAGGTTTCTTTCCAAAGCCTTTTTTTAATACTTTTTGGAACAACTTGGCAACCCTGTGAACATATCAAACTTCCTCTTTTGAAGTACACATTACTACTATGCAGTTTTTATTTCGAATTTCTGAAGTTTTTGAAATGCTTCTAAACAAAAAAAAAAAGTACCAAAAATAGACAATTTTCTTTTCCCTATTTTATCTCCGTAACCCTGATTTTGAAGAAATCGAAAAGTTTTGCTTGGAATACTTTCCTTATCAGTTTTCTTTTTTCAACAAATGTAACGTTTATCTTAGTTATTGTATTTGTTTCCTTTAAAAGAATCTTAAGAGTTGGAGACATCATGACGACTATAAAGGAAATTTAAGGATAATATTTATGTGTTTTTTTCGTATTTTTTTTTTCAACTATTGTTTTCGTTTTCTTTATAAACTCTTTATTATAAACTACTTTTGTAAAATGTTAAAATAATAATAAAGGTTAAAGGTGAAAAGTTATGAAATAAATATACCCAGCAATACTTGGTACTAACAAATAATGGACTTTTTAATAAGAAAACGAGAGTGGTAAGTACAGTACATTTGGTTAAGTATGGCATTATTTTAACATGATGACGCCATTGGTGGTAATATTTTATTATTACTAGTAATGGTAAAGTATTATGAAGGGCCTAGAGTGCATATTATTGGTAACTCTGCGTTGGTGAGGGTATAGGTTACTCATAATGTCATGTAATATATAAAATAGGTCCAATCCATTACCAAGGATTTGCTGTATAGTTTTTAAAAGGATATTTAGCTTTTAAAAAGGGACTAAAATAAGGGGGTATTTTGCTCCATACATAATTGAACCATACCATATTATCATAATAAAAAGAACTTTTTGAAATTTTCGACTGGATAGTGGGGATTCAAAAAGGGAAAAGGCTCCCTACTCACTGTATAGAAACCCAAAATTTAAATTATGTTTTTTCCTCGATTATTGGTTTAGTGACTAAAATAATAATAATTTATTATTTCTCTTCAGAATCGTAAAAGGTAAAAGAGGCTTCCCTCTAACGGCCTGTCCAAACCATTTTAACTTGAAATTTAAAAAATGTGTTTCTTTGGGCATGACCTAATTAACTGAAGATGTACATCTTCTGGAACTTCCTATAAGAACGGTGAAAAATGAGGTTTAAAAGGCAAAACTACAACCATAATTCATTGGAGCTAGGCTGCTATTTCAGTGACAGTGTTTTTCCGGTGGTATGGGCTATCTCACTGCTGAAGTACTTTTTATAATATCCAAAAAGGATGTGGAAAAAATGTCTGGATCTAGGAACTTGAAATTTGGCAGCGTAGAAAGGATTTTTGGAATTTTTTGCGTATGAGTGGAAATAAGGGAAAATTCTATACATTATGTATTGTCCCCTGACGGACATTAAAAATATATATGTGTTCCCTGGGTCATCGGCTTATTCACTAAAAAAAAGACTTTTTGGAACATCCAAACATCAATAATACGAATGTGGGTCAATAAGTCTGTGACATTTGATTGAAACACAGGTTTTTGGAAAAAAAATTAATTGTATTTTTCACCACAGTCTTCTTTAAGCTCTACACACTTTGTCCAACGTTTCTCCAATTTTTTTATCCTTTTCAAAAAATAAGATCATCAATAAAGGTTTGTTTGTGGGATGATTTCATTGTTGAAGTCAAATCTCTTTCCGCCGAGCCATTTTTTCAGGTTTGGAAATAAGAAATAGTAACTCTGGACTCAATCCGGAGAATAGGGCGGATGACGGAGCAATTCATGGATATTTGCCATGGAAACTGACATTTTTCATTTTCTCCTCAATCCTCAAATCAAATTACGTAGTCAAACATAAACTAAAAGATGCAGCTTGATAGGAGTCAACTGATAGATGCCTGTTGGCAAGATCAGCCTTGCCCTTTCAGTTAAGAGGCAGAAAATTCAAAAAGTAACGGACTTGTTGACCTGCCCTCGTAGATCTCAAACATCTGCATATTTCCTGACATCATGAAATGCCCCATTTAAATAAATTTTACCGCTTTCTTTGTGTAAATTAATACTTGTATTTTATTTGCATTGGTACAGAATACATGTAACAATTAATTACCTACGGTATAATTAGTACGTTACACACTGAGAAAAAAGATTTGTTGTGCCTAAACAAATCAGTCGGTTGCTGCAACTGAAAATTCGTTTGTCACAACCCTAATTCGGTTGTTGCAACCCTATTTCAGTAGGGATTGTAACACCCGAATTTTCGGTCGCAGCAACCGAACGATTCGATTGGGACAACAAATCTTTTTTCTAGGTGTATGTTATAGAACCAAACACTTTATATTCGAACTTCACAATTTTTTTTTATCTACAAGTTTGCGATCGATTGAAATATAAACACTGTAAATCATTAACAGAAGTTTCTCTCAAATATTATTTCAAAATGAAAAAGATTGCTTTATTTTTCGTCATGTTGGGTTTGCTTTCTTTAATTGTGGCTGGTATACCAGGTAAGTTAATATAAATCTTACAGATTTCATAAAATAATTTTTTGAATTAAATTTATTTTTCGTTTTTATTTTACAGCAAAATGTGAAACCAAACCTTATGTGGATGACCTGGGTTTTTGGCAATGTTAGTGGTTGCCCCCATCAGATGGTCACCGTCTTCAATGACAGAATACAAGGCCATTCTCGAAATATATTTCTGTGGAGTTTTGAAAAAAAAAAATACTTAAATGAAAAAGATTGTTCAATGGACTTTTTTAACTGAAATAAACACTTTTTGCATGATATTTTTTAGCAGATCATGGTAGGTCATCATATTGGATCTCTATTGGGAAAATTTGTTAATTAGTTTTTTTTTTAAATATAAATTCTATTAGGAAAAAGTCCACAGATTTAATATTTTTATTATTACCCAATATTTATTTCCCTGTTTCAAATCGACGATTAGTAATTTTTATTAAAGTTCGTGAGTGTTAAATTATTCTAAATAAGTACTTAAAATAATTATTTTTAATCAAATAAATAATAAATAGAATAATAGGTTGTTTTTTTTCGAATTTAATATAAATATTCCATACAAATTTAAGTAGATGTAGACTTGTTATAGATATAGCTACTTAAAAATTACGAATGTATAAAAATGCTGCCAAGTCTTAGAAATTATTGGCTTTTTTCTTTAAATGTAAACAAAAATATTTGAAATTTTTGTATTTTTAAATACAATATTAAAAACAACAAAAGCTAACAAATTAATTATGTGTCTATAAATAGAGGTAGAGCAATATAACTGCTCTATTTCGCATTCTCGCGAAATCCATATACGAAAACAGCTTTTGTATAAAGGCGGCCCCAAATATTCAAATTGTATTTGTTTACAAAAAAATAAATAAAAGTCAGGTAAATAGGTATAGTCGTTTTCTTTAGAAGTAGATATAAAATTCGAAAAACACAAACCTAATATTTTTACGTCAAAAGAATCGAGCTGTAAAACGCGTTAGAGTAAAACGCTTGTTTTTTTGAGTATTGAGGAGTTCAAAAATGTGAATTTCGTTGTATGGAATATGTATTATTGAACTTTATATTTTGTTGAATAAAAACTAAATAAAATTAAATACATAAGCTAAAATTTATTTTTTTTTTGCCTTTACCTAACGTGACCAATTGTTTTTGAAGATAAAAAATGCGGAATTTTATTGTACAAAGTGGGATATTTAGATTTTGTTTGTAGATTTATACGGATTTTACAAAAATTGTATGATTTCTTTTCCTTTTTATTTTTTACCAAAATAGTTTGTTTATACACAAAATTATTTTAATAAAAATTACAAGAAATTATTAAAATATAAATACACACAAAGAAAATAAAAATATATACATCTGTGTGTGTTGTGTTTTGTAAAATTACATACAAATGAAAAAATTCATTTTGAAAAACAAACCACAAAAAAAATTTTTTTTGTCAGTTAAAAATTGATGGTTATTTTAAACGACTTTCGATTGCTTTTACTACATTTGTCGATTATTAAACAATGATTGAAAATAAACAACAAAATGTGTTAAATAAAATGAAAAATCAGTAATCCACTTTTTGATTGTATTTTCGATTAATTTAATGTGTATTTTAGATTATTTTTAACGAAATAGTATTGTGAGTGTATAAAAATGTGTAAACGGGATTTTCGTTTAAAAAGTGGGACAAAAATACCAGACGAGATAAGCCCGTCAAAAGTGGGATGGTTGGTCAGGTTACCTTTACCATAAACTATTTTCTATGAATTTTCTACGGTTCATTTATTCAAATGAATACAATTTAAAAAAACTCATAATTAAATATGCAAATTATTACAATTTTTTCCATTTCAATTCTGTGTTATAATAAAGTAAAGTATATCAATAAAAATGTCCTTGAAACCATTAAAAATCAAATTTTGCATGCCCACTTTTGCAAAAGGATCCAAAAAAGGATGTTCATACAAACAACAACAAAAAAAGTCATACTCTTTTAAAATTATTACTGCACTTTATCAATGTTAAAATTTATGGCAAAACTGTCAACCATCAGGAGCAAAAAAAAAACAATGACATCAGAGTAAAAAAAAAAACTGCAAAAAAATATGGGACAAATAAAACAAATGAAATAAAAAAGAAAAGTTTGAATAAAATACTCGTAAATATTTGCATGCGTAACACCCCTCTTCAATGTACATAATTTGAATTTGATATGCAAAAATCAGACAGTTTTGAATATATATTTTTTTTTTTCTGAAAACTGCATTTTCGTTGCTGTTGATGTTCTGGCTGCTGGTTTGATTACAATATGTCCCATTTTTGTCATTGCAAAAAAAAAAAAATATGACAATTTGCATTTGATAAGTTTTGTTGGTTGTTTGGGTTGGGGTGTATAGCAAATTGTCATCCTGCCATAAGAGGGTAAATTTTTGCATATGAATAGAAAAAATTAAATAGGAAATTGCAAAAAAAAAACAGAAACCTAAGGGTGTAGTAAGTAACTGCTAATGATGTCATTAAATTATAAATGCCACAAAAAGAGGAACATATATTTTTCTTGGTAATTTTTATACAAAAACTTACTAAAATACTTTTTTTTTTTTGTCCAAAAAAATTGTTAGTATTTAGTTATAAATTTCAAATTAACAAGGCTTGACAGATTTGAAACAGTTTAACAAAAAAAAAAGGTCTTCCATTACTATTTAGTAAATACAAACTAATGGCTAAAATTTTGTTTTTGTTAGAATTTGACATTTATAAAATTTGCAGTTTTTTTTTGTGTACCTGAGTTCTTCTAACTACTCAATATCGTGTAACAAAGGAACAGCATGTATTTAGTTTTTCCATCATTCTTCTATTTTCATTCTTGTCTAAATTTTCCATAAAGTTATAAATTGTACAACCCCCGAGTATTGTTAAGAAGTTTTTCTTCTTCAATTGTTACATTCTGTTTCTGTTTTATTTTTAAAGAAAATGTATGACAAATATTATTTTCTTTTTGTTTGCAAAAATTTTCTTTTCTTTTCACTTTCTAACCCCTTTTTTTGCAGTCATATTTAAGCGGTTGTTTTGTGGGAAAGTATTGAAAAGTTTGTTTTGTTAACACACAATTTCATTGACTTGTCATGGGAATACTAACAATTAGATTTATAGCTCAATATTATATTTATAAATATGCAAACATTCTTGCAATACAATACACAATATATTGTAATCAACAACAATTTGATTTATATGAATTTAAATTAGCAAACATTTTTGATTTACTTGTTTTCTTATTGTTTTGCACAGTGGGTTGCTAAGTTGTTTTTTTTTTCTTCAGAAGGAAACATTTTTTAACTTTAAAAAAAAATAATAGTTTAAGTTTTCTCAATCGAACTTTGAAATGTATTGGAAATGTTTAATTTTGTGTGTGTCTTGAATGGTAAGACGTTTTATCTCAAGATGTACTTCGGGTATTGAAAAACCTTAGAAGGATTTCAACTATGTTCTCTTATTAATAACTAAATTTTTAAAAAACTAATTCTCTTTTGTTTAAGAACTTTAAAAAATAATTCAATCATCAGTAATAATTCAGTATCTAAAAAAGAATTAATACAAATTATTTTTGATTCGCGAATCATATCCTGTTTTTTTTTTGGATTCATGTGAATTATCTTTTTATTTTTGCTTCGCCAATTAAAATTGTTTGTTTATAATGCCAACTAATTTTTGTCTTTAATATGTTTGTAAGTCCTGGTTAACACACAGCAATTTATCCTGCAGTAATTTTCTTAAATTTTCGTTTGAACTTGCATTCATGTCCACACTGTGAAAATCTCTTATTGCAATTTTAGTATCTTTTACATAAGAGGGTGGGTCGATAAGTCAGTGACTTTTTAAATGAAACAAAGTTTTTTTCAAAAAAATTATTTTTCTCCTTTTGTCTCCTTTTATTTCAATACACTTAGTCCAACGTTTATCCAATTTTTGTATCCCTTCCAAAAAATAGGATTTTTCGAGATCCATAAAATATGCATTTGTTTGATCAATAATTTCATCATTGGGGCTAAATCTCTTTCCACCGATCCATTTCTTTAGGTTTGGAAATAGGAAATATTCAGTGGGGGCTAAATCCGGAGAATATGGCGGATGAGGGGGCAATTCATAGTCTAGTTCATGGATTTTTGCCATGGAAACTAACACACGATTCCGTGTGTGGTCGATTGTGAGCAAACGCAGCAGCCATCTTGCGGAAAGCTTTCTCATACCCATGTGAGATGTCTATTTCTTCCAAACCATATCGTGAATGTTTTCAATTGTTTTGGGCGTAGAGAACGTTCGACATCTTCCGTGCTTGTAAGGCCACAACGAAAGTCAGTAAACCACTTTTTTTACCATTGAAATCGAGTCGCCATTGTATTTATCAAGCTCTTCCTTGGTTTGATTGGCGGTTTTTTTTCGCAAAAAATAATGTTTAATGAGAGCTCGAAATTCACTTTTTTCCCATTTTTAAAAAAAGCAAAGTAAATGACGGAACTTGCTCAAAATTTGACAGTACTATATAAAAATGTGGTACTTGATGGGAGCAGTGTTTCATTTCATATAACTACGAGGGAAGTTCGAAAAGTCACGGACTTATTGATCCGCCCTCATATAAAAAAGTAGAACGAATTAGAAAACACAAGAGAATTGCGAGTACAAGCACGTCTGTACTCCTTTCCGTTCTTCTTTCCTACCTTTCCAATAAACTCTCAGTTGCTGGAATTAAAATTACCGTGTGTAAACCGGGACTAAGAAATAAATTTTCATTAAAATCATTGATTTAAAAATTTCAACTATAGTATTAAATTCACTTCAATGTTTTGAATTTAAATCGAGACCTTTCAATTAATTAAAATATTTGCAATAATTCCTGAATCAAAATAAAAACTGTTTTTATCGCGAAATAAAAAAAATAATAGTTCGACCAAATTATCTTCTTATTATTTGAAACGCGAATTTAAAAATCATATTTTTTTAAATTATATTTAAAAATAATTATGTTTGAATGAAATCTTTAAAACTCTTAATAAATTTTCCATAAAGTAAATTAAATTTTTCTCTTAATTGAAAGAAGTGATTTTTCAATAAAATCAATTTAATTCATTCAATTAAACGCATTTTACGGCAATAATGATTTAAGAGTTAATTAAACTGTGACAGTTCTTTTCAATTTTTCAATCCAATTTATATAAATTGAATGAAAAGAAAAATAATTTATCAACCGTTCGGAGGTTTAAAAAATATATATTTTCGTTCAGTGATTTAAAATCAAATTTTTTGTGGTTCAATGATTAAAATCAATTTTGAATCAATAAAAGAAAAAAAAAATCGATTTTATTTAAAAACATGTCTGAAATTTGCAACAAATTAGATATATATGTACACAGGGTTAACGTACTCGAGAAAAAAAAGCAAAAAATTTGATATCCCTACTGACTACATCGTATACCATGGGTTGCCACTTATTTAGATTATATGAAATATGGGAGAAGGCATTTTGGACGATTAGGAATATCGCTAAAACCTCCATCCAATACCTACGCGATTAAATACATAGAAAAAAATTTAATTTTTGGTTGCAACCATGAGAAAAAAAAATACTCATCACTTCCTGTTTTTCTAGATTAATTCATCCAGTCGCATAAACTGAGCACAGTTATATGTCACCATAAGCAGCCGTACAATCTGGAATTGAACATTGATCCAGATTGTGTGCCTTGTCCATATTTTGCAAACACAACTAAGTTATAACCCTCTAATGTAAAGTGTGGTTAAATTTTAAGGGCCGATGTTGATTTTGAATAAAACACAAGTTATTTAGGAAATTATTGTCATTTATTTTTATTATGATAATTTGGTATGGTTTAATTATGTATGGAACAAAATCTCGCCGCGATGGCGGCACATCTCCATCCGATGGTCCTATGCCTTTAATGTGCCGAATTATCTCATCCTTTAGCTCTTTAATTGTTGCTGGCTTATGACGTACACCTTTTTTTTCAAATAACCCCAAAGAAAGAAGTCCAACGGTGTCAAATCACATGATCTTAGCGGCCAATTGACATCGCCACCACGTGAGATAACACGGCCATTGAATTTGTCGCGCAAAAGAACCATTGTTTTGTTAGCTGTGTGGCAAGTGGCACCGTCCTGTTAAAACCACATAACGTGAACATCCATATCCTTAATTTCTGGCTTCAAAAATTCCGTTATGACAGCAATGTTTTCCGCAGAACGAACTTGCCGAGCATGCACAGGTGCTTTCTCATTTCCTACAGACCCAATTTACAGAAATATGTGCACAATTAGTCCGATTGTGGACACATTTGGTCGATTATGCTGACCAAAAAAATCACAAAGTGCATTTTGATTTGAACGCCCATTTTCATAATAATCCTGAATAATTTTAACGCGTTGCTCGATTGTGTATCTTTTCATGGTTCAAATTGAGTTAGTCTGAAATTGAGAAATGTCAAATGAAATGCAGAAAAAACTTGACGGTTAGTTGTGGTTCACATTCAACATCGGGCCTTAAAATTTAACCACCCTTTACTAACTTTAATTTGTTTGAAATTCGATTTATGTTATTAGCATGAAAACCTTACAATGACTTTCGTTTTTATCAATTAATTCACTTCACAGAAGAACAGCAGGATGGAGCCTCGTAGTGCTCGTTTCGCCTAGAATATCGCCGCGGTGGCTGAAGATGTATTGGAGGAGCCGTCAACGTCGACCATAAGACATTCTACACTCACCAAAAAAAAATCTGTAATGGCAACTGAAAATTTTGCTGTTTTTACGGGTAATTTTGCTGAAGCTGTTACTAAATTTAAGTAAACTTTCTGTAAAGTGGAAATTGGTTTGCTAAAATCAGCAAAAAAAAATACTAAATATTATTAATGTTAGTACAATCAAATTAGTATGATAAAGTTGTAAGCGCTACTGAATTTTAGTAAATATCTGTAAACTGCAATTTAAAATAGATCTGCTAAAAACAGCATTAGCGAAATGGAAATAGCATGAAAGTTACTTAAGATTGGTAAAATTGTGTACAAAGTTTATGAAAATAAATTATCTTGAATTAACAAAAATTTTTGGAAAACATTACTGAACTAAACTCGATGAAATGTAAAATATAGCAAAATTTAAATTTATATAAATGATTATCAAAATGCTTAAATTAACTCAATTATTTTTAGATACACTTGTTACACTTTAAAGCTGCCAATTTCTTTTGAAAATGCCTTACCAATTTGTATATACCAATTAATATTTTTTTTATCGAATAACATTTTCTTATTTTTAAAAAATATTTTAGACAAAATTAAAAAAAAATTAAAAGCCTTAAAACATAAACGAATTAATCATTGTTTTAATTTGCTAATCTTTGTTTTGAAAAAATTTTTAGTAAATTTTTTGGAATTTAAGGTGAAATTTTAATTGTTTTAAGGACTGATTTTTAGTACTAAAAGAGTTTTTAGTGCTATTTTAAGTGGATGTCCTATTTTTGGACATGAGTCGGCTCTGAAAAGTATCTTGACTTTCGATCCTTATTTTAACCTGTGTAGCATTTTAGGGCAATTTAAGATTGTATGCGTAAGTATTAATTATTAGAAATAACATTTTCTTCAGCATCCGGTTTTTTAAAATAAGTAATTTTTTTTCTGCTAATTTTAGCCAATCCATTTTCAAAAATTTGTTAAATTTGTTAATATTCTGTAAAAATTTTATAATTTGTAAAATGTTAAAAACAAAAAGCAAAAAAATTTACAAGATAATATTTTTTTTACTAAAAATCAGTACAAAAATAGTAAAGTGGGATTGAAAACCGTTTACAAATTTTTCTACTACCTTTTTTTTAAGTGTATGCAGTTGTCCATTACACATTCATCTCTGCAGCGCATTTTGGTAAAAGACTTGAAATTGTTCCCACACATATTGCAGGCAGTCCGTCAGATACTGCCTGCAGCCTCTTGATTGCGTGAAAACTATGCTCACGCTCTCTTGAACATTAATGATGCAATAGATGATTTTCTGTCCGAATTTATCATGAGGAAAGAGGCCTATTTTTATCTGAACGGATATGTAAACAAACAAAACATGTGCTTCTGGGACACTAAGAATTCACGTATCATTTACGAAAAGCCATTACTTCCACTAAAAAAAACACTGCATGGTGCGCCATTTACGCCGGAGATGTCATCGGCCATTATTTTTTCCAGAACGCTGTGGGTAGCGATACAGAACCATTATCACCAAGTTTTTATTGCCGCAAATTGAAAAATTGGGATTGGAGGACATGTAGTTTCAATAGGACAGCGCAACTGCACACACAGCTCGAGCGACAAATGACATGGGGAGCACGGATCTATGTGATCAAGACACAGACCCTAAAAGCTCTCAAAAAGAACATCCAACTAAAGTGCGAGAATTTTTCTTCAGGACGATAGAAAATGTTGCAAGAAAACCCCAAATGACCACTTGATCGATACAATCTTTAAAAAATATTGGAAAAAAACTTTAAGGTCCAAATAAACATTTAAAACAATTTTTTTTTGGTTTCGGTATAAAGCTCTAGCAAACAAACATTGGGTAAATATTTTTGGGCCACCCTGTACATAAACTAATAATAACTATTATCAAGATTTCGTTGGGTTACCCAACAAAGACTACAATTTTTTAATATTAGCTGTACTCTGAAGCAATACAGCTTCGCAATTAAATTTTAATGTTTCGATTTATAAAGTCCCTGAAAATCAATAATTACTAAACTTCCAAGTTGGTTGTGGTTTTCTTTTTATACATGTACAAAAAATTCCATAAAAAGTATATAATATAAAATAATAAAAAATAAATAAAGTCCATAAAATAACACCTTTTATGTGAATTGTTGTATCGATTGACATTGTCTCGTGGGTTGGGTGCACTTGTTGTGATTTACATACCATGATAGTTGCTTTTTTATTTGTTTTGTTTTTTGCGCACCTTTTGCAGCAAAAAGTATTTAGCTACAACAAGACCGACCGAATAAACTGACCGACCGCTTTGCTTGCGGCGGTGGCGGTTTTAAGTCAAACGTATGTCCCAAAGTAATTAATTAATCTACAGCTTGTCTCTGCCAAAAGACAAAAAATAATATACATAAAATCGTATAAAAAAATACACATTAAACGGAAATAATGTTGAAATGGACGCATTTAAGACGCCAAGATCAAATAAAACCAAACAGAAAACACAGCATTAAATGACAAATAACAATTGTATGCGGGCGTCGATTTTATTATACGCAATTTCATATAAACAAACCAATTTATTAAACAATTGGGATGTGATTTATAACTTGAGCGACAAGCGTTAGGCGAAACGTTTATGTTTAATAATTGGTAATTAGGAATAAATTCCATAACAATTCCAGCTATTTAATTTAGAACAGTTCTACGAAAAAAAAATTCTAGTTTAGGAAAATAATTGGTTGATAATTGATTTTAAACAAAAATCATCGAGGCTGGCAGCATAGAACTATTTCTAACAATTACACACAGTTTTAAAACCAGTTGGAGAGGGACAATTTCGTAGGCAAATATTGAAAAAACCGGATCTTTCATATAACTACAAGGTGTGTCAAACAAAACCTGTTTTATGTCGCCTGTAATCTGTTTAAGAACTACTCAATTTGTTTGTTGCCTTGGCCTACCGCCTCAATTGTAACCCAACTTTGGCGAAAAAAAAACAATTTAATTTGGTTATAAAATTTTACAAAATCAAGTTTAAGTCAAAAATAAACGCCAGGTAATTAATTTTTTCCATCATTATTTATTTTTATTATCTTAAACCCACACTAGCAAAGGAAATATGAAAAAATCATTAAATTTGATTTCAAAAAGATGTCTTTACCTTTTTCTTAAAATTTGCCTTAAAAATTTCCTCCCTCATTTAGATGGGATTTACAAAAAAAAAAAAATTCTTCGTCTACTAAATAGAATTCCTTTAATGATTAATTAAATATTTACCAACAAAATCGTTTAGACCGGAAATGTAAAAACATTAAGAACATGAACATTATTTGTTTAAATTTATGCCATGTCCCTTTTACCTTCCTTACCTTCCTCTTCACTAAGTGTTCAGCATAAAAAGTCATTGACATCGATATGAGCCAATCATGTTAAATTGTAAAGCAATCTTTGATCCCTTTTTAAGTATTATTTGAAATATATATATTTATAAATATATTTTTTGTGTATATTTTGGGATGCTTTCTTTTTGTTTTTGCTTGTAATCAAAATCAGGGTCATGTTTTTGAATTTTTTTTGACGATTTGTGCGGGTTTTAAATGATTTGTAATATTTACTGTGTTTTTTGCACACTTGAAATATTTTACAAAAAGGGTTGAAAAATATATATTTGCAATGTTTATGTTGCATATTGTTGGTCATAAATCTATACCTCTGCGATTTTTCCCAAACAACTTTTTTATCCTAGATTTAATCAAGTTGACTCAATTTATGATTATCTTTGTGGTAAGTTAGGTAAGGGGAACACAATAGAATGGTATGAGGAACGAGTGGAAATGAAATACTAGAGAAAGAAACGAAATCAAATGAAATGGGAAAAAAGTGAAATTAATAAAACTTGATAAGAGAAACGAAATGAAATGGAACGGAACAGCACGCGGAATAAATGAAATTAAAACATTGTACAAGAGGAACGCAATGGAATGGAAACAACAGGTGGAATTGAAACACTATACAAGAGGAACGATGTTGAATGGAACGAAGAATGAGTGAAATTGCAACACTAGACAAGGGATCAGAATAGAATGAAACGGAAACGAAGGAGATTAATTGAAACACTAGACAATGGGAACGAAATGAATTTAAACAGGGAACAATAGACAAAGGGAACGAAATGAAATGGAACTGGGAACAGAGTGGAATTTAAACACTAAACACGGGAATCGAATTGGAGTGAAGCAAGTTTGGATTTAAATAATATTTATCTATTTGAAACATTTTTTTATATGCTAGCGAATTTTCTCCACATTAACATCCCTGTAGGAAGCCTGTGGTCAAGTGTCGCCAAGTCACAACTTTTGTCAACTATTTTGGATGACTTTTTGGTGACATAGTCAATAAAGCGTGTACACTTTTTATATTCGCTTTTTTTGTGACATTGTCAACAAAGTGTCTACTGCACATTTTACATTCCTTTCTTTGCAGCTGCAAAGGTGTGCTTCATTTTGATTTTTTATTGTTTCATTTTGTTGAAAATACATGTAGATACATGAAGATTTTGTACAGACTTTTGAAGATTTGTCTTCTCCAAAATTTAATTTGAGCGAAAAAATCATTTACTTTAATGAAATTTATAAAAAAATATTTATTTATAAAATATCTAATTTTCCAAAATAAATGCACTTGTATAAACGTATTTCCTAGCAAATCTAGTAAAAAGTTTCAAAAATTTAGACTAGAATTACTAAAAAGTACTTTTTAATCTCTGGTTCCAATGTCTACACCTAGTCAGTAGTTGTGTAGATTCGCAATGACAAGCACATGTTAAATGTCTACAGCAGAGGAATCAGTACAGTTTCACTATCGACATTTCCTTCAGGGATTTTTTTCAAAATCCAGTCAATGATAATTATTTTTGATGAAACTGTTGAACGATTGTTGAAAACGATTGTCATTACAATGGTGTCTTTGGTGACCCCCACTGAAATTTTCCGGCATTTTCGTAGAATATTTTTATCCTTAAATGTCCTTTTTTAAAGGATATTTTTTGATTTTCTCGAAAAAGGGGTCAAATTGACCCATAAAGAGACCAGTTAGAGGGTTAAGATCTTCCACAAAAATAATTCTCATATAATTCCACAATACAACTCTGACCATAAGAATTCTCTCAGACATTATCTTACAGCATTTTTTTCATATAGTATAATGCTCCCTTCGACCGAAAAATTAAAACTTTGACCCACTGTAAAAAAATACTCAGACGTGCTGGACCATAAGTTTGTTCTACAAAAATGATCTACTCAACATACCCTTTCAGAATTATAGGGTCGCTATTTTGTTCCAAAAATGCTGTTGGACAGTGAAATGAATATTAATGAATTACGCATTAATTCCTTAAACACCCATCGAAAAGTTCATTTAATGACATGTGCATACTCTAGAAATCTAAAATTTGTAACAGGTGCAATTTAATGTTACTCTAGTTTGCCCTAATTTAGACGACTAAAGTAAGTATTCGGCCAAAATTAAAAAACTTGCCTAAAAGCTAAATATGTGACAAACCTCACTGTTTTAGTTAAACGAAGAAAGGAATTCTAACAATTTTTGGAGTTTTAGATCCCTAATAGGAGGAAGGGCCTGGTCAATAAACTCACAAATTTTTTTGTTTACACAAAGTTGGATTGAACACCATCATAGTGCACTTAATTCGGTTACTTTTTAATACTGGATATTTTCAAATTGTATATTTGATACTACCCATTATTTTAACGGATTTGCTAAATTTGAAAACTATAAAAATATAAATTATTTTTTTTTTATTTTCGAAGCAAATTCTTTGAAATTTTCAATAAATATATAAATTCTATATTTTTTGAAAATAATTTAGTTAGCAACCTTTTTAATTTCTTTCAAAATTTTTAAATATTTGTATAATCGTTTCACTTTTATTTTTACCCGTAGCAGAGTTGAATTTAAAAGCTGATAATTTTAGCCGAAGCAAATGCTCGGATTTCCGAAATACACTTCTCTTTTGCCATTGTTTTTTTTTTTATCACCTATGGGTTTTGGGGGTTGAATAGGAGAGAAGAAAATCTGTGATTTTTGTTAGTACTTTGTTTTTTAGAAGCTTGTCAAAAGCTATGAATTTTAAAATGAAATTTGCATAAGAATAAAGTTATTCCAAAAAGTACCAAAAAGGGCTTCGGAAAAAATTCGATAAAATACAAATTAGCACGAATATCAAAAAATGTAATATAAAGTCAGACATTATTGTAGTTCAGTTTTTCATATAAAGTACCCAATAACTTTTATTCATTTTATAAGAACTTTTTTTTATGAAAAAAAAAAGTTAAAAAATATTAACAAAAAAAGGTACCAGGCGATAGCTTTGAAAATCCCATTCCATTTGCATGATTCCATATAAAGCAAAAATTCCAAAAAGGCCCAAAATATCGAAGGTGGCAAATCAATTTTAGAAATTCTTTGTTTATATCATATCCAGGTTTCTTCAAAAATTAGAGAACCCTCCCCGTAAGTTTTTAATTTTAGTTTTTTAGGATCTTTTAATAATAAAACGCTTTAAATTCTTCCAAAATTTCTTTCTCTAAAATAAAATATAAAAATATTTTTCTATCTTTATATTCGTAAAAGTTAGTACGAATACCGGCTTATAGCAAAAAAAATCATATTTTTTTAAATTATTAAGAAAAAATAAAATTCCTTTAATTTATAAATAAATATGATCCAATTGTTATATTTGTAATGTATTTGGTACCTCTTAAAATGATTTATGGCTTCAACCTTTTATAAAGGATAAAATTTTAAAATATTTGTATGCCAAGAGAAATAATACACATAAATAAATTTGCAGATAATATCATACCAAACGTACGTATCTTGCATGTTGTATGATTCAACTTAATATACTGCCAACAAATGTTGCAATCAATTTATTATTGTAAGATCAAACCTGTCGGATGATCATCGTTTCAATTGTTTGATCAAATGGTTGCAGTTGCTTAAATAATTATATCAAATATGAAACATGTTGCATTAGGTTTGAGACACTGAGCAAAATATTATGAAATTCTTTAAATAAAAATCATTATAAGTTAAGGGTGTTTTTTACAATATGTAAAATGAATCATTAAAAAAATACAATGAAAATATTTACACTTCATTACTTTTATCACAGAGATGATCCGAATGACATTATTATTCAAATCTTGAAATAAGAAAAAATGCAATAAAAAAAAGAAATTGTAATAAAGAAAATTTTCATCTTAAAACACATCTTAACACACCTTCAAGAATTAATATGTTAAGCATATTGTTGTAATTAAATGCAATGGAAATTTTTTAGTTCTGCATATAAAGTTATAAAAAACAATAAGGAAAAGGTAATAAAAAATTTGTACTTACCTTATGGGAAAAAATTGGTGAAATTTTATACTTTTTAAAGTGTTTGTAAGTTGTTTCTTTCTTCATTATGCAGCTACTGATCTTTTTAACATATTAATGCCATTAACTTGTTTAATTTTACATACGTACATTTATATTATTGGAAATTTTTAATCTATGAATAAACAAAGAGATTGACACAAATTAAAATCAACATTCCACATATAAAATACACAACAATATAAAATGCATACAAAAATCGAAATTTGTAACCATTTAAAGTGTTTTAATTAAAAAAAATGGAGCGCCACGCTTTTTAACACTATTTAGACCGCAAACTTTGTAAACAAACAACACAATTTTTATTTAATATGGTTTTTTCTTAGACCAAATATAAGCTAAATTTGGAATCACTCTTTATATTTAGAAAAAGAGAAAATATTTAAAAAAAAAATAAGTTAATGTGTGTATCTAGAAAATGAGAATATAAACAAGTAAAAAAGAGCTAAATTCGGCTGTGCCGAATCTTTGAATACCCTCCACCAATATCCTAAAAAGATGTTCTCCTCTGTTTAGGTACAAATAATATAAAAAAAAATTTTGAAGTAAAATTATGTAGGTGAAAAACTTTTTTAGATGTGAAAGAACTTTTTTGGCGGAAAAAAAAATTAGAGGTGAAAAAAAATTTTAAGGTAAAAAAATTTTTTGTGTTGAAAAAAAATTTTAGTGGTGAAAAAATATGAGAAAATATGTTATGTACCAGTCGCTACTATGAAATTGTACTAAATTTGTATGGGCAATTTAGAGGCACCTTTACATTTTCACTAGTTTTTGTCAAATACTCAATTTTTTTCCGGCTAATGGTGACTAGCCCTGCAGCTGAATATGCCTAATGGAGAGAATGCACTTTCTGATGCGCCACGTATTGATAAATAGTTGCAACGAATGTTCTTTCCTTAAAAATTGAAGTGTGTTTGTCTAATGGAGAGAATACAGCAAAGAAATTAATTTGTTAAAGAAAAAACATGAGTTGTAACTATTTGTCAATAGATGGCCTATCAAAAGGTGCATTCTCTCCATTAGGCATATTTTGCTGCAGAGCTAATCTCCGTTAGCCATATTGTGCTACAATATGTAGTAGAGTATTATTGATTTTCTATTTTATTCGTAACGTAAATGAATATTTGCCAAAAACTATAAAACATATATGTTTTATGTGCATATTTTTCCTTAATTTTTTAAACCAACATTCATTTAGATGTTTAAGAGCACAATATTGCACTTTATTCATGTGTATTTTTTATAAAAGAAAATATTAACATAAATATACATTTGCCAATCCCTCAATTCTCAAAAATACAAATGGAATAAAAAAATACAATTTTCCTCTATAAAAATTTTTTTTTGACATAAAAATGTAAAACAAATGCTTTTATTACGTCAAACATTTGAAAAATTGACTTTAAAATTATGTAATAAGTCTACTAGCAACATCTGAATGTACTATAATTTAAAGTATGTAGTTAATTTAATATTTTTGGTAACTACATTAATTGAAAGCCTAATCCAAGGCTATATCGCCATGGGGCAGGGTAAAATTTTACTGTGATGCTGCGTCACCTATTCAAAAGTTGCGGCACTAAAGCAATTATGTATTTTTCTCTTTCTTTATATATAAATTTCTTTGGACCTAGCCGTGGGGCAGGGCATTGTTTTAGTTAATTCAGTGCCACCTATTCAAAAGTAGCCGCACTAAACCAATTATATATTTTGCTCTTTCTTTAGATAAAAATGTCTTTGGTTACAAAAACAAAAAATACTTTTTAAGGAATGAAACGAAAAACCAACAAGCTTAACAGAAAAACTCAATCTGGTTTACTATATCTCCTATAGTAGCCAAAGAATTGAAGAAAATGCATCGGAAAAAATTATGAAAATTTCATAAAACTATTTTCAAATACGTCTATGAAAATGCGCTATGTTCTACCCTTCTGTAGGTACGCCATGTCCTTGCAAGCCAGATTTATTGAAAACTTGCGCTACACGATAATATTCTTGTCAGCTAAATATACGAAAGCGAGAAAAACACCATCTGGGCTGGATCTACATACCTTTCTTCTGTCGGTATAATTAATGGACGTATTAACGACGATCCAGCTCCTCTGGACCTTACCTCATTCTATATGAGCCCAGCCTCCGGCAATCATAGAGGCTGAAGATGATATACGTATATACTTAATTTTGCATGAACTGTACATATGTAATATGAATATGTTTTGTCAATTTATGTAACAGAACTTTTGTTATTTTGTTTTAGTAATGTTATTTATTTAGTTTTAGTAATGTTATTTACAGAGGTCTGCTCTGTTAGCGACTTTAACATGTCTAAGAATGTTATTATTCTTATAGTCTTACATATAAATGTAATCGAACAAGAAGAAGACTTAATAACATTTTTACTTAACAGAAAAATAAAATAGATACAGAAAAATTGTACAAATTTGTATGGAAAATTTAGAGGTACCTTCACATTTTCACTCATAACTTTTAAACCGTTGAACCGATTCTGCTCATTTTAAATACCAAACTGCTCGGGAGGATGTTCAATAATCTGAGTAAAAATAGGCACCCCCGCTTGCGTCTTCGCGACGTGATCGCCATTTCAACAGACAGACAGACGGACAGACAGACGGACATCGCTAAATCGACTTAAAATTGCATAAGGATCACGAATATATATACTTTATGGGGTCTTAAACCTATATTTCGACATATTACAAACGGAATGACAAACTGATATATACCCTCACCATATATGGTGGAGGGTATAAAAATAAAACATTATCTTAACTCTGATTTATTTAAGCGGCTGTTTATGATTTAAATTAAAGACAAAACAAAATATTTTCAGTACAGGAGATCACAAGGTGTACACACCTTGCGGGGAAAAAGGGTCAGTTGGAAATTGGTACCTTTCCCGTGATAGGAGAAAACTGGACCGGTTCCTGAAGTACCTACCACGTGACCGGTTTAAAAGTCATGACATGTTCTTTTGCATTGCTTCTGTTATATGTTCTTTGGGGTTAGTTGCGCACAATGTTCTTTTAGACCAGTCCTGTGACATGTCACAGAGCGCAAATGACCGCCTCCTAGAACAATCCCATTTTAAAGTAACCGGTCCTTTTAAAGTAACCAGTCCGGCCCCGAGACCGGTCCCTATCACAATGAACTGGTGACGTGACTTGTTCTGGGATAGGTCCCTTTCCCGCATGGAAGTATTCTATTGTTTATTGTCGTTTTCAAAAAGCAGAGTTGGTAAAATGTGTGTGTTAATAAAAATTATTATTTTCCAAATTTTTTATTTTCTTGTTTTAAAAACATTTTTTGATTTTTATTAATTTATTCTTATTTTCTGAAAGTCAAAATTAACACCTTGTTAATTTAGACTTTTTACAATTTATAGGAACAGCGTTAACCCAGGAAAATAAATCTAATATTTATTTGGATTTATTAAATCTACATTTCTAAACACATTTAGCAGAATTTAAACTTATTTCTTAATATATAACCGAAATTTATATATTTTTTTTCAAAACAAAATAAATTCAAAAATAAATCCGGTGATTAAAAAACTCTGACATTGTATCATAAAAAGTTTTCCAGGATAATATTCTTTGTTATTTTGAAAACATATTTTCAAAATAATAAAAACTATAACTTCATCATTACGATGATCCCCCATATCGATTGTCTTGCACTTAGCCTATCTTAGCCTGGTTACCATCACGAATCTGTTTTCTCTGTACATCTTTGTCAGAGATCACGTGTAATCAATGAGGTTTCAGTCGAAGATTTTAAATTAAATGCAGGGGTACCAAGCAAGGCCCTGTTCTTTCTCCTTTCCTTTATTAAATATTTCTTCGTGATCCCCTTGGTCTTACTTTACGCTATCATTTTTTTTTTTTTTGGGACAGTTTTAACAAGGACTATCTAACAATAGGATGTGCAGAATGAAAAATTCATAAAGCCACGAAGCTAAAAATCTAAAAAGCCAAATTTGGATGCTCGACTTAAAAAGCTTTTGATGCTCGAGTTGAATCACTTCTAAAACTTAATATTGAATTGAAAAAATATTAAACAGTAATTTAACTATCCTCAGCCCTAATAGTGTTAAATACATTTTGTGACTATTCGTTTAAATTAAAAAACAATTTGGCGGCTTTTATCTGTTGATAGAAAATCAAAAACTATATTTAACATATAATAAATTATTGAATAGATATTAAAACCAAAAACAATTTAAAACTACTAAAATCTAAGCAATGGAATATTTGTGTTATCATACAGTAAACCCCGCTTAAGACGAACACCGAGAGACCAAAAAATTAGTTCGGTATAAGCGAGGTTCGTATTAAACGGGGACAAATTTGTTTTAAAAATTTTTATTATCCACAAAATATTCAAAAGATCCTAAAAATAATTTCAAAAATTGTGCAAATACTTTCATTGGATTTTTTAAATAAACTATGATATATATTCTAGAAAAAATTCAGATTGTTGAGTTTAAAATTTGTTAAAATACAAAAAAGATACAGAAATAATTAAAAAATTTTGGAAAGTTGGTATTAAATCTGGAAAATTTTTTAAACTTTTATTTCTATAGCTGTCAGAAATTTGTTTTTTTTTTTTGTTTGTTTTAAACGCAAATTTATCTTAAGCGAGTTCGTATTAATAAATCGGCAGTTTTTTATTGGTTTGACCCACTGGCCATTTATGAATAAACAATCCGAAAATACGTATTTGTCAAAGCTTGTACGTAAACGGAACATTTACGGACCGTATAATTTTGTTTTCGGAAACAAGACGTTTTGACTCCGTTTAAGTGTTTCCGTTTCTGTGCCGTCTAATACGGACCACAATTTTCCGTTGCCTTTGGATTTGTTTAGTTATCAAAAACGAATTCTTATATATTCATCATGTAATATTTATGAAATTTAAAACAAGTTTTACGATGATGTGTACAAATTTATGCAGATTTGCAAATAAATATATTGCCTGACTGTTTATATATAATAGATTTTGTGAAACAATTTGCATTATGTATATTATATATTTGTTTGAAATGTATTGTATTTTATTTGTAAAAGATTTGTTATTTTATTTTAAATACCTTTGTAAATAAATTTAAAGAAAAATAAAATAAAATTTGCTATTAAAAATAAAAATGATAGGCATTTACACAAATCCGTTTTTTGTTAAAAAAAAAGTACGAATACGGTCCGTCATTTACGAAATTTCAACAGACAACTCCGTTTTTCATCCGATATATCGGTTCGTAAACGGCCCGTCATTGATGGACTTTTAACGGACAACTTTGTTTTTCATAAGATGTATCTGTCCGTAAACAGTCCGTTATTGTCGGTATTTCAACGGATTCTAATCAGTTTCGTTGTTCTTTAAAATCCGTTTTCTGGTCTGTATACGGATCCAAAAAACGGTACGTAAACGAAGTCGAATTCCGTTTATGACGGACCGAAAACGGTACGTAAACGGAACGTAATATTCTCTTTCTGATTATGAAATCCGTTTCTTAACATTTCGTATCATATCTAAGATATCCGCTTTACACTTTAACATATCTGCTATTTTTACGTATGAAAAATAAAAAATATAAATCTTCTTTATCGTTTTTCTCATTTACAACTTTTTTGGCATATGCGTCAAACCAATAATAAGCTGACGAGATGTGTTTGGCATGAAAACGTTGGGACTTTCAAATTAGTTCATAGTAGTCTAAAATTCGTCTTATTCGAGTATATCTTAAATGAATTTGACTGTAAATCAAAAAATATTTGCATTTTGATTGAAATTTGATTACAAATCAATTTGTCACTCTCTGATTTGTCAAATAGTCAGAGATGAAAATAAAACTTATCAAAAAAATGTAAATTTTAACATTAACGCAATGTAAAATAATACTTCAATACTGATGGTACAAAAATATTTGAAACGAGAATAAAATGACTGCAACATATTTAAATGAAAATAAGGGCTTAAAAAACTTTGAAAAAAAATTCAAAAATCAAACAATGCAGCTTGTGTTTTAAATATTTTGAATTTTTTTTTTTTAATAAATGTGGTATAAGGATTTATATTTTAGATGAAAAACAAACTAATGACAAGTATGACGAATTTCTTTAAAAAAAAAAACAGTACTGGGCTTTTGTTGTAATACCAAAAAGCATGACAAATTTGAAATTGTATTTAAGAATAAGGGAATATTATCGTTACCATTAGTTAGCCTTCTCTCTAGTTTAAAACTAATTTTGCATGAAAATAATTTATTAAAAAAATAATGTAAGAGTTGTGCTAAAATTGATGAACTCGTGTCAGAAATGTCGTTTTTTTTTGTTCAACTTAATATTCCAGTTTTGTTTCTGTCATGTCTTTTATAAGAGATGATGTATTGAGTTGCTGAAGGGATTCATTTATATCCTGGTAAAAAAGGGGATGTTTTTTTATTAAGAATGCTCTGCTTTTAATTGAATTTCATGCGTTTACCTACAATTGTTGGCGTTTGTAACATGTTTTTTAATAGTTTCTACTGCTGATCATTGTTATGTTTTTGACTCGTGCGTGCGCCTGCTCTTTGGTTAAAGAGTGTTGCCTCTTGTAAACTGTCAAAATGTTGATGTATAGTGGGATAAAATATGTTTTGTTTTTTGGGTTTATGTTTTTTTGAAAAAAAAAATACATTAAAAAAATACAAGATAAATGAACTTGTCCTGTAAATCAAAAAAGTTGTAGAAAATGACAGCTTTTTTTTGTTATAAAAATGAGGTAAAAGAAATGTTTGGATTAAGTAAAAAAATAAATCATACAAATAAATCAAGAAAGTATTTATTCCAAACGAGAGCACCGGTAGACTTATAAAATGTGCACTGGAGCTGCGGGACATATTCCAGAACACGTCACGTGACCTGTTTATTGTGATAGGGACCACCCTGCGGGAAAAAATGGGTCAGTTGGGAATTGAGACATGTCCCGGGATATGAAAACTGAACCGGTTTCGAAAAAACGTTACCGGTTTAAAAGTCACGAAATGTCCTTTTAGACCAGTCCTGTGACATGTTACAGAGGGCAATTGACCCCCTCCTAGGACAAGCCCATGTTAAAGTGATCGATCCCGTGACCGGTCCCTATCACAATGAACCGGTCATGTGACGCGTCCTGGGATAGTTCCTTTTTCCCGCAGGGCATTCACAGGACGGGGTTTTTAATATGAAAAAGACCGGTCAATTTAACATGGGCTTGTCGTAGGAGGGGACAATTGCCCTATGTGACATGTCACAGGACTGGTCTAAAAGGACATGTCATACAACTAACCTAAAGAACATATCACAGAACTCGAACCTTTAAACTCATCACGTGATATAGTCTTTTAAACCGAGCATGTGGTAAGTTTTTTTGAGAACCGGTACTATTTTAACCTATATCGCGACTAGTATTTTCAGATCCAATACGTATTAGAGACTTTTTATACCGATCACGTGATAGGTACCTTAGAAAGCGATCCTGTTTTTACCTACCATAGGACTGATACTTTCACACCCATCACGTGATATAGATTTTTAAACCACCAAAGTGGTAGGTACTTTAGGAACCGGTCCTCTTTTTACCTATATCGTAATATGTATTTTTGGAACCGTTCCGGTTTTCACCTATCACGGGTCAGGTACCAACTCTCAACTGACTCAGTTTTTCCCGCATGGTATTTATTGATATGCAATCGGGTGACCGGTCACATGATAGAACATTTGAGGTCAATTATCTTATCTTTCCCAATAGGGTAACTACCCTGGGGGAAAAGGACCTATTCGAATAATCGGTCCTCTTTTAACCAATCTCGTGATATGTATTTTCGGAACCGGTCCAGTTTTCACCTACCACGGAACAGGCCCCAATTCCCAACTAACCGCTTTTTTCCCACACGGTAAAAACTGAGAAATAAATATTGAAATGAAAAATTTGTTTGAATTAAGGAAACATTATAAAAATTCAGTAAATTTATTAATTTTTAAAAGTTCCAATTATTATAAATTATATTTTCTTAGTGCAAATCCCGTTAAAATTTAAAATTGATATTTATTCCAAGACTTGAATTTTCAAATTAAAATTTCAACTTAAAATTAGAATAAAGTGTTTTTATATTTTGACATTTAAATTCATCATAGACGTTTTTTAACCATATTTTACTGCTATTTGCTGGATCTGTTTTTTCAAACCCGTATTTTTTGTACCAGTTCAGGGTAGCTTTTTTCAGATCGCACCTGTTTGCACCGGTCACAGGACATGTATTAGAGCTTTAACTAACCCCCTTTTCTCCATAGGATAAATAAGGCAAATATTTTTCTTTAAAAAAAATTTTTACTTCCAATTTATAATTTTGTTTTAAAACAAACAAACAAATGAAAGGATTCAAAATGCCTTTCATAAATTGAATTTTCTTTTAATCCTTTCCTACAGTTAATTGAAAATTGTTTCTTGATGAATCTCTGTTTAAACAAACATATTATACAATGTTAACACCTTCCAGCCTATCTTGTGTATACAATCTGAAACAATAATGTAGAAAACCCCATCGAATTTTATGTAATCAATCAATTTTGTTACATTTTAGCACAATCTTTCAACCATATGATGAATTCATGAATTCATATATTAAATGTGAAAATTATGCATCAAAGCAAAATTGTGTTAAAGATTTTACAACGCAGTAACATGGTAACAATGTAAAATCATTTATCAAATTGAAACATTAAACTTGAGTAAATGTTTAACATGATCCTTTTTTGTATGTTTTTTTTTTATTATTTTGTATCTTTACATAAATCCCCTATAAAATCAACAAATTGAAATAAAAAAATATCCTTCTGCTGCGAACGAAAGAACAAACCCAAGCAGAAGGATATAGTAGTATTTACTATTGCCATCAACTGCCTTCATGATGCTGCTCATTCCCAACTAAATGTTATGCAAATTATAAAATATTTTTTAATGCTTTATCTTTTTATATGGTACGATAGTGTGTAACAACAATGTAAAACATGTAAATATCGATGTTATAACACAACAATTCCATCATCCTTTAATGCGAAAAAAATTAAATATAAAATCCAAAAAGAAAGGAATTTGCATTCATTAAAACATACACCAGCTTATGTTGAAAAGAGATTGACAGACAGGCAGAGAGATTTTGCCTGTTTGTCAGCAAGAGCAAGAGTTATATGAAGAATGTTTATCATTTGAAATTAGACTCCAATCATTGGGATGAGTTAATTTTATAATTTTTAATGAACTTGATAATAAGAAATTTATGTAATAAAATTCATTAAATCATTTTATATAAAGATAAAGTAATGAAAAATATACACAGAGAGGCAGACTGACTGACTCGTAAAAGGAACAGACGTCGTTAAATGTAGGCACTTTAACGAGCCACTAAGTCTGTAGGTACAAGGTTTGTGATTTATTGACATTTCCTACACTTGAAGAATTTTTGAAGCCAAATTTAACTTTTTTTAAAATTTTTGCATATAAAAATTTTGGGAGAAATATTTTACTATTAGTATTTCTACAATATAAAAGCAAAGTACATGTTGTTCTTACAATGAAAAAAAAAAAATATGTGACTTTTTACGAAACAAATTTCGTAGTTATTTTTTTCGTGAGCGCCCCGGTAGGCTGGTAGGTTGGTAGCGTGCTAGCTTATCAGTGCGGGGGTCGTGGGTTCGATTCCTACCAGAGGCTCCGGTCTGTTTTCGCTATAGCGAGCCCGATGGCCTTTGTTGCTAGTGCTCGGTTAGGGTATTAATAAGGTATATAATTTGTAATTATATGATTAACCCTTTAACCACTGGAGTCGAAATACGAGGTATTTTGTTATGAAATTTTGGTTCTAGTATCATTTTGGACTAAAAAGCACGAATGTGAAGTCCATTTGTCAAAAAAAATTTAACCTGAAAGCGCCAGGTGGAACGAAGGACAACCTGAAGACAAAAAGCTCGACCCAAACAAAAATATTTGTTTCCCAAATCAAACACGCAACAAATTATCAAAATACAGCTTGAAGCTACTTTCCAAAAAAATTTCGAGTCGATTGAGCTGTTGGAAATTATGTTTCTTTTTAGTTTTAATTTTGCACCAAAATCATAAATAATTTTCGTGTCTGTTTTGACAAAAATCTTGACAGAAATGGGTGTATCTGTCAAACTATTCAACTGAGCGTGTTCAAACCGGCACAGTTCGAAAGGTAAATTCAAACAAACAAAAATGTCGTTGGCGATTATTGCACCAAAAATATTGCTTTGGATATAATTGGACTTTAGTGATGACCTTCTGTAGACGGTCTTAGTGGTTAAAGGGTTAATATAAATTTATATGTAAATTTATATATATTTTCGTACAATATACGAAATTTTGGTATATTTTACGAAATTTCATTTAGCCAAGAGTTGTCTAACACAGTGCAGCATTTTTAAGGTCATCGTGTGGTTCCTCCTTCATACCCATTTTTTTTTGAAGTATATATCGAAACTAAAAAAAACCTGCAAAGGACTTGGCCAGATTACATCGATTTTTTTTTTATGGACACCCTAAGTTTTTGTACCCAAACACGATTTTTTTAAAAAAGGAAAATTTTTATGGAATCCATATATCATAAACCGTTAGGAATTTTGTTTTTATGTCTTTGGCAAAGTTGTAGATCCAAACCAAAGCAAAAAAATTCTCATATGGACCGACCCAAAAAAATTGCATCCACTGCATCAAAATTGCAAAAAATTGGGAAAAAATGCTATTTTTTTATGATTTTTTCATGATTTTGTCCTGATATGGCTTAGATACTGGGAATTTAAGAAATCTTTCATATATTCATTTCATATATTTCATATATTCATTTTTTCAAAAACATATCAGCATTACAACAATAAAATGTTTAAATAGTAAATTTGAAAACAAGTAACAACAAAAACGGCATTAACCTATATAGTCTTTCTTTGTCGAAACGACAAACATTGGCTATGCAAAATAAGTGTGAGCAAAAAGATGTGCTTTCTAGGGTTAAGGAATGTTCGTATTAAGATGACATGTACTAGAGAGTTGTTTATATTGTTGTTAGATATAATTTAGCTGAAGAAAGATTTCTTAAATTCCCAGTATTTAAGCCATTTCATGACAAAATCATGAAAAAATCATAAAAAAATAGCATTTTTTCCCAATTTTTTGCAATTTTGATGCAGTGGATGCAATTTTTTTGGGTCGGTCCATATGAGAATTTTTTTGCTTTGGTTTGGATCTACAACTTTGCCAAAGACATAAAAACAAAATTCCGAACGGTTTATGATATATGGATTCCATAAAAATTTTCCTTTTTTAAAAAAATCATGTTTGGGTGCAAAAACTTAGGGTGTCCATAAAAAAAAATTTCGATGTAATCTGGCCAAGTCCGTTGCGGATTTTTTTTAGTTTCGATATACACTTCAAAAAAAACCGGGTACGAAAGAGGAACCAATTTATGTGTTGCACTGTGTAATTAACGAAAACTCTCCGAATTTTTGTTTTTTTTTTTTGTTATTAATTTAACCAAATTAACAGTATTTTAAAATTTTTCGAAGTCTAAAAATATTTAAAAATAGTCGTTGAAATTTAAATTTATCCCTGAAAATGTGTACCAAAAATTTAAATTTTAAATGTAGTAAAAGTAAATATATTTATAAAAATTATCTTTAATTACATATTTTAAATTTTTTCAGGCTCAAGATCATAATTAAATGTTACTTACGAATAGTAAGCACTAATTTTTTTATTTTTAAATGGAAAAAATTGTGAGGATCAGCGCAAGAGGGAGTGCACACTTTCGACCCGAGCGACCAGGTCATCGTCAGCCTCCTTATTTTGCAATATACAAAAAAAAAAATAGTGTTTACTATTCGTTAGTAATATTTAATTATGATCTCGAGCCTGATAAAATTTAAAATATATTATTAAAACAGAGAGACCGAATAATAAGTACAAAAATTATTAAAAATTATTTTTATTAAAAGGTACCATCATAATTAAATTTATTGCAGTTAATTTTAATAAGGAAATAGTCCGTACAATGTACGAAAGATTTCGTATATATTACGTATAACTTTTTTTTTCAGTATATTTCAGTATGCTAAAAATTTCTAAATGTAAAACACAGCTTTAATTATGTGTTTCCCTGAAGGCTAATAAAATGTTACTGTTAACGGTTTTTTTTAAGCAGAAATTAAACTTTTCCACTTTTATTTAGCTACACTCATAACAATCCATAGGTAAAATATAGGAAATCTGTTGTCCGTTTAACGAAACATTTGGTTATTTTGACATTACGAAAATTTTTATCAATTAGTCCGTGACTTTTCGAACTTCCTTTGTTGTTATATGAAATGTTACACTGCTCCCATCAAGTACCACCTGTTAATAGACTACTGTCAAATTTTGAGCAAGTACCGTCATTTACTTTGCGTTTAACAGCTGTTCAAAACATACAACCTCGTGGATTTTTCTAAAAATGGAAAGAAGTGAATTTCGAGTGCTTATTAAACATTATTTTTTGCGAAATAAAAACCGTCAATCAAACTAAGGAAAAGCTTGATAAATACAATAGGGACTCTGCACTATCGATTTCAATGGTAAAAAAGTGGTTTACTGGCTTCAGTTGTGGTCGCACAAGTACAAATGACGCTGAACATTCTGGACGGCCAATTGAGGTCAATACACCCGAAAATGTCGAAAAAATCCACGATATGGTGTTGGCCGATCGGAGAGTAAAAGTGCGTGAGATTGTTGATGTCATAGGCATTTCATATGGCAGTGTGGTTTCGATTTTAAATTATCAGTTGGATTTTGGAAAGCTGTCTGCAAGATGGGTGCTGCGTTTGCTCTCAATTGACCATAATGCACGGGTGCACATGTGTGTAGTCTCAATGGTGAAATTCCGTGAATTGGGCTACGGGTTGGTACCTCATCCGCCATATTCTCCGGATTTAGGCCCCAGTGACTATTTATTATTTCCAAACCTAAAGAAATGGCTCGGTGGAAAGAGATTTATCTCAAACCATGAAATTATTGATCAAGCAAATGCCCATTTCATGGACCTCGAAAAATCATATTTTTTGTAAGGGATACAAAAATTGGAGAAACGTGTATTAAGCTTAAAAAAGATTATGTTGAAAAATAATTCCAAAAAAACCCGTGTTTCATGTAAAAAGTCACGGACTTATTGATTCGCCCTTGTATATACAAATGACATTTCATATATACTAGCAAATTTTTATTTGTATATTTTATCAAATTTTATAAAAATTAAAAAAATAGTGAAGTTTTTATTTTATAGTTGATCTTTTTAATATTTATATGTATGAAAATCAATTTTTTTTTTAATGAAAAAATTTTTCTTATTTTTATTCAGTAATCATGGAGAATACACATAAAAAGTTATTAGACACAAGCTGGATGGAATGTAAATTTCATCTAAACTCAATAATAAAAAATCAACTATAGTTAGCATAAATAGCATTTTCCGTTGATTTGTGAGTTAAATAGAGATAATTATAATTGGCACTTTCAAGGGCACGAAGAATGTTGGTGAAGGTTGTAGCGGACTAGAAAATGCATTCCATTCAGCTTGTGTCTAATAACTTTTTCTGTGTATTCTCCATGATTACTAAATAAAAAAAGAAATTTTTTTATTTGAAAAAAAAAAATTTTCTATGATCTCGAACTAGACTAAAAAATACATTTTAATACACATAATAAAAAATATTTGTAAAAATATAAATATGTTTTAAATGGAATATAATTTATTACAAAAATTATTTTATAAAACTTTGTATTATTTACTTAATTTGTAAACTGAAAAAAATTTTAACGAATTGAAAACGAAAATTTTGTGAGTTAGCAAAAATAATAATAAATTATAAAAAATTGCAATATTTGTAATATATGTAAGTTTTGTAATATAAACAAAATATTTGTATATTTTACAAAGAAAATTTACGAAAAATATTTTTGTATTTTTAAACACGGATTTTTTTTTTAAGTGTAAGTATCGTATATACTTATGTGCTATACTTTTGTTAAAATTTAATTTAATATTTAAAGTAAAAAGTTTATTTTATTGTAGTAAAAAAGAAAAGCCGACATAATCTCAAGTATTATTACACAAGTTTGTTAATGTATAAAATGAATTTACAAATTTTCATTAAGGAATATACAAATTAATGATGTTGCTACACTAAGAGAAAAGAGTTTGGAAAAAAAAAAATTGCTAAAGTAACAAGAAATTAGTTTTCGAAAAAAACCTGCTGAAACTAGCAAAATATTCATAAATAACAAAATATTCAAAAATATGGGAATTATTTCATTTGAAAAACTATTTGGTGAAAAACGTTTTTGCGCTATTGACTACAAACATATGTACATACGCATGAAAGTCACTGTCCTGGTAATTATATTTTGCTGTAAAATTTGTTACAATTACAGTCACCCTCCACGGACCTGGCTCACATTTTATAAGGGCACATATGCAAACTTCATAGCAACAAAACATTTTGTGCTTTTTGCTCTATTTTGCTTAGTTTCCCCCCCTTCACGAAGGTGACAGAAAAGGTCCATACACTCAGAAAAAAAGTTTGAAGAAAAATTTGTTAATGGTTTTCAATTCCACTTTACTATTTTTGTACTGATTTTTAGAAAAAAAAATATTATTTAGCAACTCTTTTTGCTATTTACATTTTACAAATTACAGAATTTTTACAGAATATCTACAAATATTTGTTGCTAATTTCAGAAATCATTTTACAAATTTTTGAAAACTGGTTTGCTAAATTAGCAAAAAAAAATTTACTAATTTTAAAAAAGTGGATATTGAAGGAAATGTTATTTCTAAATTAAACTTACACCTACAAACTTAAAATGCCTTAAAATGTTACATAGATTAAAAAAAATGGATCGAAAGTGAATATACCGACTCATGTCTAAATATAGACATCCACTTAAAATAGCACTAAAAAGTTTTTTTAGTTCTAAAAATCAGCCCTAAGAACAATTAAAATTTGACCTTAAAAGTAAAAAAATTTACTAAAATATTTTTCAAAACAGAAATTACCAAATTAAAACAAAATGATATATTCGTTTATGTTTTTACAATTTTTAAGCCTTTGATTTTTTTTTAATTTTGTCTAAAATATTAAAAAACAAGTAGAGCGGCTAAATTCGGCTATGCCGAATCTTATATACCCTTCACCATGGTTGGGAAAAAACTGAAGTTTATATATGGACATATATAGAATGGACAGATTTATATACGGACGCCTTTAAGAGGAAATTAACCATTTAGTTTGGTGATAAAACTTGAACTCGGAAGATTTATGGTTCCAGAAAATAGGTATTTAAAAAAAATTTATGTTTTGGGCATAACTTTTTTGTATCTGAATCGATATTTCCGAGTTTTTCAGCAAATATTTTATACTAAAGATTTTCGATCTTTTGCTATATAAGACGTATCCATAGGTCATATTACAGCTCTAGAATAGTGTTTGTTGTTTGTGTATAAAAGGTTAAGAGGTGAAAGAAAAGAATTTCAACAAATCGTTAAAAGAAATCACTAGAACTGCATGTGTTTTATTTCTACAAAAACGTTTGATTTAGCTGGCAAATTTGCATTTGGGATTTTATTTCGCTTTTTTATTAAAAAATATTTTTAATTTCTTTAGGTTAATTTTAAAAATTTGAAGGCAAATAGTTTATATTTTTTTTTTTTATAAATTATTATAAGTTATGACCTAAAATAGTTGCACTCAAAGGGAAATTATGTATAAAATATTCTTAATATATGAGAAAATGGTTTAAAAATCTGTTAATAAATTCTTTTAAATCGGAGCATAAAATTGAAACAAAACCGTTTGTATTTTGTTTGCATCAGAGGGTTTTTATAAAAATTTTGATGTTTTTAGCCTATTTATGGATTATTTAATTATTAATATAAAATTTAATATAAATGAATTATTAAATGTTAAAAAAACCAAAAATAAACAAAAAAAAAAGTCTTAAAGAAAAAATAAAAAAAAATGTACAATAAAAGTGAATTGACCGGGATTCGAACCCGCGGCCTTAGAGAAAAAAGTATTTGTGACATAGTGTCTAGACAACTGAGCTATTGAAGCTCACACAAAATCATCGTCATTAGAGGTACATATATAAAAGTCTTCGTTCATTAGAGATTTGTTTAGTTTTTATTTAAATGACAAATCTTTGTATGTGTGTTGTTTGTGTATAAAAGGTGGAGATGAAAGAAAAGAATTTTAACACATGGATGTGTTTGTTAAGCGTAAAACTCTACATACATATTAAACAAAGGGATTTTACCGAAAAAATTAGAGGTAGTCCTGGCTTTTTGCTATTATCTCAGCCATTCATTAACCGATCTGTCTGATTTTTAATAGCAAACAGAAATGGATTATATGTAACAGAAATAAAAAACAATCAAGTCCTCATCATGTCTGGGTTCTTCGGAAAACCCATTTCAACACACAGACGGACATCGTTAAATCAACTTCGCTCTTCATAAGGACCCAGAATATATATACTTTATAGGGTCTAAGATCAATATTGTAGAAATTACAAACGGAATGACAAACTTATATATACCCTTCACCACAGGTGGAAGGGTATATATAAGTTTAAATTTTAATGCTCGATAAAAAAAATAAATTTGAAATTTTTTACTAATAATAATATTTAGTAAATTTTTTTGCTGATTATAGCAAAGAGATTTTTAATTCCACTTTCCAAAAAGTTAACTAAAATTTAGTAGCACCTACTAATTTTTTCTACTAATTTCATTGTACTGCACGTCAGCAGACATGTGTTGCTAAGATTAGCAAAAAATACCGCTGGACTCAAATTAGCAGAATTTCCCGTAATAATAGAAAAATTTAAGTTGTCATTACAGACTTTTTTTGGTGAGTGTACATACACAAATCACATTTTATACCTAAAATGTAAAGGTCACATGACTCCTTATGCCGATTCACCATAAGAATGTCCTTGATTATACTTGTGGAATGCCAACATAATAATTACACTCACCAAAAAAAAATCTGTAATGGCAACTGAAAATTTTGCTGTTATTACGGGAAATTCTGCTAATTTGAGCCCAGCGGTATTTTTTGCTAATCTTAGCAACAAATGTCTGCTGACGTGTAGTACAATGAAATTAGTAGAAAAATTAGTAGCCGCTACTAAATTTTAGTAGACTTTTTGTAAAGTGGAATTAAAAATCTGTTTGCTAAAATCAGCAAAAAAAATTACTAAATATTATTAATATTAGTAAAAAGCTTTGAATTTATTTTTCTTATCGAGCATCAAAAATTTTGATTATATTTAAAAAAAAAACGAATTAATCATTTTGTTTTAATTTGGTAATTTCTGTTTTGAAAAATATTTTGGTCAATTTTTTTTTTTTTTTTACTTTTAAGGTTAAATTTTAATTGCTTTTAGGGCGGATTTTTAGAACTAAAAAACCTTTTTAGTGCTATTTTAAATGGATGTCCTCTTTTTAGACATGAGTCGGTATCTTCACTTCCGATCCCTTATTTAATATATGTAACATTTTAAGGAAATTTAAGTTTGTAGGTGTAAGTTTCAATTAGAAATAACATTTCCTTCAATATCCACTTTTTTAAAATTAGTAATATTTTTTGCTAATTTTAGCAAATCGGTTTTCAAAAATTTTGTAAAATGATTTCTGAAATTAGCAACAAAAATTTGTAAATATTCTGTAAAAATTCTGTAATTTGTAAAATGTAAATAGCAAAAAGATTTGCTAAATAATACTTTTTTACTAAAAATCAGTACAAAAATAGTAGAGTGCGATTGAAAACCGTTTACAAATTATTCTGCTAACTTTTTTTTCTGAGTGTATAAACATGTATATACTTGCAGGCAAACATGTACAGGTGGCGCCTTTTAAAATTTAAAATTTTAATCTGCTATAAAAAAAAGTACTGATTATTTGTGCAAGTTTCTGGTTTTATTGGAAAGGTTGAACTTTGTCATATAAGAATGGAACGCAATATCATTCATATGACTACCACAACTTGCTCGGCAGTACCTCATCCGATCAACCCAATTTTTTCAGTACATTTTCGATTGTTTCGGCTCGAATCTCTTCAATGGCAACATTGATACCATGATTCAACGCTTCAATTGTTTCTGGATGGCTTGCGTAACATTTATCCTTAATGGCTCCCACAGAAAATAATCCAAGGAGCTCAAATCACAGCTCCGAAGCGGCCAATTGGCATTACCATTTCGACTGATTATTTTATTTTCAAAAAGAGTGCGTAAACTATCGATGGTTGCGTTGGCTGTGTGACATGTGGCCGTTTCTTGTTAAAACCAAATATCGTCCATATCATTCTCTTGAATTTTTGGAAACAAAAATTCTTAAAGCATGGCACGGTAACGCTCACCGTTGACGGTAATGGCGGTAGAAAAATGACCCAGTCGTGGTAGTCATATAAATGATATTGTGTTCCACTCTTAAATGACAAAGTTCCACCTTTCCAATAAAACCAGAAATTTAAAAGAAAAATCAGTACTTTTTTTTTTATAGCCGAATCAAATTTAAATGGCCCACCCTATATAGGCTTGAGCGAAATCATTTATTTCATCCCATCTATCAGTGAAATTAAAATTCTCACTTAAAAGAGTTTCCTTTTTAGAAAGAGATTTTTCTTGTTATTGTCGGATATTAAATACTACTTTCTCAATACAGCTACTGCTTCTACTGAGGAAGTTAAATGTAGTTTTGTTTAATGTATCATCTTAAAAATATTATAAAACTAAAAGGCTTCACTATTTCAATTCGAGCAATTCGTTTTAATATCATATTACAAATTCATATTACAAAAATGTATAATCCTGCAAATCAGTCAATGTCCTTTTTTTAATATTCATTATCATTACAAAATGTTAACGAGTTATCGAGCTAGAAAAGTTAGCAAATCAAATACTCGTACTCATGTATTATAAGGCAAATTTTAAACAAAAGACTGGTAACAATAAAATCACTAGAGCGTTAAAGACATTTGCGTACAACCCTGCTAATTTTAATATTTGCAAATTATAAGCAAACAGACGAACAATAGCAAAACATTAGTAAAACAAACAATCGATTTGCCAAAAACAAAAAAAAAAACGGGGTGCGAAATGTTGACAGATAAAAAATGTAAAAAAAAAAATTTGTCATCACAATGATTAATTATAATATTATAAAATTTTTGTAAAATAGGGAGGCTTACAGTATTAAGAATTCAAAAAAAAAATATGAAATTTTTTATTTCAAAAACCTTGTTTTTTTAATTGTTCTATGAATTTTAACACAAGTCATTATTAAATCAAGTTTTTGGTATAATTAATTCCTTAATTCAATCTGAAATTTATCATTGTAATAATTATTGTTTAAAATCTATGTATAAAATTCTGTGCTTCAGTGTTTACTTTAAGGATTAATTTATGATTGTGATGATTAATGTTATGTTTGCTGTCAGCAAATCCCAACTGGACGACGACCATATGGACAATGGCTAGTTGTGTTGACAAAACGTTTTAAAGATGTTTGTATATAAACGTAACACCCTGTTAACTATAATTAATGATTTTATTAGGCAATGTCCAAGTATTCATTTCATGCAGTTTGGACAATTCATAATAAATACATATGACAAATGATGATGTTTACCACTGCAGTAGGCTACATATCAATGCATTATGACTGAATGGAATTTTTATGCAAATCTCCATTTTTGTAAATGCAAATGCATTGACTTAATGAAATAAGTTTTGTTTTTAAATTTTAAAGCTTGTTGTTTTAAGAACAAGTTTTAAGTTTGATTTTTAAAAGGTACAACCCTGGAAAATTAATCACCTCCACAGAGACAATTTTATTTGGCGAGTCTTATTGAAAATTTTTAATTTAAGCTAATTAGAAAAACTCCATTAATTTTATAAAGAGTTTCCAAGGAAAATTTAAAGCGACAATTGATTTTATACCAAAATTCATTTTATATAATGCAGATAATTCTCTCAAAGTGTTGTTGAGAATCAATTTTGAAGTGCTAATAGATTATCAGATTTTTATTTTAACATAAGTATTTTTATGTCGAAATTTTTTTTCCTTGAAACTCGTATTTTTTTAATACAAAATAATTGATTTCGATCAGAAGTATATATTTAAGTTACAGACGAATTATATAATATAAAAATTAAAAAATATATATAAATATAGATGGGCTTGTTTATGATCATATGAAAAGTTCCTGCGCTCACCAAGAGATGGCACTGCTAGCTCCAAATTTTTTTTTCAAGTTGGTATAACTGTCCTGAGAACACATGCAAAGTTGCAAGTCATTCTGTCAATTCTTTCTTTGTTTACAAGCCATTTGAAGTTGACGTGTCATTGATTTTTTTTAATATGGAAAAAATTGTGCAGTCATAAGATTCTTTGTTTTGAAGGGTTTGAAAGCAAAGGAAATTTATGAACAATTGTTAGAAGTGTATAAGGAGTCCTCACCTTCAAAACACACCGTTGGATTTTGGACTGGTAAATTTAAACGTGGTCGTACCAGCCTTGAAGACAATCCACGCGAAGGACGACCAAAAACTGCAACCACAGCAGAAATTATTGAGCAGGTACATAATATGGTTAGTGAAGATCCAAGTTTGACTAAGCGTGAAATTGCTAATGCCATAGGCATCTCAGACGAACGAGTACTCCATATTTTACATGAAGAATTACGTATGAAAAAACTGTTTGGAAAGTTAGTGCCGCACACATTATCAATTCAACAAAAACTGGATAGAAAACAAATTTCTCAGCGTAATTTGGAATGTTTTAAGCCGAATAAAACCGACTTCTTGTGTCATCTTATAAGTATGGATGAGACTTGGGTCTACCACCATGATCCTAAATTGAAACAAGAACGTTTACAGTGGACTGAAGCTGGTTGTTCAGCTCCAAAGCAGGTGAAGTTACAACGATCAGCAAGGAAGGTTATGGCATTAGTTTTTTTTGAGATGCAAAAGGAATTTTGTTGATTGATTATCTTCAGAAAGGTAAAACAATCAACTCTGAATATTATTGCAGCCTTTTGGATCAGCTGGATGAAAAAATTCGTGAGAAAAGACCTGGTTTAAAGAAGAAAAAAATTATTTTTCATCAAGACAATGCACCTGCTCACAAAAGTGTTTTGACGATGGCTAAATTAAAAGAATTAAAGTACGAATTGCTTGAACATCCACCGTATTCACCAGATTTGGCTCCCAGTGACTACTAGACGGTTATTTTGCAGAGCTTCCGGAAAACCATTATAAGGATGGGATAAAATTATTGGAAGATCTTTGAAACAAATGTATTGAGCTTCTAGGAGATTATATTGAATAAAAAAATATATTTCGTAACAAAAACAGTATTCTTTCATTTCGAGCGCAGGAACTTTTCAACCAACCTGTACATCCACGCATGGTTCATTATATGACCATACATAATCTCATATATGACCATATGGTTGTATATGGTTATATATGATGATATGTATACTCCTATAAGATCATAAGCCTCAAATGTGGTATCTGGATATATGGTCATACCCGTGTAAAAATATCAGATCTGAACAGACCTTAGTAGATCTACATAATTGTAACAGATCAATTAGATATCCAAATTGGGGTCCAAAAAAGATTAGATCTGAACAGATCTCATTAGATAATTGCTTCAGGTTCAATCATATCTGATTAGATCTAAGATCAGCTGGTCAAATCTTTTTTACACGGCTACATGAGACCATGTATGGTCATATATTGAACAATGCTTTGACGTATAAGGTCTTGTATGCCTATGTGTGATCATATACAAGACCATGTTCATATATATTTTGAATTTTGCATGTGTTATGAAAAATTAAAAATTAAAATCTTTCGAACATTTTTAATTCCCTATATCAACCTCTAAAAATAAGATGGGGCAGCAAAATCAAAATTTTGTCGCCTCTACAACATATCCAAGTACCATTAAGATCTGAAAGTTCGGCTAGGGACAATTTCCTAGTCAGTATTGGTTTGCGACTACTCTTACCCATCTCCAAGTTTTCAATATTTTTATAAAATGTACATACATGTCAATGAACTTGAGGGGAATGCACTTTTTTCCAAACGAAATTGAAACATTTTTAAAATAAATTTTTAAATAGCTTAAAGACAATGCACCATTATTTCAATACGAAAGTATTAAAAATTAAACAAAAACAATCATTTAAAAATCATCTAATATTAATATTGATTTATACTATCACTTATCAAAACATCGTTACTTTCATTTAAAACGCAATTACAATTGGTCACCATTTAATCATTGAAAGAAATTGAAATTAAAAATGGAAATAATAGTTAAACCCCAGTGACTGTGTAAAATAATGAAATCCTTTCACCATGACATATTATATCGTATGTTGTTTCATGTCTTTTATTTAAAATAAATAAATTAATTAACCGAAAAATAAAATAAAACAAACAACCAACTGAGACAACAACCAGTTAGGAATATGTAACTAATTTTGTTAAAACTTCACTTTTGGCAATTGTTGTAATGTTTCATTACAGGGTCTTTTGTTGACATGATACTGCCATGCCATGTTTGTTTAGATGCAGTTTGTTGGGGTAGTAGACTATTATTTTAATGGTCAGTAGTATAGTAAAATCTCCCGACAACGGACGTCAGTAATTGGGAATTTGATTATTGTAAGTTTCCTACTACATGGACTTTAATTTGGGTTTAACGTCCGTTAAAGGGTATTCCACCATATGTATGTAGAGATAAAATATGATTGCAAAATGATGACAGCTACTAAAATATGCTCGCTGCATTCGGACATGCTTGTCTTCACCAAGTTATATTTTTAGCTTCCATGAAAATTTTATGGTGTTGGCATCATGGCAGCATGGAACTGAAATCTAAAAATACGGCATTTTGTACATCCTGGCTTATACAGTCCTTGGTAATAGGTTCTAACCAATAACATGGTCGCTACCATAATTTTTATAGTTTCTATAATTTTATGATTGCTAATTTAATAATATAGTTGAACTCAACCATTTTTTAGAAACAACAAGTCTGGCTAATACATGATAATTATTCAAGTAAAAAATATTTCAACAATCAGTAAATATTAAAATACAATATGTTTGCCTGTAAACATATATATTTATTATTATTATTATTATATTCCCACAAACATAATAATGATAAAACTAAAAAAGCAAATATATATTTGTTTAGGTGGAAAAATACAAATATTACAATGTTTGGCAGGAAACATATTTATAATAACGATGAAAATAAAATATTTGCAAACATATATATAATTGTCTGTAAACATGTTCAACAATGTTTTTTTCCTGCAAGTAAAGTTAAGCATGACTGGGTATTTCAAATTATCACAATATGACCCAAACAATCATAATTATGGTTCTAATTGATCATTGAGAAAGGATTTTATTAGCAATTAGGATCATAATATGATCATTAGGAATTTCAATCATAACATAATACTTCATATTACAAAATGTTATGATAAAATGACGGTAACTTCATTATCATAATATGATAACTATATTATTTGTACTACAACTATAGTACAATCATAAACCCACAAATATATTATGTCTTTCAAATATGATTGCCCTAACCATATTTTTTTCCTTGCTTGCAACAAAAGTGTCCATTTAAGTGAGTTGTCATTGTATACGTAAGTTGAACATTAGATTTAAATCCGTTGGTTTAATATATTTCAAATACAGATCAATGAACAACATAGAAATGCGTAACAACGCATTTTCGTATTTTATGTAATTTACATTTTGTTGTAAAGTCGCGTTGCCATGTTATGTGTTGTACTTCATGTTGAAAGTGATTTATAAAATACTCTATATAATGGAATTATCGCATGGATATATTTTATACACCTTACATGCGTATGTACCATAAAGTAAGACTCATTATTGCCAACATAGTACTCTGAACTATAGTTAGTTGATTCTCTGATATGGAGGATAGAGCTGGTCATGGGATTTATATATCGTTAGCAAAAATGTGAATAAAAATTGTAAGGTTTAATTGTCTGAGCTTAAATGCTAGATTTCCAGGATTTTTTTTCAGAAAACTTCTTTAAAATATTTTAAACAACTATTCTAAAATACTTTTGCTAATCGTCAGTGAATTTTAATTTTGAGCTAGTGAAGGTTTTTGAACAGAGGAAACAGATTCGTGTAGACAACTAATTGCATAGGACATTTGTCGCAACTGAACTGTAATAACGGAAAAACTGTTGAAACTACAGATATTTCATAGTGCAAACAATTTTGGTTGTCCCAAGAAAAATTTGGTAAACAAAACCTAAAACTTCGGTTAATGCAACCCAACTATTCATTTGGAAATAGTTCGGTTTTCAGTTCGAATCTGTTTTCTGGATATATATGCAAATCTGTGGTAAACAATAGAAATTATACTCGTATATCGCTGGAAATCGAGCAAATAACCACACTCAAGAAGAAATACTATTTTGGTCTAGGAAAATAAACGGGTTCGTTAATCTTCTTTGGAGCGACCAAAATGGTTTTTTTAATACTGATTATCCAGCACGTAATGACATTTAAAGCAAAATCATGGGCTTTATCTGAAACTGTTGAACTTGATACTTAAAGGATACGCAGAGTAGAGCTGACTATGTAGACTGTGTCGGCAAGTGGATGAAAGTTAAAGCACGGAGGATAAAGTTACTCCAACTTGTAAAAGGAAGGGAAGACATCTGACTGGAGTTGATTTCTTAAATGAATAGTAATTCAAGACACGGATTTAGAAATTAAATTTAATTTATTTAATAGCGGGCACACCAAATTCTAATGGGATTATGAGTCAGTTGGCATATATGTAGAGTAATGTGGAGTAAAGTGGCAAACTGATTTGACTCCAAAAAATGTATCAAGAATATTCTTTTAAGCTACTTTTAGTTAGCGCAGCCATTTTATACAGTGATTCGGGGTTTTACTTTCTGAGTTAGCATAACACAATTAATTTAACCTACCGATACCGTTTCTAGTAGAACGCAATCAATACTCAAAATTTGTACAAATTGATATTTCATGTCAATTTGTGTCTTAAATGTGATAACTGCCCTTCTGATATGACAATACCATATTAGGGTGACCAGTCCCTATCAAGTAAAGTATTGAACCTAGTTTCAGTCACTGCCGTAATGGAACAGTCTCGTGACAATCACACCATCGTAGGTGATTTAATATTTATTATGCAAATTTAAAAAAAAAGTATTCTTGGCGGATGAGAATTTCGGTGAGAACTTTTTGCAACTTAATCAAGCAGGTGGTAACTATAACTTGATCTCAGTAATATTCAGACTTATTAGCCACATCTAACCATTAAACAGGCAGAATATTTTAGCATGAGGGGAACGCTCTTACCCTGTAAAAATAGCTAATAATTTTAGACAATATACAGGGGGTAACGTCAAGGAACCCCTTTAAAAACACGAGCTTGAATGCATATATTTGGCAGTGGTAGATAACATCAGATAGAAAGATTGGCTGTTCCATTATACCCAACGGGAGAATATGTACAATATTTTTGACGTTTAATGACATATGGTCTTTTAAGTGCACCAAATTCCACCAACTAATTCTTTACATAGTACGAGAGTGGGTCAATAAATCCGTGACTTTTTGAATGAAGCACAATTTTTTTTGAAAAAAAAAAATATATTTTTCAACATAATTTCCTTTGAGCTCAATACACTTAGTCCGACGTTTATCCAATTTTTGTATCCCTTCCAAAACATAGGATTTTTCGAGGTCTATAAAACAGGCATTTGTTTGATCAATAATTTCATCGTTGTTTGAAAAAATGAAATAGTCGCTGGGAGCTAAATCCGGAGAATAAGGCGAATTTTTTACCATGGAAACTAAGCTGTCACACGATTCGATTGTGATCAAACGCGGCAGCCATCTTGCAGAAAGCTTTCTCGTGCCCAAGTGATTTTTTAAAACTGAAACCACTGAGCCATGTGAGATGCCTATGTCTTTCACAATCTACCGCACATTCAATCTCCGATCGGCCAACACCTTATCGGTAATTTTTTCAATTGTTTTGGGTGTAGAGACCTCAACTGGGCGTCCACAATGTTCGGCATCTTCCGTGCTTGTAAGGCCACCACGAAAGTCAGTAAGCCACTTTTTTACCATTGAAATCGATGGTACAGAGTCCCCATATTATTTATTAAGCTTTTCCTTGGTTTGATTAGCGGTTTTTTCGCAAAAAATAATGTTTAATGAGCACTTGAAATTCACTTTTTTCCATTTTTAAAAACAGCCACGAGGTTGTATGTTTTGAACAGCTCCTCCTCAAAATTTGACAGTAGTCTATTATCAGGTGGTACTTGATGCGAGCAGTGTTGCATTTCACATAACTACGAGGGAACTTCAAAAAGTCAAGGACTTATTGATCCGCCCTCATAAAAACCCTGTACGACATTTCTGAGATTAAATTTGTAAAATTGGTATTAAATAAAAATCTAGTTACTGTTACGATTCCGTTTAAATTTGGGAAAACTCTAAACCCTGCTTGGCTTACTTCAGTGACACTTACTAGCAAAACAATAAAGTTGAATAACCCAGTCCCAGCTAATACTACAACCCACTAAATGAATGGGTGAATGTGTGTGGAGTAAGTGTAGTATGTAGTGAATTCAAGTTATATTTACTACACACATTATTTTTGATACTACACAAATCTAATTGTCTGTAGTAGATTTTAGTTGCAATGAACGAGTATCTCTCATGCGTATTATTTGCAGCACATTTAGACAGTTTTGTTCATTTGTACGTTTTGCTCTTGTTACGAATATTGTATTATGTTGCTGCACTCATTCATATCTCACTGAAATAAATCAAACGTCTTGAAACAATTCATCAAATGAAGGCGATGTCAGTTGTGTTAGTTGGTTGGATGGTTGCTTGGTTAGTTGGTTGGTCCAACGTTGTAGTTTTATTTTATAAGCCCAAAGGAAATTTTTTGTCATAAATGAGATTCACCATGTTACCAGTCACCATGTTACTAAGGCAAAATATTGGCTAAAAATAAATTTCTTAATTTTGTCTGACAATTTGCGAAATTTCATTAGGAGGTACACAGGACCGGCCTCTAAAAGAAAGGGACTTGTCTCGTTGACATCGGGGTGTTTTAAAGGGAAAAGAATATCTTCTCGTCACACAGCTATCCTGAGACATGTCAGCGAACTGTTTATTAAAGGGAATTATGATGTCATGTATGATATGTCACCCAACTATGTTTTTTTAGGAGGGCTCAGTGACCTGTACTTGGTTATGTAATAGGTAGTCAAATTTCCTTTATAAAGGGTGAGTATTTAGCAACTTTCTTTTTGGCAGCTCAGCTTTTTTCGTGTAACATGTACTGTCAACCATGTTCAGTTTAGTCTATAATTTAACCATGAATCGACTTACAAACGAACAACGCTTGCGAATCATTGAATTTTATAATTCGTGCTGTGTGAGAAAGATGTTTCTATGGAAAAATTGCCTCCAGCAATGAAGCTAATTTTTGACACAAACAGAATAGCCAAATTTGGTGTGAAGAGCGGCCAGAAGCATTGCGATAACTGCCAATGCATCTCGAAAATTGCAATTTGGTGTGGATTATGGGCCGGTGGCATCATTTGACCGTAGTTTTTCAAAGACGACGAAGGCGGGAACGTTACTGTGAATGCCGAGCGCTACTGTGCGAAAATGGAAAAGCTGAACTTGTCTGACATGTGTTTTCACAAGACGGTGCCACATACCACACAGCACGCGAACCATGGTTCATGGCAATAGCCTAATTGAGAGGCGAGTTCGGTGAACAGTTCATTTCACGTTTGGGGCCGGTAAATTGGCCGCCTAGATCGTACGATTTACCGCCTTTAGATTATTTTTTGTGGGGCTCTTTCAAGCCTTATGTCTATAGGTACAAGCCCGCAAAGGTTGACGCACTAGAAGCCAATATTGAAGAATTTATTCGTGAGATACCGGCCGATATGTTGGAGAGTGTATGCCAAACTTGGAACCAGCGTATGAGGCACAGGCGCGGTCAACATTTACATGAAATCATCTTTAAAAATTTAATTATATAAACCGTTCTATCGACTCAAACAAAGATTTCATACATTTCTCTGAATTTTATGTGTTTTTTTAATTAAATGCGAAAGCTCTTAAAAAATCATCTATTATAACAAAACTACGTCAAAGTGACAGGTCTTTTAATATAAAGTTATCTGTTCCATGGAAGTCTGATACTACGTTTATACTGAATTCAAAACCAGTTCTTTTCGTTTATTTAAAAGTCAAAAACTAAATATATTTGAAAACCTCTCTTCTAATTTGGATTAATAATACTGAAATTTCTCATCTAAATATATATGAACACACATGATCATACATCGGCTTGTATATGATCATACATGATTATGCATGATCATATATGTTCATGCATAGTTCCACATATTACCATACATGTTCTTATATATGATATATATCTTCGGATACAAAATTTGAAGGTTTGTTTACATATATCACCCTATATGCTCATGTATGAATGATCATACATGATTAAAAACGAAGATATAAGAAAATATATGAGATCATGTATGGTCATATTTTTAACTATGCATGGACTTATATAATAATTTATGCTGATGTATGATCATATACCAAAGAAGGTATGATCATGAATGTTCATATATATATATATCGATTTTTACATGAGTAGCAAGTAACTTTACTTTAGGCTTCACTAGCTAAGCCCTAAAGAAGTCTCTTTAGTCGTATTTGTTAAAATTTCCAATTGGGAAGTATGTGTCGAATGGAGTACGTATAGATTGAAATTATTTTGTTTCTCGTATTTTGTTGATCTATAATGGGCTTGAGATAAAGTTATAACATAGCTAAAGTAAAGTTTCTTTTTTTATAATATTGGATGTAGTTTGTTTTATTTTCTAATGCAAAAAAAAATGTCACTGATATTGACATTTCTGTTTTTTGTCTCTCTATATTGTTAATCTTATATTTTTGTTATATTTATAGTTTTTCATTTGTCTGTTTGTAAATTGGCGCTGGGAATTTAATAGTATTTAATTGTATATCATCGAATTAGATGAATAATAAATGAAAGAAAACAAAATGCAATTTGAGAAACATTTCCGTCTTTAGATAGTCACTAAACAAAATGACGATTTATTGATTAGGGAATAATTTAAGTTTTGTAATAATTTCCCATATACAGTCTTTTGTTATAAATTGAGATGTATGAAAAGTTATTGACAGTTAAAGGGGATAATTATTAGTAGTTTAAAATGTAGTTTAAATAATATGGGCTTATGGAAAAATATCTTAAATTTTGATAATATCACAGCATAGCTTGGAAGAATTAATTATTTTTTGAATGAATTCTCCAAAAATCGAATTCAATATTAATCTAAAGGGAACGAATTATTTTCTTTTAATCAAGTGAACTCATTCAATCCCAATATTGATTAAAGAATTAAATCAATTGTAAGTGTTCGTTTTATCAAATCAAATGATTTAAATCACTAGGAACGGTTGAGTAAAATTTACTGTTCGCTTTAAACGTTTGATAAATTGAACGAAATATTTTTTCCGCTCGATTTTTAAATCATTTGAATTGATAAAACGAATTGTTATAATTGAGTTAATTCTTTCAAAACAAATCAAGCGGGTCCAAATGATTTCAATGATTGGCCACTTTGGATTTAATTCGTTAAATTTCAATACACCATTCAAAAATTTAATAAAATCTTCAAAGGACTGCATTTGAAAAATTTTTTATAAAGGTTACATTAGTTTAATAAATGGGAACCCCCTCTCCACCATCCCAATGGATAGATAAGGCCCACTTTCTATACAAACAACCTAAAGCATGTCATTCCCATCGTTCCCCTGTCTAGACAAAAGTTAAATATCTTAGCAATAAAAACCGTCGGCAGAATAACGGCACAAATTAATTGTCGAGCTTATATTCAGGGTATGAGAATACGTATTTAAGTTCTCATTTTCCAAAAAACTTTACGGAAGAAGGTCGTTATATCAAATCGTTTGAGTGCGATTTGCAAATTGTCGATAAGGGTATTCATTTCAGTTATTTTTGTAGTTGGAAAAATGGAAAAGCGGAAAAATGCTACTTTTGTTACAACCAGTACAAGGAAAAAAATTTCCACCAAAAGTTGTATTTTTAACAACCTATGTAAATATAACCAAGTGTAAAAAAATTTGGATAAAAAATTTAAATTTTCCACTATAAACGTCAAACGAAATGATGTTGCCACTTTAAGAAAATCGTTAATTTGTAGTAGAAAATACGAAAAATTACATCTCATTTTCTAAAACCCTGAATTATACAACCCAGCAAAACTTTTGTAATGGGTGCGATATTCTCATGCGTTACCTTGTAATGATAGCTCGTTACCTTTTTCATTATTTGCAAGCATAAAGTAATAAGTTACTCATTATTGATTACGTAATATATGATTTATAAATGTAAAGTAATAATTGAAATATTTTTCAAAATCCATTTTTAGATACATTACTTTGTGTTTTTTGCAAGCAAAAGGGTAATGTATATTTGTTTTGATAACAGTAGCGAAAAAACGAATCGCAACAATTCATTTAAGTTTAACGCAATCAAATGCTATATGCGTCGATAGCTCAGTGGGTGGAGTTCTTGACTGGCAACCAGATTTCCCTGGTTCGATTCCCATCTTGAACACATTATTTTTAATTACAAATATTTTATAAAATATTTGTAATAATTATTTTTAATAAAAATTCCTCTTTTTTAAAAATCTATTTTTAGACACATTACTTTTTCTATTCTCTTAACCATATAAGAAACTCCTTACATTATCATCTCTAAAGTAATGGGTATATACATTACTTTGAGGCTCATCGCCTGTAAAATTCATCAATGAAGTAAGGTGTAAAGTAATCCATCGGTCCCTATGGCTATACATTATTTTACCCATTATTTGGCAATGTGTGGTTTTGCTGGGAACTATGATTTTAAAAATCATATGTGAGATTTATATTTCAAATTTGATGTTTTCTCGTTCAATTGAACCATCATTTTTTAATAAGAAAAAATTAAAAATGAGTTCTATGAAAAAATATTATCCAAATGAGTTCTATGAAAAAAATTATCTAAAGGGTGCCATCTACGTAACCAATACAGTGCGGTAATTCACTAACCGTCTCCTTCACAATAGAAGATCTTTAGTCTATATCAGGCCAAAAAATATTTTTTTTTTTTTGAATTCCAGAAACGCCCGAAATATTTGTTTTGTTATATTTTGTATAGTGCCCCCATCCCCTGAAGCCCCGAATCTGTATAGAACTACATCAAGTTGAAAATCAACACTGAATTGCTTACATGCATTTTTTTGATGAAATTCATCACTAGAACATATAAGTGAGACAAGATGGTGGAACTGATCTTTAGTGCATCGCATCATTTGACAAAATCGGTTGCCATCGAACTGGGAAAGAATATCCTTACACCATACTTTAGATTTGGGAACGAATAACTCGATTACACGCCGCAAAAATATCACTTCGCTCAAATCATCATAAAGGATGTTCAATTCTTTTTCCACCAAATTGTCGGCCATTTCTTCAGTTGCTAAATTATCATCTGATGTAAAAGTTTCTAAAAAATAATATTTCAAAATTTATATTGTATTGTTTTTTGGAGAAATTATCTTTATATACCGATATTTTCATAAATATTATCAATTTCCATTAAAAATGCGGTTATTAATCAATTCATTTTTAACATTTCTATTAAAAAAAATATTAAAGATTGTCACATAATTGACAGCTTGTTTTTTTTTTGACAGTTAAAATATTTATATTTTTTAATTTCAAAAAATTACCGCTCACATTAATAAGAGTGTAATTTTTAATTTTTCCATTTTTCCAACCAAACAAAAAACTGAAATGAATACCCTTGATATATTGAGAGAAACTTCTGACCATGTCGTGTTGTGCATAAAAATCGCAGTTTGAAGAAATCGACGAATTGATCTAAAAGAACTGAAAGACACATGCTATCGGATTTACCTTAATGTTTGGCTAAGATTCCGATTTTGGGATTTTGGCCGAAAACTGTTCGCTTATAAACTCCAAGTTATAATGGGCACTATGACCGACATGAATATTTTCTACATTGAAGCCTTTGGCCAGGATTAGGGTTTTTATCTTATGTCTTTTGGCTGAGGGCAATTTTGGCTGAAAAATCGGTCAATATCTCAAAATAGGAAATGGGGATTATGTGGTTTTTATGACCCGTCAACAAATCTGATATTGGATTCGACCCCAAAAATTTTTTCATAACCATTTTCCAGCAAATTCAATAATTTTTATTACAAAATATAATCCACCAAATTGTGTTTGCAATTTAGATATTAAAAATATGGTGTCAGATTTATAGCTACTGCATTTATATGGTAACCGCATGTTACAACAGAAAATCCATTGAAGCAACATCAATTTGACTATAACAATAGAATTTTGATTACGCTAAACAAAGTTCGAAAAATACAGTTTTCAGCACAAATCTATATAAATCGTTACTAAATTGAAAAAAAAATCCCGGTAAAATTCATTCCTTTTTTTTCTTTGTTAACCACTGTGAATTTCTTTAAATATACATCATTTAAAAAACAATCTTAACAAATTTACAAAAAAAAAAAAACAACAACAGCAATATTTATTACCATAACAATTGTATATAAAAAATACTAATATTTCTTATAGATTTGTTAAAACACCCCACACACTATTCGACATAAACTTACAGTTAATATACGAGTAGTAGTAAACAATTTTTTCTATAACAATATTGCAACAAAATGCAAATACGAAAGTATACAATAACAATATCATAAAATACATTGTAATACAAGAAAAAAAACATAACAAAAAAATTTAAATAAAAACTAATGGAAAATCAGTGGTGTGTTTTTTTTTTTTTGGTTAGAATAATTTTTCGATTTATATGTGAAAGCAATTTATAAACTGGTGGCAACGCCATACATGCATGCATACCATATTAAATAACGACCCTGTGCATTTAGTAGTGAACTCTTCTACAACTTCTAATGCTGCTGCTGCTGCTGCACTCAATTGCGAGTCATGCACAAGCCTACCGTGAGTAAATCCATAATATAAAAATAAGAAAAATAAAGGTGCGCCTCAAACGAAATAGAAAATAAATAAAAAAACTTTTGCAACCTCTTAGCATAGCAATATTTATATAATATTTTATTTTGTATGCATTTTAAGGAGATCGTATAAAGTATGATCACAGGTTTGTAACCTGTGGATGTATTTTCAAAAATGATAGCAGCATTAAAAATTTTTCTTTGTTTTTGTCTCAGTAGAAGTCTGGGTTATTCATTTTATTAAACCCTAATGAAAGCCTGGTTTTCGAAGGGCACTTATTATTCGACCTAACTCCCATACTAGATATTTTTTTTTAATTCCTACCAATTCAAACATTTTTATTGTAAATATATGTTTTTTTTATTTCCATAAAAAAGAATTATACATTACAGTACAATTACAAAACATAAAAAATGAGTGTCAGTTTTGTAGTCAGCACTAAGTAAGATATTTTACTCAAATCTTACTTACACAACCCGATTAAAAAAGTTTATATATAATCAAATATGGCTTTATCTAATAATAAATTGTCATATATAAATACATATGTATGCATTACCATATATAATTGTATATTACATTAATTTTTTTTAACTACTTTAAATTATGCCATATATAACGACTTCTAGTTTGATGTGCTTTATATGATAAGATATGGTATATATTATTTCATATAAACGTATATATAACACTATATATAATAATATATTGCTTATAATATTTACTTATATTTGACTTATATAGAACCATATATACTTGTAATTGCCTTATATAGAACTATATACAGTTATATATGCTATTACATATTTGTGTTATAATAATATATGGTCGCTTATCAAAAATGTTTTTAATATGGTATGATACATAATTATACATGATTCAATATATGGTAAAATACAAGAAATATTTTTTGATATAGTATAATTTATATAGAACGATATATATTTATATTTATATATGCTATCACATATATGAGATATAATAAAATATGGTCCCTTTCACAAATATTTTTTAATATGATATAAGATATAATTATATATGATCCAATATATAACATATCTTATTATTAATATTTTTATTTACAAAACTTTAAATTTTAATCCGTTTCTTGGTCAAAAATATCTAGAATTGATTTAATAGGAAATAAGATGTATTAGTTTATAATAATCTAGGTATGAGGCCCTGACGAGTGGTAAAAATTAATAAATTTTGTTTTGTTTTAAAAATAATTTGCTCTCCACATTTTTTCTTAGTCCATAAGATATGAATACATATAACTGTATATAATATATATAATGTTATAAAATCAAATAAGTACAATTTACAGGTTGGTTGAAAAGTTCCTGCGCTCACCAAGAGATCGCACTGCTAGCTCCAAACTTTTTTTTTTAAGTTGGCATAACTGTCCTGAGAACACATGCAAAGTTGCAAGTCATTCTGTCAATTCATTCTTTGTTTACAAGCCATTTGAAGTTGACGTGTCATTGATTTTTTTTAATATGGAAAAAATTTAATATCGTGCAGTCATTAGATTCTTTGTTTTGAAGGGTTTAAAAAGGAAAATTATGAACAATTGTTAGAAGTGTATAAGGAGTCCTCACCTTCAAAACGCACCGTTGAATTTTGGGCTGGTGAATTTAAACGTGGTCGTACCAGCCTTGAAGACGATCCACGCGAAGGATGACCAAAAACTGCAATCACAGCAGAAATCATTGAGCAGGTACATAATATGGTTGGTGAAGATCCAAGTTTGACTAAGCGTGAAATTGCTAATGCCATAGGCATCTCAGACGAACGAGTACTCCATATTTTACATGAAGAATTACGTAGGAAAAAACTGTTTGGAAAGTTAGTGCCGCACACATTAATAATTCAACAAAAACTGGATCGATAACAAATTTCTCAGCGTAATTCGGAGCGTTTTAAGCCGAATAAAACCGACTTCTTGCGTCGTTTTATAACTATGGATGAGACTTGGGTCCACCACCATGATCCTAAATTGAAACAAGAACGTTTACAGTGGACTGAAGCTGGTTTTTCAGCTCCAAAGCAAGTGAAGTCACAACGATCAGCAAAGAAGGTTATGGCATCAGATTTTTGGGATGCAAAAGGAATTTTGTGGATTGATTATCTTCAGAAAGGTAAAACAATCAACTCTGAATATTAATGCAGCCTTTTGGATCAGCTGGATGAAAAAATTCGTGAGAAAAGACCTGGTTTAAAAAAGAAAAAAATCATTTTTCATCAAGACAATGCACCTGCTCACAAAAGTGTTTTGACGATGGCTAAATTCAAAGAATAAAAGTACGAATTGTTTGAACATCCACCGTATTCACCAGTTTAGGCTCCCAGTGACTACTATCTCTTCAGAAATCTCAAACAATTCCTTCGTGGAAATCATTTTTCGTCGAATGAAGAGGCCATAGCAGCCGTAGACGGTTATTTTGCAGAGCTTACGGAAAACCATTATAAGGATGGGATAAAATTATTGGAAGATCGTTGGAACAAATGTATTGAAATTCTAGGAGATTATATTGAATAAAAAAATATATTTCGTAACAAAAACATTCTTTCATTTCGAGCGCAGGAACTTTTCAACCAACCTGTAGTCTCATTAATTCAGTCATGATATGAAGAATTATTTCCAAATTCCCGAATAAATATTAGGTTAGGTTAAGCTGGCTCGTTAGACTAATTGGGTCCTTAGCATTTTCAGATAAGAAACGATAACCCGCGTGAAGGTCAATTAGATGTGATGGCACCCAGGGTGTCCCAGATTTTCTAAGCAAATGGCAGGAGTCTTATAAGTCTGAAACCAGAGATTTCCTTCAGATCGCGGAATAGATAATCTTGCAAGCAAATTGCCTTGGAGCACGCAAGAGGTACCCCACAAAACCTACAATTATCACATGCCAGTTTTCTCGCTCTCTTGGCAAGAAATTCAGTCCCCCATTAGAATTATGCAATAGTTTCTGGTAATGATAACAGAAGACTCGTTGCCTTATGATCGTAAGACTTCCACATAATCTTTGAAACCAGATCTGCCCTTTACAGTGAAGTCTACGTCCCGTTTCATAAATTGGAAGAGCTCACGAATGTCCATTGCTATTTCACCAGGCAACTGGACCATGCAGTTCGACAGCTTGTACGCAATCTCGTTATCCTCAATGCCCTGGTGACCTCAAACCCAATAGATGTGCACTCTCTTACTAGCACTAGAGTCGTTGCACCCTTGAACAATCGATCAATATGTCAATTCGGCCGCTAAAAGCCGCTTGGGACAAAAGCAAGGTCAGCAGCCATTTTGGCCGCCAGAACTTCCGCCTGAAAAAATGTTACAGTAATAGAGAAGTTCATAATTTTAGTTTTAATTTAAAAAAATATATATTTTTGTTTTTATATATTTTTAATAATCTATTGTAGATTCGGTATTTATATTGTCAGATTTTATCCCCAAATATATTGCTGGATCTAATTTGATCTGACATTTTTCAGATCAATTAAGATCTTACTTAATCCCCAAATATATTTCTGGATTTAATTCGAACGACCATTTTACGGATCAAATAAGATCATCTGGATATCAAAGAATATGAAATTTGATATGACTAAATATTGCATCAGATCAATTTTTTTACTCGTGAGATAAAAATGTAACCATATATTCATGTATGACCATATATGTTCGGATATATAAATCATAAATGATCATATACTGTCATATACACTCACCAAAAAAAGTCTGTAATGCCAACTGAAAATTTTGCTGTTATTACGGGAAATTTTGTTAATTTGAGCCCAGCGGTATTTTTTGCTAATATTAGCAACACATGTCTGCTGACGTGTAATACAATAAAATTAGTATAAAAATTAGTAGCCGCTACTAAATTTTAGTAAACGAAATTTAAAACCGGTTTGCTAAAATCAGCAAAAAAAGTTTACTAAATATTGTGAGTATAAGTACAAAATATTAAAATTTATTTTTTTATCGAGCATCAAATTTAAATTATTTTTTTTTTATATTTATACAAAATTATACAAAATTTTATTTTATACAAAATTAATTTCTGTTTTGAAAAATATTTTAGTCAATATTTTTGTTTACTTTTAAGGTAAAATTTTATTTGTTTTTAGGGCTGATTTTTAGAACTAAAAAACTTTTTAGTGCTAGTTTAGGTGGATGTCCTTTTTTTCAGACATGAGTCGGTATCTTCACTTCCGATCCCTTTTTTTAATCTATGTAACATTTCAAGGCAATTAAAGTTTTTAGGTGTAAATTTTAATTAGAAATAACATTTCCTTCAATATCCACTTTTTTAAAATCAGTAATTTTTTTTTGCTAATTTTAGCGAATCGGTTTTCAAAAATTTGTAAAATGATTTTTGAAATTAGCAACAAAAATTTGTAAATATTCTGTAAAAACTCTGTAATTTGTAAAATGTAAATAGCAAAAAGATTTGCTAAATAATAATTTTTTTACTAAAAATCAGTATAAAAATAGTAAAGTGGGAATGAAAGCCGAATACAAATTTTTCTACTAACTTTTTTTCTGAGTGTATACTTAAATTTTGGATCTGCACATATATGGTTATATATGATACCATATATGGAAATATATAAAGCATATATAGACATATAATATGAATATGAGCCATATATGATCATATATGTTCATATACCATCCCAATTTCAACCGGGTAAGTAAAAACTTATGTTTTGAAAATTTTTTACTTAAGTAAAATTTAAGTAAAAATTCTTACTTAGTGCTGACGATAAAACTCGCCTTAAAAATATATAAATATATATACTGAAAAGCATTAAAAAAAAAACTAAAGAGAGACTTAACTTCCACTACTACCAATTACATTTATACTTCTTACTTAACTACACCAAACATATTTATAACCATTAAAAATAAACCATAAATATCGAAAAGATTACCATACAAGTACGTTAATAAGTATTCCATAGTTATCGAAGAATTATAGAAGTCAGTTGGTTAAAAGTGTTTAAATAAAGCACAACTTTTGTTCAGAAGCTCAGAAAAAAGTGAAAAACAAAAAAAAAAAAAACAAAACACTTCAAAACAATTATAAGTTCGCGTTTAAAATTGATCTAGTGATAGTAGTGATTCATGTGTACAAGGAACATAAGCCGAACGGATGAAGTAAATTCAGTATCAATAACGTGTTTTAATCTTATAAAGATATAAAAGTTATAACAGACAAAAAAAATAAATAAATTAGTTTAGTCTTTTAATCGTTGTAACATGCCAAGGAAACAATGAAGCCTCATAAAATTATATAACAGACAGGTTACATGAGTTTCTATGATTTTCTGTTGTTGTTTAAACTAATAATTTTGTTACAATAACTTTGTAGGTTGGCATATTTAACATAAGATTTGGCCATATTGATAAGAATTTTTGTGCTAGAATTGTATTTTATGTGGCATACTACTCTATATTTTATTTTGACTAATTTGTAAGTATGGAAAATGTAAACAAAAACAGTTTAAATGTCCCAGCAAAATTTCTTCTAAAAATATTTGGTAAAATGTTTTTAATATTGCACAATTTAGTATTATTTGTTTCTTTAAAGAGAGCTCGAGCAAATTGAACAACCGTACCTTTCTGAAAATCATAATGGGGGATTTGTGACTTGAATTGTACTAAGGGAAGACATTTTCAAACATAATTTTTAGTAAAAATTCGTACAAACAAGGAAATCGTCCCAAAGAGGCAGAGAATAAAAAATAAGGTTTACCGTGTCATAGAAAAGAACCAATACCATTCTAAATTTAACAAATTTTTTGTATATTGTTCAATTTGTTTCATTTAAACAGTTTCTTATGTTGAATGTAGAGAAAGAAAAGTCATGCCTAAAAACCTGGACATAAAGCTTCTTTGCAGCGACTCTTTTAGAGCGTGTTCGGGAGTATTCCGTAAACTCGAGACAATTACTTACAAATTATATTTCTTTAGTTTAAAATATTTAATAAGTACGTGACTTTTCGAACTTCTCTCGTAGTTATATGCAATGCAACACTGCTCCCATCAAGTACCATAGACTTATCAAATTTTGAGTAAGTTCCGTCATTTACTTTACGTTTAACAGCTGTTCAAAACATACAACCTCGTAGATTTTTTTAAAAATGGAATAAAGTGAATTTAAAGTGCTCATTAAACTTTATTTTTTGCGAAAAAACCGTCGATCAAACCAAGGAAAAGCTTGATAAATACTATGGGGACTCTGCACCATCGATTTCAATGGTAAAAAAGTGGTTTACTGATTTTCGTTGTGGCCTTACAAGACCGGAAGATGCCGAACGTTCTGGACGCCCAGTTGAGGTCTCTACACCCAAAACAATTGAAAAAATTCACGATATGGTAATTGGCCGATCGGAGATTGAATGTGCGATAGGCATCTCACATGGCTCAGTAGTTTCAATTTTGAACGATCACTTGGGTATGAGAAAGCTTTCCGCAAGATGGCTGCCGCGTTTGCTCATAATCGACCACCAATAGAATCGTGTGACAGCTAAGTTTCCATGGCAAAAATCCATAAAGTAGACTGCGAATTGCCCCTCATTCGCCTTATACTCCAGATTTAGCCCCCAGTGACTATTTCCTATTTCCAAATCTAAAGAAATGGCTCGGTGGAAAGATATTTAGCTCCAAAGATTAAATTATTGATCAAACAAATGCCTATTTTTATGGACCTCGAAAAATCCTGCTGTTAAATGCAAAGTAAATGACAGTAGTCTATTAACAGGTGGTACTTGATGGGAGCAGTGTTGCATAACTACGAAGGAAGTTCGAAAAGTCACGGACTTATTGATCCGCCCTCGTACATATAATAATCTTCTAATTTAACAAAAAAAAAAAACATAATCATAATTTACGGATGTTCTACAAGCATTCCATATAGGGTACAGCTGTACAATTAACATCAAGGTTTACTGGGATACTTTAATAATACACAAAGAAATCTATGAAATGCGGAACTTAAATATTTTTTAAAGTTAAAAAAAAAAAATTAAGAAAATTATATATTTTGTCAGATTGTTTGCAGCTACAATACTAATGCTGGTACAATGTTAGTACGTAACATATAAAATATTTATTAAAAGTTGAAAACATTTTTTCACCCACCATTTAAACATAAACTGATTTTAACATACGGAGTTTTACTTCGAAATACTTAATGGACTTTATACATTACATGTAGTACTATTTACAATACATCTAGTAGTGATTACCTCAATTGAGGTTTTTAATATTAAAGCCAAACAAGTTTGACCACATTTAGAGCAAATATTACAATAAAAACAACTAAATGAAGACTTTATTTATAATAAAATCTTACAAATCTACATTCAGGAGACCCTCAAACTACAAATTGTCGAACTTCAATGATAACAGCTCCCAGCTTTATTCCATTTTGTCTTAAATAAGGCAATAAAAGACAAATTGAAACCTTTAGTTCGTGTCGAGTAGCATCCATATAATTTAAAAATTAAAAAATTTTCAAAATTTGTTTTTACTTAATTTTATAAGCCAATATTTCATTAATTTGAATGAATTAATTTTTTTTTCACCAATTTCTTAAAATTTAATTAAATTATTGAAGTTTTTTATTTTATAGTTGATCTTTTAATACTTATATGTATGAAAATGTATTTTTAGTCTGTTTCGGGATAAACTCAATAAAAAATCAACTGGATGTCATTTGGATCATTTGTGAGTTAAATAGAGATATTTAAAATCCACACTTTCAAGGGCACGAAGAATGTTGATGAAGGTCGTAGCTGACTAGAAAATGCATTCCATTTGGCTGGTGTCTAAATAACTTTTTTTATGTATTAATCATGGAGAAAAACTTTTGATATCAAAAAAATTTTCCATGATCTAGAACCAGACTAAAAATACATTTTCATACATATTACATTAAATTTTCTAATCAAAAGAATGAATTTATTACTGAGACACAACCAGAAATAATTTAATGAATTCAAGAAACTGAAATTTTGCGAATAAATTCCCTGACGAACACATTAAGCATTAAAATAAAAGAATTCATCACTAATAAATTCATTCAATTCCAGTTATTTTAACTATTGGTGAATGATTTATTTCGTAATGAATGAATTCCTCTATTCACTCATTTGTGCTTTTAATTCCTTGAAGGAATTCAAATTTTCTACGCTTGGTCACAAATACAGGGTTGGGCAAATATCATCATCTGATTTTCTTTCGATATAACTTTTGTTTAAAGTGAAAACTCATTCTATTTTTAATAAATTTTGTTTAAATTAGTTTTGGAAAATTATGTCCGACAAATGGACGCTTTCTAGATTGATGCGAATTTGGGCTCTTCTGAAGCATTTGTGCTATTACGTTGTCAATTTCGGCTCGAATGTGAGGTGCATGGCTTGTTTAAATACAACAAAGATTTCTATAAATCCCCAGACGAAGAAATCCGGGACCGGCAAAAGGGAAGATCTGGCTAGATAGCCCAATCACCGAAACTCAAGATTACACGCGCTAGGAAGGCATCATTCAAAATACGCATTGTGTCGCGTACAGTATGATAAGTCACCCCGTCCTGTTGGAACCACATGACCTTCAAATCGAGATCGTCAACTTCCGCAAAAAAAAATGAGGTAACAAGGCTATACAGCGGTCGCCGTTCACCATAATGGCGTTACCGCCAATCACCTTTTGACGGGTGAATTTTCCGTATCGCAGAAAGGAGAATTTGGACGTGGCCGCTGAGATAAAAATGAGACTTCGGTTGTCACAATGAATCAGTTTTCTCTGTGTTTAGCGATTCACTTTAATTTTCGCACGTGTCTTCTTTACGAATGTCAAATCCCAACTGACATACGATGACATTTGCAAAAATGGCAGCACTTTCCAATAGGGTGATACTTATTGCCTCCCCTTGTATTAAAATATTTTGTCTAAATAAATTCAAAATTAAATAAAAATTGACAAAAAGGTTTAAGGTTTTTAGCCCGTGAAAAATTACGAGTGTTTGAGGTGAAGGAATGGCCCGATCCGCAGTAAAATTCGAACCTACATGAGATCGCACAACAAGTCGACAGGCTTAAGTGTATGTCCTATTTTTGAAAATGAGTCGGTTATGAAAAGTTTCTTTACTTCCAATTCCTCTTTTTCACCATAAACTACTAATTTTTTAAGCGCAAACATGTTCGAAAAAACCCAATTATAAACTCAACAGTCAAAATCGGGAACTTTGGAGGCAATTCGGTGTTATGTTCTTCAAACATTATTAAATTAAAAATCGAATTTTTTTAATTTAAGGGACACCTTAATCTACATACTATTAATAATTATAAAACCAGCATATAACTTAAATTGACTATGTATAAGCCATATAATATACTACCATACGTACATATAAGATTATATGATACAAATGCAAGTACTAAATAATTTTTTAAACCTGAACTTAAAAATTAAAAACAATTAATCATAAATGCTTCAAAAAACATTGAAGTATTTAATGATATCGACAATAAAAAACAACAGCAACAACATTTCAAAACTTACAATTTTAAATCAATTCCAAAAGATTCCACACCTATTTCAATTCTTGGTATTATGTTTAAATTTTAATTACTTTGTTCAAAATAAAAAAAAAGATATTTTTTATACTAAAACTCTAGTTGTGCTGTTGAATATTTGCCATTTGTAATTATTTAATAATTTGAAACCCTTTAACACTCCTTTTATTATTAATCGACAGGTTGTTATTATGCACAATTGGGCAGAAATTTAATTTTGTATATTAAGAGAAAAATTTGTATAAGTCTGGGAATGAATCTATGGAACATTTAAAAAGTTCCTATATTTATATTAATTCAATAATAAATTCAGAAATTCAATAAAAATAAAAGTACTTCAGTTGCTTAAACAAAAAATCGACTGTCACTGAAATTGTGTAAATTTTAAACGAATTGTTTGTAGAAATAGAACATACAAAGTAGAAAGATTAAATTCGTAGAAGAATTTAATTCGGTTTTGCGGATTTTTTTTTCTACCCTCCCCAATATTTCTGGTACAAGTAATATAAATCTGAATAATAAAATAAATGTCAAAAAAGATTCTAGAGGTAAAAAAAAATATTTTTAGATAAACAATATTTTGGAATATGAAAATTTTTTGTAGTCAAAACAGTTTTTGAGGTAAAAAAAAAAATTGGTGAAAAGAAGTTTGGTGGTGAAAATTTTTTTGGGTAAATCTAAAATATTATTCACCTACTACACTCAAAAGAATAAGTTAGTAGAAAAATAAGTAACAGGTTTGTATATCAACAAGTATACTAGTTTTCTCGATTTTTTTTTATAAAATTATGTTTTCAGCAAGCTTTACCAAATTTTACTAATTTTTACTGCTAATCAATACATTTATAGTAAGGACATCAATCAGATAAACAAGAGGTAGATGTCGCAGCTTGTCTCAATGCAGCATGAACAAAAAATAACACTAAAAATACAACTCTTCCAAGACAAAAAAAAAAAACGGAGGAAGATTATTATACGAGGGTGGATCGATATGTCCGTGACTTTTTGGATGAAACACATTTTTTTTGCAAAAAAAAAAAAGTTTCTCCAATTTTTGAATCCCTTCCAAAAAAAATAGGATTTTTGAAGTCCATAAAATAGGTATTTGTTCCATCAATAATTTCTAAATCTCTTTTCACCGAGCCATTTCTTTAGGTTTTGAAATAGGAAATAGTCACTAGGGACTAAATTCGGAGAATAAGGCGAATGATGCTGCAATTCGTATTCTACTTTATGAATTTTTGCCATGGAAACTAAGCTGCCACACGATTCCGTTGGTGGTTGATTGTGAGCAAACGCAGCAGCCATCTTGCGGAAATCTTTTTCATACCCAAATGATCGTTAAAAATTTAAACCACTGAGCCATGTGAGATGTCTATGTCTTCCACAATCTGCCGCACATTCAATCTCCGATCGGCCAATACCATATCGTGAATTTTTTGAATTGTTTTGGGTGTAGAGACCCCAACGTGGCGCCTCACAAGCATCTTGCGTGCTTGTGAGGCCAAACCAAAGGCAGTAAACCACTTTTTTACCATTGAAATCGAGGGTGCAGAGTCCCCATAGTATTTATCAAGCTTTTCCTTGGTTTGATTGGCGGTTTTTTCCGCAAAAAATAATGTTTAATGAGCACTCGAAATTCACTTTTTTCCGTTTTTAAGTAAATGACGGAACTTGCTCAAAATTTGACACTAGTCTACTAAAAGGTGTTACTTGATGGGAGCAGTGTTGCATTTTATATAACTACGCGGGAAGTTCGAAAAGTCACGGACTTATTAATCCGCTCTTTCATACATACAAAAAAGAAAAGATCGCCAAAAATGTGGGTATCTAGAAAATGTTAATATTGAAATATAAAATATTTTATGAACTCCTATTTAAATTATAGACAAATAAAATATTTAAATTTAATAAAGATAAAGACGAAATGTGTATTAAAAAATAAAATATTATTAAATGGTTGTCCCTTATAAAATTTAGTAAAAATAAATCAAATATGCTGCACAGAAAACTTTGATTCTATTTTAATTATAACAACCCAGCAAAAAAAAAAGTAGCAAACAAAGAGAACAAGAACCAGTGATCTTGATTCTGGTGTTGTGAAAATTTGGATCAGAACCAATGATATTTACATAGGTGTATTATACAGGGTGGCGCAAAAATAACCTTCCGATGTTTTTTGGCTGTGTAAAAAAAAAATGAAAAACTTTGATTCTTCTTGTGGATTATTTTTATTTGGTCTTTTAATTTTTTTTACATCAAGTCGAGAATATGATGTCATGTAAATGGCCGCCGCCACAGTTGATTGTCATTTGAGCCCTTTTTATGGCATTTTCCATCACTTTGGCCAAAACTTCCGGCGATAGGTCCTCACATTCTTGACGGATATTGTCTTTAAGAGCTGCAAGAGTCTGAGGCTTGTTGACATAAACCCGCTACTTCAAAAAGCCCCACAAAAAGAAGTCTGGAGCGGTCAAATCAGGCGATCCTGCTGGCCAGTGCAAATCGCCAAAACGGGAGATTAGGCGCCCGGGAAATGCATCCTTCAGCATATCGGTTGTGGCACGTGCAGTGTGTGGCGTTGCACCGTCCTGTTGGAACCACATGTTTTCCAATCCCAATTCATCAAGTTGCGGCAAAAAGAACTCGTTGATCATTGCTCTGTAGCGCTCACCATTCACAGTAACCGTTTGGCCCGCGACGTCTTTGAAGAAAAAAGGTCCGATGACTCCTCCAGCGAAAACAGCACACCATACAGTGACTTTGAGCGGGTGTAATGGCTCTTCGTGGGTTACACGGGGATTTTCAGTGCCCCAGAAGCGTAAATTTTGCTTATTTACGTACCCGCTAAGATGGAAATGGGCCTCATCACTCATGATTATTTTTGATGAAAAATCATCTTCATTATTGCTCAAATAAATAGTCACCAATATTCCGCGTTCTGGAGCAGTGTAGCGTAACATTGTTTATTAACGTGTATTTCGCATGTGTTTACTACACAAATGTCAAAACAGAACTGACACTAGGGGCCAATCGCAAAATTTATAGCATTTTCTGATAGGAGGATTACTTTTGCGCCACCTTGTAGGATGAAAGTTTTCTTTTATGATTCTTTTTCATTGCAACTAAAGCAGTTCCTATGGTTTAGTGAAAAATTAGATCTTTTGATGATCCCAAATAAATTTTGAATATTTAATTTAAATTTTAACTGGAATTCAACTCATTTTCACAATCTTCCGTTGATTCTAGCCGTGAATTTAACTGACACATTGTTGTTGTTTCCCATATAAATTTTGAGTTTGACTGTTGGTTAAATTATAACTGTCCTGTTCAGTAATCGAGACTTATTTATTATAAACTGTAGTTATAATGTCCAATTTATATAGAAATATCTATGATTAATGTTTAACTTTGTTTTTAAAATAAGTTAGCCGTCATACATTTGAAAAGTGTTCATAAATGACATTTTCGGAAGTTGTTAAATAGAACAGCCTTAGAAAAGGAAAATCAGAACTAAGTGATACTTTGGAATCAATGAAAAATTGATTCCTTAAGAATCACTTTCATTTGTTTGCTGGACATTTTTATATTTCTTTAGATTTTCAATCAAATCATCTCGCTAATGCGGAAGTCTAAATATTTTTATATTTTCAAAAGATTTTTAAATTTTTTTCAACATCACACAAAAAACAAACAATGTCTAAAATACAATTTTTCTACAAATTTTTTTGAGTTTCAGTCTACTAATATTCAGCAAAAAATAATATTGGTTTTAGTTAGGATTTTTTTTATTTACAATCGGCTAAGATATAGCACGCCTTTTGCTGAATTTATTAATTTTTTTTTAAATCAGTTCGCTGATTTTCACCAACATGACTTTGTTGATATTATCAATTTTTCATCCTCATCACTAAAATTTGGTGAGCAACATTTTTTGCTGACTTTACTAACTTATTTTTTTAAATGTATGAAATTGTATTAAAATACCTCAAGTTATATTGACAAATTTACAGATACCTTCACATTTCCCCTCATAACGTTTTATTTTCAATACCAAACTGATCGGCTGGTCGCGCCGTGATCTCCATTTCAGTAGACTTAATAGGTTTAGAATTTCATAAAGATAAATATTGACCAATATTTCAACATGTTAAGAACGCAATGACAAGCTGATAAAAAGTAGAACATATCATTTATATTTACAAAATAAACACAGTTCTGCCGGCGAAATGATTCTCTGTATACAGGAGAATTTTTGGTTAATGCCACAAAATATTTAACGCAAATGGTTTATTGACTTTCTCTAAGAAATCCTTCCCGAAATGTAAAGCCTACAAAATGTATGATTTTTCCCAGAAACTTTAGCAAGATTTGTATATAAAATGATTTAAAAAACAAAACTGAATATAAGGAAACTCAAACTTTTTGATAGAAAACCCTTGGTAGATTCGCTTGAAAAAAATAGGCTTAACGGATTGCTTCAAAACTCTGCCCCAATATTCATATTTATCCAATTATTTGTCTCTCCGTCTGTCCAGTTTTTTTCTTTTGTCTGTCTCTATCAATTTTATTACCTACATTTTATCTTTGTTTCTTTTATTTTTCAATAGGGCTTAATAATAAATATTTTTTATTATTTAATTACTACTTAATTCCCCTGGTGTTATTGTTTATATTCATGTAACCCACCGAGTTGATTAATTGTCATAAAATAGTGTTCAATATTAATTTCGATTTCATATTAATATGATTCAATGCGTTTACTCAGTCATTTGGTCAGTCATTAATTTTGCAAGTCGTTTCAAACTGTAACAAAATATGGTTCATTTTATGATCGATTGATTTTTTTTGATGTTTTTATTTATTTTTTTTTTATTATTATTTTTTATTCGCGTTTTTTTTTTTTATATTATTTATCTTGTTATTATTTGTTATAAAATTTATTGGTATGTGATAGATGTGGTTGGTAGTTGTTTTGATATTCATTTACACGGTTTTCTGCTCTTGAAACCATTTAAATAAATAAAATTAAAAAATTTGCATTGGTATTTTTTGCATTTTACGGTGACCAGGTGTAAACTTTTTTGCTATTACGATTAGAACAACTGATGTGTTTTTTCAAAGCTTATCAATTGAAATGAAAGCAAGATCTTTTCGAAATCAGAGCTTCTTCGATATTAGGATTGAAACTAAAGACCGATATATTCAACATTACAGCTTCTTCAGTACCACATAGGAAATTTATAAAACAAAAAATGAAGCATTTAATAATTTGCTTTTTAAATTCTTATGAAAAATATTTTCAAAGAAAATTTAGAGTTAAAAACAAGTAAGGAAAAGGCTTAAATTCGGCTATGCCGAATTTTTGAATACCCTCCGCCAATGTCTCAAAAATAATGTAATAAAAAACCTTGGAAGTGAAATCATGGAGTTGAAATAAAAATTTTTTATAGTGAAGAAAAATTTTAGTGGTGAAAAAACTTTTTTGAGGTGAATTTTAAATGTTATTTAGTTCTAGCGACTGGTGAAAAAATAAGCGAAAATATTTTACTTTTCACTCGCTACTTTAAAATTGTACTAAAATACACGAATTTGTATGGAAAATTTAGAGGTACCTTCACATTTTCACTCATTACTTTTTAACCGCTGGACCGATTTTGCTTATTTTCAATATCAATCTTCTCGGAAGGATGTTCATTAATTTTGGTCAAAATGACCACCGCCGCATGTCTCTTCGCGTCGTGATCACCATTTCAACAAACAGACGAACATCGATAAATCGACTTAAAATTGCATAAGGATCACGAATATATATACTTTATGGAATATTAAACCTATATTTCGATATGTTACAAATGGAATGACAAACTCATATATACGGGGGCGGATCAATAAGTCCGTGACTTTTTGAACTTCCTTCGTAGTTATATTAAATGCATGACTGCTCCCATCAACTACAACCTGTTTATAGACTACTGTCAAATTTTAAGCAAGTTCCGTAATTTACTTTGCGTTTAACAGCAGGATTTTTCGAGGTCCATAAAATAGGCATTTGTTTGACCAATAATTTCATCGTTGGAGCTAAATCTTCCGCAAAAAATTTTCCCCAAAGAAATTCAAATTTCAAATTTAATTTAAGTTATTTTAATGACCCAGCAAAAATAAATGGAAGTTATTCTTAAGGAATTATTTTTTTATTGATTCTAAAGTATCATTTAGTTCCTCTTTTAAGACAGTTCTTTTTCACAACTTCAAAATATGTGATTTTTAATGTAATTTAACACTTTTTATATCTATGACGGGTAACTTATTTTAAAACAACCAAAGTTAAACATTAATCATAGATATTTCCATATAAGTTTGATATTTATAACCATGGTTTAAGTTTAAGTGATTTGATTTAATCTTTAACTTACAATTTATAAGATTTTAAATTCTCAAGATCGTAGTTATTATTGATACAAAAAATTTATTGTAGTAAAAATTGCCAGAATTTCGATTAAAGTAATTTAATAAATAATTCCCAATTAGTGAATGTCCCGTTATAATTTAACCAGCAGTAAAACTAAAACTTTGTATGCAAAACAACAACAAATATGTCAGTTGAATTCCCAGGTAGAAGCTAACGGGAGATTGTGAAAATGAGGCTAAGGACCGATTACTGATGTCCTGTTAAAATCTAAATTACAAATTCAAAATTTATTTGGGAGCATCAATGGAACTCATTTTTTACCATAAGAAGGGCTTTAGGATATATGCATTTCAAAATAGTATATATTTAGTTTTGATAATAGTCTGGTTTGCAATTAATCCGCATTCCATATCAAATAAAATGTTGCTTAACATCTGGTCACTCTATTGAAATGATACACATGTGAATGCATGATTATCTGAATATATGAGTATTTTTATATTAAATTTTTTGCACAGAAAAAAAAAAATAAATTATTGTATTGCCAGGCAACTGACATTGACATTTTAACCTGGCAATGCCAATGAGTCAGCAGTTAAAAATTGTTAAAACGTTTTAACAAATTTTTTTACTCATTAAACAGAATACTAAAAGAACTGAAAAAAATGTAGAATAAAATAAAAAACAAATTAAAAACTGTGATTATAAGAATTACTATTGTGTAATTTATTTAAAGAAAATCTTATAAATTCCATGAAATTTTGTAAAAAAAAATATATAATAATAATAGTGAACATTCAAAGAATTTCAAAATTTTTAATGGCTAATCAGTAGCTTGTTTATCAAAAACATTAAGCCAATTTTGCAATCAATACTTTTGGTGTTAACCAGTCGTCAAATCAAACAAAATACAAAAATAAATAAAAAAATTCCAAACCAATGTTAGTTACTGACCGAAGCCAATAGGATTATTGAATATTATATTATATTGTTTGAATTATTGTATGAAAATGTATAAACATCTTAAATTTCATTGAAAATATTATTTTTTATAATGTTTTGTACAAAAAAAGACATAAAAAATAATGTCAATTATGGAGCACTTGCGCTTATAAGATGTCAAGATAATGTCTTATACCACAATAGGAGTAGTATACGAGTAACTACTATAGACCTACTCTGGGTATTAAAAAACACAGCTGGTATACAAAATATATAAATTTAAGATAACAATATTTCAATCGTACTTATACGTTGTATGCACTCTTAATTTTTTTTTTTTGCTCAAATAATCGTCATAAAAATTCAGTTAATATCTTTTAGAGCTGAATAAAAAACAATCTAAACAAAAAAAATTGCGACCAGACGGAAAGACGGTCAATTTAACAAATGGACGGTCGAAAAGATATGTGGTCATTTAGTTCATTTGCCAATTTAACTTAACCCACTAAAGTGCTCACGTTTCTGAAGCTTAAATAGACTCAAGAAAAGGACACCTAACTGTGATCGATCTCCTACAATTTTAAGGAATTTTCCTCCAAAAATAAGGATTTATTTATAAGCTAAATGTATTTTAATACCGGTTCAATAAAACAGCTTATAGAACTAATTCTTGGGAGTGAAAAGGTTTCACTGTCTCATAACCATTTTTACTCTCATAATAATCGATGCACAAAAATACGAAAAAATTTGAAGGTAAAATTTTTTTTGTACTTTGTTTTGCCGCCATTTTGGTTAACATTAGTCTTGACAGTTCATATTTGGTAGTCGTGAAGTAGACACGTGGCAAATTTATTATGGAAAAATATTCGATAAACCAACGTGTTTTAATCGTTAAAACAGCTCGCCCATGACAACCCCGATTTTCATGAATGGATATGTGAATAAACAGAATAGTCGGTTCTGGGCAATGGAAAACTCTCAAGTTATTCATCAGTCACCTTTGCATCCATTAAAAGTGACAGTCTGGTGTGCAATTTGGCCAGGAGAAATCATTGGACCTTACTTTTTTGATAACTGTGAATGGGGAGAGATATCGTTATATGATTGAAAACTTCTTAACGCTACAACTGCATGCTTTGGGCTTGATTAACATGGGTTATCAACAAGACGGTGCCACATCGCATAGAGCCAGTATTACAATGGAATTACTGTGAGACCTCTTTCCACAACAAGTTATTTCAAGAAATAGTGTTGTTGATTGGTCGCCTGATTTGACTGCTCCGGACTTCTTTATGTGGGGATATCTGAAAAGCAAGGTTTATGCAAACAAACCAGAAGAGATTGAGCAACTCAAACAAAATAGTCGTAATGAAATTAATGAAATACCGCGTGGAATGTGTGAGGATGTAATGAAAAATGTGCTCAAAAGGGCTCGCATTTGTGAGGCTAACAGAGGTGGACATTTATCTGATATTGTATTCCATACATAATTACCGACATTAAATAAAAAAAGTAGTATACCTTCCCGGCGGACACCCTGTAGAATAAGAACCTATTGCTATTGCAACCTTTTCTTTGGAATTTTACAGAGGTACTACAACATTTCTTTATGTCTAACTTTCTTTAAATCTAATTACAGAAAAGTTGTTGATATAGAATAGTACAGGATTTTAAATTACTAAAAAAAATTGACGATACGAAAACGTTGGGCACAAAATTCTCCAAATTTCACACTTATCCTATTGTGTCTTGGAGCTCATGTGAGTGTAACAATCAGTAGATTCAAAAGCTTTAAATAACAAGACTCCTGGAAAAAAAAACTAAAGCAACCCAAATTTCAATTTTCTCTAAACAGACTTTATGTTCTGTTTCCACTTTCCGTGTAATATATAATCTTATCCCTGTAAAAAAGTTATGTTTGTGGCTCAGTCCTTTTTCGTCGGCACTCCCTTCCAAAAATCCAAAAACGTGAAATATAATTCTTGATACCATCTGCAGCTTGATACCGTGTCCTAAACTTAGGGAGATCTTAGCAAATAATTCAAGATCGGTTTTTTCAAAATTGATTCTATTGCGGATATAAAAGATTTTTTTATATCGACAACCATGCATCAGGAGAGATAGACATTAATTCGCAAGAATCTTAAATTTTTGAAGAGATGAACTCAGATTTTTCTAGCTTAAAAGTAAAAGGAACTTTTTAAATCAAGATCGTAGTATTCTAGGGTCTAAAATTTTTGAATGATTCAGTTTCACTTATAATCAAATATTTTTAAGAATTGTGGTTTTCGTTTTAATCGAGGTACTAAAAGATTTGAAATTTGAAAATATTATTTTTTTTTTTTTTTGTGGTAGAAGTTAACATTTTGAAAACGTTTGATTTCTGTTTCAATTGAGGTTCTTAAAAAAAATAAAATTTTGATAAGGTTTCTTAAGATATTTTAACCTTAATAGATATTTTAAATAAGGTAAATTCAGAAACAAAAGGTGTTGAAACTGTGTCTAAAAAATATTAATCGAATTTAAAATTGTTAGTTCTCAAGGAACACAATTAGGACCGAAACATTTTCTGTCGTAAACCCCAAATCGGAAATTGATACAATGACCGCGGATTGTACTGAATAAACCTGTTATCAGGAAAAAAGGTATAAGAAGTACCCCACCCCCAAAATCATTAGATAGCTATGATGTCGTTGAACATAATACAGAAATCCCATTTCTTCTGAAGACCGTAAGTAGTCCCAACTTCCACTGTGCCGTTTATTATTTGGGTTTTGTTGTCACACTTAGTCGCGAACCGCAGGCATACTTTCATCATAAGCCAGGCCTTATAGATTTTGGGGGCATCAGGTAATCAAGTGCTGAACAAAATATTTAAATCGTTTCCTTATCCGTTCTATAAACTATTTCACTCCTTATTAGTTATATTTATCGATAGCTGAGCAGGGACTTCAACATATATTTTGAAGCATCTGAATGATTATGGTACTAATTAAGGTCAGTTGGGCATTGTCAAGTCAAAAACATTAGAAAAACTGAAATTTGCAGTGAAAAGTTTAAAATTTGCATAGTTGTGCGATTAAAGATCAATCATCAGCATTCTTAGATACGAGGGTGAGTCAACAAGCCCGTGAATTTTTAATTTTCCGCCTCTTCCACCTCCTGTCAACAAGCATTTGCCAGTTGACCATCGTCAAAATTTGAACAGGCTGCGTCATTTAGTTTGTGTTTGACAGCCATTGATAGCAAACTACCGCATTATTTGAGGAAAAAATAGAAGAAACTGAATTCTTATTAAGCATTATTTTTTTGCGGAAAAAACCATCACTCAAACCAAGGCTAAGCTTCATAAATGCTATGGGAACTCTGCACCTTCAATTTCCATGGTAAAAAAGTTGTTTACTGAATTTCATTGTGGCCGCACAACCACGGAAAATACCGAACGTCCTGGACGGCCAGTTGAGGTCTCCACATCCAAAATAGTTTAAAAAAAATCACGAAAGTGCGAGAGATTTTAAAAGGTATTTAAATTTTGAATGATCAATTGGGTATGAGAAAGCTTTCCGCAAGTTGGCTGCCACGTTTTCTCACAATCGATCACAAATGCAATCGTGTGACAACTTCGTTTCTATGGCAAAAATCCTTGAATTAGGCTACGAATTGCTCCCTCCACCACCCTATTCTCCGGATTTAGCCCCGAGTGAATATTTCTTGTTTCCTGTTTTCAAACAAATACCTCAACAAATCTTTTTTTGCAGAAGGTAAACGGTTTTCCAATAGGTAATTGACAACTTTGAATGTAATTTGTGAACGCTCTATTCCACTGTTACATTCCTTTTTTACAGTAAACTCAACATTTTCATCATGGTAAAGTACACGAACGAACAACGTATGCAAATTATAAAAAAAAGTACTACCGAAATTCGGAGTCGGTGACCGCAACTTTAAGAGCAAAATCATCTTCAGTGGCGAAGCCAAAAATGAGCAAAATATGCGTTATTGGTTTATCCACAAAAAATAACTGTTTGGTGCGGTTTGCATGGCAGCGGCGACATTGGGCCATATTTTTTCGTCGACAATAACGATCGTTATCGCGCCATGATTACCGATTATTTTTGTCCCGAATTTGAAAACATGGACTTGGACGACATGAGGTTTCAACAGGACGGTGTCACAAACCATACAGCACACGTTAAAATCGATTTATTTAAGAGTAAGTTTGGTGAGCGTGTTATCTCAAGAAATGGACCAGTCAATTGGCCGCCTCGTTCGTGCGATTTAATGCTTCTAGACTTTTTTTTTTGGGACTACGTCAAATTATTGGTTTATGCCAACAAGCCTACGACGTTGGAAGAACTCAGAGCCAACATTGAACGTGAAGCGGCCGGCTGCCCACGTGTCCGAGGTGGCCATATGAACGATCATAAGTTTTGGAAATATCTCAAATGGTTTGCGTTTTATTTTAAAAAAAAAGTTTTCAAGTCCATATTGGAAAACCCTATATAAAAAATTGGAAAAACGTTGAACAAAGTGTATAGAGCTTCAAGGAGACTAAGTTGAAATGATTTTTTATCCAAAAATCTTGTTATTGGCCCGCCCTCGTATTAGTGGGTTAAAGTTTGACTTGGAGTTTATCTTGTTAAGAAAAGAAAACAAAAAAAATCTATTTAAACACTAAACCAGAGACCTGCATTTTTTTGCCGTTGTTGCTATACTAAACAATACAAAAACAATTTGTTTTTCTTTTTAGCCAGAAGAGCTGGTAAATCACAAGAAAATAAGAGTTTATTTTTTAAACATATTTAAAGCCTGGCTTGTAAACAGAGAGCTTAAATTGTTTTAGTTGTAAACACGAACGAACGAAAGCGAAACTGTTTAAGCCAATAACAGAAATACAAACTTAAATTGAAACAAACATAAATAAACACATTCGGGCAAGCACAGACAGACAGATAGACAACGTTGTCAGACAGTCAGTAAGTTAGTAAGTCAGAGTTGGAGTTGAATGGAGCTGAACTTTAAATCAAACGTAAGACGACTGTGTGTGTTAAGCGTTGAGTATCGAACCAAACAAATTTTTAGTAGTATTTTATTTTTTTGGTTTTATGTATGGTATTCGGTCGGGCTTAAAAACAAAATAACAACGAAAAAATCACGAAAAAAAAAGAATTTCAAACAGCGAAGTGAAGTTGAAACTATTAAATGGTTTTACATTGATTAAAGACTGGCTAAAGGTTTAGTTGCAATTTAGCCAGCTTAAATAACGGTACTAAAACGCGGTTAAAGCAAAACGGTAAAACGAAATCAAAATAATCGCTTAAAAGCAAATAAAAATGCTTAAAAATAATTGATGTGGCCAAAGTAAACTAATTAAAATTTCAAAAATCTTCGATTAAATTTTTCGAAAAAATTATTAGTGCGCAAAAAGTTTTTTTTAAATTTAGCAATTTTTAATTTTTTAATTCTTAACAATCATTTTTATGCAAATCAATGCCATAGCTATAATTAATATATAAAAAAAATAAAAATAAACATTATATTGGGTAAAACATTATTTGAAATAATTGTCGAAATTTTGCATAATTAATATAAAACATTCAAAATTTATGTGCTTCAAGCTCTATTGCCTCTAACAAGTGTGAAAATCTCAAACAAATAATACGCTCATGTAATACAACCTTAAAAAAAATTCGAATTTAAAATGATTGCCAAAAATATTAACTAACGTGCTTCTTTAAAAAATCAGAAACTATAACAAGTGTTTTTCATTGAAAGTGAACTCTTTATTTTTTTTTTTTTGATTTGGAAAAACTTACAAAATTTGTTAATAGTGAGATAATTTACACGGTATTGTAAACACGCAAATACTTAAAAAAAAAACAATAAAAATTTAATTGATTTTTTAAAAAATGTTCAAGTCAAAATATTTTAACAAATATATGTACTTAAAATAAAGCAATAATCATTTGCAGCCATTAAATTCTAAATATCATTAGTTCTTTTTTTACCAGCCCATTAAGTTTGATACTTCTTCTCCTCTGACTCGCTTATCTCAACTTAATCGCAGTATGTTATAAACACTTTAATTGGTATTGTTTTGTTTAGTTATGGCACAAAGTGCACTTTTAATACAGCCAGCGCAACAGCCAGCTGACTTTTTGAAGCTTCTAATATTTATGGTTAACCTCAAGCAATATACGTAGTAGGGGCATTCGTGTTTGAAAGTAAAAGTGAATTTTTAAATTACAATAAAAATTGATGCAATTCGTTACAAAAGTTACTGCTTATTGTGTATGTAAATATTTTCTATATATGTCAATCAGAAAAATTTTGAATGGTGCACACAGAGAAACAATAGGATGTGCTGAGCTAAAATCATCGAGGCACTAAGCTAACCAGCCACCAACTTCAGAGCCAAGAGTTGCTAAACTTCTAATACGTAGATCTTAGCAAGGACTATGCAACTTTCAGGATGTACAGAGTTAAAAGCATTTAGCCAATCATTAGCTAAGCTCCTGGGCCAATCAATAACTAGGGTCCTTTTCTGTGTATAACCTTTTTTATGTATCAACACACAGGGGTTGCCCCTTATAAATACAGTGCATTGTGTTGTTGTAAAGAAAATAGTTTATGAGGAGGAGGAAAGAGGGAGTAGTGTTTTTGGATATAAGACTTGAATTTCTCCATGTTATAGTTGTCAGGGAAGACCTCTGCAGGGAGTTTATTCCACATACGACTAGTCCGACCCATGCACGAATTTTCCCTGAAATGTGTTGTTCAATCGACCACAAAGAGATGGGCTCTACTGGACAGGCGAGTATTTCGGACAAAAACCAGGGCTGGAGGGATACGTTCACTTTTCTCAGCAGAACACATCCACACCCATAGAAAATATTGGTTGCAATTCGATCAATACCATTAACATTTATTTGTTACGATTTTATTTTATTTGGAATAACCTATAATCCATTATTATACCAAAAATATGGCGCTGGGAATTAAAAAGAGGAAAAAAGAATCAAAAAAGGATACAATTACAGTAGAAGAAACCATTTATTTATTGAATGTACTAGAAAATTGGAACAATCTATCAAATTTATTAAAAAATTGTCGAAATTCGAAATTGGTAACTACAAGTACGGTTATCCTCATCAAATACTTCATTAAATTAGGGTTTCAGTTGAACCAACCGAATTGTGGATTATATTTTTTTTTCCATATTTTATATTATTTATTGAATCTTCACTTTTAAAAACTGTGAACTAACAATAATTATCCAAATCTTAAAACTAAATATTAATTGTTGAGTCCAGCCAGTGCCAGACTAATGTTATGTGGTTCAACTGGGACCATTATTTCCCCTTATTATTAGCGGAACAGATCCGCAGTGTCCCTCCTTCTAAGACGCTGGTGGCCGTGATTATTAGTTAAGTTACGGGCTAGTATGTTGGGGTGTGTTTCCAGTTTTGTTAAATAGCGTTGACAGTGTCTAATAATTTCATCTTTGACCAGGGGTATATTCAGGTCTTTATGTATGTTGTAATTCCTAACATACCAGGGTGCGTTCGTGATCGTCCTCAAGAATTTATTTTGCATTCTCTGAATTTTTCCTATATTGGACGCAGAGGCAGTACCCCATAGCTGAATTCCGTAGCACCATATGGGTTTGATGATCGAATTGTAAATGAGTAATTTGCAGTCCAGGCCTAGTTTAGAGTTTTTGCCAGTAAGCCAAGCGAGTTGAGCAGTTTTTAGCCTCATCTGAGTTATTTTCGCATCTATATGATTTTTCCACGTGAGTCGACGGTCAAGGTGAATACCGAAATATTTCACACATGTGTGTTGGGGTATATTCAGATTATTAATTTTAATGGGTGGACACGTCTCTTTTCTCAGTGTGAAAGTAATGTGGATACATTTCTGTTCATTCACCTTAATTCTCCACTTATCCAACCAAGCTTCCAATTGTGAAATGTGAGTCTGTAACATTCTAGACGCTATTTTTGAGTCATCGTGGACGCTTAAGATTGCAGTATCGTCAGCGAAAGTCGATGTGTGGGTATTAATATCTAATGGCATGTCTGAAGTATAAATGATATATAACAGAGGACCCAAAATGCTACCTTGTGGAACTCCGGCTTGTATATCAAAATTTATAAGTGTTTGTGGGCGAGTGGGTAGAGAGCTAGCCTAGTACTCCTAATTTCCGAGTTCAAATCCCGGCAAAGATAAACATTAAAAAAATATATTTTTTTTTTAATAAAATGCAATATCCAAATGTTTAAATAAAAAATATATCAAAAAAATATAAATTAAATTGTGGTGCAGTAAGTAAGAGTGTGTGAATTATGAATCTGGATACAGGAAAAATCTAAAAAAAAATTTTTCTTAAAATAAAATAATAATATTTAATAAAAATATAATTTAATATAAAGATATTTCTCGTAACCGCCAAAATTCGATTGGTAACAAATTCGGTGGCCACAACTGTTACTGTTTTCTGGGTGCATGGTAGTATCGATAGAACAGTGTCACACAGCCCACATTACGTCGATGCTCCAATGAGTCAATAGAACTGGATATTATACTCTCACCGATAAGCGCCAAAGTCCTTCTTTGAACACTTTCCAAAAGTTCCAAAATAAACCTTGAAGCATCTTTCCATATATGGGAGTTATACTCCAATTTCGGCCGGATATAAGTGGTATAGATAGTAAGAAGATCTGATGGGGTGAAGTACTTATTACACCGTTTTAGAAACCTAAACACTTACATAAATGCTTCTTTCGACAATTCAAAAACGTGTTTATTCCAAAGAATATCACACTAAATTCTCATGCTCAGATCATCAAGAGTTTGCGATTCATACAAAATTGGGTCCTTAAATTTGCATAGTCCTTGCTAAAATCAATGTGTTAGAATTTTAGCAACTCTTGTCTCTGAAGTTGGCTGGATGACTTCGCGGCTGGTTGACTTAGTGGCTCAATGATTGTACCTTTTTACAGTCCTTGGTTTTATTATTTCTTGGAGTTTCTGAGTAACTTTTAATCTCCATGTTGTTGTACTCGACATGTGTTTTTAAATTAAATTTCTTCAGGGAAATTTAACAAAAAAAGGGTTGGCCATTTTTTTTGGTAAATTTGTCTACAGTTTAAACAAAATAAAAAAAAAAATCAGCAAACTTTAAATTTTTCAACAACAATGTAAGATATCTCAACTTAAACACAGTTATATTATTCTACACTACAGGGTTTTTTTGCACAGAGTTCGTCTAAAACTTTTTCAAATTATTTTGGCTTCCTAAATCCTTACAGAGAAAAATTTGGCGAATTTCCCATTGAAATTCGGTATCTACAAATAAATTTGGTTGGTACAACTGAATATTGGTCTCCAAAACAGAATTCGGTAAATCCAACTGCATTTTGGTTGCAACACCCAAAACATTCGGCAATCACATTTGAATTGGGTTGTACTAACCGAATTTATTGGTTGTCGCAACTAAAATAAATTTTGAAATCAAAGATGTTACATCAAATAGCATTTCCGAAATATGGTCCTTTCCAACACTGACCAAGGGAAAATTTATTTTTGTTTCAATATGGGGTAGAAGTAGTTAAAAATCTTTAATTATTTTTGCACATTTGAATCATGAATAAAATTACCCAGACAACCTTTAGCCCCGTACTTTTTTGTTCTTAATATTCAGGAAGGCCAAATGTTAAGGTTTTTGTGTTCAACTCCTATTTTGTTCAATTGGTTATTTAAATATCATAAAACAGCAACTTTTGGCCCCTGTCATCTTTGGTTCCTAAAAATCCGAGGGATAAAGGTTAAAATTGTTGTGTTTAAGTTTAAGTTGTAATCGCTTGTTAAATAATATTTTAGATTCAAAAATATCTGAGAAGCCCAACATTTGGCCGCCGAACTATTTTTTTTATTCAGTTAGGCCGAAGCTTGAATATTTGCATACAAGCTGCATTTAATTCAGTGGCTAATAAGATAATATTGTAGATAGGAACATATCGGAAAAACCCAACACTTAGCCTTTGTACTTTTTTTTAGTGATTTAGAGGTCTACAAGGTCAAAGTCCAATTGTTTTTGCACATAACATAACGTTTTAAGGACAAATTCTAAAAAACTACATTTTCTAAATCATTTAAAAAAATATCCTTTAACATTTTCAGAATTCATATCAGTGAATTTGAATCATAAATTATATTTTTTTGTTTGGGTCAGGGGTCAATTAAAGAAAGGCTCTAATTTGGAAAATTATTGAATTCAGATTAGTGTTTAGGAAGACAAAATACTTAAAAAAATTTTATTTGCTTTAAGTCTATAGAAAAGTCGATTTTTGTTGAGCAGTGAATAAGACGGACATTTTTTAGCTGCCCAATATCAGGTGAAAAACAACCTGTGTGATTTTTACTAAATTTAAAAATTCAAAAATCTAAAATGTTCGAGAACGTTCCATTTCCAATCATACCAAATCTCCATACGATAACTATAAAATGAATCCCATAAAAAAACAAAGTCAATGTAAAACATTACAACAAAACTGTATAGGAATTTAGGCACACGAATTCCAAAACTGATGAATGGTGGCTATATTTACAGCGACAGTGAATATATTGTATTCAAATTCTTTATTAAAAATGCCCTTAACTATACTCCACTTAAATATCCTTAATGTTCCAATTTTTAACTAATGAATGCCCCTAATCATTTTACTGAAGCGTAAATTCTCAGTCTCTATTTTTCAATCTTTAAAGAAAAATTCCAGAAATAATATTGTGTTAACCAGTCATATAAACCACTTGTTAAGAAGCTTTAAAAGTATTTTTTATTATTTTCGTTTTTTTTTTTATATAAAATCCATCTGCTGTTTGTGGTGTTCAACTATCTGTCCGACCGACCGACCGACTGACCGACTCTGGCCAATATGACCAAAGTAATAAATGCTAACTTTAACTGCCATGAAAAGGTCATACTACTACCACTTCTAGTAACACACATCATTTCGTTAGACAATTTGCTAGCTTTAACTCAATATTTGATTTTATACGCTTTTAAATTGCTATCCATCCTCATCTTAAAAAATCCACAAAAAATTCGTATGCTTTTAACTCTGGTTAATATTATTGTAGTCAAGCAATAGATGCATGCATATACCATTGGGGATAGATACGTCGTTTGGCATTTCTTTTTTTTTATTATTATTATTTTGTGCAGTATAAATATGGTATTTTGTGTGTGTTTAGATTTTAATCAAATATTGGTGGGAATATATTTGGTTAGTAGTTAGTCACTACTACTACATACCATTAAGTATCTCAAAGATTCACTCACTCGGTTAGTCACTTAAAATGGCATTGGCTGTTTGGTGATGAAGATTGACAAATTGAGCTAATTGTTGAGGTTTTTCAAATATTTGCGGTTTTGATGTTATTAAGCAAGCAACCAACTACTAACCACTACTTATTTATTAAGCAAACTTTATAAACAATTTTTTGGGAGGTTAAGGCAGATTTAATTGAACGGGTTTTTGAAAATTTAATAAGATTTATTTCTAATTTAGATACAATGTAGTTATCATCACCTGATAATTTTCTTATACATATTGACATCACAGTATCCCAGCAAAACCACACATGATGAATTTTACTGGCGATGAGCCTCAAAGCAATGTATATACCCATTACTTTAGAGTTGATATTGTTACTTATATGGTTACGAGAATGGAAAAAGTAATGTGTTTAAAAAAGAGGAATTTTTATTAAAAAAAATTATTACAAATATTTTATTTAAAATTTTTCTAATTAAAAATAATGTGTTCAAGATGGGAATCGAACCAGGGAACTCTCTTTGCCAGCCAAGAACTCTACCCACTGAGCTATCGACGCATATAGTATATGATTGCTTAAACTTAAGTGAATTGTTGCGCTTCGTATTTTCGCTGGTGTTATCAAAACAAACATACATTACCCTTTTGCTTACAAAAAAACACAAAGTAATGTATCTAAAAATATATTTTCAAAAATATTTCAATTATTACTTTACAATTATAAATCATATATTACGTAATCAATCAATCATATATTACGTAATCAATAATGAGTAACGAGCTATCATTACAAGGTAACACATGAGAATATCACACCCATAACCAAAGTTTTGCTGGGATTTGTATGATTTCAAAACATCTAATAACTATAACCTTAATCTTAAATCTGAATATGACCAAGAAAGTCGATTAACGCTAATGACATTTTAATATTTAATGGTTTCTTAATCGCGCTATTCTTTTTCGTTCTTATATGCATAATTTATTATATTTGTAAAGTTTAGAATTTTCAGTCTAAAACAGAGAGAATTTATTGGACGAAAAATTATATTTTTGTCTTTGTGGGAAGAAGATAAACATGCACCGATTCTAACCAATTTCACAAAATATGCGAATTTCAATCGCAAATTCTCACATTTGTAACCTTTTTTTTACAATGTTAAGATGGACCCGAAGATATGTCTGAGTCAATTCCGATGGTAGGGATAATATCAGTGTTTTAGTCAGTTTCACATTTTTGTTCGTATAGATTCTGCAGAAATCCTTATCTTTCAAAGCCTTTTTTTAAGACTAAAGAATTTTTCCCATTTCTCTATTGAAAAATCTTTACGTGATTTACTTTTTCTCCATGACTTTATTCTTTAACCTGAGACACCTTCAAAGTGACTATGTTCCGATGGATTTGTGTAAGCGTTTGGATTTAATTCCTCCCATGTTTTTTCCTTATTACATCGAATTTCAACACCAGCAGCAAAACTGTCAACCATAACTCTAATCTTTGACGGGCCTTTTTTAATGTATAATGGATTCAATTATTTTCCACGTAGCTGTAAATTGCACACATTTCTTGCCGGCAAAAGTCTACACCTGTAAGAAATATGATATATAACCTTGTATGTTCTCTTCGTTGTACGATTCGTCCGTGAAAACTAAAATCACATATCTCTAAATAACAAACTTTATGGATCACAAATATAAAACCTATATTTCAGGCGCCTATCAAGAGAAAGGTTTTGTGGTGGGAAGGTAGAGTATTTTATATACAATTTTTTATTGGTTTTTTATATTTTTGTATTAAACAATTTTAATTTTGGAGAAGCAAATGTGTCAATTTCCCTCCCGCTCGATACGAGAGAGCCTCAATAGCCTGCCTACCCTATTTCCATCTATATCTTCGAGCTGTGGCCAGAAACATATCTGTTAACAAAGTTTACGGCAAAAAAAGCTCAAAAGTTAGTAAACCACTTTTTTACCATTAAAATCAATGGTACAGAGTCCCCATAGTATTTATCAAGCTTTTCCTTGGATTGGTTGACGGTTTTTTTTCGCAAAAAATTATTTCAGAGCACTCTAAATTCACTTTTTTCCATTTTTAAAAAAAGTCACGAGGTTGTATGTTTTGAACAGCTGTTGAACGCAAAGTAAATGGCGGAACTTGCTTAAAATTTGACATAAGGCTATTACTTGATGGGAGCAGTGTTGCATTTCATATAACTACGAGGGAAGTTCGAAAAGTCACGGACAAATTGATTCGCCCTCTTATTCCCCTAAATATTTAATATTGTTAAAGCTGCTGTTCTCTAAAGTGAGCACCCGAAATCGAAATTGTTATCAGTGGAATATAGCTCGAAATCCGACTCAAGTTTCAAATATGCGTAATACCTAGTTACAATTACCATCATCCCTAAGAAATACAGTTTATGGTCCAGTCCACTCAAGTCGGCCCCATAATCTCGAAAATCCGCTAGAAAATCATTATCAGTGGAATATAATTCGTAACCCCAAAATTAAACATTATTAGCTCATTAACCTGTTTCTGTCTGCATCTTTCAACTGTTCGTAAAAAGCCGCCAGAAAATTGATTTCAGTGAAATTTAATCCGGACTTCAATGAAGTAGATAAAAATGTTATCTTTATCAAATATTCATCCATGTAAAGGGTGTCCCAAGAAGAACGCAATTTTTAAATTTTAAATAAAACACAGATATTTAAAAAAAAATCGTGAAACTTTATTATATCGTAAAGTAGACAGAATGAGGTTATGTATGGAACAATATATCGTGCAGATGGCCGCCGCGGCTTTGCTGGCATGCACGCGATCTTTTACTGAAATTTTCAATGACCGTTTTGCATGAATGCAGCGGTATTTCATTAATGCAGCGTCCAATTTCCTCTTTTAAGGCTTGAGTCGTCGTCGGCTTATTCGCGTAAACCATCGACTTCAAAAAACCCCAAAGAAAAAAATCTAATGGTGTTAAATCGCACGATCTAGGCGGCCAATTCTGATCTCCAAAACGCGAAATAACACGACCGGGAAATGACTGATGCAGCAATTGAATTGTTTCTCTAGTTGTATGACATGTGGCGCCGTGTTGTTGGAACCACATGCCCTCCACATTCATTTCTTCAATTCTAGGCAAGAAAAAACTGGTTATCATTTCACGATACCGAACACCATTGACTATTTGCGCTTAACCTGCCTCATTTTCATAAAAAAAAGGTCCAATGATTCCTCCAGCCCAAAAACCACACCACACAGTGACACGTTGAGGATGCATTTGCTTCTCGTGAATCACTCGAGGATTTTCCTCACCCCAAATGCGACAATTCTGCCTATTGACGAAGCCATCAAGATGAAAATGGGCCTCGTCACTGAAGATGATTTTATCGGCAAAATCAGCATTTTTATGTTGTCTCTCCAATACCCAATTAACGAACTCCCTTCGCTGTCCATGGTCAGCTGGCTTCAGTTCCTGAGTCAATTGAACTTTGTATGCATGAAGATGCAAATCTTTCGTCAAAATTCGCTGCAAAGTGGATTTGGAGACACCAATTTGCTGAGCTCGGTGTCGAATTGAGGTGGATGGAGTTTGAGCGACATCGACCTGGTCGATGGCGCGTTGTTGTCTTTACATCACTAACAGACCCAGTTTCGGCAAATTTATCCATTAATCTCTTTACAGTTGACTCTTTTGGAGCATTATTGTGACCCCAAATTGATCGCAATTTGCGAACTGTAGCCGCAAAACTTTCACCATTTTGGTAAAACAATTTCACAATGAGAATGCGTTGTTCATTCGTGTAGCGCTCCATTTTTACTAACCTCGTACCTTCTACTAGCAAACAATAACAATTGTTCAAATGTCAAACAATGACACTTCGAACGTTGCCAGATTTAAAAATTGCGTTCATCGTTGTACTTATGGGTGCCACTTAGAAATAAGGATACAACGAAAAAAGTAGAGAGGATAGTAAAAACGATAGCTAAATATCTACAGCTTTTATAAGTCGTCCTCACGATTCGAAAATTTAATTATATATGACAATAAAATCTTTTGTGCAGTCTCCTTCTGTTCTTAATATTAAGGTGCCTAATAAAGCTAATTGTCCTGCTCGGCATACCATTCCAAACACCCAAAAGGGATAGAGTATCCGCCAAGGAATTGAAACCTTTTGTCATTTAGGATAGGACATTCGCAAAGTAAGTGCTTCGCCATCTCGACTCCCAATTGGCAGAACCTACAAGTGTCGGTATCGGACACACCTCTAGTCCACAGGTGGTTACAAGGACTACTGTACCCAGGCAACTATCCTGCAAGAGCCCTTCTTGTGCAGGGAAATTAGACTCCTGGAGTTTCTACTAAATGGATTGATGAATCCCCCAGAAGTCAGCGGACCTTAATTCCCTCTTCGAACATCTTATAACATAACATTTTTGTTTGAAATTAAATTAAATTTTTATTTAATTTTGAGGTTCGATTTTTTGCTTGGGAACACGTTTAAGGCTGTCGACTATTCAAAATAGTTTAAATTCGTTAACAAATTCGAAAAGAATATCGGTAGTTGTAAATACAATTTCTGGAACAAACAATTCATATCAAGCAACGGGTAAATATGCTTATTTTGCTCTACAAAGCTTTCTGATTTGAATAGTCTTTTAAATAGATGTTCTTCTGGAACTAATTCTGAGTAGATTTATTTCATATATTTTGAAGATAAAATACCTTTCCATAAAAATAATTACATAATGTTGAACTCTCTCTCTAGACCCATCTTGCTAGTAAGTAATTAAAACTTTTGAAAATTTTCGATAACTATTTTCTTCACTTAGGGTATACGACAAATCGTTCTATACCATCAACTAAATCATCTACCTCATCATTTTGCAACGCTCTCATGTTAATTGACAATTAAAGTAGACAAAGCTAACCAAGAAAACTTAAACTATATTGCGATCTATACTTCGTAGCAGACAGACCTAATCTTCTAACAAAAACAAATTGAAGATTTGCAAAAGTTATGTGAATTTGACATTAACAAATATCACAAGATCTAATAATATTAAAACAATAGCAGAAAACAAAAACTGAAAAATACAAGAAATACCAATTACCACAAATCTTAAAATACCAGCAATACAACTGAGAAGTGTAGAAGGAAAATGGCATAAAACAGCGTGCAACATAACGAGAGACCAGACAGCAAATAACAGCGTCATTATACTGAATATAACAGATGCTACAATAATACAACACTACCACACAAGCTTATGTAATCGATCGTAGAGTTCACACAAAAGTAACATAAAAAAAGATCTTCAATTCACACATACACACGAATGAACGAACGGATTTGAAGAAACAAATTCAAAATATAACAATTGACATTTGGAAAATTTCAACTAGATATTGAGTAAAAGCATTTAAAATATTTTCCGGTATTTATCTTATGCAAAATCTTCTTTGTAACTTTTAATGCTTGACGACTACACATGGATGGAGATTCGTCTAAACGTACGAATAGCCATGAAAAAGATGACTATAGTGTGAATATAAAATCATCGTGTAATTATAAAGATTTTTTTTATATGGATGCAGCACAACGTTTTAATTTCGATGACCAGCAACGACAACAGCAACAACAACATATTAATTTAAATGGTCGTCCACAGGGTTTACGTCGACAACCAACAAAATATCCACATGATTTACAAGGTATATGTGTACAAACAATCAATGATGAAGATCAGCAACATCATCAACAAGTAACTAATTACTCACGAGCTTCTACACTGCGCAGCAGTTGGGATGGTACAAAACATCCACAGCAGCAGCAGCACAATTTGCAATTGCATCCTCCTCATCATCAACAGCCACAGCAAGAAATGAAATGCCAATCACATGACAATCAGCAACAACAACAGCAACATCAACGTAAATATCATATTGGTATGTTAAATAGTCCCGAAAATTTAGCTGAATTACAGGTGCGCCGTTATAAATATCCGCTTACAGGTAATTATTATCTTGATCCACAAGAAGCTTCCAAAAAATCACCATTGTTAATGTTTGATTTTGCCAAACGTTTTTGCAAATGGAAATACTTACGTTGGCCTCTGATATTTACTGCGAGTGTTTTAGTCTTCTTTGGCCTGATTACTTATACAATATGGTTGCATGATGTCAGCATTGCCAGGGAGCGGTATTTACAACAACGCAGTAAACAAGTTGAAGATTCAAGTGAAGAATATGATATTGTCACCGCCACAACAGTGGAGATGACAACGCCGGCATTAGGGGTGGCTGCTGCTGCTGTATCATCTACAGAACGAAGTCATGGTCTGCAAGAATCTACTATTTTAAGGGCGATTAGTACAAGGTCTCGTAGTAGACCAAAAGAACAAAAGTTAACTACGGTAGAATATGCCTTATCAAAAGGTGTTATAGGTTGGGATAAGCAACGTAAAGATGGACCTGCCATGGAGGAGGTGGATGTAGCAGTGGCAGAAGCTACCACTATGGCTTCAGAAGAAGCTGTGTTGATTCCTGCCAATGTTATGCGATTTACTTCGGGTCATCAAAATAGTTTTGGCATACCCATAGAAGATGATGAACGTATCTTAAGGCTTATAAGTGGGGTGAGTTGACATTAATTATAATATCAATTGTAATAGTTGTATTCAAAGGAATTAAGTGGGATGAAATTAAAAAAATACATAACTCCACAAAATTTACAAAATCGTTCGTATAGTCCATTAATCTAGGAGTAAGTTATCAAAATGTTTCTTCTAGTTTTAGGAAAATCTTTCCCAAATTTTCCGAAAAGAACTTATTCACTGTCTAGTCGACTATTTTTTTATTAGAAGATTGATCATATTTCATAAATGAATATCTAGCTCGGTTTTCTCATTTCCTGTAAATTTATTAAAAAGGATTAATTGTCCTTTCCCAAGGGAGACATTGAAATGGTGTTTACCCATGTAAAAATCTAAATATATATGAACATACATGATCATACATGGGCTTGTATATGATCATACATGGGCATACATGGTCATATACGTCCATACATGATCTCATATATGACCATATATCTTCGGATACGAAATTTTAGGGTATATGGTGATATATGTGCATATATTATCATACATGCTCATATATTATTCATGTATGCTCGTATATGATCATATGCGTCCATATACCCTCAAATTTCAGATCCGAAGATATATGATCATATTTGAGATCATGTATGGTCATATATTGAACAATGTATGGACGTATATGACCATGTATACCCATGTATGATCATGTATGCTCATATATATTTCGATTTTTACATGGGTAGTATTAAACTTTTTAAATTTAGTTTCAAAAATTTACTCCGAAAAGCTTGGTAGAAGAAATTTTTTCCATTTTATAATTTTCTCATAACGATGAGCGAAATGAGTTTTGAGGATTCAGTGTTGTTTAAAGTTTGAGCCAATGCTTTGAGATCATTTAGCAAGTGACTTCGCGAAAGTTTCAATTTAATGAAATTCTTTTTACACTGCCTTTAGATCAAGGAAAAGTTTTGATCAATTAATCATCATTTATTTCTATTGGCGATTTTAGGTTAAATTAAAAAGATTTTAAAGATGCAAAAGATTCTGACTATCTAGGAAAAATTTATAGAATCTAAAGTCCATCCGATTTGGATTAGACTTAGATACGTAATAGAGAACTCAAATCCAAAGTTCATCTTACATTATTTAAGTGTCATCTCCATTACCATTTTCTGGTACATTTTGTTCGGCCGCGTATTGAAAATTTTCGAAGTTCGTAAAAAATCGTTAAGGTTGAGGTTGAAAATTTAAAAGATGTAAGATAGAATTTAGTTAGACGCCCTGTATTGAAGAAGTTTAAGTCAGTTGTCTCATTATAAAATGGTTTTGATCTCTCTCTCTCTCACCCTGGATTACTAATGGGTAAAATAGTTTTAAAGTAATCTTGTTGATATTTCGGACCATGTTTGACGGGTTTAGGTTTCTATAGTCCATTTCTTCCATCCCTTGTGTTTTAATTTACTTTGTGATAACTGGGAAGTCGAAGACCAGGGGAATATGGAGATGTAAGATAGAATTTAGTTAGAATTAGTTAAAGAATTTTAAGTTAATTGTCATATTAAAAGTTGAGGAAATGTATTGGTATTTTGTACCACTTAGTATTAGGGTGGATTTGTAATGTTTTAAAAATAATTCTGAAGCTATCCACTTTACGATTTAAGGCTTGGTCTCGATGTTGACGTTCCCATAATCTTTATCTTTCATTCCTTAAATTTAAAATGTAATACCTGGTAAGATAAAATTAAGTTAAAATTCCTACGTTGGAGAATTTTTCGTAAGTAAAGGGTGGGTAAATTTTAAGGGCCGATATTGAATGTTCACCACACCTTAACGTTAAGTTCTTTTCTGCATTTCATTTGACTTTTCTCAATTTCAGACTAACTTAATTTGAACCATGGAAAGATACACAATCGATCAACGCGTTAAAGTTATTCAGGCTTATTATGAAAATGGGCGTTCAAATCAAAATGCATTTCGTGCACTTCGTAATTTTTTTGGTCACATAATCGACCAAATGTGTCCACAATCGGGAGAATTGTGGGCAAATTTCAGCAAACCGGGTCTGTGAAAACACCTGTGCATGCTCCCCTAGTTCGTTCTGCGGAAAACATTGCTGTTGTTCGCGATAGTGTATCATGAAGTCGGCCAAGCATTTACCGCGAAATGTGTTCGCTATCGCGAAATGATAACGAACTTATTGTGGCCAAGAATTGAGGATATGACCCTGGACGATATGTTGTTTCAACAGAATGGTGCCACTTGCCACACAGCTAACGAAACAATGGCTCTTTTGGGCGACAAACTCAATGGCCGTGTTATCTCACGTGGTGGCGATGTCAATTGACCGCCAAGATCATGTGATTTGACACCGTTGGACTTCTTTCTCTGTGGTTATTTGAAAGAAAAGGTGTACGTCGATTAGACAGCAACAATTCAAGAGCTAAAGGAGAGATGATTCGGCACATTAACGGCATAGAACCTCAATAATGCCTCAGCGTCATCGCAAATTTGGACCATCGGATGGAGGTGTGCCGCCGAGGTCGCGGCGGCCATTTGGCCGATATTTTATTCCATACATAATTGAACCATACCATATTATCATAATAAAAATAAAATTCCTAAATAATTTGTGTTTTATTCAAAATCAACATCGGCCTTTAAAATTTAACCACCCTTTAGTTATATTCAAATTTTGACACTAGGTTTTTTTTATTAGAATTATATAATACAATAAACGATATTATATAAAAATGAGGGAAGAGTACTAGCAGCTAAGGCCTTCGACTCGATTAGTAAGGTTAGTAAAATGAAAAGTAGTCTAATTCACACTTTAAGCTACGGTCTCGATGTTATGGCTATCATAGCCCTTATCTTTCATCTCTTGAGTTTACCTTTACAAGGTAGTAAGCAAAAAGGTTGAAGCCCAAGGGAATTCAGAGATAGAAAATATAATTTAGTTTAAAGCACTAAAACTAGAAGTTTAAATTAGTTTTTTTAAAGTTGGACCATTGTAAAAGTTTAGGCTGATTTATTAAATAGGCTGATTTATTAAATATTTCTGTCCATTTTGTAATATAAAATAAATTTACTTCCTGTCAAGTTTATTTAATCTAAAAGAATTATTTCATCTAAATGAACTATTTCCTGCATTACAGCTATTTCCCTCTAATGATCATTCCACCACTTCCACTGTAGAAACTTTGGTTAAAGTTTCACCCACCATACCACCAGTGACACATAATAAACCCACCGTACCTATGAAAGACATCAAATCTTCAGGGTTAGATAATAAATGTTATTCCACTTCATTAACCATGTGCCAAGGAGTACTCGATTATGATTTAACCTATAACGTATCAATTCAACCAACACAGGAAGAAATGAAAGACTATGGAACACTAGTAAATTCTAATTGTTCAGCTCGTTCAGTAGAATTTATGTGTGCTGTATTAGAGCCAGAATGTAGGCCATCACATATAGGAATATTACCACCCTGTCGGAGAATATGTAAAGGTAAGATCTGAAAAATGTTTCTCATTTCAACAATTTAATTATTAATGTTACATTCTCAGCTATCTTGGAAGCATGTTCCGAAATCATAGCCAATTCTGATACTTTAACTGCTACCTTTGACTGTAACCTCTATCCAGACTCAAATGATCCCCACCGTTGTGAAGATCCCACGCGCAGAAAGGGTTTTTGTTATGAAAATGAATTCGAGTGTTATGATCGTTCTTGTATACCCCAACAATGGCAATGTGATAATATTAAAGATTGTGCCGCCGGAGAAGATGAAGATAATTGTTTAATATGTGATCAACCGGATGAATTTCGTTGTCGCTCCAATGAAAAGTGTGTAGCAGAGTCGGCTCGCTGTGATTTAAAATATGATTGTTTTGATGGTTCCGATGAAGATGATTGCAGTGAATTTGGCGAGGGAAGTAATGAGGGTGGTTTGGGAGGTTTTGATGAAGAAGATATCAATGCTTTTCCTCGGGTATTTTCATATGCCAGCTTCTTATCACCCAATCAAACTAATGAAAAATTATATACCTATATAACGGCTACCACAGACGATGAGTCTGCCACGAAATTTCAATTACATGAAGTTAGTAATAGAACAAGTGGTGTATCACAGGAAGAAGTTACCAATTCGGTGCCCGGAGAGGGTCCAAAAGGATTTGGTAGGTTTGCTACAATATATCAACAACTTGATTTAAATATACAATTATTATTATATTTTCCAGTTAATTTCCGTGACAGCAAAGAAATAATGATGACCAGTGATTCTGAAAATAAATTTAAATTTTCATCAGCTCGTGAAAATCGCACTTCCAACAAATTATCAGCCAGTACTACCCCCTTACAACCAGCTGCTTCCAATATTGTTGCTGTCACTACAGAAGTACCTAAGGTTGTGCCTAAATTGCCTCTGGCTGCTTGTGCTGCCCATCAATTGCGTTGCGTGAGCGGTAAATGCATAACTGTTGATCAACTTTGTGATAAGGTAAGATAACATAAGAAAACCACTTAACTTTTTTTAAATTTTTACGTACATTCATGTCTTCTATAACCAATAAAGCCAACATTATTCACATGATGCATAACCATTTAGTAAGAAATGCTAAATATTGGTAAAAAAAAAATAATATTTATAATCGAAATTTTGTGAAGTTATAAAAAGTGACAACTTTGTGTAGAGGAATTTAACCTAATTTCAATGGTAATTTATTAAATCAAGTACTTAGTTTTTAATATAATCTACGAATCAAGTATAATAAAATTCTAAATACCAATATTCTTTCATCGAGGTTTAACTTTCTGCAGTTTTAGGTCGGGATTTTTACTATCGTTGCAAGTCTTTCCTAAACAAGTTTTAAAACTACTTTTTAGCAATAAGCTAGCACAATCTTACTGATCATGACGTGACTTTAGAACTTTTTTCGATAAAGGACCTGTTAATAATGGAACAATCTCAAAAGTGGTGAATGACGATGTTATAAACATTTGTAACTGAAGTTGCTTAGGAATAATTCACTTTGTCATAATTTTATTTCGAAATATATTAATTTTAAATATGTTTTTTTTATCGCAACATAAGTGTTCCAAAACACTTAGTCCTCAAAACATCTTTACGAACAACGTCTTTATACCAAAGTTCTCTCTGCTCTTTGAGGTACATTGGACACCCTTTAAAATATTAAATAATAATTTTAATTATCCCAACTCTTACAAAAAATGACCAAATATATCCAGAACCGGTTGATAAATCTAAGCACTTGGCTGAAATGTTTGCAAGAAATTCATTCTCTCCGGATTACGATCAACCACTCCTCGTGCTGGAAAGAGTATCGTATGTAACGCCTAAGAAAGGGTTTTTGGTGACCTCAACGTGCTAAAGAAGTGTTCTTTGACGCCATTGGCTAAACTGTTTAAAACTTCGTACGGAGTGGGAGTCTTCACCTCGTGCTAGAAGGTTTTCAATATAAAGGGTGTGCCTCATTATCCTAATAATTACCGCCGATCGCGATATACGAGGGCGGATAAATACATATCTCCGTGATTTTTCGAACTTCCCTCGTAGTTATATGAAATGCAACTTTGCTCCCATACAGTACCACCATTTAATAGACTATTGTCAAATTTGTAAGCAAGTTCCGTCATTTACTTTGTGTTTAACGCTGTTCAAAACATTCAACCTCCGGAATTTTTTTAAAAATATAAAAAAAAGTGAATCTCTAGTGATCATTAAACATTATTTTTTGCGAAAAAAACCGTCAGTCAAACCAAGGAAAAGCTTGATAAATCCTATGGGGACTCTGCACCATAAATTTCAATGGTAAAAAAGTGGTTTACTGACTTTCGTTGTGGCCTTACAAGCACGGAAGATGCCGAACGTTCTAGACGCCCAGTTGAGGTCTCTACACCAAAAACAATTGAAAAAATTCACGATTTGGTGTTTGCCGATCGCAGATTGAATGTGCAATATATTGTGGAAGACATAGGCATCTCACATGGCTCAGTGGTTTCAATTTTGAACGATCACTTGGGTATGAAAAGGCTTCCCGCAAGATGGCTGCCGCGTTTGCTTACAATCGACCAGCAACGGAATCGTGTGGCAGGTTAGTTTCCATGGCAAAAATTAATGAAGTGGATCAATCACCTTATTCTCCGGGTTTAGCCCCAGTGACTATTTCCTATTTCCAAACCTAAAGAAAGGGCTCGGTGGAAAAAGATTTAACTCTAACGATAAAATTATTGATCAAACAAATGCCTTGAAAAATCCTGCTGTTAAGCGCAAAGTAAATGACGTAACTTGCTCAAAATTTGACAGTAGTCTATTAAAAGTTGGTTATTGATAGGAGCAGTGTTGCATTTCATATAACTATAAGGGAAGTTCGAAAAGCCACGGACTTATTGATCCCCTTCGTACTCTGCGCTTTCGGAGATGATTAAGAGCATCGTTAATTACCATTTATAAATTATTTAAAGTCTTACTCACTTCTTAGCAAATTTTTTTGATTCACTCTGCATGAGAGCTTAGAGTCTAGAATGATACCGTGTTATTCGATAGGGAAGGTCGAAAGTAACAGAAGTTTGAAGACAAAAAACAGAAATCTTCGTAAAGGCCCAACTACAGTTGGCTTAAATGACTTAAGCTTTGTTTCGGTATGAAACAAAAATTTTAAAAAATACAAATATTTAATTTTTAAAAAATTTTAATTTTCGCGCTATAAGCCAATTTTAGTTGGGACTTTAGTCTACAATAACTTCATGATTATATATCAAGAATATCTTATATAGGTCATTTGATATTTAAATATGTCTGTATCTTTAATTTAAAGTCCACGATTTTGATTAAGAACATCTATTTTAGAAACAGAGTAGTGAGGTTTTTAAATAGTTTCTTTAGATTCGAATTAAAAATTTCAATAGACCAAAAAGCCTGTATAGATTAAAAAGTTTTCACTATTTCATTCTTTAATTTATTAGAACAGCTTCTAGGACTAGTTCCCCAGTTATATCCTGCATAAAAGTTCCGTGAAAGGGGTTTCAAAACTAGTTCTATGAAATTTGATGTGGATAAGAACTGATTGTAAAAATATTTTTGTGTAAAGCAATCCAATCGTGTGTCTTTAGAATTAAACTGACTTTCACTAATGAAGATTATAAAGATTAGACTAATTTAATACGATAACTAAAAAACGGACTTTGCTTGTTATTTTATTAAACATATAATTACATATTATATCTTAATACCCTAACCGAGCACTAGCAACGAAGGCTTTTGGCTCGTTGTAGGGAAAACAGACTAGAGCCTCTGATGGGAATCGAACCCACGACCCCCGCACTGATAAGCTAGCACGCTACAAACTAGCCTACCGGGGCATACTTCTAACTAATTCTGGATGGCATTTGATTTTTCATTCTGCACATCCTATTGTTAGATAATCCTTAATAATATCAATGGATTTGAATCGTTAAATCACCTTTTAACGAGATAGAATATTTTCTTGAAATGTTTAAAAATATTTAAAAATCCAACGAATCCTTCATTTACAATCTACAAAATTTTCTAACACAAAGCAAATTTTTTTTTTCAGAAAGTCGATTGTCCCGATGGCTTCGATGAACTAATGTGTACCTACAAAGATCGTCCTACAACAACACAACGCATTCGTGGTACTACCATTCTACCCAATCATTTTATTACTCCCAGCAGAGACAGTGTTGCCAATACTACAAGAGCAGATAAACGTACCATACGTACGACAACAATAAAACGTAAAGTAAAATCCTAAATCAGGAGAATGATAGATCAAATAAAAATGGGAATATGGTATAAATGATTGTTTATTTTTTTATTTGATTATGATTATTGAAATTAATTGTTGATAATTTTTTAAAACTTTATATGTAAATTTTCTCTATATTTTTTTTTTCTATTCTGTACATACATATACTACACATGGCCTAAATTATTTAATCATACAAAAACAAATCATAGTAAATTTTAAGTTTATATATTGAATAAAATAAAAATCATGTTATTAAGTCATAAAGTTGGGCTGTTTGTTTTAATTTATGATGGATCGACTTGCATTTAGAATGGATATTCTAAAATTAATTATTAGATGGGAGAAGAGAAAATATCGCATGAGCCTTATGGAACGTGGACGGGGTTTTACAAAAATTTTAATTTCAAATAAATTTAGCAAACAATCAAAACCGAGCATTAAAATATACTCTAAAAATTAACTTATAATAGGAAATGTTGTTTAATTTTATAAACAATTAAAAAACTGTTAATTTAAATATTTAAAATTTATGTGAATTAAGTTTTCAAATATTCATTTCAAATTCACCATTAAAAATCTTTAACCTTTGTTTTCTAAATGGCGCCCAACATGGAAGATAATAATATATTCCTACTTACCATGTGTGTTGAGTTTCTTGGTTCATTCTGGAATAATAAAGAAAATAATAAATACTTTTATTATTAAATACAAATTTTTAAAAATAAGTACATTTTCAAGAAAATTTTATTACTTCTAGGTTTTTCTAAAGTTTTTTACTAAAAATGTTATGTTACAAAAGAGTTGTTTTACAGAATGTTTTATTTAATATTCCTTAATACGAAATAACTTTGTTTCTAACCCAAGCTTTTTCCGTAAGTAAATATATCATGACAATAACCCACACTAAAAAAAATCTAAGAAATTTAATACTGTTACACGTTATAGTGATTTTTAACTTCAGTAACAAAAATATAAAATATTATTATAGGTATGCTAGTGAACAACCGAAGATAATTTTAGGGTAAAAATGGCCGAATATTTAACGCACACATATTTAAAAAGGTACTAAACAAAGTATTTAGGAACTACTGATGACTACTTATTTAAAAAAATAGTATAAAAATTTTACAAAATAAATCGCAGATTAAGGTGTGCTTACAATCAATCGGGGATTAAAAAAGGAGCTACCAAAATATGAACGTTCTATCCTCAAATCACAAAAATAGTGCCTTAAATTTAATCACTTAAATTTAATCACTTAAATTTAATCACTTAAAGGTAAACGCGATTTTTTAAAGTTACCAACATTTTTTCATCTAATCGCGGATTTGATTAGTTCACAAAATGTCATTAAGAGGTGTCAAAGTTTTTAGATCGGTTGTGAATTTCTGATAGGAAAAATATTCTAATGAACCAATTGTAAATTTATAAAATGTTCTAAAATCTTTTGTTTCCACTGTGTTATTTCTAAAATGTACAAAATTTTTTTTTTTGTTAAATCGTGAAGTTCTCAAGTGTAATAAACTATTAAAATTTAATCAAGAATTTTCAAAGTGAACTAAAACCTTAGAATTCAATTGTGAACTAAAACCTTAAATTAAATTATAAATATTAAAAAGTACTAAAATCTTTAGATTTAATGCTTTAATTTAACCGTGAATTTATAAAATGTACTAAAATCTTAAAATAATTTTGCGGGTTTCCAAAATGTATTAACATTTTTAGCTTCAATCGTAGATTTCTAAAATGTACTAAAATCTTTAGATTCACTCATGTACTAAAATTTTTATATTTTAGCTTGATATGTACTGAAATATTAATGGTCAATTTGTGGATTTCTAAAATGTACTAAAATCTTTAGATTCGTTAATAATATTCTGAAATGTATTAAAATTTTTTTAATTCAAATAGGGATTTCTAACGTGTGCTAAAATCTTTAGATTCAGTCTAAAATATCCAAAATTTTCTTAAGTCTTTAAACTCAACCGTGATTTCTAAAATCTACCAAAATTTAAACATTCAATCGACGATTTCTAAAATGTACTAAAATTTTAACATTTAATCATGTACCAAAATTTCAACATTCAATAGTGGATTTCTAAAGTATACAAAAATTTTAACATTCAATCGTGGATTTCTTAAATGTACTAAAATTTTAACATTAGATTGTCGATTTCTTAAATGTACTAACATTTTAACATTCAATCGTGGATTTCTAAAATGTATTAAAATTGTTACACTAAATTATCGATTTCCTAAATGTACTAAAATTTTAACATTCAATCGTCGATTTCTAAAATGTACTAAAATTTTAACATTCAATTGTCGTTTTCTTAAATGTACTAAAATTTAAACATTTAATCGTGAATTTCTAAAAACTACTAAAATTTTAACATTCAATTGTCGATTTCTAAAATGTACTAAAATTTAAAAATTCATTCGTAAATTTCAAAAATGTACACTCAGAAAAAGTAGTTAGTTGAAAAATTTGGAAACGGTTTTCTATCCCACTTTACTATTTTTGTACTAATTTTTAGTAAAAAAAATTGTTATTTAGCAAATCTTTTTGCTATTTACATTTCACAAATTGCAGAATTTTTACAGAATATTTACACATTTTTGTTGCTAATTTGAGAAATCATTTTACAAATTTCTGAAAACCGATTTGCTACAATTAGCAGAAAAAAAATTGCTAATTTTAAAAAATGGATATTGAAGGAAATGTTATTCCTAAATTAAACTTACACCTACAAACTTAAATTGCCTTATAATCTTACATAGATTAAAAAAAGGGATCTGATGTGAAAATGACGACTCATGTCTAAAAATACTTGTAGGACATCCACTTAAAATAGCACTAAACAGTTTTTTAGTTCTAAAAATCAGCCCGAAAAACAATTAAAATTTGACCTTAAAAGTAAAAATAATTTACTAACATATTTTTGCCTAAAATATTTTTAAAAAAAAAATTAAATAAAATAAAAAATTTTGATGCTCGATAAAAAAAATAAATTTTGAAATTTTGCTGATTTTAGCCAACAGATTTTAAATTTCGTTTAACAAAAAGTTTACTAAAATTTAGTATCGGCAGCTAATTTTCAGTTACCATTACAGACTTTTGTTGATGATGTACTAAAATTGTGACCTTCAGTCCTGGATTTCTCAAAAAATATACAAAAAAATTTAAAATTCAATCTCAAATTTTTAAAATGTACTAAAATCTTAAAATTCAATCGAAGATTTCTAGGAAAAAAATTTAAATTCAATCATAAATTTTTAAAATGTACTAAAATCTGAAATGTTCAAAATCTTAAGATTCAATCTTGATTTTCGATAATGTACAAAAATTTTACATTCCAGCTTGTATTTTAAAAATGTACCTGCAATCTGCCGAAGATTGCTTTTACTCCGAAGCTATAGCCAAAATCAACTAATCGGTTATCCACTCCTGGTTACTTAACATTATGACAATAAACTCCATAAGACGCGGAAGCTAGTAAAAGCACTTGTCAAATACATAGATTATGTTGCAGTCATGTTGGCGCTCAGTACAAATTTACACACACACTCGCAGTGTCATACAATGTGGCACATGACACCATACCCAACACCAACTGTTTGGGTGTTTCTTTGAAAGAATCTTTTCATACAAACAAAAAACGGTGTCTTTTTATGTTTCCATTTATACATTGACTTGCCTTAGGACTTAAATGGAGTAGAAAATTCTCTAGTACATAAAAAAGTTTGTAACTAATCTTGTTTGCATTCCAAACACAAAATCTTATTGTTAAATATTTGTAAAAACAAGAACTGTAGGTTGTAGGTATTTTCAACAAATAAAAAAAATAATAACAGAAAAACAAGAAATAAAACCGCCTTTCTTAACAATCTCCACAATAGTGCATTACTGTAATACAAAATGTAACTGACTACTTTTTGTTGTTGTTTAAGGGGTGTTTCAACTGTAGTTTTTTGACTCCCCCAAAAAAACATTATGTCTTAGTTTATAACTTTTTTTTGGGTGGAAAATCGATTTTTGATTGATAGCAATACATAATTGTCAATAACATATTTGAAATCTACTAGAATACTCGTATCTTATATAAAATCCGCTTAATACCATTGTGCTAGTTAAACGTTTGGGTTTTTAATTTTTCTACAATTTACAGGCTCTTTTTTTTTGCACAATTTTTACCTTTCAATTATTTCGACACCAACCCTCATTTTGATTGCGTATTGCTTTACAATTGTTTTTTTTTTTTTTGATATTTCCATTTAATTACCCGCCACACAAAATTGTTTGCAATTTTTTTTAGCCCAAAAATCAAATTCTTTTTAATAAATTTTTCATCGCTTTTTTATACACATAAATCTTTTGTGTTTTTTCATTTTTTTGGACGTAATTAAGGGTTCATTTAGTAACAAAAAATGCATTTGTCACTTGAATCGTTTTGTAAAATCTGTAGTGAAAAATAAATTATATATTTATCCGGAAAATCGAAAGTTTGATTGATTCCGTTTGTAACAGACAGCTGCCTTATCAGCCTTAAGCGTATTAATTTTAACCGCAATTAAATGTCATTAAATTGATTTTTTTTATCTTGTTATCGTTGTTGTTGTTATTATTTTTCTTTATAGTTATCAAATATTTTGAAATAGGTAAATAATTTTTTTTTATTGGGACAGCTTTGATTTCTTTAAGCACACACAAGGCATGAGAATAAGTGTCTTTAAATTTATGTACCGAACTGGAAATGTGACTTCAAAAGGCAGAAGCGATAAAGAATATCAAAGAAGTCTCAAAAAAGAAATTGCGTAATATTTAGAAAATTAGTGATAATAAGTAAAAGGGACAAAAGTTGTTCAATATAAAAAATATTTGGACACATCTAAAGAATTTAACCTCAGCGTTTCAGTAAAACAAACATATAGGGTAGAAGAGGGAGCTTTCGTCTGTGGGGGCTTACGCCACCCTATTTTATCTTTGCTTCTACGAGAATTAAAAAATGCCGTTTCATACGCCCAGTGTTGAAAGTTTTACTGTACATATGATCGTAAAATGACGAATATTTTTATGGGGCTACTAAAAGATATGCAAATAAAGCATATTTTGTGTTAACTTTTGTAATTCGTGTGCTAAATAAGATATTTTTCAGTATGAAGATCTTTGAATGTAATCAAAAAATTTAGGCAAGCGTTTTTTACATAAATTTTAAAAAAGTGTAAGAGCCAATTTAGACTATGACTTTTAAGCATGCAATTATTTCGTGCAATTCTTGTTTGGTGGCAGAACGGTGTAGAGAATCAAGCGGGGTAACAGAAAAAGATCGGTTTTCGTGCATTTCTTTGGAAGCAACTTTAAAAAGGGAATTGAGGAAAAAGCATTCAAACAAATTTTAGCGTATAAATTGACTCTAAAACAATTATTGTTTTGTGTGTCATGGCAGTTTTTTCTGAGAAATTCCTCATGGTGTTGATTCACACTCCTAATAGAAATTCCTATATTTTTTTAGCGAAATGACCGCTCATTCCCGAAGTCTTTCTTAAACGATTACAGTCTCACAATTATGATGTATTTATGTCTAATAACGGACACATTCAAATTTTTTCAACTCCTCTGCGATGGTACAGTCTCGCCGTTTTGTACTAATTTAAAAAACAATACAACAAATTATATAAAAATATTTACCAAATAATTATTATTTTCGCAACGACAGGACTTTAAACAAAAAAATTGGCTAACGCGCCTCAGTCTAAATTTATTTTTTACATTGCCCATGCTCCCCTTCCTAATTCTTTATATTGAATCGTAAATTGTAAAATGTTTTTGACGTCTTTACATTTAATCTGAAATTTACAAAAGTTACCAAGATCTTTATATTCAATGGTGGATTTGCAAAAGGTACTAAAAACTTTAAATTCAATCGTGGATTTCCAAAAGGTATTAAAGTCTTTAAATTCAATGGAGGATTTCCAAAAAGTTCCATAGTCTTTATTTTGAAATACAAATTTCCACATCGAATATTTCCAAATAGAACCGATTTAACTTTCAGAAACATTTAAAAGTCTATAAAAGGCTTTATATTCGAGCGTGGAATTATAAAAGGTATCAAAGTATTAAACTTTGAATTTCCCATATCTACCAAGAGCTTTATATTGAAGGGTCGAATTTTAAAAAGTACCAAAGTACGAAATCTTGAATTTCCAATATCCACCAAGGGTTTTGCATTCAATTATGGAATTTCAAAAGGTACCACAGGCTTTTTATTTAATCGTGCAATTGCAAAAAGGTACCAAATTTTATCGAGGATTTATACAGCCGTATGCATAGACATTCTATTGATTTTTATAACACACTTATAAATCAAATTAACATGTGAAACAACAACTAATTTTCTTTATAAGATTGTTATAAGAATCAAAAAAATGTTTATGCATAGCGATCTTAGTCTTTATATGTAAAGCTTATTTTAAATTGTATTTCCGAAAAGTATTCAAATCTATAAATTTAATCGTGGATTACCAAATCGTGATCTTTTTTCCGTAGTCTTTACATTTAACGGTGGATTACCAACACATACTAAAGTTTTTATTATGGATGTCTATACATTCAATTCATGGAGTTCTAAGACATACCAAAATTTTAAAATTCGAAGTATTTACATGTAGTCGTAAGTGATTTCTTATATTCTTACTTGACAAATGAAATATTGATGACATAATTCGGTTCGAAATTTCTTCCGGAGCTGTTACAATTTTATTACAGAAGTGCTATTTTATTTATTTTATTTTTTTTTATATTAATCATATAATTACAAATTATATCCTAATACCCCAACCGAGCCCTATAAGAAAAGACCAGAGCCTCTGGTGGGAATTGAACCCACGACCCCCGCACTGATAGGTTAGCAGGTTACCAATTAGCCTACCGGGGTGCTCTTTTATAATAGAAGTGTGTTGGCAATTCACTAAACGATATGTCCATTTCTTAGAATTCGATAGATTGCCCATTTAAATAAAATGGATAAAAAAAATATTGATGACATTTTTCATGATGTTATGAAACATGTTTTATAAAATGATACGAAAATTTCATATTTTTAGAAACTTGATAAATATGACAGTTTTTCTTAGATTTTCGTACAATGTAATAAAGCATTTTCCTTTACATCTATTCGGATCACCCTATTTAAGTTGGAAGATGTTTGGTTCGAGATGGAGTTACATGGACATGGTGCATGTACATCGCATTACCGAAACCCGTACTTATTTTCTTATATAAAGGGTCCAACGATCTGCTTGTATTCTAGTTATTTGATGAATATGGAATTTTCCTTTCAGGACTCAATTCATTAAAGCGAATTCTTTGAAGATCAATAGAATGCTAAGCTCTCAATCGGCAGCTCCAATATCTTATTTGGAACTAATTGTAAAGAACCAAATTTTGAAAAGTTTACCTTCCAGAAGGGAAGATTTTTAAAATTTGGTTAGACTGAGAACTCAAAGATAAAATGTAGGGTTGGCTCTGATATTATTATCTGAAAATATTATAAAGAATTAATAGGCTCTAGTTTGTTTCAAGAAGAGATTGTAGGATCTTCTATGGAAAAAGCGATCGTACAACCGGAAAACATATTCATTTTTAGAACCGAGTTTATTGGCAAACGAATGGTTCGGTTGCTACTATCAAAGTTTTCAGGTAGCAACTACTGAATATCAAATGATATTTTATTATCACAGCTAAATACCTGTTGGCTCAAATAATTTTCTGTTTGCCACTATCGAATACTTCGGACCAATTTGAATAAATTCGGTTGTCACCACGAATCTGTTTTTTTTTTAAATGAATTTAGAGTCGTGCAAAAAATTTATTATTTATGGACAGGGAAAGAAACCACTCTTGATCATTCTCTAAAAAAAACGCCAAAGATTCAAAATTACGAGGGCAGATCAATAAGTTCTTGAATTTTCGAACTTCCCTCCTAGTTATATGAAATGCACCACTGCTCCCATCAAGTACCACCTTTTAATAGACTACTGCCAAATTTTGAGCAAGTTCCGTCATTTACTTTGGGATTTTTCGAGTTCCATAAAATAGGCATTTGTTTGATCAATAATTTCATCGTTGGAGCTAAAACTCTTTCCACCGAGCCATTTCTTTAGGTTTGGAAATAGGAAATAGTCTTCATGGATTCATGGACAATTCTTCTTCATGGATTTTTGCCATGGAAACTGAGCTGTCACACGATTCCGTTGGTGGTCGATTGTGAGCAAACGCGGCAGCCATCTTGCGGAAAGCTTTCTCATACCCAAGTGATCGTTGAAAATTGAAACCACTGAGCCATGTGAGATGCCTATGTCTTCCACAATCTATCGCACATTCAATATCCGATCGGCCAACACCATATCGTGAATTTTTTCAATTGTTTTGGGTGTAGAGTCCTCAACTGGGCGGCCAGAACATTCGGCATCTTCCGTGCCTGTAAGGCCACAACGAAAGTCAGTAAGCACCATTGAAATCGATGGTGCAGAGTCTTCATAGTATTTATCAAGCTTCTCTTTGGTTTTATTGACGATTTTTTTCGCAATAGATAATATTTTATGAGCACTCGAAATTCACTTTTTTCCATTTTTAAAAAAGCCTCGAGGTTGTATGTTTTGAACAGCTGTTAAAAGCAAAGTAAATGACTTGACCAAAATTTTACAGGTGGTACTTGATGGGAGCAGTATTGCATTTCATATAATTACGAGAGAAGTTTGAATAGTCTCGAACTTATTGATCTGCCCTCGTAAGTTTAAAATTTCCATTACAGAACTGTAATTTAATTTTTTTTTTATTAATAGCGATTAAAAATTCCAAAAATTTTGCATTGCCAACCAACTACTACAAAATCCAACTTCTCCCACCTGTAAGTGACTTTTTAAAACCCAAAATATTCATTCCGCCAAAAGTCAAGCCAAGGCAAAAATAATTTATAAATTATCTAAAAATCATTAAATAGCAAATCATTGATACATTTCTGTCACAAATCAAATTATTAATATTTTTATTAGCAAATGTTCATTAGCAAAAACTGTAACCATATCACATCGATTAACCTTAATTTGTAATCAAAAAATTTATAAATAAATATTAAGATACATGTAGTTAAAGTATAATATTAACATAGTGGTAACCAAAAATTATATCGAAATCAAAATTTAAACAGTTATGAGCCAAAAAAAAAAAAACAAAAAACAAGTTCAAATTTAACGACTCACTGCACTTTATCAACTAATTTGCGTGTATTGAGGCTGTGAATTACTAACCGAAAGAAATAAAAACGCTAAACGCTAAAAAATTTAACTAAAACTACTTGTATAACGTTACTTGACATTTAACTTCAGCACATAGTCAGTGGTGTGTCACTGGTAATATGTAGTAGAAGTGCGTATAATAGTGTTGTTCACAAATGTAATTGTAAACTAGCAAATTCAAAATTATTAATTGAATATTGAAATTAATAAATTAGAACAGAGTGTCTCATTGAAATTTTTACACGCGGCAAGCAGAGAAATCTTTAGAGGTGTAACCATAGATTTGTATAAGCTATTCGGAGTTATCCCGTTAACTGAAAAATTTGTTATTATGCATATAAAATTTGAATTGACCTGTTCAACAATTTGAAACAAACATTCAGTAATAAATTTTCTATTGTCTTCTTATACTACATTTACACTTAGTCAAAAACTGGTAGTTTTTGAAAAACTACTTATATTTACTTGTCAAATCTAGACATAATTGGTTCACAGACTGCTTCAGCTGCAGCAGGCCGGTTTAGGGCGATGTTACTTTGGTCGGACAGTGGCTATGGTCACAGTGTAATCCTTAACATGATGCCTGAACTGCCAGGCATCATTGTCTACACTGTTCGACAAGAGGTACCAGACGCTTATACCGCATAGGGATTCGTGGAAACACGGAACTCCTAATGGGGGCATTGTGTAGACTTCTATACCGACGGCTCTAAACTCGACAATCAGGTAGGCTTCGGGGTTTACTCCAGGGACCTACAGCTGAGTATTTCGCGGAGACTGCAGAATCACTGTAGTGTTTTTCAGGCTGAAATTCTGGTCATTAGGGAGGTAGCGGAGTGGCTTAGGTACAGGTTGGTTGAAAAGTTCCTGCGCTTGCCAAGAGGTGACACTGCTAGCTCCAAACTTTTTTTCTAAAGTTGGTATAGCTGTCCTGAGAACACATGCAAAGTTGCAAGTCATTCTGTCAATTCTTTCTTTGTTTACAATCCATTTGAAGTTGACGTGTCATTGATTTTTTTAATATGGAAAAAATTTAATATCGTGCAGTCATTAGATTCTGTGTTTTGAAGGGTTTAAAAGCAAAGGAAATTTATGAACACTTGTTAGAAGTGTATAAGGAGTCTCACCTTCAAAACGCACCGTTGAATTTCGGGCTGGTGAATTTAAACGTGGTCGTACCAGCCTTAAAGACGATCCACGCGAAGGATCATTGAGCAGGTACATAATATGGTTAGTGAAGATCCAAGTTTGACTAAGCGTGAAATTGCTAATGCCATAGGCATCTCAGACGAACGAGTACTCCATATTTTACATGAAGAATTACGTATGAAAAAAACTTTTTGGAAAGTTAGTGCCGCACACATTAACAATTCTCAACGTAATTTGAAGCGTTTTAAGCCGAATAAAACCGACTTCTTGCGTCGTTTTATAACTATGGATGAGACTTGGATCTACCACCATGATCCTAAATTTAAACAAGAACGTTTACAGTGGACTGAAGCTGGTTGTTCAGCTCCAAAGCAGGTGAAGTCACAACGATCAGCAAAGAAGGTTATGGCATCAGTTTTTTGGGATGCAGAAGGAATTTTGTTGATTTATTTTCTTCAGAATGGTAAAACAATCAACTATGAATATTATTGCAGCCTTTTGGATCAGCTGGATGAAAAGTTCGTGAGAAAAGACCTGGTTTAAAGAAAAAAAATCATTCTTCATCAAGACAATGCACCTGCTCACAAAAGTGTTTTGACGATGGCTAAATTCAAAGAATTAAGGTACGAATTGCTTAAACATCCACCGTATTCACTAGATTTGGCTCCCAGTGACTACTATCTCTTCAGAAATCCCAAACAATTCCTTCGTGGAAAGCATTTTTCGTCGAATGAAGAGGCCATAGCAGCCGTAGACGGTTATTTTGCAGAGCTTCCGGAAAACCATTATAAGGATGGGATAAAATTATTGGAAGATCATTGGAACAAGTGTATTGAGCTTCTAGGAGATTATATTGAATAAAAAAATATATTTCGTAACAAAATCAGTATTCTTTCATTTCGAGCGCAGGAACTTTTCAACCAACCTGTATAATGTTCTTCTCTGATAGTCAAGCTGCCATTAAATCTCTGGATTCTGTCTTCCTGGATTTTACATCAGCCCTGAACTGTCGCTGATCTCTTAACGAGATGGCTCAGCAGTTCAGCATCCATGTAATTTGGGCGCCGGGCCACAAGGACATGCCAGGGAACTGTAGGGCAGACGAGCTTGCAAGACTGGGGACCTTACACATTCCACACGAATTGGAATCTGTGGGCATGCCTCTGGCCACTTGCAAGTTTCGACTGCGGGAGAGTGCTTATGGGTTGGCAAGAGATAGGTGGGCCTCTGTCCGTGGTTGTATTCGTTCCAGACAGATGTGGCCCCGTCTGGATAGGAAGCGCACGCATAGGTAGTTGTCACTGTCAAGGCCCGATATATCCCTACTTGTGTCCGTCATGACGGGACACTGTCTGATTGGAAAGTACGCAGTTAGGTTGAGGGTTGCGGCTAGTTACTTTTGCAGAAGCTGTGGTGACGAAGACGAGGAGGAGTCTGTGGAGCACCATCTCTGCACTTGACCTGCCCTGGCTCGCAGGAGGAGATTGCATTTGGGCTCATGTTTCTTTGAGGACCAGGGTGATTTGGCTGATATAGATATCGGCCGACTTAGGGGCTTTTTGAGGCAATCGGCATGGTTCGACGGGGGAAGCTAGTGATATAATTTTTACTAGCTTCCGTGGTATCACAAGGGACTTTATAGTCTAAGTGAGTATGATTGGCAGGCTACCACATCTACCTAACCTAACTTACTTGTCTAATTCCATATTAATTTAGATTCCAAATCTAAAACGTTTTATGAACTACTAGTAGTTTGTGGTTGTAGTGTAAATTAGGCTACTACAGTTATCATGTTCACAATAAGTTAATTTTTTACTTAACACCTCAGATATCGGAAGTCTTGCAATAAATTCAAAACAATTATCAAATTTAGGTACTTAAATATTAAAAAGCTTAACACCTCAATTTCGTCCTAATTTCTAATTCAAATTTTGTTTAGAAATCACTTCAATTTCTTATGTTAATATTTTAGGCAGCTCGAGAAACCACATTTCACATTTGAGAATCTCTATTTAAATTTATAAAAAAAAACAACGAAAACTTGATACTAAATACTATTTTCATTGATTTGCCTAGTTACTTTTGTTTTTTACACATGTCTTAACACTCTTAAAATATGAGATTTATGAATTCTGCAATAAAATACCGTTAGTGAAGGTCATACAATTCACGTGTGATACCAATATATTTTTTTTTGTGTGTTTCTATTTTAATTGAAAAACTTCAAATTTGATTTAGTTTTTTCTCAAGATATCAAAAAACCAAGATAAAAAAACTTTAAGAATTTGCAGTTTTTCAGTTTAGTTGTTGCTACCACATACTATTTTTTTTTTAGCGTATTAGTGGGTTGAAGTTTTTCAAATTCTCTCACACACCACATTTTTTATGAGTTTGTAATTTGAATTACAAATGTAATTTTGTGTAAGTGTTATGGAAAATTTTGTAATATAACCTTAGATTTAATACATAGAGGCATGAATGAGCATCTAATAAACATTTGTTTTGCTACCTAAAGCATTTTAATGTGAGTAGGAAGGATGTCAGCTTAAGAATAAGAAAAAAAGAAGAAGAAAAACAACTTTAAGAAACCCAATAGGTAAATATTTAAATGCTAACTTAGTCCAACGAGAGGGCGGATTGTCTGGCCCTTCATAGGCTTTTTTCGGGGTGCCCATATTAGGGAGATGCTCAGGATGTGGAAATAGTCAAAATTTTACGATTATTGGCAAATATCTCGTGGCCAACGACAGGCCAAGAGATTTATATCTATGCCTAATGGTGGGTTTTGGCGACTATAAGGCCTTGATCGAAGGGACCTAAGGACCCTGACTGGATACCTTACTGGGCATTGCGACCTTAAGTTCCATAGGCACAAGAAGGGTCAACCGAACACTGAGTTGTGCAGGTTTGTCCTGGGCTTTGTGTCAGGAGGATCAGGTTTTTGGGTGACTGTTTCTTGTCGCCTTCCGATATTAGGAACATAATCTAAGTCTCCTTATCAAAAGTTCTGGATCAAATGAAATCATACGTAGAGTCTTATGGCTTTTAAAAATCTTCACCGGTAAAGGGGACCAAACCCAGCAGAAATTTGGAAGCAGTAAAAAAGATAGCTGATTTTTTTTATAGCTGGTTTGAGCGATTGTGCTTCCACGTAAGGAAAGATTCTTAAAAAGAAAAAATAATGTGCCTTCCCTAAATAGAGAAGGCTTTACACAATTTCTTTTCGAACTCGGTAAATGCAGCCATATATGCTATAAACGTTTATCAGAAGAAATTTTTGTAATAAACATTTCTTATTTTTTTAATTAGATCAGCACTGTGTTGACGTTAAGAAATAAATATACAGGAAGGAGAAAATACCGTGTAGTGTTTATTGATGTTTCATTTTATCTACAACCGTATTGTCCGACCAAAGAATTAATTTTCTCCAAACTAGAACAAGTCGATAAGCATTACGGCGATACCCAAAGGTGTTAATAGAGCCACATATGTTGTCATTACCCATCAGCGCCTTTGTCCTTCTCCATACACGATAGAGAAACTCCAAAGAAGCCTTGGAGCACCAGCCACCACAAGGGAATTATATTTCGTTTTTAAAGAAGGTTTAAAATATTTTTTACTCCGCATTAAGAAACCTAAGGACTTGAATATTTTTGGGGCACCTCAAATATATGTGCTTCCATCGGACATGGCACTGTATTTCATGCCCAGAACATCAAGAACGATATTAACACAGTCCTTGATAAAAGACAAATTTAGCGCATTCACTGGATGCTGGCATATGGATAAAACTACATCCATATTGCCTCATAGAACCAATCACTTAGACGTTCGGTCTATGGTCAAATGAATATGGATGACAAATGCTAACATACTGTAATCCGCAAACTAGTTGATAGGATTCACAATAAAGATCCATTAATAATACTGAAGTATTCTGAGCTGCGCAATGGATTTTGTCTCCTTCGTACGTCTATATTGTATCATGCCGTCTCTGATCTACTTATTGTGAATGAACCTTAAAATCCAAGATGAGGAAAGACCAGAACCCTGAGGTAATTTATTACAAAGTTCCTGAAGGAGATGCCATCTATCACAAAAAAAGTATAGTTCGCTCATTGAGTAAGCTCGAAATGAATCAAGCCGCGTCTCCAATTACACCATAAACTTTAACATTGTGCTCGTAACACAATTTGTCAAACGTTTTCGAAATATCCAGAGCTACCACCTTAGTCTCACCAAGCTGAGAAATATAACCACTCTACTGTTTCAAAAGGAAGGACATCGGATCTCCGTCGTGTTTGACGAAATTTTTTAGTCCATTCTACTAGTGTTACCTTAAGTTGAAAGATTATCGCTAAAATAGCGTTGAACACTAGTCCTTGCAAAGGCAGCACGGCCACAAAGACATTATTCTTGGGTATTGTCATCCTCCCCACAGGCCTTACAATTCATTGAGTCCGTACAGCTCCTTCGGAAAAGGAGCATCGCCAGGGTTTAATGACCGGTGAGAATGCGTACTATTTTACTGAGTCCTAAAAGTCGGTTAGTTTGTCTCCTATCCGAACCTGCCATGAAATTCTCGTAGTCTTAATTACTCTCTCGGTGTCCAGCATTGTTATATGACCAATAACAGTCCATTTAGGTAGTTCTGCTCGAAATAAATTCACGTTCAAGTTCACTGCGCTTGGAAAAGAACCTTTTCTGACCAATTCGTCTGGGATCTCGTTCCCTGCGATATAACAATATCCCGGAAGGGTCTAATTTCAATACTACACTTGGTTAAGAAGTCATTGATTTCCTCCTTGCACCCGAGGATAGTTGCTGATTTTTCAGAGTTCGAGTAGATTACCTGGATAGTCTCCTCGCTATCTGTAAATATTGTTGGATTTCCAAAGATTCCTTCAATATTTATAAATTTAATTTAACCCCTTATCTCTGCCTAACTAAAAGACGATATTATGATAACGCCACCCTTATCATTTTCGAACAGAGAGGTCGCAGCTATAGAAGCTCCACCTAGTCCTTCCATCCATTTTCGAACCATCGGTATAACATGAACAATGCTAAACATTTATACATAATTACAGATTTTCTCTTTCCAAAGGGCGAGATTAGACAATTAAAATTATAACAAAATTATTACTGATCTTTCTGATCTATCATTCTACCAAATATTGTCAAAAACTCCTACGAATTGGGTTGGCGATTAAAAAATGGAATAATTCTGGTTGGATTAATATTCGATTGTCAATTAAATCTGCAAACGAAAATTATCGTACCTTGTTTTCCTCTCAACTGCTAAAAGTGGGTTATAATGGCGATAAAAGTAAGAAACAATTATTAAAAAATATTCCTACCTAACCTAATTTGTAGGGGGTAATGTCAATTTTTTGTAAGAATTCCATTTATTATGCAGAGGTGAGAACGCGATCTCCGGTATTTAAAAATACACAATCAAATCGATCAGTTTCGAGACCAACACGAGAGGTTTTCTATATTGCAGAAAATACGATGTAAATATAAGGAAACGAATTTATACTGGATAATATATAGAAGAATAAGAGAGATCTCACAAGGTAAGGGAGCCTCTCTGATTTAATTTAGCATATGTTATAGAGGACACTACTTTTTAACTACCTTATCTTATACAGGGTTTCCGCCGGGAAGGTAAACTACTTTGTTTGTTTATTATTTTTGATTAAATGAAAGAGAATGGATCTTATATTGATAAATGTTTTATTAAATGTCGGCAATTATGTATGGAATACAATATCAGATAAATGTCCGCCTCTGTTAGCCTCACAAATGCGAGCCCTTTTGAGCACATATTTCATTACATTCTCACACATTTCACGCGGTATTTCATTAATTTCATCACGAATATTTTGTTTGAGTTGCTCAAGCATTTCTGGCTTGTTTGCATAAACCTTGCTTTTCAGATATCCCCATAAAAAGAAGTCCGGAGCAGTCAAATCAGGCGACCGTGGAGGCCAATCAACATCCCCATTTCTTCAACTAACTTGTTGTGGAAAGAGGTCTTGCAGTAATTCCATTGTAATCCTGAATGTGTGCGATGTGGCACCGTCTTGTTGATACCACATGTTAATCAAGCCCAAAGCATGCAGTTGTAGCGTTAAAAAGTTTTCAATAATATCACGATATCGCTTCCCATTCACAGTTATCGTTACACGGTTTTCATTTTCAAAGAAGTAAGGTCCAATGATTCCTCCTGGCCAAATTGCACACTAGACTGGATGCGAAGGTGACTGATGAATAATTTGAGGTTTTTCCATAGCCCAGAACCGACTTTTCTGCTTATTTACATATCCATTCAAATGAAAATGTGCCTTGTCACTCATTATAATTTTTTTCGTGAAAATCGGGGTTGTCATGGGCGAGGTTGTCATATTGGCATATGTACGGCGGCGTAAATGGTCTTGTAAAGTGTCTTGTGTCAAATTTATCTTAAATGGAAACAAATGCAAATCCTTGTGCAAAATTGTGGCCGAAGTTGTTCTTTGAAGACGAAGCTCCTGAGCACGGTGTCGAATTGAGGTTGATGGAACACTTTCTTGAGCAGCAGTAATTTTTTCAGCCGATCTTGCAGTATGTTGTGGTCCATGCTTGGGCCTATCACCCACAGTCCTTCTTTCCTCGAAATCATTCACTACACGATTAATAGTGCGTTTTGTTGGCACGTTGTTTCTCCCAAAAATTTCACGTAACTTTCTCATCGTCACAGTAATCGATGATTAATTTTAATAAAATGTTTTGACGATTAACACATTGGTTTATCGAATATTTTTCCATAATAAATTTGCCTCACGACTGCCAAATATGAACTGTCAAGACTAATGTTTACCAAAATGGCGGCAAAACAAAGTAGTATACCTTTTCGGCGGACACCCAGTATTTAGCCTATTTAAAGTTCCATTTTGTAATCGGGAATATGGGAACAAATCTTAGACCTGCAGTTAGGTTGTTTTAGTAAATTATAATATTCTCTTTAATTTAAGGATTTTCATTAACTCATTTATTTCCCAACCCCACTGAGAATTTAATATAAAAAGGACATCTGCTCGTTTGTGGCAATGACTTGAAATTTTCTTGTCAATAGATGTTGTTTATTTTGCACCCGTCATATCTTTAGTTACGCTAATGAAGCATAAATACTAATTTTAAAGTAAATGGCTTGTCTGGTGAGTATAGAAAACAAAGAGGCCTTGTGTTCTGCCACTTTGTCTTTAACTTAAAGACACCATGCCACATTTTGCAGCAAATAATCAATGATTATTTGCTCATTGATGTGTTGCATTGTTTGCAGTGGTGTGATGTGATGGTATAGTGTTTTATGTTGTCAATTTTGCGGTCATTCGTTAAATACTGGTTGTTTGTTGGTTAAATACACAATTTATCACTATCATCATTATAAAAATTATCAACAACAATAACGCCAACCATTATCACAATTATTTGACAGAAATTGTTACTTTAACCGTGAAATATTAGCTATATTTTTTTTTTGGAAAATTCATTTAAATTTTTTCTAAAGTCATGTAGTTTTTGAAAACATATGTTAAATTTTAGTAATATTTTGGAAAGGAAATCGATTTTCAATATGTTGCAGCTGAGTATTTTTATAACAGCGATAAGCGTAAAATTAAAATTTTCAAAATATTTTCTAAAAAGGTTAATTTTAATATATTGTATTACACCATACATGCCACAGGATCTTAAAGAAACAATACAATATGTTATACTATCAATCAAATGAATCAATTACTTTTTGTTAGAAGGATAACTAAACAACTTTGACTCCAATAGTGATCACCAGAGTCTGAAGGTTTCAATCAACTTAGAATTTCTTTATCTCATGCATACAAATAAAACCTAACAAAAAATTAAATCAATTAAAAATTGTGTTCATTGAATTAAAAAATTAATTAATATCAACAATATTCTACTCAAATTTTAATTAAAGATTTAATTGAAAATTTTTTATGTTTTTAATTTTTTTAAGCTCAATTTCTATTTCAAACAAATCTTTAATTCACATTTTGCAGTAAATATATTATTTTTTAACTTCTCGAAGCTTCGTAAAAATTGTTGATTTTTCAAAAACAACACTGTACTTTTTTCTTCTGAAAAAAAAAAACAACTAAATATCATTATAAAATCCTTAAACTGATTTTGGAAATGATGTATGTAATGTTTTGACTACACTTTGAAGACATTTTCAAGTACACGGTTACGTTTGCGCATATCACTCATTCATAACAATGACACACTAATGCAAACTAACACCGAGTGTCATGCACGCACGATTTGATTGCTACGCTTTAGCATCCAAAAAAAGGGGTGAATTGTCACTTTTAAATACAAAGTTGTTGTAGTAGTATTTTTTAAAACAATGTTTTTATTTTGATTTGATCGAGGATGATGCGGATGTGGATGATAATATTGTTTTGTTGTACCAAAAATAAAGGCGTGTTAAGTAGAGCAAATGGCCCGTGTTGTATTTCTATTATATTTCATTCTACTCTATTCATTACCATCTTCCCATCTGCCTGCTTTTAAAAAACAAAAATTAAAAAAATTTTATAATTCATCAACAATTTTAAACGCTCCACATTTACTGATCCTGTGTGAATGACATTGATGAAGTGTGTCGCGTGTATAAAGTACGTGTTATAAAATTTGAGTTATATGTGTGAGATGATAATTGTGATTATGATACAGAGAGATGTTTCTTGGAAGTACGTAATGATGATGGAAGCAATTTAAAGTGTCATGAATAAAAACGAAAACTGAATCAGTATATTAACACCGAATTTGTAAATATAGTTTTTCGAACTACCAGATGTTATTTTTTTGATATTTTCTTGACGTCAATCAGCCGATCAGAGAGCACTGATCTCTAATAAAATTTAAAATTATTTTCTTTAGTAGTCCGAATAGCGACTGGTTTTTTAACACTTCGGGGATCAGTCTCGAAAAATAAATCGTCTTCATATTTTAAGAGGTTTTAGAAATTTCTTTAATAGAATTTCTATAATAGAACGTAATCAAAAAAATAGAAAACTTTCGACATCTAAGTACTAGACTGGATAGGTCTTATTTTTTATAAATTTTGTTTTCAGCAAATGGCTTTGCAGCCATATTTCCACCTGTTGATGTACGAATAGTGCCAATGTTGAATTTCTTAGAAGGGATGGATTTGGCTTCAAAGACGAGAGAAACAGGGTTAAAAAATTACCAAAAACGGAATAAAGAATATTCGATGTTATACTAACCAAGGTTTAAAAGAGATTTTAACATCTAAATAACACATATTAAGCATCATGGATATACCCTGATCAAAAACAAAAAACCGAATTTTATCATATAATCTACAGCTGAAAATCTGCTTCAGTATATCAATCTAAATTGTCTGAGCTCTAAATCTTTTAAAAGGAAATAGAGGAGTGATGAAAGATGGTAAGGGATAGACGTCATTAAATATGGCAACTTTAAATATAAAAACTTGTAAATTAGATAAGAATCTTTCCTTACCACAGTCAACAAAGGTCCGTTCCTAAAGCTTGTGGTCCTCGAGGTCGCTCGAAATATCCTTTAACTAAGCGATATCTAGGGGACTGAATGTAAATCCCTAAATATTATCTAGATCAGAATCCTTCCTAAGCTTCGTAAAAATAAATCCGATTACTAATGCTAAGTCCGATTACTCAAGTTCAATCCTAAATTCGATTACTTAAGCTCACTCGATTTATCCTTTAACTAGATAATACTAGTAGACTAATTATATACCCAAAATATTTTCTAAGATCGGAATCCTTGCTAAGTTCCTTCAAAATGAATCGTTCTCAAGCTCACTCGATTTATTCTTTAACTAGGTATCTAGGAGACTGAATATAAACCCTAGATATTGTCTAAGATTGAAATCCGTAAAAGTAGGTAGGTTCGATGATTGTCCTCAATGTGATTCAAATTATTCTTTAACTAAGCGATATCTAGAGAAGTGAATATAAACACATAACATAGATATTGTATAAAATCGGAAGGCTTGATAAACTCCGTCGAAATAAGTCCGATTGCAAAATCGTGTCTGGAGCGATTCTGATCATGTCTATAATATATGGCACTTTGCCGGCTAGTTACGCAGTATAGACGTGAGTGTTTTGTGAGAATGAGAGTAACGATGCATCAAAGAATACTAGACCCCCGAGAGCCTATCACACTCCCATGACTGGAAGTCATGGAAAAATGTATCTATACTGGGGGTTATGGATCTAAGTTAGACGGAAGGACTGTCTTAGGTTTCTACTCCAGGGACATAGCGATAGATTGGTGGCTATAACGGAGTGCATTATTTTGAGGGTAGGTTGATTATCTCAGATGTTCAGACTTATGGTATCGTAAAACCCAAGACAAATCAAAAACGCAAGGGAAATATTAATTAAATTATTGTGGGTGGCGAAAGGGGTTCCAAAGGGCTATCTGAATCCTATTCTGACCACGAATGTGGACATGGGCAATGGACTATCAATATGCAAAGCGAAGTGTAGAATGATAACACTGTTCGAGCAGTCTCAAAGATTTAAAATAACCCTTAAGACTGAGAAAGAACAAATTCGGTAATTCGACATCAAGATCAGACCAACATTTAATAGGGAAGAACCCCATTAGTGTATGTAGGGTATGTGCAGATGATGGAGCATGCAGCATACTCTTTCGTGTTAACAAATGATAGCTTACGAGACATTAATCATCTAAAAAAATAGTGAGCCGATACCTAACTTTTGAGATGTAGGCGCTCGAAGTAGATAATGCTCTTTCAATGGGATCGTTCGGTCCTTCTTTCTTTCCTCTTTTCAACTTGACCTATAAGAAGAAACTTTCCTAATCACTTGATTCCACATAAGACTTTAGACAAGATGTGTTTTATCATGTGGCTTTGTCAGTCTGAGGGAGAAGAAGATACTCGTGCTGCAAAGTTGTACGGGAAAATATGAGGATGGAATTATGTAAATAAATATGTTGATGCTACTTGCATAGTATAATAGGTCTATGGAATGCAAATTTATACTGCGCAAATAAGGCGAAAACCAACTCGATCAGTGTTTGTACTAAATTACACCGATCACGAACTGCTTGCTGACTTTTGAAGTTAGAGTGGCAACTAAGGAGCGCTTGAAGTCCGGACGTTTTACGAATATAATCCGAAAAGCCAATAAATTCTGGGATAAATTCCCAATATTTGGTTTCAAACAAATTCATTGTCACAGCGTCAGTCTAATATGAATGTGGAAGACAATGGTGAATTGCCTGATAAGTGTGCTATGACCGAGCAAGGGATGTTTTCTTTCCTTTGGCGGAATTGAGAGAAATACTCACTTGCCACTGTGCAATAGAACGTATTTTGTAAAAAATTTCACTAGAAAAATTTTAAATTAAATATTTGCTTTCTAAATGTAGTCGGTAATTTCATTGTGATATATTTTTGTTAAATTTTAAAGCTTATTGTCTACATTTACTAACATTTTGGATTCAAATTAAGTTTAACGATGTCAAATGACATTTTCTGCGATAAATCTATAGTCTTTGTAAAGTCTTTGAGATGTAAGTTATTGCAATATAAGTTTGCAGATTCCATGTGAAGTCCATCAGGTTTAAATACTTGTTTTTTTATGCAATTTAATAAGAAAAAGTATGTAAGTCTCCTTGTACTGATTGCCTGGACTTTTTTTTTTTTTTGTAAATTTTTGCTTTAGTTTTTGTGCTCTACAATTTATTGCTTGATAATTATGGATAAAAGTTGTCATCATATGAAAGAAAAAAATAAATATTTTTTATTGAATTGAACATGATCACGAAACTAATTGCCAATTCTTGTTTGAGTAAAATTTATCATCGGCATATAATACAAAATAAAATCCATTTACACAAACTCGAAAATGCAAAATAACGCGCATAATTAGGGTTGCCAGCAGAAACGCTTTTGGTAGGATTTTCCCGACTTTTTTTGTCTTATTTTCCGCCTTTAACTACTTTTCTTAATTATATAGAATTTTCCGCTTAAAAGGAATGATATTAAAATTTTTTTTTTTTTGAATGGAAAAATTGAACAACCTGTTAATTCAGCATATCTCAGAAATTGTTTTTTTTTTTTTAATTTTAAATTTAAAATAACTGAATACTGAACTCCTTAGATTCTTTAGAGTTTAGCAAATAAATTTTTATAAACAAAATTTTTTATTACAAAATTTGTTAGCAAAATTACCAGCTTAAATTGAACACTTAATTTATTTTATTAAAAATTTCAAAAAATCAAAATTTCGTGTCCATAAAAATCCCAGCTTTTGGTGTTATTATGTAAGCTGATCGAATAATATTGTTCGAATTCAAAAATGTTAAAACTCTTGTAAGTCCAACTTTTTTGAAATTCTTGAAAGTCCAATTTTTTTGACGTTTCACATTTCCTTTAAGTTTTCAATATTTTGCCCCATTAAAATCAATTTTTGTTACTTTTTTGATATTCTGAAAACTGCAGTTATTCGGAAGCGTTTTACTTTCTAATCGATACATAATAATCTCCCAGAGGGGCAAATTTTAACGACAAAACTCGACAAATAAAATGTCAGTTTACAACTTAACTACCGAAATTTGCGTTTTAAACAATAAAGCATCGCCCTACAGGTGTCATCAAGGGTCGGTAGCTTTGATTCAAATATGGGTAAAAAAAATTTTTGTTAAATGACACTTCGTAGTTCCCACTTTCAGTGAAATCGTAGTTGACCTTTTTTATAGAGAAATCTTGAAATTGGATCAAATATAGACCAAATCGAATTCTAAGAAATTTTTTACAAATGATATAATCAGCTAAAATAAGTGTCAAAATTTTACCTACCAATCCTTAAAAAATTAATGTTTTTAATCATTTATTTGAAATTGTTTCCGTTTTTGTATTTCCTGTTTTTTTTTTTAATATACTCGTACAATACAAAATGTATGTATGCATATGAAGCTATAAACAATTTTTGTGTGAATGTGTTTGTGTATGTATGTATGTGATTTCCCTGTAAGAAATGTCGATAGTGAAACTGTACTGATTCACTATTGACTCTGTCACCAGTACTACTGACTAATTATGCCCAAGCCAACGCTTTCTGCTGTAGACATTTAACATGTGCGTGTCATTTCGAATCTACACAACTATTGACTAGGTGTTGACATTGAAACCAGAGATTCACTAGTACATTTAAGTAATTCTAGTCTACACTTTTCGAACTTTTTACTTGATTTCCACACTAGGAAGGAAATAAGATTAAACAGGTGCATTTTATTTGTTAAATTAGATATTTAATTGATAAAATTTTTTTTATAAATTTCATTAAAGTAAAAAAAATTGTCGTGCAAATTTAATTTTTGAGTAGACAAATCTTCAAAAGACTACACAAAATCATCCACAGGCTCCGTAAAATCTTAATAAAGCTCCACGAAATATCTAGAGTTGCAATTTTCACTAAAAATTGTTGCCTCTTTCTCGTTATTTTTATATCAAATTGATTGTTTTTCACAAGTCATTTGTAATTTCTTTTGCTCATTATATATTTTGTTCAAATTTGTATATTTAACTTTTAAATTCATTTTTCTTTATATTTTTATTAAAAACATGCATGCAGCTATGCACATGTATTTTCAACAAAATAAAACAATAAAAAAATCAAGAACAAGCACAGCTTTGCAGCTGCAAAAATGGAATGGAAGTAAAAAGTATAGATGCTTTGTGGACATGTCACCAAAAAGTCACCCAAAATAATCGACAAAAGTGGTGACTTGTAGACACTTGACCCCAGGGTTGTATTGAAAAATTTTGCGTATATACAACCAATTTAAATAAAAAAACAAATTAAAATTTTTTGAATATTTTTTTTTTAAAACGGACAGCAAACAAAATTTATATTTGTAATAACTGTTACGGACACAAATAAACCACAAGTTACCGTTTTGTGGGTAAATTCTTAATAAATTTCAAACAAATGAAAAAAATAAATGAAACTAAAAAAAATGGTAAATGATAGTAAATGATTTCGAATAAATGTATAAAAAAGTTTAGATATTTCTTTGAAAAATAAATATATGTTCCTTTATTTTAAAATAAAACAAAAAACTTTTTTATTAAACTACAAACAGTTAATAATATTCTGAGTGTAGTTTTCACTTTCAGAGAAATCATAGTTAAATACACCAAATTGACTTCAACAAAATTTTTTAAACATATTTGCTGTGTTTGTGTGGAACATTCACTATAAACTGATAACAACCATGCAAAAAAGGTTGAGAATAATGCGTTTACTCTTAACGTGAACTAATGTCAAATAAATATGGGATTTTCGAAAAAAAATTTACCGCACAACCACAGCTATAGTCCTGTATCGGTTATTTTTTGATTTGATTTGAAAATTCTCAAACAAATTTTTCGAAATTCAAAATCATAAATTCAAATTATTTCAATATATCAAACAAGTACAAAATTGTATTTTACAATACCTACAGTCCTATTAAAACAACTAACCATAATTTTTATCTTTTATTTAAACATACAAAATTTTGGAGCGCTGGTTTCCCCTCTGCCTTAAAAAATATAATAGAAGTCCCGAAAATGGCTCAAAAATATGATTTCTAAAATGATGATCTAAAATTTGGCATATTTCAACTAGAACATAGTCCATAAAATTTATTAAATTTAATGAAAATTTTGTTAAATTCTTTAATTTGATTTTACATATTTTTCACCCATTTCCAAGATTTCTTTAAAAGGATCAGCTGCCATTTCACTAAAAGTGATTACAAAAACTATGAAAAGTCATCTACATATTAACATATCAAATTAGTATTTTCCCGACATCTCCGATTATTATTTTCCCCACCGCAGCTTGAGGATAGCTGTGCGCTTTATAATACCTATTTATATTAGTCTTTGGAAACATTCTTTACTCTTTCAAAATATTAATAGAAATTTATATTTCTTAAAAGCTCTAGTAATTATGATTTTTAATTTCACGTTTCTCCCGAAAACTATTGTCGATGGAATTTTAATATCATTATTTGTTTAGTTAATCTCCAAACTTCTTTTGTCTTTATTAAGCCAAAATAAATTGCTTTTTTTTGGAAATTTTTAAAACTCCGTTAAAATTTTTTGGCTTCATACTGATTTGTTATAAAAATGATCGGGCAACCCTACGCACAGCACAACAATCTGTATAATTTATGTTGTGGTAGTGTTTGAATCTATACAATATTTTTCAAACATAGATTTCCAACATATTGGTGTAATTTTGATTGATTTATAATTGAATGTGAATTAATGATAAGATTATGATAAATGAATTTCCAATAACTATGTCCAATATACGCAATTATGCGTATATACGTATAATTGGAATGTATGGTTAGGTTAGTTAGTTAGTTAGCAGTGAGTGAATCTCGACTAAAACAAAATACCGTTATTGCAGGCAAAAGGAAAAAAACAACGCCAAAATCAAACATTACATACTCGTGGGCATATTCACACGTAATAAACTAAATTTATGCGTATATATGCGGTAAAACTGGTTTAAATATGTATAAAACAAAAAATAAATAAATATATTATTAATGCAAAATCCAAATAATAATAAAATGAAAATTACTGCAATAATTTGGCTACCAAACAAATTATAGAAATACAACACTGAGAGAATTTTCTCTAAATTGACAAAGCAAACTAAGTAAATTCTATAATTGAACGAAAGAATAGAGAAATACAGTTATTGGTGGAAGTTAGAGATGAGTAGAGTGAGGCAATCTAATTGATTTCAATCACGAACTAGTTCATTATCAAATGATCTTTGCTAAGTTATTGGAATTGTGAAACAAACTAACGCCAATATTTTGGTTGAACGAGTCAAGTTGAAGAGCGAACTAGTTCAAAACCAAAAGTGAACAAAAGGGTCTGCAAACTATATTGCCCAACTCTAAAGATGTGGGATTTGGTTTTTTTTTTTAACGACTTTGACACTAGTGACACTAAAAATCAGGATTTTGTTTTTCAAATTGACTATTCAATAAAAATTAAAAATTTACTAATTTTTTTAATAACATTGATTAAATAATAGTTATTAAAAATCAAAGGAAAACTACACATAAATGGTGTCAATTTTATCGTGTTGTCATTCGTTTAATAAGTTTTTCTTCTACCCTCAAAATGTTTAAAGTTTTCTCAGTGTACACTTATCGCAATTGTCCTCTATATATTAAAAATTTTGTAAATTCAATTTAATCGTTACGAATTTTTGATATGTATGTTGTTCAAATGCAAAACGATTCATAAATGCATGCAAACAAATAATTGAATGTGAACAAAAAAAAAAACTCAAATCAATATTCAATTGAAGTTGCACTCCTTTGTACAAAATGATTTTCATTTTAATTTTATGGTTTCACATGAAGCTCAAATAGTGCAGTATCTGAATGTATATGACAGCATTTTCAATGCATGATTTCATTTTTATAGAAAGCCAATTGAATATTGAACTATAAACATTATTATATGTAACAATTGTACAAAATATATTAAGTAGCTAAATTTTTGGTATAATCATTGAAAATATGGTTTGTGGTGGCTTGTTAAGCACTTTGTGTAAGTTTTTATCAATTTAAAATCAAATAAATCAAATTACAGACTGTAAAATTGAATGCTGTTTATTGAAATTTGTTTAGTAATAAAATTTAATGTTTAAAAATTAAATTTAATTGGAGTTGTGAACAAAAAGGATTTTGATTAAGTTGAAAAAAAGATTTTCCTTATTTCTGTTCTTTTGAATTTTTTTAAGTGTCAATCGTATTTTTTCTTATTTCTTTTTTGAAGATAAAATTTTGAATTTTTTTTAAATGCAGTAGCTAATAAATATTATTGAACTAACATTGAGTTCATAACTAATTAAAATTTAGTATTAGTTGTTCATGAATTTAGTTAACTTTTAAATAAAAATTAATAAAATTAAAGTTGGGCATGACGACTATAAAACAGCCTACAACTATGGGCCTAAAGTAAAAGCATATTGTCTTTAATTATAATCGATCCATTATAAGACCCAGTGCCCTCATAGAGACCTCGCCTCCTTCTCCTCCGCAGATAAATTGGTGTATCGACGAAATTTGGTGCATTGATTTATACAAGCCCAATGACAACCCCCATTGCTTTTAATGAAATTTGGTCCATATTTAGACCAAGTCCCCATACAAGTTTCACTTAAAATGGGTTCATTAGTATCTGTATCATATTTGATAAAATCATAGTACTCAAGGTTCAGTATGTGTACTGATCCTTATTTTATTAACAGGGCTAGGTCCAAATATGGTCCGATTTTCTTTAAATTTGGAGGCATGATCTATGTCTCGTATATGTTTAATGTTCACATTTATTCAAACCCAATTCAAAAGAAAGATAAGTCTGAATGTGGGCCGATTCAAACCAAATTCAAAAGGGCGAATAAAAAGTCATGTTCCAAATTTCATTCAAATATCTTTATAGTTTGATTGCAAGGATTACATTTACACACGGTATCAAACATCACTACAAATTCATAATACCCTGACCACACAAAATATAAGTACAATTTTAACAAAAATTTATATAAATTAAGTAAAATTTTTCTTATCGATTTTACAAGAAAACAAACCCGATGGATTCCCCTGACCTTAATAAATTTTTGATATGTGACGGTTTTATATTGTTACGATTTTACCCTTTATAAAATCGTTGATTTATTTACCTTTTAAATAAATCGAGTTCTTTCTATATTGCAAATAATAAACACTGTTTGAAATTATTTATAGCTCTATTTATTTATAACCGTCACTAAAAATTACAGAAATACACTTTAATAGCACACTTTATTTACATGATTTAGATAGACTAAACGTTAGCCACACTTTAGTTCTTCACACTCTGCGTTTTATATGCGGGTTAGAATACCTAGAATATGGCAGCATCGTATGGAAGCTGCATACTGGCAACTTTGAAAATGTTCTTTTACAGTTTGACATAAGAAACATTAGTTATGTTGAAGGGTTGCCATTTAATTGTTTTACATTTCAGGGCTAACATATGGGGATTTGTGTTTTTACGAGTAAATGGAATTTCTATAAAAATATGTTTTCATAGTTCTTAGCGGCCCAATCTCCCAAGAAACAAAAATTTCACAAAAATGGAATATAAATCTGTAGTAAAAATGGAATAAAACTTAGTTATTTATGAGAATTACTTAAAAGTTTTTATAAATTTGAAAAGTTTCAAAGAAAAATGGATTTTAATAAAGGGTGGTCAAACCATAATACACCATGTTAAATGTTAATAAAACAAAAAGTTTTCAGAGAATTATCTTAATATTTTTTAATATGATAGAAGGATCTATGACAATTATGTGTGAAACAAAATATCGGCTAAATGCTCGCCACGGCTTCGGTAGCATACCTCTATCCGATGGTCCATATTTTCAATGACTCTGAGAAATAATTAAGGTTCAACGTCGTTAATGTGCCGAATTATCTCATCCTTTAGCTCTTGATTTGTTCTTGGCTTATTGACGTACACTTTTTCTTTTAAATATCCCCAAAGAAAGAAGTTCAACGGTGTCAAAACACATAATGGAGACGGGCAATTAACATCGCCACGACGTGAGATAACACAGCCACTAAATTTCTTGCGTAAAAGTGCCATTGTTTTGTTGGCTGTGTGGCAAGTGTTACGATCATTTTGGAACAACATATCGTCCAGGTCCATATCCTTAATTTTTGGTCACAAGAAGTCCGTTATCATCTCGCTATAACGAACACTGACATCGAGTCGAGGTTGACGGCTCTTTTGCAACACTATCGCGAACAACAGCAATGTTTTCCGCTGAACGAACTGGGCGGGCATGCACAGGTGTTTTCACATTTTCTACAGCCCCGGTTTGCTGAAATTTACGCACAATTCTCCCGATTGTGGACAAATTTGGTCGATTATACTGACCAAAAAAATTAAGAAGTGCACGAAATGCATTTTGATATGAACGCCTATTTTCGTAAAAGGCTTCAACAATCTTAACGCGCTGTTTAATTATGTACTTTTCCATGGTTGAATTCATCAAACACTTAAACAAAGAAATGTCAAATTAAGTTTAACAAAAAACTTGACGTTAAGGTATGACTCACAATTAACATCGTGCATTATGGTTGGACCACCCTTTATAACATATACTCGCGGGATATTTTTACAAAAACATATGTCTATTTTTGGTACGCAAGGAAAAAAACCTTGCCAGCATTGCCCTATTGCGTATGATTTCTCCCCACAACATATTTGAATTATTGCAAATATGGGTGAAAAAGCTTACCAGGAAAAGTCACAAAAAATCCGAAAGAATCCCTGATGCCTGCTCTATTAAAATAAATTGGTCTTTATTATAAGTTAATTCTAACTAAAATCAACATCAATTTTCTATACAAGTTTTTTCTTCGAAGCAAAAAATTTTTTTATTCCCAAAAATCTTGAGCGCCCCGGTAGGCTAGTTGGTAGCGTGCTAGCTTATCAGTGCGGGGGTCGTGGGTTCGATTCCCACCAGAGGCTCTAGTTTGTTTTCGCTACAAAGAGCCGATAGCCTTTGTTGCTAGTGCGCGGTTAGGAATTTAGGATATAATTTATATAATATATAATGATTTATCTAGAAGTTTGTTATTTAGATAGTAGCTTTGATTAACCACATAAGGCCCTAATGTAATGTAAATGTTATGTAAATGAAGATTTAAAAAAAAAAATCTTGGGCATGCTCGGACATGTTTCATATTCCACTAGATACGTTTAAATAACCAGTAGATATCACAGTTGCCTATAATTTTTTTTTTTTAATATCAAAAAAAAAACACAAAAAAAGGTGAGATTGAGGCGCTAAAAACTACTGCACTAATTTTTTTCTCCTCTATCGACTTTCCTCATTTCCTTAAGAACGGAGGGAACCCTCTGATTAGTTTTTTCCTTCGTTTTTTTAGGAAAGTGTTAAGATAATATTACTTTGACGCAAAATCTTTTTAAATTTATTAAAATTACTGAAATTTAGTTTGAAGGTTAACTGAGTGATTTCTACAGGAAATTATTCTTATTTTGCGTTAAACATTTTCTATAACATACTCCTATTCTAATTTGTTATTCATTCCATTTAAAGTCTTCAAAGGACTACATTTAAAACGCTTTGGTCCCAAATGTCCCAAATCTCTTGTTCAACCCTTTTATTTTTCTTGTTTTTTAACTCTTTGATATTAAAATATTTATGTACTTTTTTTAATCAACCTTAAGTTGTAAATCATTCTAAAGTGACACCTTGATAACGTGTTTTATTTTTTTTTATTTATATTTTGAATTCCACTTCTACCCAAAATAAAAAGTAATGAAAGAAAACTTTTTAATTTGAACCAAAAAAAAAAAAAAACTGGACAACTCGTCTCATCCTTTTTGACTCATGCTGTGTGTTGTCACATGATTTAATGACCTTTTATGCAAATGTTGTCCAGAAATAGTACAAAAAAAAAACAAAACAACAAACACATAGTAAATGAACATCTCTTATGTCAAATGCAGTTACAGTTCCCTCCCCTGTGTTAGGTTTTTCTATTTGTTTTTAAATGATCTACTACAATACTTTTATAAAAATTAAATGCATTTTTATGTGTGTTTTGTTTAACCTAAACTGAAGAGGTGTTATTTGGTTTTTTTTATGAATAGTAAAACACGTATAACACATGTTATCCTTTCGTTATTATTAAACTTTACATTCATATGTAGTACAATTTGACCATTGGGTGTTGTATTTTTTGAAAACATACATCAAACATTTCAGTTAAAAACAACAGTTTACATTAAATGAGCGCAGAATAGAAAAATTAGATTGGGATTATTGTTTACCTTTTTTTTTTCTTTGAACACTAAGCAATTAATTAGTTAAATTTTAAAGTCAGACAGCAAAAGGGTAGCCAGATTTTGTTTCCTCAAAAATAAACCGTTAAAATTTAATAAAAATCAGTTCAATTTTTAAAATAACTTTTCAATATTGTAACTTTTCTTTCCATTGAAATATTCCATAAATGTCTTAAGTTTGATCACGGAACTTTTTTTTAAACATTTTATGATTTTTGAAAAATGCATAAGATTGAGAAAAGAAATGTCAGTGACAAGGGAATTCCCCCAAGTAAGAAGACCGAATGCACTGAATTCAAACAGGTAATATAAATAAACCAACAGACCCTTTTTCTAATCTAAGAATTTAAGAGAATTTAAGAACTCAATAGAATCACAATAGGCCGCATAACCTACAAGCGTAATCCCTCCAGGCAAGCACACATTTTGATAAAGCAAAATCTGTATTCCATTAAATGTTGGAGGTACTAGCATCCAGAGTTATGGGGTTTGATCTTGGCGGCTCATCGAGTACCATTACGGCAACTAGGATCTCTCCAAATGGTGGCGTTCTTTTACCTCTCTTGATGATCTGGGAAAGTTGATACCGTTGTCTCGGTTGTGAGCTGGAACTATTGAAATTAATATATGTATAATTGATCGTTTACAACAGGCTCTTATTATAACTTCAAAGTGGTGCGAGAGAAAGGGTTAACTATTAGCCCAGGTTTAGATGATTATTGTCCCTTTCACCAGATGCAAAAATTTGAGATTTACCAGGCTGACATTTGCTGGCAGGGCTATAGAGTTGTCGGATGAGGTAAAGTATTTGGGAATGGGTTTCGTCAAAGAAAAACATGCAGCTGTTCAATGTTATCAACAAATCCACCAGGGTATTTTTTGCCTACCATTTTCGTCAGACTTGTAGATTAAGCCCGAACATGATTTACTAACACGATAATAAGATCAATGTTTTTATACGCAGCATTGGTTTGAAAGCCTATTCTTACGGTTGATGGTAATGCCGCGTTTAGACTGGAAAGTTAATCTATTAAGAAAGTTAATCAATTTAGTCACTTTTTAATAGATTAACTCTGCAGTATAAATTTAGTGTTTAACAAAGATGCACGTATAGCACTGCTGCATATTACTCCTCTCCACATTTTTGTGATGAGCGAGTTGTGCTTTTTGTCTTCCCGATGTGAGCAATATGAAGGGTAGTAACCTTGCGGGACATACAAGGGTCATAAAATTCTTTGAAAATAACCCAATTATGAAGATCGCTGGCAATATATTTCCCAAACTTTCTCTGTACATAAATTTTTTGGTTCGAATATTTCAAGGGAGTGACTTTATTGACCTCAGCTGGGTGCCGTCCATTAGAGCTCAGGTGTGGTTTGCGGAATCGGAAATTTTTGAAACCAACTTCCAACAAAACATTCCGACCGGAAAGTGTCCGCCAATATTCTAGGCAGAGGTTAATGCGATTTTAGTTTGCAGCGTTTTTAGGAAATTTAGGGAGTGTTTTTAGGAAAGTTCTAAAGAACGAAATTTTAAAACGTTATAAAATCATGAATTATGGTAGACAGAACGGGATGATAATAGTTGGGTACATGGGCATGAGGCCACACTTGCACACGAGATCGTGAATTGCCTGGCAAATAGGGGGGCGCGTAGCTCCGTCTTTGGGTCAGAGTCCTTTTTTGGGATACCTAGTGGGTTGGCGACGAGAAAAGTTAGACTAAGAAATGCGAGAATGTCCAGAAGGAAGTTTTAGAAATAACCATCTCTCAGTAAGGAGGGACCTCAGGTTATTAAAGGCACAAGGAAGCACCAAGGAAGCACCACTGATGGTCTCCCTTGATGGCAAAGAGACACGTAATTTTATTTAACGGCCCAATGCCTTTTTTGCTTTTATTTTAAAGTAACTCTATATTAATTGAAATATCTAGTAAATGGTCTTTAAAACATGTCCGAGTCTCACAGCAAAACCACACATTACCAAATAATGTGTAATGTAATGTGTAGCCATGGATTACTTTACACCTTACTTCACTGATGAATTTTACAGGCGATGAGCCTCAAAGTAATGTATATACTCATTACTTTAGATGTGATAATGTAAGGGGTTACTTATATGGTTACGAGAATGGAAAAAGTAATGTGTCTAAAAATAGATTTTTAAAAAACAGGAATTTTTATTAAAAAAAAATATTTTAAACGTTATTAAAAATAATGTAGTCAAGATGGGAATCGAACCAGGGAAATCTGGTTGCCAGCCAAGAACTCTTCCCACTGAGCTATCGGCGCATATAGTATTTGATTGCTTTAAACTTAAATGAATTGTTGCGCTTCGTTTTTTTGCTAGTGTTGTCAAAACAAACATACATTACTCTTTTGCTTACAAAAAACACAAAGAAATGTATCTAAAAATAGATTTTCAAAAATATTTCAATTATTACTTTACATTTTTAAATCACATATTACTTAATGAATAATGAGTAACTTATTACTTTAAGCTTGCAAATAATGAAAAAGGTAACGAGATATCATTACAAGGTAATGCATGAGAATATCGCACCCATTACCAAAGTTTTGCTGGGCTTTTTAACTTTTTTGTTTTCTTTGCTTTGTAAGTACAAATATTATACATATTCGAATGACAATTTAATTTAATCAAGAAGTGTCTAAGATTTTTCCAATTTTTGTAATTGTTTGACTTCATGGAAACTTTTCCAAGAAGTTTTTTTCACATATATTTGAAATAGGTGACAACCTGGGTCCTCAACATGGACAATATACATATTACAATTTTTCTTTCCTCGAGTGGTAATTTTTGACCCTACTTTTTAACCCTTAAACATACAATTGAGGAAATCCCTTCAATGGTGCTTCCTTGTTAGGTATCACCAGTTTGCACTTAGAAGGAAGATATCGCTTCTTAAACCTGGATATGTGATAGAAGAGACAAAATTGACAAGCATGACACTTTTTACCCAACAAGAAAGTTTTGAAAATGTTTGTATCCCATTTTGTACCCTCTAAATTTGAAATTGACCGCTTAAAATTTATGCATTTGTTTTAGTTTTCAGTATTGTATACTGTATCCAAATTTAATATAAATCGATTAAAACACCGATTAAATTCCCTTTGAACCAGTTCTGGAATTATCCTTTGTGGAAAATTTTCCGAAACAAGCTCCATGAAATCGGTTCTAGTGGAATCAGTGGCAAAATTGGTTTGGTTGGGAACCGATTGTAAAAAATTTTCCTGGATACTTAAGTGTACTATTTCGATCACTTAAGTAAACTTTTTCAAAAATTTTTTAAGCTGGATGATTTAAGTATGAGTATCTTAATCATAAGTAATAAGCACAACATTTTAAAATCAGGGACAAAAATGTAAATGTTAGATTTGACTCAAGTGTTTACTATAATAGCGGCCCTAAATCCTTCTTAGTTTTCGAGATATGCAACAAAATTTTGATTTTTATTTCACATACTGCAAATTCCAATGATTATTAATTTTACTGTTATAGCAATGTATTAATTTAATATCTTTCATCATCCAGTGCGTATAGTTGTTCCCCTTATATCTCTACCAACTCCAATGTTCACCGAAGCGTAAAAACAATTGACAAGATTTTTGCAACATTGCCAAAAAAAGAAAAAAAAACAATGCCAGTCTCGACAGCATCATCAGTCTGTAACTCACAAAACGCATTTAAAATATTTAAAAGTTATGTGGCTCATCAATTTTCTGCAGTTTTTAAATTTTAACAAAGATAGACAGTGACAAAACAGTTTTTTTTTACAACAGTACCGATGATGACTGGTAGATGATAACAAAGTTGAAATATGTCAAAAACGCTAAAAATATATAAAACAGCCCAACCAAAAAATGTTGTAAAACCCAACAAGAAAATACATACATATGTTTTCTGATGGAAAATAATATAAACAGACAGACTTATATGGCATGGCGCCAGACAATAGGGAATATTACAATAAGTTCTTTAAAAAGTATTTAAGCTTTAATCTTAGTTGAGACACCCAAAGGTTTCAAGATCATTTGCAAAATATATTTTGCGGCAATTATCACCATACGCGTAAACGGAAGTACAGCCATTTAGCAGAAGAAAGAAAATCAAAAAGATTTTATAAAAGGGTTTTCCGTTTTTGTATTTTTATTATTATTATTTCTTAACAAAAGGTGGAAACACTGTGACAAATTATGTGTATTTCTCAAACAAAAGAACATTAAGAAACCGACAATTGTTACAAATTCTTGAAACACCACCAAACCTAAATGCTAAGGGTGTCTGTCTCTCCCTGACAAAAGGTGAAGTACTTAATGAACCCTGTATTTAAAGGAATAAGAAATGAAATAATAAGTGTTTCAAGATATTTATATGGTATTTAACACCGTTGGAATGCAGTAAAATATACCATTATGACAATTAAATTGATACAAATCTGTTTTATTTTTCTAAAGGAGAAGAAGTTTATGTTATTCCTTAAAAATGTTTTGGGTGCTTAAACAAAATTTGCATAATTTATTTTTGAATTGTTTTCAATGAACATGTGTTAGTGCGGGTATAATTTTATTTTATTGATATTTGTTATTTCAGAAGCGGTTTATAAATTGTTTGACTACAAATTGAATTGAATACGCGGCCTTATGGCAGAATACTTATCTGCAGGTCATAGATGCCAGATTTAACGATTTATTGTCATATTGACGATTTTTTTGTCAAAAACTTGCAAAATTTCGATTCTATTAGACTTTCTAAGGCTTTTGTGTTAGCCGGAATATAAGCTGGACTTTCGCTCGTACATATCAGCATAAAGTATAAAAAGTACACTGAAGGAATTATCATGATCATTTTTGCGTAAAAGCAATAAACATGCACTGAAACTTGCCCATTGAAACATTTCATTAAGTTTTCATAAAATTTTAAGAAAAATATAATAAACTCAGTGAAGAAGATTCAATGAAAAAAAGTAAAAGAAAAGGTTTAAATTCGGCTGTGACGAATCTTTAAATACCCTCCACCAATATCCTATAAATATGTTCTATATTGTTTTTGATAGAAATAATGTAAAAAACTTTAGAAGTGAAATTCTGGAGGTTAAACAAATGTTTGAGGTGAAAAACTTTTATAAATGTAAAAACAAAGAAAGAAAATTTTTAAATGAAAATAATGTTTTGTGGTGAAAAAAGAAAATTTAGTGGTGAAAAAAATTTAAATGCGACTGGTGAAAAGCCAAGAGAAACTATTTTATCAAAATACACCAATTTGTTTGGAAAATTTAGTGGTACCTTCACAAATTCACTCATAACTTTTTAACCGCCGGACCGATTTTACTCATTTTCAATATCAAGCTACTCGGGAGGATGTTCATTAATCTAGATAAAAACAAGTAAGAGCGGCTAAATTCGGCTATGCCGAATCTTATATACCCTTCACCATGGTTGGGAAAAAACTGAAGTTTATATATGGACATATATGAAATGGACAGATTTATATACGGACGCCTTTAAGAGGAAATTAACCATTTAGTTTGGAGATAAAACTTGGACTCGGGAAGATTTATGGTTCCAGAAAATATGTATTTTAAAAAAATGTATGTTTTGGGCATAACTTTTTTGTATCTGAACCGATATTTCCGAGTTTTTCAGCAAATATGTTATACTAAAGATTTTCGATCTTTTGCTATATAAGACGTATCCATAGGTCATAATACAGCTCTAGAATAGTGTTTGTTGTTTGTGTATAAAAGGTTAAGAGGTGAAAGAAAAGAATTTCAACAAATCGTTAAAAGAAATCACTACAACTGCATGTGTATTATTTCTACAAAATAGTTTGATTTAGCTGGCAAATTTGCATTTAGGATTTTATTTCGCTTTTTTATTAGAAATATTTGTAATTTCTTTAGCTTAATTTTAAAAATTTGAAGGAAAATTGTTTATAATTTTTTTTATAAATTATTATAAGTTATGACCTAAAATAGTTGACCTCAAAGGTAAATTATGTATAAAGTTTTCTTAATATGTGAGAAATAAAATGGTTTAAAAATCTTTTTATAAATTCTTTTAAATCGGAGCAAAAAATAGAAATAAAACCGTTTGTATTTTGTTTGTATCAGAGGGTTTTTATACAAATTTTGATGTTTTTAGCCTATTTATGGATTATTTAATTATTAATATAAAATTTTATTTAAATTAATTATTAAATGTAAAAAAAAAAACAAAAAATAAACAAAAAAAAAAAAAATCTTAACGAACCCGCGACCCTTCCACCTGTGGTGAAAGGTATAAAAACGTTTGTATTTTGTTTGTATCAGAGGGTTTTTATAAAAATGTTGATGTTTTTAGCCTATTTATGGATTATTTTATTATTAATATAAAATTTTATATAAATTAATTATTAAATGTTAAAAAAAAACAAAAATAAGCAAAAAAAAAAAAAGTCTTAAGAAAATAATAAAAAAAAATGTACAAAAAAAAAGTGAATTGACCTCACCGAGATTTGAAACTCGAACCACACGGCCTTAGAGAAAAAAAAAAGTATTTGTGACACAGCGTCTAGACAACTGAGCTATTGAAGCTCACACAAAATCATCGTCAATAGAGGTACATATATAAAAGTCTTCGTTAATTAGAGATTTGTTTGGTTTTTATTTAAATGACAAATCTTTGTATGTGTGTTGTTTGTGTATTGAATTTTAACACATGGATGTGTTGTTATGCTCAAAATTCTACATACATATTAAACAAAGGGATTTTACTGGAAAAATTAGAGGTAGTCCTGGTTTTTTGCTAATATCTCAGCCATTTATTAACCGATCTGTCTGATTTTTAATAGCAAACAGAAATGGATCACATGTAACAGAAATAAAAAAGAATCAAGTCCTCATCATGTCTGGGTTCTTCGGAAAACCCATTTCAACACACAGACGGACAGACGGACAGACGGACAGACGGACAGACGGACAGACGGACATCGTTAAATCAACTTCGCTCTTCATAAGGACCCAGAATATATATACTTTATAGGGTCTAAGATCAATATTGTAGAAATTACAAACGGAATGACAAACTTATATATACCCTTCCACCTATGGTGAAGGGTATAATGAGCACACCCACTTGCGTCTTCGCGCCGTAATTGCCATTTCTACAGACAGACGGACATCGCTAAATCGATTTGAAATCGTATAAGGATCATGAATATACTAACAGGTCAATTAAGAAGTCCCCGGCCTGGCACATAGATGGCGCTACTATACTTAAATCGATATGATTTTTAGTTAGCCCTAACCTTCAAAAGACACGTGTATAACTTTGACAGCTGTCGCATCATTAGTTTGTGAATTATATCATTTTGAGTGAAGCAACTTTTGTTATTGTGAAAAAAGTGGATAAAAAGTAATTTCGCGTGTTGATAAAATATTGCTTTTTGAAGGGAAAAAATACAGTTGAAGCAAAAACTTGGCTTGATGACGAGTTTCCGGATACTGCCCCAGGGAAATCAACCATCAAGGATTGGTATGCTAAGTTAAGACGAGGTGAAATGAGCACCGAAGACGGTGAACGCAGTGGACGCCCAAAAGAGGTTGTTCCGGACGAAAACATCAAAAAAATCCACAAAATGATTTCGAATGACCATAAATTGAAATTGAATGAAATAGCAGGTAGTCTAAAGATATCAACTGAATGTGTACATCATATCATTCACGAATATTTGGGTATGAGAAAGCTTTGTGCAAAATGGATGCCGCGCGAGCTCAACCAAAAACAAGTAAGTGAAAACGAAGGCGAAAATCCATGAATTGGGCTTCGAATTGCTTCCACATCCACCGTATTCTCCAAATCTGGCCCCAGGGACTATTTCCTGTTCTCAAATCTGAAAAGAATGCTCGCTGGGAAAAAATTTTCGTCGAATGAAGAGATTATCGCCGAAACTGAGGCCTTTTTTGAAGCAAAAGACAAATTGTACTTCAAAAATGATATCGAAAATTTGGAGGGTCGCTATAATCAGTGTATCATTCTTGTTGAATAAAAAAACCAATTTTGCCAAAAAAAAATGTGTTTTAGTATGGTAGGCCGGGGGCATTTCAATTTACCTGTTATATACTTTATGAAGTCTTAGACCTATATTTCGACATGTTACAAACGGAATGACAAACTGATGTATACCCTCACCATATATAGTGGAGGGAATAAAAACTAGTTCCGTAAAAAGTATGCAGTATTTTATAAATTTTAAATAATTTTTCTCTTACTTTCTGAAGAAACGTTTTATAAGTTTAATAAAAAAATCATTATTTTTCGTCTATTAAAATTCTCTTTGTGTAGTTTTAACGTAGATTAAATATTAAAATAAAAATAATTTTAGTCAGTTATTGTTTATAATATTTGAGGTATAATCGAATAAATATCAGCGAAAGATTTAAGCAAGTAACGCGAAGAAATTACGATAAAGGCAAAAATGTATAAACGCTTTTTTTTACAAGCTGGGCACCCTACTGGTAAAGATTATTTGAGTACGCTAGTCTCAGTTAGACACTGCTGGTGATTGTATACTTGAATTAATTGTAGACAAAATAAAATTTCCCGAAAAAAAATTTCCTCGAAAAAAAAGCGAAAAATTTTATTTTACGGAGTTGGATTGAATTAAATTCAAAAATGATCTCAAAAAATATCCTTTTATGATTCTTTAGTACTGAAATTTTAAAATGCGAATATCGCGAGTACGGGCGCTATCGCCATTGAATTTAGCGTACTTGAATTAGCTTCGCCAGTAGTGTGCCCAGCTGTAATTATCCACGTATAAAGTTAATGTACATAGAAAAAGTAATGTGTAAGTTTTCGCCTTAAACACATTTGTGTGAATTTTTAGTTTATTTTGGAGTTAAGGGATACAATGAATGAAAAAACACAGCTGCAGTTAGTTTTTAAATATTGTTAAGCTGACTTAATATATAAATAAGATCTGTATAGTTTGTGAATTATTTATATTTTCTGGGAATATTGACACATTTATTTCATCCTTTAAATAACATTTAAATAATTTATTTAAAAATTTCCGAGTTTATTGAATTAATTAAATTTAAAAATAAATCTATTTTTTTTTTTTTTTTTGCAAATTAAATTTGACAATTGATATCAACAATACTGGGAAGTGTGTAGGAAATGCTGAGCGTATGTAAAGAAGTTTAAAATAGCTTAAACGGAACTTACGATTTTTTTACTATATTTTTAAATTGATTTGACGATTTTTGCGATTTTTTACTAAACACATCTGGGAGCACTGTTGCAGACACCACATAGATAATATATGAAGGATAAAAGTCTATGAAGTTTCTTTAAAGGTTTGGACAGTTTCTGGTAACAAATCAAAATTTTGTAAAAAATACCTATTCCAAGTATAATTTGGATAAAATTTCGTGAAGCGGTTCAAATTCCGGGAAGGTTCCAGATATTTTTTTTTATAAAAAGGTCGGAAAATATAGAAATAAATCTGAACCGAGAAGGTGGGTTTATATTGAGACTTGGTTCAAATATACGGGAGGTAGATTTTAATAAGTACCGATAATAACCAAATTATGTACCGAATTTTATGGAATAATCTTTATGTGACTAATTAGAATATTTTTTACCTTAAGTCGAAGATGTAATATAATCTTATCATATTAGATTTTATTTGTGGCTTTTCAGAAAGACTGATTAAAAATAGGAAACAATACAGTTGTTTCTATTTTTATGCTTTAAAATACAAATATTAGAATAACTAAAATATATTTACATTTGCAATTTGTGGCTTGTTTACAAGGTTTCCATGGCCACACGTATTCAAAATGCCGGATCCAATATGGCGAAAAAAAATTTTGCCATAACATAAGTTGTATTGTCTGATTCGATTAAAATTACCACTATAGAGATTTTTCCGAGTGCTAAACACAAATCTCAAATTAAAATAAATTTCATATTAACTCAATAAATACATGTAGATTATTTCTCATACAGCTTTTTTCATTTAAGTTGTAAGTTAAATAAAGCACAATTTGTGTCGTAGAAGGCGTAGCTGACTAGAAAATACTTTCCATTCGGTTACTTAAAAAATATTATAACTTTTTATTTGAAAAATATTCATGATTTTGAACAGAGCGAAAAAAACATCACACAAATATTTTAAGCGTACTAAAATGTATATTTTTTTGCACCACAAAATTTATCGGAATTTATTTTTTAAAAGAAAAAAAAACCTAGTTTAAAAAAGATAACGTAGGGCTCGAAAAAGTAATTTTTTGGTAAAATCTCAGTACTTTTTCAAAATTTCAATATTCCATTCCTGCTAAAGATTCTTTCGTGTTATACGAGGGCCGATCAATAAGTCTGTGACTTTTTGAATGAAACACAGTTTTTTTGCAAAAAAAAAAAAATATTTTTTAACATAATCTCCTTTTAGCTCAATACGCTTAGTCCAACATTTCTCCAATTTTTGTATCCCTTCCAAAAAATAGGATTTTTCGAGGTACATAAAATAGGTATTTGTTTGATCAATAATTTCATCGTTGGAGCTAAATCTCTTTCCACCGAGCCGTTTCTTTAGGTTTGGAAATAGGAAATAGTCACTGTGGGCTAAGTTCGGAGAATATGACGGATGAGGTACCAATTCGTAGCCCAATTCATGGGATTTTGCCATGGAAACGTAGTTGTCACACGATTGCGCTTGTGTTTGATTGTAAGCAAATGCGGCACGCATCAATCAAATTGGAAACCACTGAGCCATGTGAGATGCCTATGGCTTAAAGAATCTCTCGCGACCACAACTGAAGTCAGTAAACCACTTTTTAACCATTGAAATCGATGGTGCAGAGTCCCCATAGTATTTATCAAACTTTTCCTTGGTTTGATTGACCGTTTCTTTCGCAAAAAATAATATTTAATGAGCACTCGAAATTCACATTTCCATTTTTAAAAAAATCCACGAGGTTGTATGTTTTGAACAGCTGTTAAACGCAAAGTAATTGAGGGAACTTGCTCTATTAACAGGTGGTACTTGATGGAAGCAGTGTTGCATTTCATATAACTACTAGGAAAATTTAAAAAGTCACGGACTTATTGATCCGCCCTCGTAGTAAAATAATTCCATTGAACTACTTCCGGACTAACTGTACTTGTGACAATTTTATTCATAATTCAGAAGTCAAAAAATAGTTTTTTGTAACTGAAAAACTGAGTACGGAATTACGAAATTGAAAATTTTGAGTTTTGTCATCTTTATGATCATTTGTTTAGATTTTATATAAAATTTTGAAACTTTTTTTATTATCAAAAAATAAAAAAAATGCAATTAAAATTATTTCAATAAAAAACACTATTGCAGCTGCTTTTTTTTTCAAACAAAGTAAATCCTTTATATTCTTTCCCAAACAAAAAACAAAGTGTGCCACGTTAAGAGTTAAAAAAACTGCTTTAAAAATCAAACATTTATCAAAAATTATTTCGATAAATAATAAATATAAAAAGCAAGATAATTTTTTTTGTAAAAAAGGGGCGTACTTACTGTTATATAACAATTGTATTAAGAAAAAAAAACTGTATAAAATTTCAATTAAACTGTCTCATTTAGCAATAAAAAATAACTTTTTTATAGTTTGAATACGTACAATTTTTAAAAAGGAAAAAAAATGTGTGTATACTCTAATTTTTTTACGATCTTGTTGTCACCATTAAAAATGACAGTCAAAAATATTGTTACTGTGATTTTTTTTTTATGAATAATGAGTGTAAATATTAAGGGTAAGTTTTCAAAACAATTGAATAAAAAATTCTAAAAAAAATCGTAATAAAAATTAACATAAAAATATGTGAAAAAAAAACAAAAAGATATTCCATAAATCATAAAATATTAAAAAAAAATATGTTTTTGATCTTTTTGTTATAATTATTTACTGAAAACAATTTTGAATTTTACACCTAACCCTGTAGATAATATGTAGTTTATTTATATTTTTAAAATATAATTTTTTTTCATATTAAAGATTTATGGTATTAATTAATTGATTATGACGTTTTTCATGCATTTATTCATATTTATTTCATACATTTTTTTTCTCTCCTTAAATAGTTAAAAACACCATATAATAAAAAATATGTAGTCATAAATTGTAACAAATGTCGGCAATGGGATATTTAAGACACTACTTAATCATTTTTAGTAGTGTTTAAGTTGGTTGTTTGGTCTGTGAGACTCAAGTCACATATAGTGACGGCGTTGTTGTCGTTGTTTGTTTCTACTATTAATATTTGTTGAATAGAAGAGATATTGGAATGCGTTTACATACTATAAATAAATGAACAAAAAAAATGTGAAAAAATATTCACTTTGATCTCCACATTAAGGCATTATAACTTCACGACTAAATGATACAATTAAAACGTCCATAAATGGTTAAATAAGACAATAGAAAAGAAAATTAATAACATTTGGATTATGAATTTTTTTTAGAACGAATGAGAAAATTCTTAAAGAACTTACATTAAAAATTTTAAAAATCTCTTTCAAAAGTCAGTAAGACTCGTTGTCACTTACGTGGAAGCTATAAAATAAGCCATTACTTGCAGTCCTAAATTTTCATTACTTTATAATGTTATCGTAAGCGATAAACTTATTGTCACTATTATGTAGAGAAAATATTACTGGGCAAAAAAATAATGAAATAGTTCATTAAACAAAATGAACGAAAATTTTCCTTAAAATATTTAATAAATAGTTTCATACTATTTTTAAAACAGGGTCTTTAATGAAACTTCTTCATTAAGTGTATGAAACTTTCAATATCAGCTGATTTGCCCTATGTAATAAATAGATATTATTAAACACAGACAGTTCTTAAGTAAAATTCATCTAAACTCAATAAATAAACGTGGGGTTAGCTTTCATAAGCTTTTTCTTTTTAAAGGTGTGAGTTAAATAAAAAATATTTACAATTAACAATATAATATGTGTTCCTCGGAGTATTTCTAACTTACGGGAGGTCTTGAATTCGAAAATTTGTGATTTTTGGGCAAATACACTGATTTTTAGATGTTCTACTTGTAAGAGAAAGAAAGGCAAAAGTCTCCCCTCGACGGCCTGTCCAAACCGCTTTGGATGGAAACCCGAAATTTAAAATACTTTTTTGGAATTTTCGCCAAGAACGTGATACTAAATGTGATTCAAAGGGTTAAAGTTTCACACTTAACGAATTTCCAAAACCGATTTGGCTAGAGGCATGATCACTGTTTGGTAGATAATGAAACGAGGAACCAGTATAATAAAAACACTAGACAGCGGGAACAAAATGGAATTGAACGGAAAGAGAGTGGAATTGGCACACTATACGAAGGGGAATATAATGGACCGCAGAACGAGTGGAATTAAAGCACTAGACATTGGAGGAAAATCGAATAGGGAAAGAGTAGAATTAAAGCACTAGACAAGGGTATTGAATCGGGGAACGAATGGAATGGAACGGGAGCGATTGAAATTAAAACACTAGACAAGGGGAACAAAATGGAACTGAACAGGAAAGAGCGGAATTGACACACTATAAAAAAGGGGAATGGAATACGGAATGAGTGGAATTGAAGCACTACACAAAGAAGTAAAATGAAATTGAAAGAGTAGAATTAAAAGAAACGTAATGCAATGGGGAACGAGAGAAAATGAAACAGGGGAACTAAATGCAATGGAACGAGTGTAATTGAAACAATATATAGGAGAATTGTTGCATTAGACATGAGGAACGAAATGGAATCGAACGGGGAACGAATGAAATTAAAATAGTTAACACAGGGAATGATATAAAATGGAGTGCTTTTACTGCATTTTTTCGTAAATCTTAAATGACATTGGTAACTATTTTATATATTGAATATTGCCCTGCGGGAAATAAGGGGTCAGTTGGGAATTGGGACCTGTCCCGTGATAGGTGAAAACTGGACCAGTTCCGAAAATACATATCACGAGATAGAGTTCCTAAAGCACCTACCAAGTGACCGTTTTAAAAGTCACGACATATCTTTTTAGACCAGTCCTGTGACATGTCACAGAGGGCAATTGACCCCCTCCTAGGACAAGCCCATGTTAAAGTGACCGGTTCCTATCGCAATTAACCGGTCACGTGACGTGTCCTGGGATAGGTCCTTTTCCCGCAGGGTGGTTCTGTGGTATGTTCTTTGGAGTAAGTTGTGTGACATGCTCTTTTAGACCAGTCCTGTGATATGTCACAGAGGGCAAGTCCATGTTAAAGTGACCTGTCCTTTTTATATTAAAAAAACCGGTCCCCTGACCAGTCCCTATCACAATGAACCGGTCACGTGACGTGTCGTGAGATAGATCCTTTTCCCGCAGGGTACTTATTAATGTTAATTAAATTTAAAAAGTTAGTTATTAATTAATTTAAAATTTCCAATAAGAACGTGATAAACATGGGGTTAAAGGGGGTAAAAGTGTCCTCTTAAACATCCAGCCTAACCGCTGGCATATAGGTTCTTACTCCAACGTAGACATTCACTAAAACCGGATTTTTGTAAATTTTTTGAATATGGGAAGAAAATTCTGTCAGTTCCCAATAGAAATTCGGTTACTTTCACGAAATATGTTTGGTTTTACTGAATATTGGTATTCACCATAGACAAAAAATTTACTAATCGCACTTGAATACGGTTGTTTTTTGGTACACAGAAAAAATATCACAAAATTTTAAGTAATTAAAAATATTTGATAAAATTTTAATTGGATTTCTAACAATTTTTTTTTTAATCGTTTGTAAATTGTTATTTTTCATATAATTCTTTGAAAATAAAAATTTAAGTTACAAAAAAATAACAAAAAGTTTTTTGTATTTACAAAAATGTTCTATGGACGATGTTCAATATTGCAAACGGAACATTGTAACTTTATTCTGTGAAGTAGAAACCAAAATACACCTTTCAATTCGGTTGGTACTATTTTTATACCCTCCACCATATATGGTGAGGGTATATATCAGTTTGTCATTCCGTTTGTAATATGTCGAAATATAGGTTTAAGACCCTATAAAGTATATATATTCGTGATCCTTATGCAATTTTAAGACGATTTAGCGATGTCCGTCTGTCTGTCTGTTGAAATGGCGATCACGACGCGAAGACGCAAGCGGGGGTGCCTATTTTTACCCAGATTATTAAACATCCTCCCGAGCAGTTTGGTTTTTAAAATGAGCAAAATCGGTCAAGCGGTTCAAAAGTTATGAGTGAAAATGTGAAGGTACCTCTAAATTTTCCATACAAATTTGTACAATTTGTCTGTATCTATTTTTGTTTTCTGTTAAGTAAAAATGTTATTAAGTCTTCTTCTTGTTCGATTACATTTATTGTCTTACATACTCTGAGAATAATAACATTCTTAGAGCTATATGTGTGTTATTCTAATAACATTGTTAAAGTCGCTAACAGAGCAGACGTCTGGAAATAACATTACTAGAACTAAATTACAAAAGTTCTGTTTTATAAATTGACAAAACATATTCATATTACAGTTCATGCAAAATTTAGTATATACGTATGTATATCATCTTCAGCCCCTATGATTGCCGGAGGCTGGGTCCATATAGAATGAGGTAAGGTCCAGAGGAGCTGGATCGTCGTTAATACGTCCATTAATTATACCGACAGGAGAAAGATATGTAGATCCAGCCCAGATGGTGTTTTTCTCGCTTTCGTATATTTGGCTGACAAGCATATTATCGTGTAGAGCAAGTTTCTCAACAAATCTGGCTTGCAACGACATGGAGTACCTACAGAAGGGTAGAACATCGCCATTTTCATAGACGTAACTATTTGAAAATCGTTTTATGGAATTTTCATAATTTTTTCCGATGCATTTTCTTAGGATTTTCGGTTCAAATATCTCCAATTCTTTGGCTACTTTAGGAGATATAGTAAACCAGATTGGCTTTTTCTGTTAAGCTTTGTTGGTTTTTCGTTTCATTCCATAAAATGTATTTTTTGTTTTTGTAACCAAAGACATTTATATCTAAAGAAAGAGCAAAATACATAATTGCTTTAGTGCCGCTACTTTTGAATAGGTGGCGCTGAATTAACTTAAACAATACCCTGCCCCATGGCTAGGTCCAAAGGAATTTATATATAAGAAAGAGCAAAAACTAAAAAACTATACCCTGCCCCATGGCGATATAGCCTTGGATTAGGCTTTCAATTAATTTACTTACCAAAAATATTAAATTAACTACATACTTTAAATTATAATGCATTCAGATGTTGCTAGTAGACTTATTACATAATTTTAAAGTCAATTTTTCAAATGTTTGACTTAATAAAAGCATTTGTTTCACATTTTTATGTCAAAAAAGAAATTTTCATAGAGGAAAATAGTATTTTTTTTTATTCCATTTGTATTTTTGAGATTTGAGGGATTGGAAAATGTATATTTATGTTAATTTTTTCTTTTATAAAAAAAAAACACATGAATAAAGTGCAATATTGTGCTCTTAAACACCTAAATGAATATTAATTTAAAAAATTAAGGTATAATTTGTACATAAAACATATATTTTTTTATAGTTTTTGGCAAATATTCATTTATGTTACAAAGAAAATAGAAAATCAATAATACTCTAATGCATATTGTAGCACAATATGGCTAATGGAGACTAGCTCTGCAGCAAAATACCCTAATGGAGAGAATGCACCTTCTATTGACAAATAGTTACAACTCATGTTCTTTCTTTAATAAATTAATTTCTTTGCTGTATTCTCTCTATTAGACAAACACATTTCAATTTTTTAAAGAAAGAGCATTCGTTGCAACTATTCATCAATACGTGGCGCATCAGAAAGTGTATTCTCTCCATTATGCATATTTAGCTGCAGAGCTAGTTCCCATTAGCCGGAACAAAATTGAGTATTTGACAAAAACTATGCTTTAAAATTTGTTTTTTGTGCAGTCCATGTTTAAAAAAACTAGTGAAAAATTTAAAGGTGCCTCTAAATTGCCCATACAAATTTAGTACAATTTCATAGTAGCGACTGATACATAACATATTTTCTCATATTTTTTCACCAGTCGCTTAGCAGTAAATATTTTGTATACACCTCAAACATTTTTTCACCACTAAAATTTTTTTCACCACAAAAATGTTTCACCTTAAAATTTTTCACCTTAAAAATTTTTGTTCACCTCTAAATTTTTTTTCCACCAGAAAAGTTCTTTTCACATCTAAAAAGTTTTTCACCTCAAAAAATTTTTTCACCTACATAATTTTACTTCAAAAGTTTTCTTATATTATTTGTATCAAAAACAGAAGAGAACATCTTTTTAGGATATTGGTGGAGGGTATTCAAAGATTCGGCACAGCCGAATTTAGCCCTTTTTTACTTGTTTCTATATGTGTTCTGCCCAAAAGTATTTGGCTATGACTCTGACATTTAAAATAAGTGTTTCCTAAGGAATTTTCTATTTACTACAAAAATATATTTTTCGGAATTTCAAAATTAAAGCGTTGTTCCTCGAATGACCTGTACAAATCTTTTATGCCGGAAATCTGAAACATGAAATTTAAACATCCACTACAAGTGGCTTAACCATTTACTAAACGAGAAAGATCCCTAAAAAAAAGAAATAAATTTTCTGCCTTATATATTCCGATATTTAAAACTATCGTTAACGAAGTATCACGCTTTTTCGTTTTTATAAAATGTTATGAAAAATATATAAAATGTTATGAAAACTTCCATTAACTTAATGAAAAGTATCAATGAATAAGTTTCAGTATAATTTCATTACTTTTATGTAAAAACTAATTAGTATCGTGAAAATAATTTTTTCATTGCTGATCCACAACTTCTGAGCTCGTACATAGAGAAAACAGATCCATTGTAACAACTGAATTTCTTGCCCATCGAATAGTTAGGTAGCAGCAACCGCATTATATGGTTCTAATTGAAATTCCATTGCAATAACTGAATTTTTGTCGGCACAAATATATTTTATCGCAGGCTTTAACTGCAATCATGCAGTTGGCAAAAAATTTAATTATTATATCGTTAAACTTTTGTAATTTTTGCTAAATTTTTATATAAACTAAACGTAGCAAGCGCCAAAAACTAGATCGTTATTACTAAGTCAAAATACAGCCTCCTTACCAATTAAACATTACAATTAATTTAATACGATTTGATATTACTTTGACAATTTCCCTAACAAATAGTAAATTTCATTATTTACGTTTTAAAAAATGTTTTCACAATTTTATATCAGGTTTTGCATTTTTAAATTGTTCACACATAGTTGATTATTTTTAATGACATCTTTGCAGATTGTGAAAATTTTAAAATTTGAATATGAGTTAAAAAAAAAAAAATACAGGAATTTCGTTATAAAAAAATAGATAATTTTAATCAAATTCCTGCAAATTCATTAGAATTGATAGCGGAAAAAACGGTTTTTGATTGGGGATATGAATATGAAATGCAGTGAAATGAAACAATTTAAAAAATACATTTTTATAATTTTTTAACACATGAACATTTTTGGTGTCATTTAATTTTTTTTTTTTTTTTTTTTGCAGTAATTGCTTGCACAATATAAAAAAATATAAAATAAAACAACACAGTAATTTGTAACACTTCAAAAGGAAATTAATGTGTAAAAAAGATAATTTTAAAATGGATATAAATGTGTGCACACAGTAAGCAGGGTTTGGAAAATATTTATGTGGTTTGGTAAGTGACAGATTTATGAGCTGAGGTAGGTAGAGTCACAAGGAACTTTATACAGTCGAACCCCAATTTGCGTCACGATGTTAATTGTAAATAAAACAAAAAGTTTTCAGAGTTTTAATATAAATATTTTTTATTAAATATGATAGAAGGATCTATGACAATAATGTGTGAAAAAAAATATCGGCCAAATGCTCGACACGGTTTCGGTGGCATACCTCTATCTGATGGTCCATATTTTCATATTTCTTTCCAAAGAAGTCCTACGGTGTCAAATCACATGATCATGGCGGCCAATTAACAACGCCACGACGTGCGATAACAAGGCCATTGAATTTCTCACGATAGCGAACACCATTCACGGTAACTGCTTGGCCGACCTCATATTCAAAGAAGCCGTGGTGAGCATTTGGCAGATATTTGTTTCACACATAATTGGTATAGATCCTTCTATCATAATAAAAAAAACATTAAGATGATTCTCTGAAAACTTTTTGTTTTATTTACAATTAACATCAGGCATTACGGACCACCCTTTAAATACTTAAAAAGGACGATTGTTTATTATCGGTAGTTTTACATATTAAAAAAGAAAATTGAATTATTTATTCTTAGAATTTTCCTCTTTAAAAATATGTATTTATTTCATTCAATACCGACCAAGAAATTTTTATTCTAATTTGATACTGAATTTTGGTGGAGGAGGTTAATGGGAATTCGCCTATTGAAATCCGGTGAAACATAATTTTTTTGATTTTTTATTGGATATTACAAAAAGTATGTATCTGAATTATCCCTTACCCCTCCAGCCATATTATAAATTTCAAATTTCTTAAGGAAGGGGGTAGGCAGGACATTAAGGAAGAGACTATTCCCCTATTTACTCCTTCCCGTAAAATTTTCAAAATCCTCCTCTTAGTGGATATCCACACTGAATTATCAGTTTATAAATTTCAAATCTAGCGGTTGTAACGACGAGATTTTCTCTGTTAGCTGGGATAAGCTCGCGGGGATAGGGATCGTCACAGAAATTTATTTGATCCAGTGACAGAGAGTAATAGACGTGATTTTATACGTAACAAAGGTCATTCATCTAATGAGGTTAGGACTATAGGACTAATTAAGAGAGAGAGAATGAAGGCAGCGAATGGAGGACAGCGACCGGGAAGGACACGCTTCCTCTGATGGTATGCGTCTAGGTAAGCGCAGCGACCTGGGACGTGACGCTTCCTCTGATGTCTTCAAAAGTGGAGGACAGCGACCGGGGACGGCACGCTTCCTCTGATGAACTACGTCTGGGTGAGGGCAGCGACCTGGGACGTCACGCTCCCTCTGGTATCTTCACAAGGTGAGGACAGCGACCGGCGACGGCACGCTTCCTCTGATGAACTACATCTAGGTGAGGTAAGCGACCTTCTCTCATTACACGGTTTAGGATGGATGATTAACCCTTTAACCACTGAAGTCGAAATACGAGGTATTTTCGAATGAAATTTTGGTTCTAGTATCATTTTGGACTAAAAAGCACAAATGTGAAGTCCGTTTGTCAAAAAAAATGTAACCTGAAAGCGCCAGGTGGAAAAAATTAAAAATCCCCTGCAGAAAAAACGCTCGATTCAAACAAAAAAAAATTGTTTCAGAAATCAAACACGCAACAAATTATCAAAATACAACTTGAAGCTACTTTCCAAAAGAAATTCCGAGTCGATTGAACTGTTGAAAAGTATTTTTTTTTTAATTTTCATTTTGCACCAAAATCATAAATAATTTTCGTGTCTGTTTTGACAAAAATCTTGACAGAAATGGGTGTATCTGTCAAACTATTCAACTGAGCGCGTTCAAACCTTCACTGTGCGATAGGAAAATTCAAACCGACAAAAATGTCGTTGGCGATTAATGCACCAAAAATATTGCTTTGGATATAATTGGACTTTAGTGATGACCTTCTGTAGACGGTCTTAGTGGTTAAAGGGTTAAGGGACACTTTTCCCATTTTAGCCCCATGTTTAAAACGTTATCTTTGAAAATTTCACAGAGCATATGTTCCGTATATTAGCACATACCCCAAAGAATAGACATTTTAAATTTCTAAAGCGGGTTGGACAGGCCATTAAGGAGGAACTTTGGAATCCCTATTTTTGCAACATTTCGCTAGCTTATGACCTATGAACTGACAACCTATACCGTATGATTTAACACTTTTTGATTATTTTCTTTGAGGATAGATCGCGGGTTAGATCTAAGTTTTTATGTAAACCTTTTTATTACTTAATAAAGTTGAATTAAAAGAAATTAAATCTTTATAATATGCAGATAATCTTACTGTATTACTGAATTTGGAAGCCCAGATAATTTTTTTAAATATGAGCTGGTGCGATATCATAGTCAAGTCCTTATAGACACAGAAATTACATGACAAATAAATTAAAAATTTAAACCATTTTTTCAATTTAAGCACTTCATATAAAAAAAATGAATTTTTACAATAATGAATTTTGTGTACAATTATTATTTTCCCGGTGAAAATCTGACATTTTGGGTTTATTGTGATTCTCTCTTTGGTATAAAATTAAAAAAATTTTAATTATTACAATTAAAATTACCATTTGAGGCCTCCAAAATAAAAGTAAAATTTGTTCACTTGAACAACAACTTACTAGGCTTTACTTTTAATTTAAATCAATTCGAAACTATGCCATTCAAAAGCATAAGAAAACACCCATTTTAATTTAAAAAAAAATCAATTAAAAATTTCACTCGCTGATTTTTTAGTTGATTTCTTGTTTCACTTCTTGCTGTTGCTTTCTTTCCATTCAACAGATCATTTATGCAACGAATTATGTTTACAATATTGTAAGCACGTGCTTGACAGCATCCGTTTAAATAAATGTTTATCAAGTTACCAACATTTACAACTAACATAATGTTACATCATGAAATGATCAAAACAACAAAAATCTTCTTATATGTCTTCAAAGTTAACTCGTATTCGTATCCGTACTCATGTGCAATTGTAACCGGTCACCTTGACATTGCCATACAAAAAGACAAGACAAGACATGCAATGAGATTTTAAAGTAAACCATACCTAACTTGGAGATGATGCCAAATAGATTTGTTTGGAACTAATTGTTACAATCGAAAGAAGAAAAGGAAAAGAAATGATGATGTAGGATAAACTGACAAAACAAAAAACTAGACAAATGGGTCAGTAGTGCGAATGTTAGTTGTAGCAAATAAAATTACAGAAATTGTTTAAAAGTTATTAAAATAAAATCTATAAAAAAAAGAAACTTGTGTTCAGACATTCGTCTCATAAAAAAAAACACACACACACTTATAAAAGGAGTGAGTTAATGTGGCAGGGGTATTATTAAATTATTGCATACACCACGATGACTGCAACCATGTGGCAACCAACATACAATCATAAATTAGATTAACACGCGGTTGTAAGATAATTGTAGTGATGAGTAGTAGATGAAGTTGCTTGTTTCTTCAAACGTTGACGATGAAGTGATGCATTTGTTGTTGCTGGTTGTGAATGACGATGATGATTATGACATATGAAAACACTTTTTCGTTCGCATCACTTGCTTTTAAATCAAAAAACATGTTACCATGTTTATGTCTAACAAATAGGAAACATCAGAAATCATCAACATCTGAAGCCAAGTCATATGTGTTGCAACACTATACACACACACACACACACACACATATGATTCATTTATTCAACTTTATATATTGCAGCTTACTACAATTTTCTATAATTATATTTAAACTTAACAACGGAAGATATTTGTGGAAAAGCGTGTTGTGTGTGAAGTTATTTAATCTGTTGCTACAAATGATTTCATTTTGAGAAGAATCTTTGTAATGCATTCTATAATGAGGATCTGGGTACGTGTGAGGCAATTATTACCATTCAAGGTATATTTAATGAAGCTAATAATTATTGTTTGGTTTTTACTGATTAAATAGTAATTTTGAATTAGTGTTGAAATGTGATGCATTTTTCTTCTTGGAAATAAAGGCGGTACTTTGGAGTTTAAGTTTAGAGGGTATAAAAATCATTAGATCCGGAAATTAAGAATCATCATCTAACACAAGAAACATTAGCAGTCTCCCTACAAGTACACTCTGAATATTATGTAGTTAACTGTTTGTAGTTTAATAAAAAAGTTTTCCGTTCCATTTAAAAATAAAGGAAGATACATTTATTTTTCAAAGAAACATCTATATTAACTGTTTTATACATTTATTCGAAATAATTTACTAACATTTACCGATTTTTTTCAGTTTCATTTATTTTTTTCATTTGTTTGAAATTTAATAAAAATTTACCCACAAAACGGAAACTTGTGGTTTATTTGTGTCCGTAACAGTTATTACAAATTTAAATTTTGTTTGCTGTCTGTTTCAAAAAAAAATATTTAAAACATTTCAATTTGTTTTTTTATTTAAATTGGTTGTATATATACAAAATTTTTCAATACAACTTACAAGAACTTCATAAACACACTTACATATACAAATACATTTACACAAAAAGTGTTTATAGCTTCATATGCATACATACATTTTGTATTGTACGAGTATATTAAAAAAACAAAAAATACAAAAACGGAAATAATTTCAAATAAATGAAAAAAACATTTATTTTTTAAGGATTGGTGGGTAAAATTTTGACATTTATTTTAACTGATTATATCAGTTGTTTCTTACGGGTGTGTCAGTTGATTAATCAACATTTAAAAATAAATAACAAATGGCATTTAATTTAAATGAAAATTAAGTAGACCGGGTTTTAAATGAAATATCATTTCTTTTAAATGATATTTTCAGTTATTTTAACTTACAAACTTTTTTAAGTGTATGAGACATAGACAATAGGACTATAAAATCATACTACTCCCACATAAAATATATTTGAGTGTTTACTATGTAACGCCAACTAGAAGTTACACTCTAAAAGCAATATTTTAGCTTGAGCTATGGGGGTTATTGTCTTGTACCAATACTTGGAACTGGTTTTAAAGGTAGTTGCTTTTGAAGGCATGATGAAAATAAATGGACTCATGCGGGAACTTCTCTTAGGGGAAATTACGATTTCAGTGAAATTCTAAAATTGGAATATTATACAGAAGGTCGGGGTTCTATACCAACGACAGCAACATCAATTTAGGAAAATCCTATGAATGAGTTTTCTAGCACTTATACTTATTCCCTTGCCCCCTTCGATGTTTTTTTAAGCACTTAACCACACAGAAGTAAAATATGAACTAAACAAAAAGCTTTAACAAATTCTCCAGCTCTCCATCAGATGAAGCGAAACAACTGCTCTAATAATTAACATCTCGCGCAATTACATTGTTGCCATACATCTGTTGTCTCTCTCTACCTCCTTTTAAAGTAAGCAACACTTTAAAAAATAGAAAGCATTTTCTAAGACTTCTGAGAAAGCTAATGAGTTGTAATTTATTTTAGTGGAGACCGAAACAGTAAAGTACAACAAAAAAAGGCTTAAAATCGGCTGCGACGAATCTTTGAACACCCTCCACCACTTTAAAAAAAATGTTGTCACTGTTTTTGATACAAATAATGTAAAAAACTTTAAAAGTGAAATTATGGAGGTGAAAAAAAATTTTTAAGGTGAAAATCTTTTTTATATGTGAATACAAATTTTGTGGTAGGAAAAAAATTTTAAGGTGGGAAAAATTTTTTGAGGTGAACATTTTTTTTTGAGGTGATGAAACAAGATTTTGGTGGTGAAAAAAAGTTTTTTAAATTAAAAGTTTTTGTCAATTCTAAGCGACTGGTGGAAAAACAAAAGAAAATATTTCATAACTCATAACTCATAACCACTAACCCGATTTAGCTCATTTTCAATACCAAAATGCTCGGGAGGATGTACGTTAATCTGGGTAAAAATGAGCACCCCCGCTCTGTAAATAAATACAGGCTTCGGATAACAGTCACAATGTTTCAAAAATGTTAAAGGATACATACTTTCCGTGCTGCAGGGATGAGGTGTGATGAAAAGCTCAGTGATAAATGGACTTGTCCACTAAGTCAAATGGTATATACCAGAGAACTGCAAAATCAACTTTTTTCTTGATTTAATCATACACAAAAATTCTTGTTCACATTTAAAAATTCACTGTAGAATAAAATCAGCATCATGTTACTGAACGCGTAATTCGGATCATTTTGAATCATATCTCGATTATGTTTACTGCAAATTTAATCACTCAACAACAAGTCAGCGTTGCATAAATCAGAAAAAACAACAAACAACGCGTATGAGTTTATTCATAATTAAAACAAAATAGAAACACATTTCATAAATGATATTGTTTACATTAGGGTGGGACTTAAATCCGCTTTTTTAGAATTTTTATTAGTAATAAAAATATTCTTCTTTGTGAACTATAAATATTTTTTTGGAAAAAAATTTAGGTCGATATCTCAGGCTTGCCTAATCCGGAAAAATTTAAATATCGTCTAAATTTTTTTTCATCTATTTTGATTGAAAAATTAGGCAATATTTAACTTTAACCGGATTGGGCGAGCCTGAGATGTCGACCTAAATTTAAAAAAAAAAAAAATTCACAAAAAACAATATTTTTGGTATTTCTAATAAAAATTCTAAAAAAACGTATTTTGGACCCACCCTAATATACACATAACATTTATGAAATGTGTTTCTACAAAACCACCCCTTTTTATAGATAAGAAACTATTTTGTTTTCCTGAAGATGCTAACAAATTGTTAGCGAAATATCGAAAATAAAATAAGAAATTTTATAAAAAAAAAGAAAAAGATCTTTAGCTTAAAAAAAATTGAATATTAATATTTTGTTTTTTTTTATAATTACACTCATACACGTTGTTTTTTCTGATTTATTCTACATCAAAATAATTATTGTTGGCTCGAATGAACAGAATAAAATCAATGGTTTAACAACGACCGATGATTATAAATCAGTGACAAAACAATCAGCAAATGCAGTTCTCTGGTATATACCCAGCTACAAAGCGGGAGTACTTTATTTTCTAGTAGTCTAGAGTGGAAACTAAAATATGTTTATTAATGTAGTAAAAAGCAGAGTTTCATTCAAAACCGCCACCCTTCAAGGTAATAGAATATTTTTCAATTTGAAGCTAAATCTTGAGGAGTACAGGCATGGATTCTCGTTAATTAAAATGCAGAACTATTTTCGTGAAGATAGGGAATTGTGGGGCAATAAAAATGTTTTGATAGGTTCCTCTCTAGGAGGGTTTGCGTGGAATCGTGTGATAAACAAAATTGTTAAGTCACTGAAGGGAATTGGAACGAAAATGGTGGCATAAACTAAAAACGATTAACGATCAAGTCTATGTGAAACATCTCAGTAAAGAGGTAACCAACATCTGGTTATTTTTGTATGAAGTTTGACCTATGTATTAGCAAACGGTTTTTTTCCTCTAAAACTGGCTGATTTAGAATTACTTCTAGAACCAGTTATAGAATTGATTCTTCTATTTTAAAACCTTTCATTTTAACTTTCCGAAATCAATTCCGAAAACTATTCCAGTGGTAACCAGTTTTAGAATAGATTCATAGGTAACCGGTTATAATAAAAATTTGCCGGGTTGAGCAAAGGTAGGGATGACCTAGAATTTAGAATCGAATTATATCGAAAATAAATCTCTTTAAATAGGATGAAATCTTTCTTCAGCGATCAAAGGAAACGAAATAGTTTAATGTTTATCGGGACTTTAAACTTTCGTGTAAGAGGAATTTAGAAGAAATTACGAAAAATACATTTCTACAATTAGAAGATATTTTCGAAAGGATAAGGAATATATACGAACAGTGAACACAAGCTCAGATTTTTCCAATCTTCTTAAGGTAAAATGACTATAAAACCTGAGCGTCAGACAGGCCGCTGAAGAAATACTCTGAGTGAAGGGGAAATAGTGCTGATGTACGTATCAGCTGGAGAATCTGTTAGATAAAAATAAATTTATCACAGTGACAAAGATCTTATACACAGTGTATAGTGCAGCGTAGATTAAGCTATATCGAGATTTGGACCATACTCCACCAATCATGAACTTCTGGCGGGCTTTTGAGTCAAGGACTCCAACTAAGGAGGGTTGGGCCGAAAAATTTGTTATTAAGAAATAAGGATAGTTATCTATATCGAGGAACTAGACATACAAGTTTAAGAGCGAATTCTAAACTAGTGACTAGTTTTCTGGGGCATATCTTCATATTATAAAGAAAAACTTTAAAGAATTACAATTACATAATCTCCAAGTGTTCTTGCCTTAATCAATTGGATTTAAAAAAAGAAAACAAAAAAACTTTTATAAATAATTCAAATCACAAGTATTTCATCTTAATCTATATGACACAAAAAATAACTTAAACATTCATAATTGAAAAATATCTCCTACTCAAAGACCCCTGCCAACTTTTATTCAAACATCTAACACAATTTTATTATTTGTGCTGAGATTTTCAATTGAATTTAATCATGTTTACAAAAAAAAATTCTATATGAATTGTTAATAAAAATGTATCAAATGTATCAAATTATCAACAACATAACAACAACAACAGCAACAATTGCATGTAGCTGCTAGCATAGTTGTAAGTACAATCTAAGTAATGTCATAGATATTGTTGTCTGTATCTGTATCTGCTTCTCTGGCACTTTAATATAAATATAATGAATGCATTTATAATAGTAGAACTTAGAGCAACAAAAAAAAAAAGTCATCAGTTCAAATTGTTTGTGACAGTTTCAAAGATAAAAACTTAAGAATTTAGGTCATCAGGGTTAAATTGAAAAACAGAAATTAAAAACTTCATAAAATAGACAAGAAAATTAAAATGTTTCAAATAAAGTAGGAGGAGAATGAATGGAGGGGGGAGTATATAATAATGTCACATTTGAATATATTGTATAAACACTGTAAATCCAACAACACGCCCATTAAATAAATTGTTAGAGTGTGTTTTTATTTGAAGATAAAATAAACAAATGTTTCTATAATGAATTTAATATTAAACAAATATTTGCAAACACAAAAAAAAAAACATTTTTGCAGAAAATTAACAAAACGCGCAACAACCACCCTGAAAACAACCCACACAAATATAATGCACAGTGGTGTGTTTGTTTTAATGTTCGTAAGTGTAAATTAATGTACGGACGCGAAATCGTATATGACCAAATACCGGTTTAGACAAAAAATGCACAAATTACGAATTTTAATACTCGGGTGACATCCTTTATTGGTCAATGAGCATTGTAGGTTGAGTAGTTGTGGTTACTGTAGTCAAGATCCCTAACTTCAGAGACTTTAACAAAAATGAATTATCAGACAAGTTGTGGAGGATTTTTTCTGCTTTGTATCTTTCCATTGGGGAATAATTCCCAACGTCACTGGGAAACATTAAAGGAGGAAGTACAATTGGAATCACACTAAGAATTTCCTTAGAAGGAGTAAAACCAAGATATCTTTTAAAAATATTTAAGACAGAGAAGCGAACAGATCAGATTCTGCCGTGGGATACAGTGCAGTATTACCAGATGGGATGAAATATCTTCTCTGCGGGTATCCGATAAAATGCATAAAATTATCATAACTTGGCAGTCCCGGTGAAGATGTCATCCATTAATCGTTCAGTTTAAATTATGTTTTCATGATATCTGACTATTTGTGTCGACCAGAATTAATGATAAGCTTTAAAATCTTTTTGGAGACAGCTATTAGTTGTTCAAATACGTCTTGAAATCATTTTTACAATATTCCTGTTAGCCACTAACTGGGTCTTTAACTGACACATTTGTTGTTGTTTCCCACGAAAAATTTTAAGCTGACTATTGATTAAATTGTAATAGGACATTCAGAATCGGGCCTTAATATTCATTTAATTCTACTAAAACTCATTCTAAATATTTTCTGCATTCCTACGTATCACAAACTTTCTTTTTACGTTTCTCATCGGGATATTCTGATTTATTCGTTGATTTTGAAATGCTGATTTTCAATGCCTATCCCGACAGAAAAGTTTTTAATTGCTGGCAACATTAATGACTGGCTTAGTCTTCCCAGTCATGTCGATCAAGTTATTATGTTGAACAAACCAAGAAGTACTTTGGGTGTAGAAGGCAAATCAGAATACCCGTCTTCTTTTCTGGCTTCACACCCTGACAAGTATGACAATATTACCTCGATATCATGTTTACATTTAGACCTCTTTATTGCTTTCGAGAAAGCCTTGCGTCTGTAAGAAATATGTATGAAACGGCTCTTGGGCTGATCTAAATGACTTACATCGGTGACTTATGAGGAAAATGTGTCTTTGCAAAGATAGTGGGAAATAAATTAATCAAATACTAATAATAATTAATCAAATACTTATGGTTTAATCCAGAAAGCGAACTTAAAGAAGTTGCCACCGTACTATTGGGTAAAGTTTTTCCTCAAAATTCTTTACTAGATAGAGGGCAATATTCAATTTATTCTTTAAAATCTCAAAAATTAAATGTGAGCAAATTTCCGGAACGTCTTAGTATCTTAGCACTAAGTTTGAAAAGCTTTCTGACTGCAATATTTTAATGCTCTCGGCATTCTTTAAAGTTATAAAGAGTATCCAATTTGATAACTATTTTCAATCGAATGGACTTCTAAACGATGGACAGTATGGCTTCCTTCGAAGTTGATCTAAATCGGGACCTTATAAAGGGTTTTCCAATAGGTATTTGACAACTTTGAATGTAATTTGTGATCATCTAACTGTTTTTTTCCTTTTTTTTTTTAGTAAACTCAACATTTTCATCATGGTAAAGTATATGAACGAACAACGTATGCAAATTATAAAAATATACCTACTACCGAAATTCTGAGTGAGTGACCGCAACTTTAAGAGCGTTATCTTCAATTTTCGGTCGTTATTCTCGCCCTAGTAGACAAGCAATAACAAGTTTAGTGCAAAACTTTGAGTCTACATATTCATTGTGTGATGCTGTCGTGCCAGTGAGACATCGGATTGGTCGAAAATATCACTGCCGTTCAGGCGTCCGCAGCAAACGATCCAAATCAGTCGATTCCGCGGCGTTCTCAAGAACTGGGCATCACCAAGACCACTTTATGGCTGACTCAAGAATTGAAGCCGATGTACCATTTGAAGCGACGTACGTTCTCCGATTGAACTCTGGAGAAGATGCGCCAAGATGATGATTTTCATCGCAAAATCATCTTCAGTGACGAAGCTCATTTTTGACTCAATGGGTTCGTCAATAAGCAAAATATGCGTTATTGGTTTTGTGAAAATCCACATGTGCTTCATGAATCACCACTTCATCCACAAAAATAATTGTTTGGTGCGGTTTGCATGCCGGCGGCGTCATTAGGCCATATTTATTCGTCGACACTAACGATCGTTACTGTGAATGTCGATCGTTATCGCGCCATGATTACCGATTATTTTTGGCCCAAATTGGAAAACATGGACTTGGACGATATGTGGTTTCAACAAGACGGTGCCACAAGCCACACAGCACACGTTACAATCGATTTATTGAAGAGTAAGTTTGGTGAGGGTGTTATCTCAAGATATGGACCAGTCAATATGCCGCCTCGTTCGTGCGATTAAACGCATCTAGACTTTTTTTTGAAGGCTACGTCAAATCATTAGTCTATGCCAACAAGCCGACGACGTTGGAAGAACTCAGAGCCAACGATAGCGACCGTTGCGGCCGAAATATGTGACCGAGTCATCGAAAATTGGGTCCAACGAATCGACTGCTGCCGACGTGCCCGCGGTGGTCATATGAACCAAGTCGAGTTCCATTCATAAATGTTTTGATTGTATTCCAAGTCGATCATAAATTTTTAGAAATATCTCAAATGGTTTGCGTTTTATTTTTAAAAAAAGTTGTCAAGTCCTTATTGCAAAAACCCGATAGTTAGTGTAAGGTCACAGTATATTTCCAAGGCGATGAAGTCTCATTTGGAGACCACAAGACTCTGTTCCACAAAACTCTGTACCACAAGACTCTGTTCTTTCCCCTTCTCTTTATTTAATATTCCTTGATCTTACTTTAAACGCTATCATTTTTTTGCGGACTTAACACCAATATGTATTGCCATTTCAACACCATAATTTCTTCATGATCATCAGAAACTCTTCACGATTTAATCTTGATGTCCGTTAAAATGAACACTTATTCGGGGTTTAGAAAGACTCCTCTAATTGGAGATCTTTTTTGTATTTACACTACCTAAATCAGAACAAAAATGGAATATAACTTTAAAGAGTGGCTAGAAACTACTACGTTTTTTCTGTTCCAGAAGTCCCCTCTCAAGAACACTAAATCTAACCACTGTGTCAAATAAGTGCTTTATTGAAATTTAATGAATTTATAAAATTTACGTTAATTGTTTTTGTGGTGAAATATCCTCTTAAATTAGTGTATTGAGGCGTGATAGGACTTAAAACAGAAGGTCACTTTCTCCTACTACTTACAATACAGCAGTTGTGTTTTGAAAAAATGATGTATTATAGTTTTATAAAGTTTATTTGTATATTTATAATAAAATTAAGGTTATATTAAACTCCCCTTCCACCCTTCATGGGCGTATAATCGGTTTAAATACACAACGAACAAAATATTTCAAATATTTGCTCTATTTTTTTTTTATTTTGTGAAAAACACATTCAACATGCGGCAGCTGGCCAAAGACGGACTTAAACAAATCATTTGAAAAACTATACAAAACAATCAACATCATTGATTTTAGTTAGTTTTTCTGGACAATTCGTATGTTCTTTTTTCCAAGCATCCTGCTTTTTCAACATATTTGCTATTGTCGATGGTTACGCTCGAAGAGATTTAAGGATTTTTATGTGCGAAAAAAATCTTTAAATCGCTTAATTTTTGTACTGCCAAAAAAAAGGTATAAAAACAATATGTTGATTGGTGGTAACTACCTGGATACTTTTTTTATGTGTTTTTTATTATTGATTGTTTTTTGTGCGTGTTGTGTATAATCCCAATTTTTATGCGTGAAAATCCTTGTTGAACTCTATTATTGTGTTTATAATTTTTATTTATTTTTCATATTTTTATCCTCAAAATTTTACCCTTTTTTCTGGTATGAAGTTTTGATTAAATTTTGACATATTTATGACATTTACTTGATTATATTTGGCAAGGGTGCTGAAAGTTTTACTCATATTACTATGGGTTTACTATACAAACATATTACTTATTACTATTCATTAGGTAGTTTTCAATTTCATATTTAATACTTTTTGTTGTAACTTTTACCTTTTTAATTTTTGTTTACTAATGATAAAAGTTGCTGAGTGTATTTATTTAGTTTTGGGATCAAAGAAAAAATTAAACAGAGATTTATGGTAAAAATGTTAACTATTTTATATTTTATGTCCTATTAAGAAGGTATTTCGACAAAGGAAGTTTTGTCAAATCCTTAAACATACATGGGAAGAAAAATTCGAATTTAACTAGCAAAGACACAAACCACAATATTTTTCTAAGATCCATTTAAGGGTTAACAGAGTACATGAAGCAATTATAAATGACCATTGTAGACATTTAGAGATAGATGGGCCTACCTTACCAAATACATTTTTTGGTCCCAAGATTGTACTTAGTTTACAGTACACTAACTTTAAGTGTTGGAAGTTTAGAAGTTTTAGTATACTAAATTTTAGTGTAATGTACACTAACTTTTAGTGTAATATACAGTAACTTTTAGTGTCCTGTGCACTAACTTTTAGAGTACTTTACACTAACTTTTAGTGTACTGTACACTTACTTTTTGTGTAGTGTACACTAACTTTTTGTGTACTGTATACTAACTTTAAGTGTGCAGTATACTAACATTTGGTGTACTGTACACTAACATTTACTGTACTGTACATAAACATTTAGTGTACTGTACTCTAATTTTTATTGTACTGTACTGTATACTAACTTTAAGTGTGCTGTATACTAACATTTGGTGTACTGTACATTAACATTTAGTGTACTGTACATAAACATTTAGTGTACTGTACTCTAATTTTTATTGTACTGTACTGTATACTAACTTTAAGTGTGCTGTATGCTAACATTTGGTGTACTGTACACTAACTTTTAGTGTACTGTACACTAACTTTTAGTGTACTGTACACTAACTTTTAGTGTACTATACACTAACTTTTAGTTTACTGTACACTAACTTTTAGTGTACTGTACACTAACTTTTAGTGTATTGCTCACTAACTTTTAGTATACTGTACACTAAGTAGACCTGGGACAAAAAAATTTATTCGGTTTGGTAGTCCCATCTATCTTCAAATGCCACAATGGTAATTTTTAATGGTATTATGTACTCTGGTTATCCTTAAATGGATCTTATCAAAAAAATGTGGTTTGTGTTTTTAAATTCGAATTTATATTCGCGCACATTCCTTAAATTTATTAAAAATTATAATATGTTTGTGCTTTATGATTGCAAATAAGGATTTAGCTTTATTCTTTCGGTCGGTCAATCTGTCAGTCCATATTTGGGATTTGACAAAATTAAGTTATGGTGAGCATTGTATTCGGTTTTTGAATTATGTCGGAAAGTCATAACATAATCCCAATAATGGAAATGGATGTTACAACCAGACTCCTTCTATGCTTCTCTTAGGTACTTAAGCCGTACTTTTTGGGTCCCTTTTTTATGAATACGTTTTCTTTTGGATTTTTCTTTTCGGAGATAGTCCGCAAATATATCATAGCCCCAACTTCCAATTTGGGGGGTTAATACGAAAATCTTCGAGGCATAATCTTTGAATTGGAAATTTAGATAATGTCCGTTGGAATAATGTATTTCATGTTATCTGTAGGAGGAGAATCGAATAAGTTGGTAATGAATATCAAAATATATAGCCTGTTCCTCTATTTCGAAAGAACACGTTCGTTCGCTTTCTAGTCGAAAGAAAACTGATTTGAGTTTCACTAACTCTATTTCTATGCGAACGATGACTCGAACGACAAGTCGAATGAAAACGTAACTGTTTTCATACAAAATTTGGTTTCTCTATTTCGAACAGCTCGAACGCAAATGTCAAAATCAGTCACTTGCTATTTTTTTGTCGAGTAAATATATATTTAATATTTTTTAAAGCAAAATGAAGTAAAAAAAAGCAATGGATAACAAAAAGTAAGTACAAAATAATACAAATATTTATAGTTTATTAAGAATTTTAAATTTTAGTTAAAAAAAATCAACAATGGACCATCCAAAGACGCTTGTATTTTATATGGAAGAAAGGCCTGATTTTGCCAGAAGGACTCTAGTGTTCGGAGCAAACAAATTTTCCGCAGAGGAGGAAAATTTGACCAGAAAACTAAACTCCGTTTCACCCCCTATTACGCTGTTGCTGAGTGGTAAAAGGTATGTGTGTGTTGTTTGTGGCTTACGTTTGCCCAAGAAGCTCATATTTACATTTTTTATTTTACATCTTTTATTTTACAAGGACTTTAGCAGTAACCGCACCGAAGAGACAGGCAACAGAAAAGCTGTCCAAACAACAATTTCACCCACAACCAATCGATAACAAAAATTTTCACAAATAAACACACTTTCCAAATAAAAATTGATTTGTTTATTGTTATTTTTTTTATTTCATTTGTCATATACAGCTGATCACTGTTAAACAGGGTTGTTTATGTCTTTAAGCAGTTTAGTAGTATTTTTGCTACTTTTAAAGAAAATTGTAACAAATGCTCAAAATATATGATCTGGCATCTCTGTGATTTGTAAATGCGTAAGAAACAAAAATTGACACACGTAATTCAAGTCGACCGAAGGCTTTCGAAATATAAATAGAAACCCAAATTGATTCGAATTCGAGTGACTTGCTTTCGTTCGACTAGTTTTTCGTTCGAGTTTGAGGAACAGGCTAATATTTTCAAAAGATTCACTCGAATCGGAAGTAATCTTCTAATAATTTATAATTTTATTTAAAAATCTCATCCCTAATGGATACTTTTACGATAACCACAATTCAAAATAGGGCCACGGTGGATCGTTCTTTTAAGACCTACCTATCAGTGATGAGGGATGATATTTTCTTTACGCTACTGCAAAAATTAAAATTATTAAACAATGCAAAAATATTTATACTGTATGTGGTTTCAGAATGTTTGCACTTTTTGGCTTAGACAGAATCCGAATTTTTTAATTTTTCCATAGAATATGTATTTTTATTCAAAAATTCTTCTAAAAATAACCCAAAAATACATCAGAATCATGACATATTTTCAAACAAAAATTAAATTTTAGTTAATTTTAGGAATTTTACCAAAAAAAAAATACCTAATTTGCTCCAGGTTTTGAAATGAAAGTGTACATGAAAACATAATCGTATAACAAAACAAAAGGATAACAAAACCAGAAAATGATTGAAATATTTAACATTTACATTTCAATGGTCAACAATAGTTTAAGGTTCCATTGTCCTTTTTGAACAAAAGTGATAAGACACGCAATAAGCAATGCACCACTGACTGTGTGTAATTCTAAAAAGAGCATTCCATTAAAATCATTTATATGATGTGCGTGCGTTATCATGATCTTGTAGCATAAGAGAATAACAACTCTTGACCGAAAAGGACCATATGAAATATTTAGCCAAAAAACATGAACAACTTTTTGATTGACATATTCATGCAGATAATTTTAAAACACTATGGTTATATGAAGATAGTAAAAAGACTTGTTAAACATATGGTTATCAAGATGTTGATACTCGTAGTTTAAAAACAAAACAAAATCTATTTCAAAATACTTTGTGTATTCAAAAATGTTAACATGCAAATTAAAATTTTATATTAAAAATAATTACAATGTTTTTAAAAATAATAGCTCGTGGCTGCCAGAAACCATTATTAGGGCATATTTTTTTAAACTTGTCCATAGAACACACGTCTGTTTAAAATCAACCCCTTAAATGTTGGCGAAAATTTTAATATTTTCCTGTCAAACCCTTTTTTTGCGCGTTCTCATTTAAATGAGTTACGCTTTAATTATTTTGAAAATTTGCAAAAATTTTCATAATTTATTAATTGCACAATATTAATTTTATTATTAAACTACAATAGGAAAGTAAATTTTGAAATTTCCAAATCAAAGCGTAACGAAATATGAGTTGCCTGCGCCATCACATCCACTGATTTATGACAAGGTGTGCTTTTGTATAATTTATATTAGGAATCGGGTTTTTTTTATTAGCTGCTTCCCTTAAGCAAATGAGCTAATAATATTTTTCATAATTATACATTATTTTTTATTAAGTATTCAATGTTAATAGTTTTTGTTTTCCTTTTAAGTTCATTTTGTTATCCCTTAAGGGTATTGATCGCACTTCCCTGCTGTGTGTTTTGTGAAAATTGTCAACTCCTCCAGCGTAATAAACAACAAAGAAAAGCATCATTACAATAAACAAATCACAAAAATCATAATTTTCATATTTTATATGGTTTGAATATAATATTGTTTAGTTTTTCATTATTTCAATTTTTTTCTTCTAAATATTTTATTTCGCAAAAATTCAAAACAGCTGCAGTTATTTTGTTTTTTGTTTCTTTTTAGAATATTGTATTGTGTTTTTTTTTCATATTTCATGCTCATCATTCATATTCATATTATTAAATATGAATATGATGTATTACTTGTATTAATGACATTTAAGTAGATCACATATTAAAGATGATGTAAAAGTCCTTCGTCCTTGTTTTAACTGCAAACATATCTTAATATATAAAATTGTATATGCTCCAGTAGTTATGCTTTATACCACAAATTTATTTTGTTTAAAAGCTTAATACATTTACAAGATTTCTTATATTTCATACACTTGTAAAAACAATGCTTTCATAGTAGTTTTGTACACGCAGAGAAAAAAAAATATTTGATGCTTTCTGCATTCGATTATGCACTTAAAATAGTATGTAAGTTAAAATAACTGAAAATATCATTTAAAAGAAATGATATTTCATTTAAAAACCGGTCTACTTAGTTATCATTTAAATTAAATGTCATTTGTTATTTATTTTTAAATGTTGATTAATCAACTGACACATCCGTAAGAAACAAATGATATAATCAGTTAAAATAAATGTTAAAATTTTATCTACAAATCCTTAAAAAATAAATGTTTTTTTCATTTATTTCAAATTGTTTAGGTTTTTGTATTTTTTGTTTTTTTTTTTTTAATATACTCGTACAATACAAAATGTATGTATGCAAATGTAGCTATAGACACTTTTTGTGTGAATGTATTTGTGTATGTATGTGTGCTTATGAAGTTCTTGTAATTTGTATTGAAAAATTTTGTATAGATACAACCAATTTAAATAAAAAAACAAATTGAAATTTTTCGAATATTTGTTTGAAACAGACAACAAACAAAATTTAAATTTGTAATTACTGTTAAGGAAACAAATAAACCACAAATTTCTGTTTTGTGGGTAAATTTTTATTAAATTTCAAACAAATGAAAAAAATAAATGAAACTGAAAAAAAACGTAAATAATTTCGAATAAATGTATAAAAAAGTTAATATAGATATTTCTTTGAAAAATAAATGTATGTTCCTTTTTTTTTTTAAATGGAACGGAAAACTTTTTTATTAAACTACAAACAATAAACTACATAATATTCTGAGTATGGTTGTCGCAATCAAGTTATAGTCATTTTTATTAATATTTTATTTTTTATGTTTGCAACTTTTCATTGTATAATATAGTTGAACATACAAATAAATCAGATTCATTGTAACAACCGAATTTCTTGCCAATCGAATGGTTTGGTTGCAGCCATCGATATATTTGTTTGTAGCAAACGAAATTAGTTTAATACAACAGAATTTTCATTGAAACCAAATATTTCAATTGTATCAGGAAAATATTTGGTTGAGACAACTAAATAATTCGGTTGCTGCCACCAAAACATTCAGTTGCCAAGAAATTCGGCTGTCATCATGAATCTGTTTCCTCTGTGCATGATTGAGAATTCGAAATTATCATAATATGATTCTAATGATCATATATATGATTCTTACTAACCACATTAAGAGCACTGGGGACGATTTTATCATTTCGGATCATAAAGGTGATATTTTTGCTATTTGGGTTTTCTGTGTAATTATACCCTTCACCATAGGTGGAAGGGTATATATAAGTTTGTCATTCCGTTTGTAATTTCTACAATATTGATCTTAGACCCTATAAAGTATATATATTCTGGGTCCATATGAAGAGCGAAGTTGATTTAACGATGTCCGTCTGTCCGTCTGTCCGTCTGTGTGTTGAAATGGGTTTTCCGAAGAACCCAGACATGATGAGGACTTGATTCTTTTTTATTTCTGTTACATGTGATCCATTTCTGTTTGCTATTAAAAATCAGACAGATCGGTTAATAAATGGCTGAGATATTAGCAAAAAACCAGGACTACCTCTAATTTTTCCAGTAAAATCCCTTTGTTTAATAAGAGTGTGAAGATAAATACGTAGGTTAAATACGTTTCACAACTATTGTGAATGATATAAATAAAAAATAAATAGTAGTGTCGCCAACTTTTTTTTGCCTAGAAAATGCCAAATTTGACAAGAAAAGCGCTGAAACATATGGAAAAATATAAATTTGAGATTTTACATGACATATTATTTTGGATTAAAATTTTTGGACATTTAAGAAAAAATAAATGGGGATACCGCTTGTTTGTGGAGAGCTATGAGGTAGTAGATTCCAACGATGTATTCATCTCCTTCAGAATACCATGGTGAAGGGTATATAAGATTCGGCATAGCCGAATTTAGCCGCTCTTACTTGTTTTTTTTAGTGTAGAAAAAAGATTCGTGACATAGCAATGCCAAAAATGTTCAGTAAGGTTTGCCATTTTAGCATGAATAGACTAACAAACGAACAATGCTTGCAAATCATTGAGTTTTAATACCAAAATTCGTGCTGTGTGAGAAATGTTGAAAATTGTAGAAAATTGTCTTCAGCGACGTAATTCATTTTTGGCTCAATGGGTACGTCAACAAACAGAATTGCCGAATTTAATGTGAAGATCAGACAGATGTAGTTCAAGAGCTGCCAATGCACCCTGAAAGTGGCACTATTTGGTGCGGTTTGCGGGCCATCGTCATCATTGGACCGTACTTCTTCAAGAATTGTGGTTTCAACAAGACGATACCAAAAGCCACACGGCACGCGATACCATCGACCTATTGAGAGGCAAGTTTGGTGAGCAATTAATCTCACGTTTTGCAGCAGTACATTGACCGCCAATATCATGCGATTTGACCGCCATTAGACTATTTTTTATGAGGATACGCGAATTTTTTCGTATACAGGGACAAGCCAGATACAATTCCAGTCTTGGAAAACAACATTACAGCCGCCGTTGGTAAACTACCGTTCGAAATGCTTTTTCCAGCATTATGCTCGCGTAGCCGCGAGCAACTTTTACATAAAATAATCCTTAAAAAGTAAGTGGCAGGTATTTATCGCCCCAAATAAATATTTATTTACTTTTGCAAATTTACTATGATTTTTTTTTTTTCAATTTTCAAAACCCAAACTATGATTACTATAATCATACTATGACTAGTACGAATTCTAATAATAATATGATATTCTTTCCAAACAATTTTAAAGCATAATAGCCCCGGTTTTAAAAGCCTGCAGCTTTAAAAAAAATTAATAAAGAGAAAACCTTCTACAATTCATAAGATTCTTGTAGTAATCTGTGTTATCTTATTAAAATAAAAATGCAAGTTCTCAAACATTATTATATTTGTCCAGCGCCCCAGTAGGCTGGATGGCAGCATGCTAGCCTATCATTGCGGGGGTCGTGGGTTCAATTCACACCAGAGTCTCTCTCTGGTCTGTATTCGCTACAACGAGCCAATAGCCTTTGTTGCTAGTGCTCGGTTAGGGTATTAACATATAATTTGTAATAATATGATTAATACAAAGGGTGGTCCAACCATAATGCACGATGTTGATTGTAAATAAAACAAAAAGTTTTCAGAGAATTATCTTAATATTTTTTACTATAATAGAAGGATCGATGACAATTATGTGTGAAGCAAAATTTTGGCCAAATGATCGTCACGGCTTCGGTGGCATACTTCTATCCGAAAGTCCATATTTTCAAAACCTCTCAGAAATAATTGAAGCAGAGCCGCGAATAACGTTGTAAGCGACAAAATTGAAATTTTTGAGAAATCAAACGTTTTAGAACTTGTAGGTGTATCCCACTAACTGACTTCTTTATATTGCATTTTGATAACGAAATCCTGCATAATTTTGCCTAAATTAATTTTTAAGTCATAAAAGAGAGTTATTCTAACGGTAATCTGGAAAAAACAGGTTTTGTAAAAATTGTCACTTAAAACGTTATTCGCTGCTCCGCTTCAACTGAAGTTCAATGTCGTTAATGTGCCGAATTATCTGATCCTATAACTCTTGAATTGTTCTTGGTTTATTGACGTACACTTTTTTTTTTAATATATCAAAGAAAGAAGTTCAACGTTGTCAAATCACATGATCGTGGCGGACAATTAAAATTGCTACGAAGTGAGATAACACGGCCGTTGAATTTCTCGCGCAAAACAGCCATTGTTTCGCTGTGTGGCAAATGCCACTATCCTGTTGGAATCACATATCGTCCAGGTCCATATCCTCAATTTCTGGCCACAAGAAGTCCGTTATCATCTCGCGATTGCGAACACCTTCGACAACGCGAACAACAGCAAGGTTTTCCGCAGAACGAACTGGAAGAGCATGCACAGATGTTTTCAAATTTCCTACAGACCCGGTTTGCTGAAATTTGCGCACAATTCTCCCGATTGTGGGCACATTTGGTCGATTATGCTGACCAAAAAAATCACGAAGTGCTTCAACAATCTAAATGCGCTGTTCAATTGTGTAACTCTCTCTATTGTTGAATTTGCCAAACAATGAAACAAAGAAATACCAAATTAAGTTGGGCAAAAAATTTGACGTTAATGTATGACTGACAATTAATATCGTGCATTATGGTTGGACCACCTTTTTATATAAAATAAAAAAATAAAATATATTTGTTTTTGATTTTAAATTCAACTCTGAGTGTATATGATTTTTAAAAATATCAAATAAATCATTTAAAACCACAAAAATTTATGGTAAAAAAAAATCTTAAAAATATACAAAATTGTTGATGTTTACACATTCAATAAAATTATGCATCCCATAAAAAGGGTACCTACCACAACTCATTTGAATTTTTAATGAGCAAACTAAAAAGCATCCTTTTTCTATATGTTTAAGGTTAAGGAGGGAATTGAACATAAAATTCATTTGTAAAAATAACAAAAATTATAAAAAAAATAATAAAAAAGTGTATAAAACACTTCAAACAATAATTGTGGTAAAAACTACGTTTGTTATAATTTTTTTACAATATTTATACGATTTGACAACCCTTAAAAGGGTTAATTAAATTACAAAAAAATTTAAAAAAAAAATGTAATTGTAACAAAACAAACTATAACTAATCTGTAAAAGGATTTCTAATACAGCTGCGCAATTATTTGAATATTTTTTTATAACAAAAATGTTAACCAAACATTAAATAGATTTAGTTCAAGAAGATTCATTTGTCATTTATACAAAAAAAAAAACTTTCAACAAAAACTTAAAAAATATAGAATTCAATTCGAAGTCTAATTGGAATTGCTCTCAAGGACTTTATAGCTGTAGGCGATTATGACCGAACAGTTTTTAGACTAAATCGGCTTAAAAATTGTAACAACTGAATATTATTTCTCTGGACCTAAACAAGTTATTATAGTATTCCCACAAAATTTGATTGTAAGTCTAACACAGCATATTAGAAACTAAATTTAAAAAAAAGCAAAAACATAAATCATGATATACTTAAAGCTTGTGACAAACTACTATAGAATTTATTTAAATAGGATTTTCCAAATACTCTTCTCACTACAAATGAAATTATTTGTATGCCTGATTGTGTGTGTCCATTTATGTCATTCTTTTATAAAGGGGTTAAATGTAGTCCAATCACTTGCGATTATCGACGATTATACACTTTCTTGGAGTACATTTTTTTTTTTTTTCATTTCCATACAATAAAACATTGTATGACTGCATATTTTATAAGCTGTGTGTTGTATGAGTATTCAAATTCAATTCAACCATTTATGTCTGTCATTCGCTTGAGTGGAACAAGAAGGGTCGAATAAATGACACAGTTTATATTTATTTGGTTCTATTACGTAGTTATTTTCCTTCTTGGGCAATAAATTTTATTTGAATGACATTAAGTCTATGTAAATATCAGATCATACTGTATTATAACAATACATCATTTCATGATTAAGTGTAAACAGGTTTATTATGTATGCATTATAAAAAATATTAAAAAAAAGGGAAAACGCATTGATATTTTTATTGAAGTAAATATCTTCTTCTTATTGCAAAAAAACTGGGGATATTTTATGGAGGTGCGGCCGTCATACATAAACCAGGACGTCATACATAAACCATTAAATTTTTACATTTACATTAGTCTTTTGATCAAACAATCAATCTCTTACACACAAAAAAATATCTCCTAAGTTCTTCCATTTAAAAATTTAGCAACAATTAAAAATTTATAACAAAGTCACATTCAGGCCGAGTTTTTGGGACGTAAATTATTTTTAAACTCAGTTTATCGCGGTTTGTAACTTGAATACTGATTTCGAGATTTGATTTAATTTATTTTATTTCAATGAAACCAAAATTTTATGTAACAAAAAGTGGTTTCGAAAAAATTATGTTATGAGTACAAAATTCGTTTTCGGTTTAAATAAGCCAAGTTTAACTCAAATCCCGAAAACTCGGACTCAATGTAATTGATGAGTTTTAATCGAATCAGCAGCCAGGGAGGACACGGCGAGCACAAGGGGAGCACCCGGGGAGCACGCAGGAAGCACCCAGGGAGCATTCGGCGAGTACACGGGAAGCACTCAGGGAGTACCCGGGGAGCACACACGGAGAGCAGCCAGGGAGCACCCAGAGATCATCCGGGGAGCACCCAGGGAGTACACGGGCAGCACCCAGGGAGCACATGGGGATCACCCGGGGGACACACGGGGAGCCCCAGAGAGCACCCGGGGTGCACCCAGGAAGTCACGAGGAGCACCCAGGGAGCATCAAATAATATATACTATTCAAAATTAATAAAAAAAAAATAGGATAAACTTAGGACCAAGAACTCAAGACCCTTTTTATACCCTCTACCATATATGGTGAGGGTATATATCAGTTTGTCATTCCGTTTGTAACATGTCGAAATACAGGTCTAAGACCCCATATTCGTATTTCTTATGAAATTTTAAGTCGATTTAGGTATGTCCGTCCGTCTGTTTGTTGGAAGCGGCGTGCTCATTTCTAACTAGATTAATGGATATCCTCCCCAGGAGTTTGGTATTTAAAATTAAAATCGGTCCAGCGGTTAAAAAGTTATGAGTAAAAATGTGAAGGTAACTCTAAATTTTCCATACAAATTCTTGTATTATAGTACAATTTCATAGTGGCGACTGGTTCATAATATAATTTTTAATATTTTTTCACCAGTCGCTTAAAAGTGAATAATATTTTGTACTCACCTCAAATATTTTTCACCACTTACATTTTTTCACAGCAAAAAATTTTTCACTTCAAAAATTGTTTTACACCACAGAATCTGTTGTAACATCCAAAAAAGTTTTTCACCTCAAAAAATTTGTTCACCTCCATAATTTTACTTCAACAGTAAAAGTATCAAAACAAAAGAGAAAATTTTATGGGACATTGGTTGAGGATACTCAAAGATTCGGCACAGCCGAATTTAAGCCTCTTGTTACTTGTTAATATTAAAAGACGGTACATATACTGACCGGATACGGCGTTCTAAAAACGGAGTCATTCCGTACTTTACACGACACAACGGTACGTAACCGGTCCTTTAATCATTGGCTTTCAACGGACTCAACTCCGGTTTTTACACCACACAAAGGTACGTTAACCTTCCGTCTTTGACGGACCTTCAACAAATTCGAATAAGTTTCGATGTTCCTTAAAATCCGTTTTCTGGTACGTATACGGATCCAGAAAACGATACGTAAACGGAGTTGGATTCCTTTATAACATACTAAAAACGGTACGAGGGTGGAACGTTTTTTTTTTTTTTTGGTTGTTTTGGGTTTTTATTGCTAAAGACTGCAGTCGATGCAAAAAGTGAATTCAAAGATTTATCATTTGAAAGCGACAATGAAAGCAGGTAATTTAATTTTTTACTATAAACTTATATTTCCAGTACAAATTAAAAGATTAAATGTATATGATGAAAACTAGAGTATTCAAAAACCGAAACCGAAAGCCGGTCAACCGGTTTCTTTATTTTTAAAAACCGATCGGTTTCGAATATTTTGTAAATTCGAAGAAAACCGAAAACCGGTCTTTTTTGTTCGGTTAACCGGTTTTCTTAATTACATCACCAACTGGGTTACTTGGTCTCTTTTATTTTTTCCGAACACTTTTATAATCGTTTGTTTGGTAATGAAGATTTAGATGTAAGTCTGATAGATTCCGATGAAGACTTAACTTTGGATATTGCAAATTCAAATAGTTTAATTTCTGATCTAAATAACACAACAAACAGTATTCAAAAACCTAAAAAAGAGACTGTACAAAATCATTCATCATTATATGATGATTTCATATATCTTGATAAATGCGACAAAAGAACTGAAAAGTTGGAAAATTTATATAATTGTTTCTTGACTATTTGTCCAACATCTACTATTAGTGAAAGAGTATTTTCCACTTCTAGCTTTATCAAAAGCAAACAAAAAAATCGTCTTAAAACGAAACATTTAAATTGCATATTGTTTCTAAAATATTATTTTAGAAGTGAAAAATAGATTTTCTTTTTACATATTTAAAATGTAGTATTAAAAAAAACTTATTTAATGCCAAACGTTTTACCCAATTTACAAACTTAATGATCTCTATTCATTTGATATGAATAAAGTTTTATAATATTAATTTTAAAGATATTATATTAAAAAAATATTAAAACCAATGAATGAAATGTTGAAATGAAATACAATAAAAAAATTATTTTTTTTTCAAAGAATGTATTTTTTTATTTTTATTACTTTATATATTAAATTTCTGTTTTTTTTACATAATTAACAAATTATATAAGCTTTTTATTCATTCCTGTTGTGTACGTGTAAGTAGCCCAGTGTGTTCGGCCTTTGTGTGCTATAAGTGCCGTTCACTGATCTAGAGTTTAATAAAAAGAACAAGTCGATTTTGGATGTGTGAAGCCTTATAAAATTACGTAGTTCTGAAAACATAGAACCTTTACATGATTATTTACATACATAACAAAAATTTAATATTAAATTCAATTTAATAAATTTCTTTAAAAACATATTCTTTTAAACATATTTCCAATCAAGTATTCTTAACACTTTATTAAATTTGAAAGTGCTCTCCTGCCTAAAGAAGCAACTTAGAATAACTACACACAATAGAAATGTACAACAGGATTAAATAATAGATGCCATCAATTCAATGTATGGATAATAAAACTAATGCAATTTATTTTTATAAGACTCTTAAATAAATACTCGACTGTGTTAACCTTATACAACAAAATAAACTTTTTTTTCAAACTAACAACTGCAACAGTACAACAACAACAACAACAACAGCAACATCAACAACTGCAACAAAAACTTGTATTTTTGTAGTGTAATTACAAAATAACAATAATAAAAAGTAAATGCTTAAATAAATAAATATTTTTATAATTTTACAATTTGCTACTTCATAGTTCAACATTCAAATGCCACATACATACGAGTACATACATATCGCTCATTTGCGAGAAGACCGGCATAACTCAATAAAAAGTGATTCCGAAATAATTGCATTTAAAGTTTTCAATTTAGCTGAGAATATTACAAAACACTTTTGGTCGTCATTTAATGAGAGAAAGAGATGATATCAATACTATTTTTTGATATGTTTTTGATTATGGTGTGACCCACATTTCTGTATCATTAAGTCAAAAATCACATGTTTGAATAATGCCGGTCTTTTCGGAAATGAACGATATATATAAAATATTTATGTAGTAACAAATGTCCGACAATAGTACAAAATGACATAACAACTACTACAACAACAAATGCTACAATCAACCACCAATGGTGCAAAACACAATCATAGATGCAACAACAACACCAACAACAACATGTTGTTGTGTATCTCTTTAGTTCATTGTATCTATTCTTATATGGGTAAAATTGCATAGACCTTATGTACAAGAAGAGTGTAGTTATGTTTAAGGACCCAACAACATCACCCTTGGCTATTTCCTCCCAAATGTAACTACTATTGACTAACACTGTAACTGGCTTTGGTTTGTTGTGGTTTCCATTAATATGTTATGCAGAGATTATAAAGAATTTATTTTTGAATTTGATTTGCAGTTTTCAATTATAAATTTAACAAATATGTAACTCTCAAAAATAAACAGAAGAAAGGAGAAATTACTTTATAATTTTCCAATGAGAGAAGGTTTTTTAGAAGTATAAGTGTTGGGTTGAACGATCTGATCGAAAACGGGAGTTTATGGTTACATATTAAACTGCTGGGGTATTAATTATTTCTGAAAAATTGTTCCGCCAAACAAGAATTCATTTGCGAATTAACGATAATAAAGCGTTCGTCTAGTGGTCTATGCAATTATAAGATCTTGTTTCTCATCATTATTCCTACATATATTAAATCAGATAACTTGCTTCTAAGGTATATTGTTACTAACAATGGAAAATCCACGTGATCGCGAAGTTTGACATCAACGTCACTTTTTATATCCTACAGTAATCAATATTTCGCTCTTCAGATCCAATCTATTAGTAATAAAATCTTAAATATCCGGAGAGAAAGTCAATTAGTAACCTTACTGAACTCATATTGTGAAAAACCCATTTCCAGATAGAAAATGCTTTTAAGAAATATTTGTTTTTTAAAAGATAAGGTAAAGTGTCTCAGGACACTAAGTTCCTGCTGGAATTTCGACTATGTAAGCAAAACTCATGACATAGAAATATCCTTACATTAGTGCTTCTCAATCTACAATTTAACTTTGTACCAAAAGATCCAGAAGCACTATAGAATACATACTTTAATGTCCTTGCCCAATAAAGAGTTGTATTTAATTATTAATGAAGTACATATTTTGTCGGAAATGAATTTTTTGTCGGAAATCTCATTTATTTTTCTTGCTAATCGATTCCCTTCTCAATCGATTAGCATAAGAAAGAAACGTGAAAGCAAAGTTTCTAATCCGTAAAATGGTCTCTCTATTAACCCTAGAAACACAATCTTGGTACTCTTCACATTGAGAAGAAAACTAAATCTTGGTTCTGTTTCCATCAATGATAACAACATTCTGTATTCTAAGGAGGTTAAATACTTAGGGATTACTTTGGATAGTAAACTGACTTGGAATATTCATATGGATAATACCATAAAGGTAGGACTCGGGGTCTTAATCCTAAAATGGTAATGTGGATCTATAGGATGATAGTTAGACCGATAATTGCGTATGCCGCAATTGGTTAGTGGCCGAAAACACTTTAATCAACGGCTGTAGCTAAGTTTGCGAAGGTACAACGCTTAGCTTGTTTACTCATTACGGGGACAATGCGGACCTGTCCAACATTGGCCATGTAATGTTGGTCTAATCCCCTTAAGTATCTTCATTAGAACTTTGGCATCATTGGCTGCACGTAGATTGAACTTTAAACATGATGGTTCTTTTTATGCTAAGGATCATACGAATTCTTTAGGGAACAAGGAATTCTTAGGTATGCCGACAGAGGGAAATTCGGGGTTGTAATCCCAAGCATGTCGGGCAGTGGGTGGTCCGGTAGTAGACACTCGCAGTCTAAGCTGGTACACTGACGGGTCGAAAATGAACTCCGGTATGGGAGCGGGGGTCTTTGGACCCAACATGAGGATACGGAGCTAATGGTCAAGTGGTCAACGGTATTCCAAGCTGAACTACAGGCTATACTCATATGCGCTAGACTAAATATTGGCAAGGGACTAAAGGGCGCATATATTTCGGTCTTCTCTGATAGCCGAGCGGCACTGCAGTCTTTGTCGTCTTGGACATTCACTTCAGGAATAGCTCTTGAGTGTTTTGATACCCTTCAACAGTTGGCCACGCTTAACAGGGTTACTCTTTACCGAACATGTTGGTAACGAGGTAGCGGACGAACTAGCTAGAATGGGTTCTTCCGCACCATTCGTGGGACCGGAACCGTACTGTGGGGTGAATTGATCCACCATAGCAGCCCTGGTTAGGGAGGGCGAACTACCAATGACAAAGGACCTTTGGAACAATTCTTTGGGGATGAGACCGTGGGGCCTGATCTTGACTTAATAATAATAATATAATCCGTAATTAATCTTGTATGGGTCCCCCGCTGCAGGGGACTTTTACAGAGATGATGAGGTAAGTTTAGGTTTTTATTTTGATGCTTTCATTGTAGTGTCAGTCACAACATTTCTGGAAGTTATCAATGGTTGGTGGAATCATCTAGCAGTATCTCCGTGACAAGGGACAAGTGGCTACTTGGCTAGAAACGTTTAGGATATAGATATAGCTTAAGACATTCGAAATACCTCCTTAATATTACTAAACATTATAAGTATTTACCAAATATTAAAAAAGATAAAAAATAATATAACTTAATTGTAATTACTTATATTATTATACCTAGTATTAATATATATATCCTAGTATTAGCTGAAGTCCATAGTAGCCATTGCTTAATAATGTTATCTTAATAAAACTCTAATTTAAGATAACTAATTAATAAATAAATAAATTACTAGGAGCAAAGTTTCAAGACTATATCATCTGAGATATGACTTTACGTTGTGTCAAAGGCTTTATTATCTGTTATCTTAATCTGGAAGGTAAGGTCCAGTTCATCCAACGAGTTTCAGTTAAAATGGATCGCAAGGTTCTGCTTCTTCTTCTCCTTTTCTTATATGTGTTAATGGCCTTGCAAATATGGTCGCTTTTATTGCACGTAAGACCTTATGTTGAATGTTGACTCATAGGGATGGGAGATCTTCAAGGATATCTGTACAAATATGTGTTATCGATATTGAGGAATCGAAAAATTTTGATGTTGTGGACCCTGATAATTCAGTATGATTCTCTTTAGAAAACGCAAGTTTTTTCAAGTGTTAAAAGAAGCATTCAAGCTTATATATAGATTTTGTGAAACGGAAAAAGATCCGATTTTTTTAGGTTAGGTTAGGTCAAAAAGAGAAAGGGCCATTCGCCCTTTATGATCACCCAAAAATGGGTGACATACAATTATGCCAGGCAATCGGTATGTTGTGCGCACTCCAAAACCGGTATCCCTTAGGTATCCCTTCAGTTTACCAAAATCAAGCCCCCGTAAGCATTCCAAGGACGATATAACGTCCCCGTGCCTTTTCCCACTTCTCGTGAAAGACGGGCAAAAAAAAAAGAAAGTGACCCAGGGTCTCATCGTCCTCCCTACAGGCTCTACACACCACAGAGTCACTAGATACTATTTTCGAAAGGTGTGACCGTAGTGAAGAGTGCAATGTGCGAATTCGCATCATATTGCCCCGTTTCCCTAGCCTTAAAATAAACACATCCGGGCCACCCCGGACTCTATTTAGTCATTGCAGCATTGTTGAAATATGGTTTGTGCAACACTGTTTAAAAGACACCAACATGTAAGGCGTTCTATTGAGATACATAAATTTATCTTATATGTATTAAAATACACGGAATTTCTTCCCTGACACTTACAGCATGAGACATTCAAGCCGAATATCCACAAACACTTCTCTATATTTTCTACTTGTTATAAATTATTTCCCTCAGCACTCTCATATGTCTATGGCTGAGATTTAAAGAAAAAAAAATCCGTCGACTCAGCCGAACCTCAGTTGGGACAATTTCTTTTTTTACTCGAAAATTTTAAATCAACTCCAGAGAATGATAATGAAATGATGCTTAACAATTTATTTGATTTAAATTATTCAATCAGCATAGAAGTTTGAATATCGTAGTCTTACTTTTGCAATCTAATATTATTATTTAATTATTATGAAGTCATTCTTTGAAATACTGTTTAGACTATATGTGGTGTGGTTTTGATTCATTCATTCATTCATTTTCTGGTGCATTTGGTGTTTGGTGTTACACTTACAACATTTGCCTGTAAGCAACATTTTCTCTGTGGTATAGTTTTTGCGGGTGATACCTGGTAATACCACAATATATATTTTTTTTGTGAACGTTTCCAATGTTTGCTTTTTTAGGCCGGGGGTAAATAAGGGTTTACAACATAAACTTTAATACTACTTGATAAAGGTCCTGTAGTTGTGTGTTTGCACAGTTTGCATTTAATGCCAGAAGCAATAATCATTAATTGCCGATATTAGATGTACTTAAACACTCGAATACCATAGAAAACGTCTATGATCTTCTCCATTGCCCATAATATTTTCTTATCATTGATACTCTATAGATTTGTATATTTCCATCTTATGCAATTGTGTTTGTTATGCATAAATTAACTAACAGAAATCCGTTTGGATTTTATTGCAATAATAATGTTGTTCACCAAAGGATATCCTGAATTGCATTATGTTACTGAAAACAGGCTTAATTGTGAAATGAATGTTTAATTCTTATGCTGTGCTTTGAATATGTAATGTATGCTTATAGGATTCATTTCATACTTGGTTTAATCTTAAACCTTTTACAATGTTAATGCCAGCCATTATACATGTTGCCAACAATTTATATTATATTTTTGCTTTAGAAAGGACAGCCAAAGAGAAGAAATGCAACATACTTATATTGAAAGATCTTAAATGCGAATTTAAAGAGTCTCATATTCTCTAACAGAATATATTTAATATGATATTTTCCGAACTGTCTGACTAAGGCATTGTATTGATATGGGTCCACAGTACCTAAAGGAACACCCTCAGCTTCACAGTGGATCTTCTTCGTTCGAGATATGTTATTAGACTTAGGATAGTTAACAAGGTTTAGAGGTTGACACGCGTATCTACATAATCAGGTTCTGGTCTAAAGAGTTTCCCTGGGAGAGTTGGAATTGTGCTGGTTGGATTTCTTATTCGTAGGGTCATGAGTGTTTTCTTAATTAAGTTCATTACAGTCCTTTGATTTGGTTATATTGATGTGCTTTAACATTCTCTATGGGTTAATATCAACTAGTAGTTCTTCTAGTTTCTGGAAGAAATGCAATTTAAACCATTTAAAGCGACTTTGCGATAGCGCTGGGCAATTGCAAATATAGTGTAAGATGTATGTCACCAATTCCTCATCCACTAACTACCGACATAAGTCATTTAGTTATTCTATCAATTTGTCTACTATGGGAATTCAAATTAATGTAACCTGTTAGAATACCTGTATACTTCCTGAGGTCTGCCTTTTCCATAAGCAACAGTGTCTTTATAGTGTTTTCTCACCAGGTTTCCATAGGATATTTATTTTTTTGCTTTATTTTTTCCTTTCCAGGTCACTAAAATGTATCTTTATATTTCTGTATGTTCGATGCAGGCCAGGGAAAAAATGATTTGAGAAGTACTAATTAACGAATTCCCTTTTGTTGTGCCAACTCGACCGGATTCTCATTTTATACCCGGGTAGAAATCATTTGCGTGTAACGAATTGACGATTCCCCTTCTCTATTCCCCTGTCACCCCGCACATCTCAATGAAAACCAGTAGCTCTGGTCGGCAACGGCCACACCCAGAAAACAGATTCGTGCTGACAACCGAATATTTTGGTTTGACTACCGAATTGTTATTGAGGCAGCCGAAATACTGTTGGCACAATCAAATTACTCATGTCTCAATTGGTTTTCAGTTGTCACAAGTGAAAAATTCGGTTACTACAACCGAACCATTCGATTGGATACAAATTCGTTTGTCAGCACGAATCTGTATTATCTCTGTTGCAACCTTTGATCGTATATTCCCTTTCCCTTGCGCCTTTGAAGCAGCTTGACTATCAATCAATCAATAGTCAGATTCCTGCTTTCAATCGAATTTGTTGCCAATCAAATGGTTCTGTTGCAGCAACCGAATTTTTCGGTTGTGACTACCGATTATTGAGGAAACCGAAATTTTGTTGTCACAATCAAATTACGTATGTCTCAACTCTTTTTCTGTTGTTACAATCGAAAAATTCGGTTACCACAACCGAACCATTCGATTGGCTACAAATTTGGTTGTCAGCAGGAATCTGTTTTCTCTGTGTGGATACGCTGCCTCTGACATCCATATATTTTATCTTGGAAAATTCTGCAATCATTTTGCAATAGTGCACAATGTTCGATATTGAGTATATTACAATATACTCACCCAACTGCCCGTTTGCTTGATCAATTTTGATTCATCCGTTTATGTACACTCACCAAAAAAAAGTCCGTAATCCCAACTGAAAATTTTGCTGTTATTACGGGAAATTTTGCTAACTTAAAACCAGCGGTATTTTTTGCTTATCTCTGCAGCACATGTTTGCTGACGTGTAGTACAATGAAATTTGTAGAAAAAATTAGCTACCGCTAATCTGTTTGCTAAAATCAGCAAAAAGAAATGACTAAATATTATTAATATTAATACAAAATTTCAAATTTATTTCTCGATAAGAGCATCAAAAATTTTCTATTTTATTTATTTTTTTTCAAAAAATATTTCAGACAAATTTGAAAAATAATCAAAGGCTTAAAAATTAAATAAACAAATTTATCATTTTGTTTTAATTTGGTAGTTTCTGTTTTGAAAAATATTTTTCAACTTTTTTACTTTTAAGGTAAAATTTCAATTGTTTTTAGGGCTGATTATTAGAACTAAAAAACTTTTCAGTGCTATTTTAAGTGGATCTCCTATTTTTAGACATGAGTCGGTATATTCACTTCCGATACCTTTTTTTAATCTATGTAACATTTTAAGGCAATTTAAGTTTGTAGATGTAAATTTTAATTAGAAATACCAGTTGCTTTAATATCCACTTTTTTAAAATTAGTACATTTTTTTGCTAATTTTAGCAAATCGGTTTTCAGAACTTTGTAAAATGATTTCGGAAATTAGCAACAAAAATTTGCAAATATTCTGTAAAATTTCTGTAATTTGTAAAATGTAACTAGCAAAAAGATTTGTTGAATAATATTTTTTTTTTACTAAAAATCAGTACAAAAATAGTAAAGTGGGATTGAAAACCGTTTACAAATTTTTTTACTAATTTTTTTTCTGAGTGTATTTGCTAATGCAGTATTCTCTGGACGGCAACTCCGTTTCAGCCTTAATATCAATAACCTTAGAGAGTGCTGACCAAACTATTCTTAAAGACTTTATTTAATCTACGGAATGTATCAGTATGTATTGGCCTGCCGGCACATTTAGACGTGGGGTCACCGTCTTCAGTTAAAGAGATTTATGGCTGGTTTTCATTATGTCATATGAACTGACAACAAAAACTGACTCTAATGAATTCTCGTCATTTTGTGTCATATGCGTTTTCATTACATTTTAAAAACTGACAATAAGTCGATAAAGCAGAGCGTGTCAAGGACTTATGTCAAATTTGGTGTCAGTTGACTGGCACGATGTTTTCATTACAAAGGTCATATATGACGAGGCGAGCCAACAGCTGATTAGAAAATATTAATTTGTGTTCAATAAAAAGTGGAAAAAATTTAAAAATGATAAAAAAAGAAACAAAAGGCTATAGCTAGTGCGGCGTTTTGTGTTATTACATTACCATTTCTTTCTTTATTTAAAAGATTTCTATTGCAATTAATTTTTCCAGCAAAAAAAGAAAAAAATAACAGCTTTGCGATCGTCAAATAAAAAAACAACAAGTTGTCAATTTTATTTTAGATAAAAAATGCTGCCATATCTGTTGACAAACTGAAATTTGACGTTTTCACTTGTCTGTCATTTTAGAGGCCGTTCGTGTGCATAACTGACTGCAAACTCAGATGACACCATATGACAACCCGTTTTCATACAATTGCCAATAATTTGGACAAATTGACATTAAAAATGACGTAGTGAAAACCATGCATTAGGGTGGGAGCGAACTGGCTAAATAAATCTAAACTAAACTCAGGTTTCCAAATTTTTATGAAATTTGAAAAATTTTCAAGTATTTTTTAAAGAAATTTCAAAACCTTTTGTATATAGTTCAGAATTTTTCGGCCACCTATTAAAACAAAATTTAAAATTACAAAATTGGTTTCATTTGACCTTTGCAAGCGCATATGGAACAAATGATGAAACCGCACAAACAAAACTAGGATAATTTTGTGGCGAATGAAGTTTTATTTCAGAATCATACTCATTTCTCTTCCAAAAAGCTTAAATTATTAAATTCTACAAATCCAAAATTGTCTCCAAATACCAAAAATTATGTGGTATATTTTTAATTTACTTTTGCAAACACTAAAACTTGGAAAGTGGTAGACCTGAATAGTCATTACAATTAAACTTCAGTTACAAATGTCGAAAATCTAATTACGAAGTCGCTGGCCAACATACAAAATTACTGTCAATATTTAAATTTCTCACTTATAAAAAACAAATTTAAAGATTTTATCGAAAGTCTGTACTTATCGCCTAATAAAAATAAAAATATGTACTGTCAAAATATATGTGCACACGTATAAACACTTAAAACCCTTCAGCAATATTTTCAAACAAAAATGCACTTCAATAAAGGACTATAAAAATTCTAAATATCCATAAAAAAACACTAATCGAAATTCAAAGTTATTTTAATCTTTTTGACCGTTTCTCTTAATATTTATGCTAGAGATGATGACGGTAATGGTTTTTTGTGTGTTGTTTTTTAAAATATACAAGGTCAAAATGTTTCGATATTATCTGAGATTTTAACACGTCACTATAGTGTAAGGATAATGTGGCTGATGCTGCTGCTGCTTAAAAATATGCATTGAAAACCACCCCTTGCAGAGTTTTAAACAAAATCTGCATGTTTATTATTTTATCTTTGATAATTTCATATGAAAATGTGACATAAAATAACAGCAAAAAAAATGTACTCGTAATATTCATACCAAAAGATTGTAGTTTGTAGAAAAACTGGTTCATTTATTGTATATTGGAAGAGAGATCCATAGAGAACTACACAACCAGACAATTTGACGGACATTTAAGGTTTTGATTATTGTTGATGTTAATGTTTATACATTTGATTATGATGTTGTTTTGTGATTATTATTATAATAATAATGTGGTGGAAAATGATTTTTGTTTGCTGAATATAAACAGCTGCATTTTTTGCTTTTTAAGCTGTTATTGTTTGCAAAAAAGTTTTGTTTTTTTTTTGTTAATTTAAAGTAACATTTTTATTGCATATTGAAATCATTTAAAAGCTATTTTAGAAAGCCTTTTTATGCCAATGCTCATCTGCCTTGCTATACAAATACAACACTGTCTCTTGTCACAGCTTGACAGCTTATCATGATGCTGTTATGTCAAAATTGTATTTATGTATTGTTGCTGCTGTTGTGTTGTGTTGTGTTGTGATTTTTTATTGTATGTAAACACGCCCTTCACCCATTAAAACAACAGATTATATCAGCTTAGTTGTTTTGTAATCCTGAGGTTTATGAATCAATTTTTTTAGATTTTTTTTTTTTAATTTTTTGTATTTTGTAAAAAGCTTTATTAATAAAAGCGAAAAATATTTCAATTACTTAAAAACTAACTCGAATTTATGAGTGGACAACCCAAATAGGGGACATCTTATAACAAAATAAATTAAGATATTGAGAACGATAGGTTGGAAAATCCTTGGAATAGAAGGTTAGCAGTATATGTTCAATAGAAAGAGTCTCAAGAAGAGAGACAGATTTAAAAAAAAACATTTAAAAGTCTATGTGGAATGTGCT